>OX104063.1:219028177-219062933 GCA_944474145.2 Dicrocoelium dendriticum | reverse complement strand
TTTTCTTTCGTATTTGGCACTTCTGTTCTACATTTTACCGTGTATCACCGGTTGCGCGAACATTTTTTTAATTTATGTGTCCAGTGACGGTTCCCATTTTCCTAATTCCATTTGTTTTCTTCATTAGCTTTTGTCAAGAACTTTCCTTTTCATTTTAGCTATCCACAGTATTTAAAAAGTCATCCGCAGAAACCAAATTTTGCTTGCCTCCAACAGATTTCATACCGTCTTATACGTTAACATTATAGCTACTATAATTTAATACAAGTATGCTTGGCATATCGATTAAAATCGAAGGGCCAAGCAAGAATAAATTTAGTGCAACTAAGCATCCACACTACTTGAGTGTTACCCTTTTGGAATTACGTGATTTAATATGTCTGACATATGTGTGTAATAAAAATAGATGCTACATATATAAATAAACTAATAATATATATACATATCTTCAATGCATATTAGGAATTAAGAATTATATTGCAGAAAGGTGCAGTTCGTAAAGGAGGAATGTCGGCAGTACTCCGTGGAATACCTGTCATTTCCATTTGTCGCATCAACTTGAAACCCATACTACCTATGATTTTATTTGTCAAAACGCTTTCTAATGAAAGAATGCGACAAAGTAAACTGAAAAATCATTTGGATAGTATTGATAAGGTCGCAAGCGTAAAGTATTTGGATTTTTTAATATGCTTCGGGATAGGTTTGAAAACAGACTAAATGTGAAGACAAATGCGAATGGACTTAAGGTGTCTTATATAATCAGCAATTTGATTGTCAAAATTGCAGTCCATATAATGTTGGAGAAGACGCTATCTTGCATTTTGGTTTGTGTAATAATATATGACTTGATTAATATGAATCCACAAGAAGCAATTCAAGCCATTCCTCTCAGCGATTCGACTGTATTTATTAGACTAGATGAGATGGCTCAGGACAAGGAAAGTACCTGAGTTACTTTACTACAGTTCAGAAAATGTTCGTTAAAATTAGATTAATGAAATTTGCCTGAAAACAGCGCTGTTCTTGTGGCATATGTCCCATTTTTTAATAACAATGGATTAGTGGAATCGCTGCCATTTGCGACGAGAATTAAAACTGATACAAAGGGCCATACTAATTGAGGTAGTCAATAGCTATCTGACAGAAAACTCCATTCCAACACAGAACATAGTTACATGTGCAGCAGACGGTGCTGCCTTAATGGTCGAAAATACAGAGTTAATGCTCATTTAAAAATTGGTCTTCCTTATGTTCACAGACCACTGGGTGATTCATTGAAAACACCTTGTCGCAAGAGCATGTTAGCACGCTTAAACTATTGAATGTCAACTGTCATAATACTAGTCAACAATATAAACTCGCAACCTCTTTGAGATCGTCTTTTCTAGCAGTGAAGATTTTAGGTTCTATTTTGTATATCGAAGTTAGATGGCTCTCCAGGGGCAACTGTCTTCTCAGTTTTGTTGCACTATGGGACACCATCATTATTTGCTGGAACTGATTATAAAAGAAAACTGTCAACAGCTATGCAAGACGTATATTATCTGGCTGATGCTTTTGAAAAACTCAGCAAACTCTTCAAATGTAATTGAGCAATATCATCTCGAGTAAAGGAGCCATTATCTCTATTCTTAGAAACTGGAAGTGCATGCTCAAAACATCGAAAATCTGAGATTATTACGGTTCCCATTTCTCGCTACAGTCACAGAGGAGCGGAAAGACGAAGACATACTTGTTTATGCCAGCCACCCAAATCAACTCCGAAAAGAAATGGAATACTGGTTTCATTATCTGATTGACAAGGAAGTCTCGATTTAGATTTTATATCCATTTGAAGTACAGCACTGCGAGTTAAAATCCGGGATTGTTGCCATTAACTTCAATGTGACACACTAGTAAGATCCAAAATGAAACAAAATATGAGGGAATTTTGGCTAAAGACTGATAAATATAACAGGTATTTCAGGCCGTGAGGAGTAGCTGAAATATGTTTCCTTGCTTTTCCATCCGCACACTCGGTTGTATGTAGAATCAGCAATTTTCCTCTAACAGAAACTAGAAGCAGATTAAAAAACACAGAAATAGGAGATTTTAGAATCTTGTTGTCAAATTTGAAGACTGACATAAGCAAGTTTGCTCAAGGACATCAGGATCAAGGGTCGTAATAATATCTCGACAACCATATTGTTACGAAGTTACTATACCTTCTAATTCATTGCGTCTATTAAAATTAAAAAGCCAATAATAATTAAATGCACTGTTAAAGACTAACGAGGACATATGTGTACTTACAGACAATTGGCTCGATATTGAGGCCATAAAAGTTAAAAATGAGATTTATAAAGAAAAACATCAGTGATACCAAGAATATAAATCTAGCCATCGTAGCAGAAGATACCAATTTAACCACTAAAATTCACGGAATAATGTAAGTAAGACGTTGCAGATTTCCGAAATGGTGGTGATGAAGGGTGGTTTGCCATGAGAAATGGAAGGTTAACATGGAGGTCACGGCTGGATAAAAGTTGTGAATACTTGGTCAAGCGCATAGCAAAATGCGGAAGGCTATCTGCTTGAGTAGCTGCTGATGAACACCTGGACTTTTGCAGTTCGAAATGGAAATTCTATTAGAGTTATTATGCAAAGTCTGGAACCAAGTTGCCTTTACAACGACTCAGTTTATGACCATACTGACAACAGTTCAGAGCGTATCAAAGAAGACTTCTATTGATAGTTCTCATCTTTCCTTCGCTTAGCGAAAAATATTGACATCTGATTGTTCCTGGCGACATGAATGCCCAAGTGATTCGTCGTTCAGATTCTGAACAAGATTTGGGAGGCCGATTTGGTGTCAATGCACTTACAAGAGGCAATGGAGATCGGTTCCTGCAAATGCAATCAGAACCTTTAACTAAGCAGCAGTGCTTTCCAGCACAAACGTTCATAACCCGTCCCATGACGCTCACAAAATTGCACAATGAGTTGGACCAAATTGAACATGTTGTCATCAGCTACAGATGACACATATCAGTTCAAGCCTGTCGGGCAACTTGTAGCACATGCCTGGATTCCGACCATGCTGTGGTACGCGCAAGCCTGATCCTCACTGTTCCCGCCTCAAAGAAGCGCCTATTTTTCCATCCTACCTGTTAGCTAAAATCTCCGTCTGCAGTTCGAAAATATCACGACGAACTGACACTCCATTTGACAATGATGAATGAAGCTGGGTAGGCGACGGCTGAGAGAGATCGTATCAAATGTGCCGTGAACAATGACCTTATCGCCTTCTGCGCACCCAACTTGAGATATCCTGTTTGAATGGATCTCTAAGGCATTGATCTGCTAGATCGAAGCACAGAAAAGCCGGATGGGCACTGAGTATCAACATTTCTGTAGCTCTCGGAATGGATGTCTGATAAGGAATCTTCGAATCGAGCGGGAACGTTGATGGATTTCATGGACCCGTAAGATGGAGAAAGCGGTTGTTCTTGTTAACATAAAAATTCTATTCCTGCTCATCTGGAACAATAGACCATAACTGAGATAGACGAGCTGATACATTCTCAACGTTCTCAAGTAGCCCGTTGATTGACATATTTTAAAAGCATTCCGGCAGCCTGGCTGTGACACGACCGCTTGCCGAATTGTCTGAGCCGTCGATTAGAGCAGATGCAAAACATCCAACCGTGGAAGATTTTTGACATTAGCTCGACTTTTTGAAAAGAAACCAAGCACTATGACTCTGAAACCTTTCTCTATTTTTGCTAAAAGATGGTGGTGAAACCTTGTTGTTTGGGTTCACGTATCCATTTAACACGTTTTGTAACACTGTAGAGATGCCTTTAGATTGGCGACTAGCAACTGTCGTACTAATCTTCAAGAAGGGTCAGTGTACTTTGTGCGAAGCTCATCTAGACATTAACTCTGCATCCATTGCGCCCGAATAAATTTTGGGCACATTCCTCAAAAAATTACCGGTGCTTGCCATAACCGAATGAATGTAAGGCTGGCTCCCACCGTGATCGTTGTTGTGTCCACCACATATTTCCTTTTCTTCAAGATTTAAAACAGAGATAAACATACCGTCAACAGACTATGGTGGTTTTCCTTGATTTGGAAGCCATCTTCGTTGCTGTTGACCGCGCCAGCTTGTGTACTGCCTACACATGAAAGACGTGACAGCTAAATTCCCTTTCAATATGCAGCCTCTCTCTCTTGACTTCCAAAGCCTTGAATGGTCCAAGGGAAACTGTCCCTTATTTTTCTCACGACAAGTCGGGTTCGCCAGGTTTGTCCTTTATCTCCCTTCCTACTCAAATTGTTATCAAAATTTATGCTGTGTGTCTCTGTTCTTTCATAATCTCATGGAGTGAAACTTTTGCAACATGACCAACTGAAAACCTGGAGAATGCGAACCATATTACCTTCCTTGAGCTTGACGCCGTGACTTTGCAAACAATTCTGCATAAACAAACTGCATCAGTGCACGCTTCGGCATGTGTTTTGCACCTTTATAGTGCAAATCCCAGCTGCAGGACAGGAACGACACACCTCTGATTCTAGCTATTACCGGACAGCTATTGCAAGTAGTGGATCGGTTCATTTTCATCCCTAGCAGTATCACCTCTGGCTGTCGCAACTCTAAAGCATAACTTTGCTTATCAGCAAAACCTGTGTGGATTTCCATAAACCCAGCCATCTATGCAGACGAGGGGATGTTTGCCTGTCAGTGCAAAGTAGGTTGCATAATACTGTAGTATGAACGATCGTACCGTATGGCTCAGAGAACTGGCCAGTTCTCGGTGAATTCATTAAACCCTTAGTCGTGTTTGGCCATCGTTGCTTGCGTAGTATGGCTCACATTTGGTGAGAACACCGAGTGAGAAAGGTTGTTGTCCACCAGTCGGTTTTTGATAAGAAGCCTTATGTGCCTTCCTAGAGAGTTTGCTGAATCTGAATCGCTTGTTTCGACTAAGTCATATCCTCGTCTGCCTTTTGACCGGCTTCCTAGATTTTCTTATGCGCCGCAGCTGCGTCTGCAAGGTGGGAGTTGATGACTTGGCATAGTGGCGTGAAGAAATTGACTGAGGGGCTTTCACATGAAGGTGCGTGCCGTCTACCTAAATGGGCGCCTAGGGTATTTCTATATCAATGGTTGGAGACCATATCTGACATTGCGCATTCATGTACGCAGTGACGTTTCCCCATTCGTATTTTTAAATTCCGTTGGTACTTTTCATTCCATTCTGATTGGTCAAGCACACTTCGCATTTTGCTTCCAGGTTCTTTACAAGTTGGATGCTTGTAACAACACTATCTTGCTGTTATTATTTATTGTCATCCTTACGAGGTGAGTCGTGGCAACTGAATTGACTGCACTTCGGTGAATGGATCATTGTTAATCAACCGTACCGAACTGAAATACACTGTTAGAGAACCAGACTAACTTACCATGGGTTCGCACTGTTATCGTACAACCGCCGGAATTTCTGGTTCAAGTTACTCATCTGAATACCTGTACAACCTCGGGCGGCACACCACAAAATGGGTTACCATGCGAATTCTTGGCGTTAGTAAGTTTGCTAAAGCATCGACATTTCAGGAGACGGTGGAAATTTAGTGCTCGTTCAGCCGGTGTGCGGCCTGCAATATTGCGTTGAGCACATACCTAACATCTTCCTGTCGAAGACGTTGGGCAGTTGATATGGTTTGATCACAAACTCTTAAAGTCTGTTCTTATCAGATGAGCCAACCGATTGAGTAATGTGGTGTTTCATCATTTGGTGATTGACGGTAGACCCCTGGTGATTACATGCAGTGACAGATAATCTTGGATTACCTTGGTTAGTTCGGTCATTTGCTCCACATTCCTTCCTACCGGCCCACGCCTATGGTGGACATTGATTTCCAATAGTTCACCTATTTGGATTAAACCCAACGGTAGCAAAGGACACATACGGCTGAATGGTGCTGGTGCTTGTTCTCTAATTGGGTGGAGCAAAGGAGCAAATCTATTGCGTTAAACGACTGAGATGCGTGTTCACACCTTTTGAATTATTCTTTTTATTTTCTTTACCACTCTTGCTTACACTTCGTCCACGTGCGTTAAGGTACGTCCATGTAGCTTCGTTTAATTAGCGACCGGCATCTATTGTGCGCCATTACTACTACTGTTCGGTCGAGGCCTCGAGGCAGTTTACAAAGCACAAGGTAGAACGTCAGGAATCAACTGGTAGAGAAGTTGATCTGGATGGCGCACGTCGCCTTGTTCTATGGAGCCCACGAGACCGGACTACATCCGTGATTAGAAACAATTGAAAACATTTTCTTAAGTACGGCGGTTCTGTTATATGATACCTAAATTGTTTATTGGTTTTCACTTCCATCTAAAGATGACTCATTTTCAGCATATGCTTCGTGGTGTTCTTCCTTTTTTAGTAACTATTTTCACTGGATTATACTTATTTTTTATCTATTTTCATGTTGCCACGGTCGTCGACAGTAGTCTCTATGATGCTTAAGTGCTCCAATCATAGTTGCTCAACTTAGTTGTATTGCTGCTTGGCACTGGGAATCGTAGGCTTTTAGCAAACATTTGTTGACATAAGCTTAGCTTCGTACCGCATAACAATCGCTAGCAGCAGCCTTTGTTTGCGCAGCCTCTATTTACGCTTTCTTAGACTGGTTATTAAAATGTTGATAATGGCAGCAGATAAGCCTTGCTCGCTAAAGAATTCAAACGATGGTGATGCAGTTCATGTGCGTGTAATAAATTGCTGTTGACTCATGTTACTTTACTGCAGTTGGGCTAAGCCGACATAAACAGACTAGATCCTCGTAACCTGGATAAACTGTATTCCTCTTTTTTTGATTTGTTTAGTTCTCTTATGCTGCTGCCTATACCGTGTCAATTTTAAATGCTTATTTTCCTTCGAATTCCGGGTTGGTTGTTTGGTATCCCCAGAGTAGCTGAGATTGATGGGAATGTTGGCAAGGGACCTATCTTTCTAACATCCTCCCTATCTAGATTGCTGCCTCAAGACGATCCTGTATCGTTGCTGGTGAGGCTAAACAGTATAGGCTTCTCGTGACAGTCCTAGACTCAAAGAATGGTTCCATCTTGTGTGGAGCGGACTACGGCCCAGCCACCAGGTTGTGCATTTCCGATACGCAGGATTCCCAAAGTAAATAAACAGGAATGCTGCTTTTGGGCATGTTGAAGGAGTGTAGGCCGACTCCGTCGATGAAATGTCGCTCGCATCCACATGCCTTCCGGTTTAATTCCTTCGGGTTTACACCGTATATGAATGTGTGTGGATGGAAATATCTGTGGTGTAGCGTGCGCCACCTATGATCCATCTGTAGGCGCACGCTTCCTTTGGCCGTACTATGGAGGCCAAATTAACATGCAAATCCGGAGCCGGATGCTGCCAACCAGCTTTGTTGCTTGAATATGTAGATGTGACGCTGCCATTATGGTTTTGTTCGCTCGGACTGTGTGAGAGGCGATGAAAGTAGCTTTTATATTAAGAGAATTGCGCCTGTGGAATGAAGAAGACGGTATGAATAGCAAGAGGCGGGACTCTATTTAGTGGCGAGGCACATCTACCAGGTCTCAATGTTGTTAAACATATATTGTTTGCATTTTAAAGGAAGAAGGCCGACCAGGCGGAAATCCACCGCGGTCTGGACTACTGTCGCGTAACCGTTCACTGGAATGAGGTTAATCCTAGTCACCCAGACGGCACGGCAGAGGTTGTTCGGCGAGCCTGCCTAAACAATATGAAGTGTCAAATAACAGCAACATAATTTAGGGAACCGTTGGGCCAGATTCCGCAGCAGCCTTCTTCTCTCAATGTATTAACAACATCAAAATATCTAGTATGGAAAGTAATTACAAATACTCCTTCAGTGTCAGTTGTATAGAGTTTATCACAGTCTTCCTTTTCATTATCACCTATTGGTCCACCTTAACTAGATAAATTTACAACTAGACAAATCTACCTTACTATAGTACTAACGTTGTTTATTACACCCTTGCTATAGAATTAAATGTCTAAAAAAACGGATCACCTAATTTCGCCGTTGAGGTCTCCTTTCTTATTTAATTGTATTTATGGGGAATATTGGCGCAGCATATTGACAGACAGAGGGAAAACATCCGTAATGCCTCACTTGAGTAGGAAAATATGACTAACAACTTAGCAGCAGGGCTATGCTATATGGCTGCAGGAATGCTATCTAGGTTATGATGCCTTTATTTACCATACGGCTAGAGTCTATTTGCAAACATCTTGTATATTTGTCAAGTAAAGTTTAGTAGACAATATAACTGGTCGGCAATAATTTGCGCAGCTGGAACAGGGGAAGGTCCAAAACACGGTGATGTGTCCTAAGAGCGTTTGCAATATACTCGAAGACATAACGCGATGGAAAAAGAGAAGTGTTTAGATATTAATACCTGTTTTTAATTAATTTTTTTGAAAATAATTGATTTGCACAAATATTTAAAGTGATTACACCAAGAAAAATTGATATAATTATCTTCGCACTCGAATGTTACAACACTAAAAATATTAGAAACCTGGGTAGTATTGTCACTATGACGCATTTAAGGGATTTGACTCGTTTCACACTACCATATCGCTGTGATTTACGCCTTGCCCTCTACGTGCAATCTCACCCTTTTTGTGGAATATGCATCAGCAGCTACACGTAAGATGTTTTGAGGGTTGCTGTAATATAAATACATCACGGCAATCATCATGTTCATGGCTGAAACTAAACAACTGATAAGCACCTAGATATCGTTTTGCTCAAGTTTGAGGTTGGCGTAAACTTGTTTAAATGGAAAAGACATTAACTTGTTTTAGCAGCACTTAAAGTAGGTATGTGTGATTTATTCGTGCAAAATTTGGTACTTAGCTAGTATTCTGCAAAAGGAAAGCATAGCATGGCTAGGGACCGGTCCATCCCGGCGGCGTTTGACAGGTGGCCGTATTTTATTAAGAGTGGATGCCGAATGTGTACAAAATTAAACTGCAAACGGCAACCATTACCTGCTTTCCGGCGAGGTGAATAGTAATGAAGAAGTTGACTGCCATCCCTTACAGTTTCGTTGTTTCGCAGTAGCGTCATCCTACTTAATTTTATGACAGAATCATTCCTCTCAAGGTGCAACCAGGTCTCTGTAATCATGATGAGGTACCACGGTTGTGAGGCGTGACTCTCGGTCAACTTATTGAATAGGATTTGGGGGTTAGTGTACAGATAGGATAGTGTTTCGGATGTTAAGAGTGCATTATCGGATGTTAAATTCGGGTTTTGTTTAGGCCGACCGTTTTGTAGTAGACCGCTAATCGATTTTTGGTTCGTCTTTGGTTTATTAATTTCAGTTGGGCTGCATGGCTTCACATTGTGTTCCAGATTAGAGTGATTTCTTATGCTTCGTTACTTCTTGTCGGGTGCCGCATGTGCAGTTGTCGCAGTCTCTCCGAACGGCTGTGGAGACAACGGTTTTACTGAGTTTGAAAGTTCGAGAGATTTGCTCGCAACTTGCAGTCATGTGTCTGCTGAATTTAACCGGATCTCGTTTGACAACCTGTCTCAACACTTAAACAGGCTATATACTAGAACTGTGTAACATAGTAGGACTTGTGTAGGACTTATGTAGCAATATCGTCTTATACTTATCACACCCGTTAACTTATTCGAGTTATTGCGAATACCATTTGGTATTTCAATTTTGCTTAAAATTTTTAACGTTTAATAATTATGGTCATTCAAATGGCAGATTTCGCTTTTATCTACATTTACGTCGTCTTGGTTGCAAATAGTGATCATGGCGAACACTTGCGGCGACCACTTTTGAAAGGTTTGTCCATTATGGAGTAATTATTCACACAGACAAGATTCAAGTTGGAGTATAAACGATAGAGTTTCTTTTTCACCGTGATTGCTCTGCCCGCATTGCACTTCTACTTGACACAGTAACTGCCATCATTGTGTACCTCAAACATGATTTTCTCAAAATGTTTCACCAGTTGCAGGCACGGTCAACTACTACGGACGATTCATTCCAGAGTATTTGAGTTAGCTCAGCTACTTACAGAGCTACTCAATTAGGTGCCAAAGAATTCAGCCGCACCGGGATCAGCTAAACAAACATTGAAGGATCTAAAAATCAGCTAGAAACAGTCACTCTCCTGGTGCATCCAGACCAGAAATCCCCGTTACAATTAACGGCGGCCTCCTCAGATGCAACCATAATTGTTTTGCTACAACAACGATGGAGAGGTGATTGGTAACTAAATGTCTTTTTCTCTAAGAGAATACAGCCTGCCGAACAACGCCCTAGCAATTTCAGCAGAGAACTTCTAGGTATTTCCTTCAATTTGGACCATTTCCAACCTTAATAGGATGGAGGTGCATTCACGATACTCACCAATCATAAGCTGTTAACGTATGCAATGTGTTATGCTTTTGATCGTCTTCCCTCACGAGAAATTAAACACAAGATTTTCCAATTTACCTCTGATTTACGGCATTTGTCCTCTGCGAATAACGCCATCGCGGATGCCTTATCACAAGAGGAAATCAACATCCTAGTCTAGCTTTTACCAAATAATATCCAGAAATTAGCAACAGCAAAGCGTCAGGACAATCAGTTCCTTCAATAACTTCAAGGGACCCATTTACAGGTACAACCCATTCCGCTGTCTGCTAGATTCGTATGTTCTGATGTGTGACGTAGCTGCAGGAAAGCCAAGACCTGTAGTTACACCGACCTATCAGCGGGTCATTTTGGATTCACTGTATGGTCTTTCCCATGCAAACATCCGTGTAACCTTCAAAATCATTTCCGATCGTCTTGTGCGGCGAGCACTAAACAAAGGTAGGCAAGCAATGATGAGACATTTCTCCCCATGCAAAGTTCAAAATTGCACTGTCATACACAGGCACCACGTGGCAGCTTCACCTTCCCTGATGCACGTTGCGGTCGCGTTCACATCGGCAACGTCAGTAAGTTAGCACCGATTAGTGGATATCAACACTTACTGAATTATCTCGATCGTTACAATCATTGAGCAGTTGCACTACCTAACGCGAACACACAGACTTTGAGCTAAATAGCTGACGAACTATGGTTTATCATCTAACACAATAAACGTTCGCAGAGTTACAATGGAAGCGACGCTCATTAGTAGGGGCGTATACTCCCAAATGCAAACGAATAGGAAAAATCGTGCACCGTCCAAAATCAAAAGCGTTAGTCGAAAATTTCCTTCGCCATCTGATTGGTGCTATTCAGACGCCAATAGCGTGACACCTAAGAGGCGTGTCAAGTACGGAAGTAGGGAGAAGAGTCGGATCTTCTGGACCCAACGTTTACTGCCAAAAACTACAAAGCATGGAGGGCAGGTAAGCAGTGGCAGACAACAAAATGCAACGTGACTAAACATAAGAGCATGTGATCGATTAGTACAATCAGTTACACAAATGGACCGTCGGAATATATAGATAATAGTATAATACAATGTATCAAAATATTGAATGAGTGATTCTTGTTCACTACAGGGGTCTCTATATATACGGCCGAATGTAAAAGCCTTCACTGGATATGTCAGGGAGGGAGCCAAATGGAAAACTAGAAGGTTGGGCAGGAATTGTATTTGACGCAAGGCGGCAGAGAGAGCCCGGGTGGAGCTCGCTCGGTCTAGGTTTCGCTCTTCTTTCTTTTTTATTATTTGCTTGTGGACCGTAGTGTATCATCGCTGGGCCGTCGTGGCGGACTGGCCGCACTGCAAAAACTAACTAGTGCAGTTCAGTTAAAAGGTTAAAAATTCGGTGATATTTCGTACTTATGTGTGGCTAAGCGAGAACCGCTTTTGTCTGCTATCTCTGATCTGAAGAGACGAAATATTTCTGAGGCAACAAATCACAGAGGCCTAGATTTTCGGATAGTTTCCCAAACACCATAAAAACCAAGATAATTCTGCTGCTCACACTTCTAACAAGTCTGGTGGTTCACGCTGCGTCCAGCCATTATCCTTCACTAACTTTTGCAGTCTTAAGAACAAGCGAAATGAATTCATGCGATTCGTTGTATCTGAACGGCCAGACATCCTGAGAATCGCAGAGGCGTGGTTGTATTTTGAGCTGATAGCTCAGGAAAGCAAATTTAGTTGACAGTCATGCTTCTGCCTGCTGCAGCCTAGAGATAACGAGCTTGCCCTGTAATCATGCGGCTGGGGTTTCGAGCCTGCGTAGGTGTAAGACGACCCTCGCCGTATTCTTAGTCCATGTACGACTGGGATTTTGGCGCAGCAACGAAGCGTCGGCAATGCGTACTGGGGTGCTTTCGCTCTGATAGTCTATCGACCGCCCTCGGTCGCTTTTCGTTCTACATCTAGCCCTCCCTGTGTGAGAAAACTGTGAGCGCCTACAGAAGCGATAACTGTCTGTGTGAGCAGTTTGGAGCTCAATTCACCTCAGACGCGGGAACCCGTTTCTGCGTAAATTTTCCGCAATCCCTCAATTGTCGTTTGGATTAGATGCCGCATCTCCGAAGCCATATAGATCGTCCCCATTTTCCACTCATAGGAGATTTACTGTCCTTAAGTACGCTAGCCCGCAATTCATATCATGACCAGATATCGTGAGGTCGAACTAAAGTTTGTGGTCTTATTACTTCAAACTGGAGCAGCTCAACGCATAAGTACAGACGCCTCGAATAACGTTGAGCCCAACTTCGTCCTGTCTAAGCTTGTTATTCACAAGCTATGAAGAAGATTTGTAAAGCCACCAGGACAAAGCAGTAATCGATCACTCAAGACTTATAGCCAGTATGAATTTCTCCTTGACCTGTACCCGTCTTTCGAGCCAGCTAATAATTACTTGGAAACTGCCTTCGACTATCTAACCGGAGTCGCAGACCAAGTGGATTGATCTCCGGCGCAAGCAGCATATGTGGAAAAATGTTAGTTTGGCATAGAAGTGGGTGACACTAATGTGTTTTGGGTGGTTACCATTGCAGTTTGGAAAGTTGGGCCTGTCAAATCACAATGTTTCGACAAATGTTATGGTAGAATGGGCTCGGTGACGACGCAAATTAAGAGATAAATTCCTCCCCTCCGACTCTTTCAATGATTACGATTTGCACCAAAGGCAGCGAAATATTTGAAATGGCACAAACTCGAGCAGTCGTTAGCAATTGGAATGGCAGCGCACATCCGACACAAAGCCTATCTTAAGATAATATGTAAACAGGTTACCTGACGATTCAAGCCATAGGGTAATCTGCCGGTGCTAGACGGTGTGTTCGGACAGACACTATCCCCCAGCAGTGATCGTGCTTCTACGTTGGCGGCTTACTTCTCTCCTGCGTTTGTAAGTTTCCGGGCAATGTATAGAAATAGACGAGTACAGCTCTTATTGAACTATAAAGTCTGGTTTGCGATGTTGAAGACGTGTATCAATTACGCGCCAAAATTCACAGCATCAAACATGTTGAACATGACAGACACCAGTCAGTGTTTGTCAAGTCCTTACCGACCATCATCTCCCGTGCTATGACTGACTTGTCCAACAGGTCACTTTTCGAATGTATGTTGCTGAGCGACTGGAGATCCTCAGTGGTGAATCTGATTCCAAAAGGCGGTTACCCGATAAAAGTAGTCAAACACGGCCAATTTGTCAAGCATGCATTTTGCACAACTTTGACAAGAAGACCATGACGAAGAATTAACTACAGTTGTTTTTATCAAAAGATCTACTGATGCCCGTACGATAAGGTTTTATGCTATCTTGCTAATGCATTTCCAACCTGCTGTTGGTCATGAATAAATTGTTTCAGGTAGTAAACCAGGGGACGTCTGTCGAATCCATTTGCACAGGTTTCCGCAAAGCGTTCGATAAAATAAAATATGAGGTCATGCTCCAGAAGCTGCGATTTTGCGTTGTTGCTTAATCGCTGCATCAGTGCATCCAAGACTTATTCATTGGGCTAAAGTGGAGGGTGATAGTCGGCAGCTATTTAGGTGAAGGGTATCCCTTTGTTATTGGTGCACCTCGAAGCAACGTGCTGGAACCCGCTATGGTCCAGAGCCACATAATATATCTGCTTCAGTTTTGTTTGCCACGTGCCATGTTTGCGAATGAGCTGAAGAATTGGACTGTGATCTTCAACCGAGACGACTACGATCAACTTTAGAAAGACCTCGACGAACTCTCTACGTGGTCCGCGTAAGTCCGCCTTCCGGTTAACTTATCCAAGTCTATCTTTCTGAGCACTGGAAAGTGCGGTGACGTCCGAATTTACACCGTTGACGGTCAATCGCTGAGTGCCACACTTTCCGCGAAAGACCTAGGTGTAGGCTCGAGCTGTGATTTAAAGTTCATTGTCAACACGAACACGCTAAAACATAGCCAAACGCGCAAGCTTTGGGCGCTCAAATGCAGCTATTGTACTTGATCTAAAGTGGGCAACGCTCGCCTCTGTTCTTTTATCAAAAGACCAGTAATGGAAAAAGGATCATCAGCCTATTATTCAGGCACCCTAGGCGAGGTACCGTAGATCGCACGTAGACAACGTTTAGGTTAACCTTAAGTATACTGGTGAGAGGAACTAAGAATTTGCAGGTTGTCCTGTCACGGGTTAGGAGTCTACCTCATTATGACTTATATATATTAAAACTTGATGTTTAGGCCGCTGCATAGCTTGCGTCCGCCATGCAACAAATTCAAACTCCGGTACAAGATTGCATTTCCGGATATAAAACGTTTACCCCACATTCTCTGCTTCGAACGTAGAGTTGTAAATGTTTGGAACAGTATGCTAGAACAAGTCGTAGAGGCCAAATCTGTGTGGCAGTTCAAAACGCCATTGGATGTAAGTCTCCGCCATTCAGTTGGGTGAATGAATACACAATAACAATGAAAAGAAGCATTTGTGAGTTTAGCGAAACTGTAATTCAAACATTTTTATTGAGTAAATATGAAATGCACTAAAATGAAATATATTAAGTAGGAACTTTTAGTACGGTTGGATTATCACGGATGGCAAATTCCCATAAAAACATTTTTGATTCAACTGCGATGGAGTTGTACAGTGTTAGGTTTAAACTTGCTCCTACTGTACAGTTTCCATACCTTGTTAGATTTGTCGTTCCTATTGGTACTTACTATTTGGCGATACAATTGCTACGCATCCAGGATATAGTACTCAAAATTGGTGAGTGCGTTCTCTGTTTTCCAGAGCCGCGGAGTCTTCCGAATGTACAATTTTGGTGTTATACGTAAACGTTATCCGGTGTTTCCTAAATGGTTGTGTGAATAGCTAGAACTCCGTTATTAATCAACAAAACAACTGGCTTCTAAGCTATAACTGAATGATCCCTGCTTGGTACTTTTAAAAGAATCATTGATAACAGTTAGCATCTAACAGAGGTAAGTAGGAACCATACAATTGAACATTTTCAGGTATGCGAAGGTGCGTAAGAACCCGGAATACTGAACAATACGGTATATAACTATGCATTTCGTTTGGAAATGTTTAAGCCTTTAAACAGCTGTGTGGCTTTTATGACTCCAAATGGGTTTAAAAAAGTTTATTTGGAATTATTTTTGAGCAGCATTTATTGAAGTCACGCTAACATGCTATTTCGCCGATTCATGTAAATGTTAACATGCACAAACGGAGCCAACCTAATAATCCCAGGCAGCACAATACCTCATGTATGTCCCTCAAGCGCAGACATTTGAGGATGGAGTGAATGATACTACAAAGCGAGAGTGCAATAGCCACCCGATTGTCATTACCAGATTTGCCGACAATATCATGACGATGGGCATACTTGGGTAGACATGAAATTTTGCACGCCTCCTTTTCTGCAACTTAGCAACAGTTTTTATTGAGATAAAAGTTGTGGAGGAAAAAATTACCACTAGCGTGTTGTTCTACCTCAGTGAGACAGTTGACGCGTCTGGTTCCTTCATTACAGACATCAAAGTAATTTTATACTCAACCGCACCCAAAGCGTTTTCAGAGATACTTTCGAGCATTTCAAAATGCATTCTCCTATCGGGATAGAGGAGGAAACGCTGTATGCTTTACAATGGTACACATGTTTTGGGGATGACGGGCGTCTACTACGAGTATGCTAACACAGAAAATCTATATCTGAGCTTCATATTGGAGGGAGGTGAAAGCTGAAGAACAACCAACATCCATTCGTGGTACGTTTCTACCAAGAAGGTGGACTTTCCAGAATGTAGTAAGGGTTTTCGTTTTGTTTGAATATATGACATATTGTACGGGTGCTTCTAATCAGTTTAGACGATGTGACCATAAGTGTCTATTTGCATCCCACACAGTCAGGTTGTCAATAAAGGCAAAGTTGGCGTTTCCAACTTCCACATTTTTCTGTTTTTAAAGGTAAACTGCACATTGGCAATAAGTAACACCAAAAGGAAGGTGGCCAAATTGATCAAGACATCCGTACTTTTCAAACGCGAAGTACTTTTTTATGTCCGGTAAAAAGGAGCATTTTCTGCAGGTAATAACATCTTGATTGTAACATAACACAAAAGAGACGGTGTTTAACATTTTGTAGACTTTTGATAACATATACTTATCAAAGTTGTGGTATGGTTGACGGTTTATTACTTTCCCCAGCTAGCCTTATCTTGCGGTTGATATTTCAATACCGTCAAATGTGAGGGGAACACGAAAGCTTAACGACGTTACCATCCAAAATGAATTATACAACGGATTTACAAGTAGGTTAATAATTAATTTGGCAATGTCGGAAATATAGAACAAACAGCTTGCAACCTGCGAAAGAAAATAAAATAGCTCACCTTATTCTATTTGTCTGTGGTAAGCTCGCATAACAATAAAACACTTCATCCAAATCCAACTATTATTTTTAATATTTCAAAAATTTAGGAAGGGACGATCAAGTATAAGACTTTTCCGCTATTTGCACTAAAAGGAGTTTGAAACGTCAAAGTTCATGTTAGCTATCTTCAAATTTCAGAACACATATTGATGCGTACCAGTTTTGGGTTGAGCAAAACTGAAGCGCTTAGTTTACAGGACGGCAAATGGCTGTCCCGGAATGCTGAAACATAGTCGCCAACTCCAACTTTGGTCCTTGACTCGGGTTTTACTACCCGGTATGCGTATTATGTTTGTCGCCATGATTTTTGCGACCACTTTGCATATTGGGATACGTCTAATGGAGGATATCAACGCTTGTTAATCCGACACTTGTGGCGGCAATGTGTGTAAATACTTTACGTATCAGTATGACTTGTGGATGAAACAGTGGTCTTGGTGCAAAAGCGGAATTGTGCCCTGTGCTACGGCGTAGGCTACGTCGAAACTATATGTAATCTTTTAAGTTGGGTCACAATTACTGCTTGTTGGAGAATTATTACCAAAATATATTACACCAAGGCTAATCACAAGATGTTTGCCCCCCATAACAGGAGCAGATGATCACGCCACCAACCTTTGCCCCAGACAGAGGAGTACTACTTGAATGCTGGCTCATTGTGGCTCACCAAAATATTTCGTGCTTTATCGTGCTGTTCTGGGCATTGCCTGCGGAAATATGTTTCCAAATGCTGGTTATCAACATAGTAGGATATCTCCAATGTGAGTGTTCCTTGCGGCCTAATCGACTTCGGTGTCCTAATCACGTGCACAACATGCTGCCTAGCGGGCTATTTCGAAGTGTATTGTCTTCCAATATTGTGTCTTGTTTCGTGGAACCTGAAGTAGCAATAAATTTTGGAGGACCATTAGGCAAGGCTCGGTTGGTTCGTTTCTTGCCGTAACCGTTTATGAATCCTTCAAAACCGACCATATTCGTGATTGCACAGACTATTTATTGTGTCAATGGCGCTCTTTTATACGATCATTAATCTTGTATTGTCGGCTAGTACATCGAACGATTTAACTTCTAACACGTTCTCCTTGACAAATAACTGCCAGTGTCAATATTCTGATGAAGCACGTTAAGAAACGGGATGCAGCGCACCTAGTTACAAGGATTATTGATAATAAACCAAACGAACTGAATGAACTGTTTCTCACTTGAGCAATAGCATGAGCTAACTCGTTGATGACATCGCATGAATTCAGGAAGTAACTGACCGTCAGACTTGATCAGAGTGACACAGACAGTCGTCGCAATGGAAGCCACCGACGCACCGTGCCAGTAATCGAAAACGTGATGGTATATTGCACAGTCTTGCAAGTTGTGGAGATATTACATTCGGTCCCTAGTTTCCTACTGATCTTATATTTTATATAGTTCAACCATAAGTAGTGATTCTCATTGAAATTCCAAACCACACAACTTTTTATTTTTATTTTATTACTAACTGTGTCGTAGCAACTGGAAGCACGGTATTTCGTTTTCACAGATGTTGAGTTCAGTTGAACCAAACCGAAAAAATCAAAATTAATAAAATAACTCGTGGTTAAAGGCAACACATTGCTCCTGACGTCCTACCCGAAAATATACTTTGTTTATACTAAAATTGCACAGCACCATGAATGTTATAAAATTGAGTTAAAAATGTGTATCGCGTGGTTGCTATATTTTGTATTCGATGCGCAATATATTGATTTCGAATATGGAAGTGTGCTAGAATTCAAGGGTATGGAGCAAAACTTGAAAGATAATTGCTCTTTATCCTCAACTCTTACACATAAATTGACACCTTTGCCACAAGTACTAGGTCATAACAGCGCTTGCGCACGCAGCCCCAATCAGGCGTTAATGCTCTGCGAAAGATAATCCAGTTGCTCGTACGCGTTTCACAAGAATTCCTTTTGGTTAGCTTTCGTCAACGTCTATTTCACCTATTTTCAGCAAGAGGGATAATTTTGTACGAGCATCCCTATTAGCGTTCTTTTGAAGTACGATTCGAAAGCTGTGTTTCGAGACCACAACTATATCGGCTTTTGTGATATACGTCGATATTTTAAAACTCGGTGGAATAACTTTGAAAATATTGTGAATTGACAACTAATCAATCCTATTAAGTTCTCTGCGGATTATGTATTTAGCTGATTTATTCTTAGCCTTAGATATATTAAAATTTCTAGAATGCTGAAACGTCAGTGTACACCGCAACGATTGACAGGCCAGTTGGAATACTAATGTGCAATTCCATTGGAATATACAAAGTCTTACAAACTCCAACTTCAAGGAAACGCATAGGAGCAAGGCTGTGATAAAACACAAAACAGAATCGCTGATCTAACGGCTACAAGACTGCAAAGAATAATACAGCGATCCAATATTCACAAAGTTAGAGTATGAAATGACAAATGATTATTTAGCATCATGAGCTTATATGGTCTGGTAGAAGGTTTGGGTGCATAAATTGTATTGTTGTTATACCTTGCCACATGCCCAAGTGGGTTCCGTCAATGATGCTTTTAAATCGAAATGTTGATGGGGATGTTGGGATTAGCTCCTAAAATGCACCAATTTGGAAAATATGACCACGTCTTCCAATAAACTACTAAATGTTTCCAACTCAGCTACCCCAGTAAATTGTCTAACTCATTATACTTTACGGGTAGATGAAAGCAGCAAGATATTTGTAAGCGTTAACAAATAGGCAATGTGCGATTATATTTCTAGTAGAATTCGAACCTGGCTTAGTAGAATGCTTAGTATCAAAAGAATAGCTTTTATTTACATGGTGGCTTTTCTTAATACTCCTGCGGCGGAGTCAAATAATATCCACTAAACATGTTCTCATTAAACAAGTGTCGCAAATATTTAATCTCAGCAACAGCTTATTATTCACCAATTCGGCAACATCTCAACGGAACAAAAGGTAATGCTTTTTGATCGGCATATCTACTTCTTCTTATGTAAATCAGAATGTGCAAATATAGGCAGTTACTGCGAGCCTGTTCTATCTTATCGATACCATAAATTTCGATTGATGCTAGATCTTCTGCTCGTAGTGACGCACTGTACCTCTGTCAATGCACATATTATGATACGTTACGCCTTATCACATCGTCACCAATTTGTTTCTTTGCTGTTAACAAACTGTCCGGCAAACAAACTGAACACCAGAGGCACTGTTGGAATGATTAGTCTCCCTGTTTAACTTGAGTGGTCTGTGCACGAAGTTTCAAACAATTTACATGTAAAATTATTTAAGCCCACTGCATTTAATTTGACAAGTCATTTGTACCGAGCAACGTGAGGGCATAGAGTAGCGGTAGAAAATATCTCAGTAATTTTGGACTTGGTTGTAGATGTCACCATTGAATTATTCACCACCAGCTACCTCGGGCAAGCTAGGCATCAGACAAATATTCTACGCATCGATGATCACGTGAAATTTAGGCATTCATTTTAATGAGGCGCAATCAACCAATGTCTGACAGACCTGAAGTGTGGTTAACATCATTACTCCAAGGTTCATTTGAGACTTCAAATATCATTGGTAGATTTTCAACTTAATCATCCATGGTATATCCACATACGAGTCATAAATCCTGCTGTTATTTTATCAATTCACAATAATTGCCAATTAATAAGTAACATGCCGAATTCCATGCAGCTGACACTACAATCTAGTAAGCTAGTGATAAGTTACTCATTCAAATAAATTATCCGCAATGAAAGCATTTTATGCAGATGCTTCAGCACTGGGTAGTCAGTGGTGCAGTGAGCCACGGCGTTACTCCGTGTATGTAGTTAACATAGGCCGGCTCACAGGCCAACTCAAAGTCCCATGTAGGGCTAGAATTTTTATCCACTTCAGCCTATCAAATACCCACAAAAATAGCCTCATTTGTTCTCTTTTGTGTGCTAATTTATTAGAATGCTAGCAAATAAAAAATATCCATTGTTTTTGCTTTATAACACCTAGGCATTTGCAGGTTTTCAGCTAGGCAAACATCAGCTATATTACCTAATAGTAACGCAGGTGAATTTCGTTCAGTTCATGCTGGGAATTTCTAGCAGTAAACAGTCACAGGAACAACCAGGCTGGGTGGTCTGATAAGCCTTGGAGTTAAAGATTTTGAGTCGCCTTGCCAGCTTTGAAAACCGCTTAGGTAAAGAAGCAACGATAGTTTAGACTTATCTCTTTCAACAATTGGGCGTAATATTTTAACTTAATCAAGTAAACATGTACCAGTCTCAAAAATGTCCTTGTACCTTGTGTCACACAAATAGATTTGTGGAGCTGCCGTTTTTAATATGTTGCCTCATACCAGTGGAATAAGGATAAAACACTAATTGATCGAAATTAGGCTGTACCTTGTTAAGTGTGCACAGGGGATCATGGTTACCCCAAATTGGTCAATTTTGTCCATTATATGCTCATCAGATTCGTCTTGGTCTGAGGTAGACCCAAACAGTACGGTCACAATTCCTAAGATTTCAAGCTGCGTAGCCGAGTAAAGAATATATATATATATATAAGTCTGTAGCGCGCCTACATTCGTGAGACGGAATGTCACTTATTCGACCCATTCTATAATTTTCGTCACCTGCGCTTGGATATTTAAAATCCGGTACGAAATGAAAGCAACCAAATCGTGCTTCCACATTTTAATGACGATCGCCCTAAGCCATCAACAATCCACCATCAAACAAGTTAATTACGTTTAGCCATTTTTCTGCATTTAGTAGTAACACTACTACTGGATCACTGCAAATATACCTTCTAAGGTAACCGCGGAGCTAAATGATTAATATTCTAGAACTCAGTACCTAATTAGACAAACATATCTTAGAGATATACAAGTAATGCTTGTGGTTGCAGCGTCAAATTAGCTCTTGAGTTAACCCCGTAAATCTTTCATTATTGCAGCGCCTGCTTCCGTTTCTATAACTGATAGAAAAATAGGGATATGTGTAAATCTAGGGCATCCAATACGTTTGGTTTTGGCCAATTAGTCATCTCGCCAAAAGGACTGTTCTAGAAAGTCATTTAATAATGTTGACTAGGTTTTTACTGTCTTCCTTGCTGCATTTACGTCTTTATTGAGCAATAACAACGGTTAGGTAGTGATATCATAATGGCACGCCATTTTTCTGTCCCCAACCCAAGAAGAGTTGGGAAACAAGCAATACTGCTAACAAAAGAGACCCACTTAAAGACACGACAAATAATTATGTTTTCTATAAACAACCCAAAGTTCCATTTGACCAGCTGTATCTTATTCCAAAGTAACGTTTCATTGATGTGAACAGTGGGTGCTGATGGCAATTGTCCTTGATAAAGTGAACTGTGACGTACCGAACTTGTAATTGTGTACCAACTTATGCTCTTGAAGAATGACAAATAGACTTTCGTTCTCCTTACAACTGTCGTGATGCACTTTCGCCAAGTAGAAGTCGGGCATCACGGCGATCACGATTCCATTTACATTAGGAAATAGGCGTTAACTACTTGTTCGAAAAAATATTGCAGAGCGTTCCATTAGCAGGTTGGGCGTGCAGACACTTGGCCTTGCATCTTATCGCACTATCACACACTAGCCAATCAGTCCTGAAGGTGAAGTACAAACCGTACACTTTCCCATGCACGACGTTTGGCCAAATGGCTTCACCACCCCATTCTCACGCTCCGCCCGGCGTTCGTTTGTGCAGCGTGGTTGGAGCAGTTCTCACGCTACGACTTCTGCGACAAGCTCCAATTTTGACTAAAAGGCTTCCGGCTTCTCGCGCTTTAACACAACAAGGTGATTTTTAGGTTTGAACTCCTGTCACAATAAGTACGTTAACGGATTGCGTACCGGTTAATAGCCTGGGCAATTATAATATTAGAAACCAAATACTGATCAACGCCATAATCAAATTAGGTCTTCGGATCGATATATCGAACTTTTGCATTTGGATCAAGGGCATAGATTTCAACACTGCAGGATAAAAAACTACAATTAGTGGTCAGTACATACATGGGGTTATATACCATGTTACAGGCCCGTTAGTGCATTGTACCAAGCTTTTAGCGTAACAATTGTAAAATTATGTGCCGTGCTTGCAAGTTAGTACTGTATTCTTTCTGATCACCCCACACTGCCTTAACAATCACATGCATTTCCTAAACACAATAGCACACAGATGGGTTCTCCAGATTGTTCGCAGTGGCAAGATTACCTTGCATACCGTATCACGTGTGGCCAGATAGGCAAGCGAGCAAGGAATGCAGCCATACACTCCACCTCTAAAGCTTCAACAGTTACCTTCCAACAGCCTGCAAAGGTTGCAGCCTCATCAAAAACAACCAATCCGCTTCTTATCACCACTCACGAACACTCATTAACGTCGTGTCAACGCCACACTTTAAATCCAGTTAGTTTGTATTTAGCCATCAACTGTGAAAGAAGTAAACAAACATAGAACTTCCATTGTTCAGCTTCAGGTTTGTCTACGAACTTCAATGGAAACAACGTCTCCCATTATCGTCACAATAACAATCACACGAAATTGTTTAACTGCCTGGCATCCATTGCTGATTCAGGTTGGGTGTGCAGTATCCAAGCCAAGGCGCTTTCCTGACCAACCGCATATGCAGGCCTGCCTCTCTCCCTCAGATCTCAGGGACTGCGGAATATCAGTTAGAAGATTGCCTGTCTATGCCACCATGGTTAGGTCGCAGAATAAGGCACCACCATGTAGCCTCTAGCGATCACTATGTATAGACCGTTTCAATGGCTGGTTAGTACATCTGTCCGCACTGGTTACGGTGTAAGCTTCGAATCGTGTGGTAGCTAGGATCTCCTCTTTAGACAGGCATCACAAGTTGCCCATTAGACGATTTCAGTTTGGAGACCAATCATCGGGGTTTCCTTCAGGTGGGGATCAAGACAGAACAGAAGGTGGTGCCCGACCACTTTCATTGGACTATCTGTTGTCTATGCTCCGGACTTCCAATCGGTGTCCCATTGGCTAACGTCCTATGATCAATGAGAGTATCAACGACGCCAAAATAGCGTTCTTAGCCTCGCTAACTTGAAAGCACTGCACGTGATTTTTAAAATGTCACGCTAAAAGCTTGGTACAATGCGCTAACAGGCCTGTAAAATGGTATAGAATTTTGTTTGCGAGCCTTTCTCGAGTAATTTTTGTTTTATTCCGAAATATGCTCTGCTCATTTCGAGAAGCGGGGCCACGCCTTGAGTAGATACGATTTAAGGGTTGCACTCTAGCATTAATGTGCCCCACTGCAGCCATATTTCTTAATTACTGACAATAGGTGAATACCAGTTAGCGAGCAACCAGACATTGTTTCGAGGTGTGAATAATGCAGGATTACCCTATGTAAATTAATGGTATCTAGAAATTTATGTTTGCTCTATAGGTGCAAATTCTTTTCAACCAAATATTTGATAAAATATATTTTGTAAGAACAATGGAGTTTGATCGCTTTGTAGCATAAAGTCGGAAAACGTTGCATAACTCCCACTAATTTCAATACTATGTAATATGAATTGTATGGTGTTATGTCCCTGTTGGCAGAAGTAGCATGCCCATTGAACCGAAAACGAAAAACGAAGAGCTATTGTTGTAATGGGATCAGATCATAACAACAAAGCAACGGGGTCGCAACAGTGCGAGAAAACAATCTCCGTCCGGATAAGTTTCTTCAACAACAGTGCATATATTACAGACGCATCGGAATGGTAAGGGCAAACAATAACAGCTACAGGGAACGAATGTTGTGTCGAATGCCACACCTCGTTTAAGGTGCGCTTTCAGGCCCTGGTAAAATGTCACAACGACAGAGGAGCTGTACGTAAAAACTGACCAGGCTGAGCAACCGGGATGTAAATGAGCAATAGATCAATTGGCCGACCACAAGCGAGGATATAGTCTTTAATTTTGAGCGGTCTCTCACTGAACGGCTGTCAAGCATGCGTCTAACACATCACTTGACGAGACAGTCACCAATGTCAAATTATCTCACAGTGAGCGACTGTGAAGGGAAATCCCGTTGAAGACCTCCCTCCATTAAACTGAACAGAAAAGCACACTAATTTGACTGATATGTTTACGTCTTGGGTTCACCTCGAGTCTCTGCAATGAACGCTCTGATTCGCGTTGAATATCTGTAGTTAGCATTTCTGTTTAGATGACAGGCTCTTCAGACAATGTAATTTGATACGAAGTCAGAAAAATTGCCAACGGTAGTGATGCTTCGTTATTGGGATGTGCCTTGCACTTCAATAAGTGGTCTAATATGGTTTACATGTCGTGTCCATATGACGGAATCCACTTGCATTCTGTATAAAATCTTGAAAGCCGTTCAACGACAAGGCCGGAAACCCAAGATCATCTTCTGTCACCAAAATTGTTTACGTACACACTATCACTAGACACAAAATACCGGGGCTTGTTATATGATGGCGATTAAAGACCAACTCCGTTTTAACATGCTGCTCTCCCTTGTGTAGTGAAGGTTTCAAAGAATCAAGTACCGTTCTTACATGCCCATCGAGAAACGCTTTGGATGGGGATGTGTATTGTGGTAATGCTTGATCTGGCGTCGTACAGTAAACTCGCAAATGTTTGTCGATGATTTCCTGGATCTGCCCCTCTTCTTCCACTTTAAATATTGCTCGCTTAAAATTATGCACAAAACGTTCATCCTTCCCGTTTTAACTGTGCATGGTACGCTGGAGTGTGTATGTTTTCGATGTCATGTGAGTAGCAAATGTCGGCAAGTTCTTAAGAAATGAATTGGGAACCACTGCCCTAAACAATCGTTTCGGGAACACCGAATTCCGAGGTAAGATGGCGTAGGTGTAACCAAACTTTGGAAGTTGTTCCGTATCTCATTTGAAAACTTTCATGTTACTTTGAATAAGCATCCACAATTATCAGATAGTGAAAACCCTCCGATTGTCCGACAAAATCAATATAAATGCTAGCCTATGGTCCACTTGCAGTTTCCCAAGAATGAAGCGCACATTTGACAGGTAGGTTTGCTGCCATAGCGCAGCTGTTACAGTAACGATCCGCATTTCCAATATCCTGGTTCAAGTATGGGTAGTAGGCATAACTGCAGGCTATGGATTTCATACGACTGGTTCCCGTGTGATCTTCGTGGAACCTACTGAGAATCTTCTTTTGTAAAACCTTAGGATTCACAACTCGGTCAAATAATATCAAGCAGTCATCAGTGCTGGTTAATTCGAACTTTCTTTTACGAAACTGTTTACCATTGATGTCCAAGGGACGTGCAGGCTAACCAGTGCTAAGGTACCCCGTAATAGGTTGTAACAGGGGATCTCTTGCTGTTTCTATTCTAACTGCGTCTGCTGTTACTGGAAGCTTACGTAGAGATGTTGAGCTACTTTCCTAATCTTAGGATCTAAGGTAATGCTGGACACAGCAATGTCTTTATAGAGGGTCTTGTACGTGAAGTCCGCAATCACTCTGGATAATGCGTCAGTATGACCAAGCGAAGAGGTAATTTTACAACGAAAATCTAAATCGTAAGCTATTAGGGTGGTTGCCCAACACTGTAATCTGTTTGTCGTTTGAATGACGATTCCTCGTTTAGTGCCATAGATAGATAGAAAATGTTTATGATCTGTGTACGTAATAAATTTGTGCCCATAAACAATCTTATGCAATTTTCTAACCGCAAAAACGAGCGCTAATCCTTTTTTCTCTATTTGACTGTAGTACATTTCTGCTGCTGTCAACGCGCGGGGAACATGCATCACAGCGTTTTGATATTCATTCCGGAACTGATGCTACATGACATCACCGACACCATTTTGCGATCCATCAGCATCGACAACTATTGGCAATCCACGGCCGCAATGATTTGAAAGGAGTTCGGAGGACAGTATTTGTTCAATGTTATCAAAGGCTTTCTGGCATTGCGAGGACCAATTCCACACTGACTAGTTCGCCAAAAGTGCATTTAGTGGGACCCTGAGTTCGTGCATCTGAGGGACAAATTTGAGCTAATATTTAAATATACCCCAAAAAGTCTGCAAATTAGCCATGTTCATGGAGTGTGGCATTAACTTGATGGCTTTTATTTTGTTTGGGTATGGCCGAAGACCGAAACTGTCGATAACTGAGCCAAGGGCCGTAATATTGAGCCTCATAGGCTCGCATTTCTCTGGACGTACACGAAATCCATATAGATCTATCCTTGAGAATTTTCGTTCAGGTGGGTGTAATGACCTTCAATGGTAGAGCTTACAAATATTATGTCATCCAAATAAGCTAGGGCACAATTTAATCGAGATAGCATATCGTCCATTACTTGTTAAAGATCGCTGGAGCACATTTTACTCCGAGGGGTACCCGTTTGTAATAATACAATCCTCGATGGGGATTAGTAGTGAGCAGTTCTTTTGAGCGCTCTTCGATCACTGCTTGCAAGTATGCAGCAGAATGATCAATTTTAGAGAAGTTTTTCCTCCAATAAACTTTGTGACTAAATCTTCGGGAACAGTATCTTCGGCATCAGTATCCCTTTACTTGTTCCGAAGATTTTTCACAAAGCTTATTGGAGGAAAAATCTTCTCTAAACTTGCTCATGCTGATGTATACTTCCAAGTAGTGATCGAAGATCGCTCAAAAGAACTGCTCACTATTAATCCTCATTGAGTTAATTAATCCGGTAAGAACTCAGCACAAATACCCAAACTGCCAGTAGCTCTTTTGATGACTAAAATGGGAGCGGCCGCCGCTGAGTAGCTGATGACGACCATGGACTCAAGTCGACTAATTTTGACATTCTAAACCTCAACAGCAGCTTATGGTACCGGTCTTATGGGACAAAATACTAGACCTACACCTGTGCGCGGATAAAACACAGCTTTTATCTTAGAACACATTAAAAGGCACTGCAAAAAACGTCGGGGTACTTAGAGGCAAAATTTGATAAGGCTTCGGCACTGTTCAAACATTACGGATGCAACCGAACAATGAACATCAGGGGGACACCGTGAAAAACTATATTGGTTATCACAAATACTGTTCAAAAGTATGCTCCATAAATTATGGTTGTCTATCTAATATATGCCTAATATGTTCAATTGTGTATAACGTTTAACGGAACCAGACATTAGCAAGAAACTCACGAAGTGCAAACACAACTGGAGTGTAAAAGAAAGGGCAATTCCGAGCCGAAGCGTCGTGAGTCAAGTGTGAATTTTGAACACCTGCGGGTTTACTGAGCTTGCGTCATGTCGACTCAGAGATTATTGTAATATCGAAAGCCGCGTCCAGTTAAAGTTGGGCAGAAAAACTGTTTATCACATTCGTAACATACTTCGTAATGACTGAGTGTTCGGCCTAGTGGGCACCATAGTTGAAACGCAACGTTGATAACTTGGAGTTGTCGTGAAGATTTGTGACGGTCTTCCAGAGACTCGCTGCAAAAATCTGTTCACACAACCCTTGCAGATATATCGTCTGAATTCATAAAATCGAGGGAAATGCCGCTGACTACAATGTCAACAATCACTAGGAGGACAGCCGCGGCTTGCGAAGTCGGAGAGATGTACCGAATTGTGCGATCACCTGAGACGTGTAGGAATAATATGAACATCTAACACACAAGACTCGTTGTGCCGTTGGATGGTTTCTGTGTGATGCTTCCGTGTCAAAATACATTCACATTCCTGTACCAACTCTTGTAGTAAGACTTCTGGATTAGACTCTAACCGATATAAAAATACGTGTTCGAATATCCGCAACATTTGGAGAACTTAAACAACAAAAATGTGCCAATTAAGCTGATCACTTGTGAGTGTGCAAAGCTGATAAGCTTCACATTCCCTGTTGACAATATTTCCATAAGTAACAAAATCAACCTCCTGATGTTTAGCAACTTGAAAACATCGGAAACATATGTTGAAAACAAAGCTTTAGGGATAAAAACCCTGTTCAACTGTTTCATATTTTTGTCCGATGAGATATCGTGTAGGTTATTGGATAGAATTTAATTATAGTACTTATTATACTCTACTGGAGCCAATTTCCTCAAAAGCAGACGTAACTGAGCTACATCTTCTGGCTCACACTTATCAAGATGTAACAATTCTTCCTAGCGACGAATCCATGCTACGAAAGTGAAGTCATTGTCTA
Source organism: Dicrocoelium dendriticum (assembly GCA_944474145.2). Taxonomy (NCBI): domain Eukaryota; kingdom Metazoa; phylum Platyhelminthes; class Trematoda; order Plagiorchiida; family Dicrocoeliidae; genus Dicrocoelium; species Dicrocoelium dendriticum. Next base: position 219,033,810 of record OX104063.1, on the reverse strand, counting down.
GCTGGCATTGAAATTCCGCCATACTGCGCGCCAGCTTGTCTGCAGTGGAAATCGTTGAATCCGTAGTTGCTGACTGTAACGACACCCGTGTGGTCAATGTTTCAAATAAGGCGCTGCTGTGACACCTCAAACTGTGCTTGCCGTCTGGACAGCATTTCTTGAAGTAATTCAAAAGCGACCGTCATAATTCCCCGTCGCCAGTCTATTATAACCTCTGATTGTAACTGAACCCATTACAAACTAGAAGCAAGCGCATCACCGTGCGAGAGGAGCTGTAGTGAAAAACTGACAAAGCTGAGTAACCCGGATACAAATGGGCAATATATCAATTGACCAACCACCTGTGAGGACATAGTCATAAATGGTGATCGGTGTTGCTCTGAACGACTGTCATGCATGCGTCCGACACAATCACTCGACGAGACAGTCACGAATGTCAAAATATCTAACTGTGAGCACCTGTGAAGTATATGACCGTCTAACATGAGGCAACATGTTGCCAAGCTCACATGCAACTGTGTAGCATTTTCGTTTACGGATTCGGAAAAGTATAATTTTTCTGGGCTTGTGAAATGTAAATCAAAATTCCAATTATTGTATAGCAAGCATTAAGGCGAGCTTGAAGTCATTTTTGTCCTGTTGAACAAACTGTTATGTGTCACGGTTTAATAGCAAGCGGTTTGCTAGTATTGTGATTCGGCCAAACAGATGATCAGCGATAGTCTCAGGTGAACCTCATACTTGCTGAAATTGATGGCTCCGGATCTAACCTGAATAAATGCACCCACAAACCAAGAACAAACATGATTTATACTAACACGACAGCACACCACCAGAGAAATAGCTGGGGGAAATGCGCCAGATTGTAAGCAACATTAATTATTGCTATTCAAAAATAACGCTGGTGTTCTTTGCAAACAACGATCTTGCTCCATGCCCAAACTTTGTTTTTACTACTTGGACAGCTATCGCGAGAATTCGTGCCATTCATACTTTATTGAAATCAGTGAAACCTAATAACGCGAAAAATAGAAGGAAATTTGCAACGCTAAACAGAAAATTGTGACGTTATGTTGTGACATCTAATATAGTTCATAAAATGTTATTCACCTTGTAACAGACACATAACGCTTAGTGATATTATTGTACACTATAATAGTATGTAACATTAGCATCAGACTAAGAGACACAAAAACACACTAACATCCAATTTACCTATCTTATGAAAACGTCGAGTTTATTAGCCTTGCTAGATAAACTGCTACTTTATTTTGCCGGCAAATATTCTATAGATAGCATCAAAATATCTGCAAGGAATGAGCATGTATTTCCGAAAAGCTACAATCTGAAATGACTGTGAAACAACAATCTTATGGATTAGGTTCATTAACAAAATTTATCAACCTTGACGACGTTCACCGAAATTTTGCATAAACATAATTTGCTGTTTTTTGTCAAAATACAATTGGTATGGTGTGAGTCAGACTTTGTATTGCGACATTTCAGATCGTTCAGGTGGTCAACATCTTTTAGCGTTGGCTGTGGGTTAATTTTTGTAGGTTACTTAGGTTATTTACCCTGTATGTTACGGATATGGAAAGCCTATATACATCCACATGGACCAGCTGTGACGCCACAGCGTGCGTTTCGACTGCAGGCAACTGAGTGACTATCGGGATTATCATCGGTTGAATTTCCTATTGTAAGTCATCTTATTTAACATTTTTTCATTCTTTGTATGGTGTGCCTCTTGACATTTGTTTAAACACTCATCTTCATTAATCCGATTGGTTAACACACGTCGTTCTTAATGGGCACTCACCTTACGTGGCCACTTCAACAGCGTCACTGAGAACAGCATATTTGATTGGCCATTACCACTCTTGATCAGCAAGCTTTGGCTAGTATAAAAAATACCAGATGCCAGCGTTTCGAGCTTCTGGGTATGCCAGGTTCCGCTCCCATAAATTCTAGATGCGAGTGGCTGGTGTCACTTCGCCATGAGTGGAAGCCGGGGACCTGCGTGAATGACAGATGACTATGATAAAGAATGGCGCATCCATGCCTACCACGTAAGTTACGAATTATGCAGAAGACAGTGGCTGGCCTCACGAGCTAGCAACTTCCGCATAGCCCTCCAGGATGGCACAAAGGGTAACGGAAAGTGTTTTAGATATTACCGATGAGTAGTGGGGAGTTTGTTATTGTTCAGCTAATTCATCATTGCCACTCTGAAACAGCAGGCTTAGGCTAGCAAGTAAAAGCAGCAGTCACCAGCGTTTCGACATTCTGGGTCTCGGTAGTGGTGTACCTTCCAGCGGATCCTTGCCGGGATCCGCCCCCTTGACTTCAGGATGCCAGTAGACAGTATCACTTCGCCATCGGTGACAGCCCCGGACCTGCCTGATTGACAGTTAACTACGATATGACGCGGCTAATCTTCCACTGCCATACCGGTTACGAACTGTCCAGGGACAGTGGTTAGCCTCACCAGCTATGACTAGCGCCTAGGTATGACATAGGATTAGAAGATATTCGGACAGATTTTATATTTATCTATCCGTCTAGCTTCTAAGTCCTTTATGGTACCTAGGCGCTAGACGGAATGTATTAGCTCGTGAGGCTAGACACTATTTTTGGACAATCCGTAACTGGCATGGCAGTGGAAGATGAGCCGGGCTATATCATAGTCGACTGTTAATCACGCAGTTACACGGGTGTCACCCATAGCTAAGTGGCACCTTGTTAAGGCCTAAAATCCAGACTATGTCCTGTTTGCGGAAGTTATTTATAGCTTGAAGATATAATACGTCCAAAATATGATCCAGATTGGTGAAGGTAAAACATAGAGACATCAGGAATGGTTTAATTTTGTCAAGGGTAATCCACTTACTATACAAAATCAGATGCATGCAAGTACTTGTGTTTTAATCGCACAAGCTAATTCCACTGAGGAAATGGTTAAAAAATGTACTGTGTCATCTTAGCAACGCAGTTATGCAATCATGAATGAATGGATAAAATATGTATCGGCTAATCAATGCTCCTGTAAGTAAATGATTTGAAGCAGTAATCCGTGGCTGTACTTCAAAATTATAATTTGCCTAAAGGTCACAAGCTAAGAACTTTGGTTTATAGGCTGGATATTATCAGTCGTTAGAAACAATTAAAATTGGAGTTTGTAACGTCAAGGAGAGAATTTTACCTACAACTCTGCTTTCATTGTGGGAGTTAGCCGGGTCTTTTCAAAGTAAATCTATGTATTAAAAGAGTTGGTTTTATGACTGCGTGCATGAAATGACCAATTGCTTACTAACTTCGTTACAAAATCACAAAACCCCTAGGCTTAATGCTATAGGACACAAAAGCGCAGGTTAACGGATGATTCAAAAAACCAAAAAGCAATTGAATAGTTATCTGGGGTATCTACCGTTAATATTTGCAAGTCAACTGTTTGATGCGCTTACATTCCCAACATGATTTCATCTTTCTACATTGAAATATATTTAAACTCGCACTCACCGAAAAGATTAAGCTACAAGTTATTTTAGGTTTAAGGCTATTGAACAAATGCAATGGTAAGGCGGAAAATACAAATGAAAATATTCTTTTTCAAACGTGATTCGTAAAAGATAGGTTTATCCTAAAAAACTACAAATTCGCATCGGCTAAGTCGGTGGGATGAATCATTAGTTGTTATGGCATAAGGCGTACATGAGTTTCGGCAAACTTTGTTAAATACTTGCATGCTTTCGTAGAATATACTTTTAAAATAATGCCTAAAATTTTGCTCAAAACTATACATAAGATTGTGCAACCTGGAAATCTATTGTTCTACAAGTAAGGTTTAACTGATCAAGTTGCTGAAATTTATCATATTATCATCAGTCGTTAATTCGAATAAGCCGAATGAGTTAAGCGGACATTTCAACGAGATTCACCGTAAAAATGTTGTTCATTTTTAAATTTGCCAGCTAATTATTGCACTTCCTAAGCCGATTATGAATTATAATAATAATAACGCTAAGGTTTATTCTAAGTGTTGCGAGAAGTTCGTTTGTTTGCATGGTACATTTTTTCTAATTAGCGCAATACGTGTGTTGTTTAGGGCTACTTATGCCTTGTTAATTCTGCCTATCCGTTTTTGAATGTCATATCGCATGTAATTATTGTTTGCTCACTAGCAAATCGTTGCGAGGCGAGTGTTATTTGAATGTTAAACTTATTGTAGCAACATATGGAGATTATTTGCTTTTACAACGACTTCCTATCAAGATGAGAACACCTTGCTAGCATTTTGTGCAGCTTATCCAAAAATATGTTTTGCAAGATGGCTGGTGCTTAGAAAGATTTCAATGAAGGTTTCCGAATGCTTACTTTTTTGTACTTTTAGATTCCTTGCACGGCAACCTGCAGTAGTAAAACCAGATAAGCTTTTCACGCTTGTTGATTGGTTCAGCTAACCGGAATCGAAGTACTTGGCAACATAAACATAAGATTTCGTAGAGGCGGCAGTCAAACGCTTCAGTCCATCTGATCTTGACCAAATCTGTAAAAACAGTTCGCTGGTCCTACTAGGTTTGAGTACATATGCATGTATGTATGCTGTTTACTTAAGAATTTCACCAATAATGCTGTTGCCGTTTTCCCTGGATAGTTCTTTTTAACTGAAAAGCGGCTGTAAATGAAGAACTACGAAGAAAACTGTTGGGAGTTCAGCAAATATCGTATATATAAATTTTTGTCCGTTCAACTCTTCGACGAAATTTAGCACACTTGCCATGGTGGAATCATTTTGCAACAGACAGTGTACTCACCTCACAGACCAGGTGAATGTGGCAGACATTAGGTTCCTTTTGCTAACAAATCACATATATGCAAAAAATGTGCCAAATTATTAAGTTCTGAAGCATCCTGCATTGCAGGTGTCTCGTAGTTATATGGGGTAAAGCGGCATTTGTTTAATTATCCTGTACCAGTTTTACGGTACTGAGGACCACTCATCCATTTCAAACAATTGCACAAATAACTGCTATTGGCCGATGTCTATACCGACCACCAGACTGTAGTAAAAAGCGTTGCTGTGTAAGATAGTTTCACAGCGTTTGTTGGCAATATATCGCACAACGATAGGTGTCTGCTCTGACTGTAAGTTGCCTTTGTTTTACCTTCCAACATGTAGTTAGTAATCTCACGTGAGCCAACCGAATACTTAGACCATGCACACCACGTGGTTTCTCATTCACCGATATTCATAAGCATCGGATGCGTACCGTAGAGAAAATGTCATATTGGCAAAAGCGAAACAATAAAAAGTACAACATGGCTAGTCCGCACACCGCATTTATATATTTTGTCTAACCAATCTCATTACTGACGATGTCGTCCCACTGCTACTGTTCCGTCGACGGTCAGCCAACATTATCTAATCATTAAAGTTTAGTGTGGAAAATAGCGAATGCTTTCAGCAACTATTTTTTAGATCTTGCTGACACACCTGCTCCACCAGACACACTAACCCCATCAGCTTTTGCATGGACGTAACGCCATTGGTCGGAACAACAATTAGACCGTTGTGTGACTCTTTCTGGGCGAAAAGTTTGTTGACCCAATTCAGGTACAAGCACCCCACG
>OX104063.1:218790464-219027688 GCA_944474145.2 Dicrocoelium dendriticum | reverse complement strand
ATAAATATTCCATATCTCCCTTACTAAGAAATCGAAGATGAGTAAGCGATTACGTCAGCGCACATGATGACAAAACATTACCTACCGATGCAAAGCTACCATCATCAAAAATGTCACGTTATGTACTTGTAGCACATAGCATTTCTAAGTGGCCAACGATAGCTCATTGCTACTGTCGTTCTTCGAAGTACTCCTAGTGCTTGCATATGGTAGATGCTATTTCTGATTGTTGGAATAGCCTATCACTAAGATGCTAGTTGGTAGTCAAGTATACTTCTTCTCACGAACTTTCTTTTGTACTATTGAATTGTTCTTATTTAAACCGGCAATAACTGATCGAATAACTTTGCATATTATTCATAATATGGAGCTGTATGTTTACTAGAGCAACTATCGCGTAGCCAAACCATCTGTGAAGGTAGTACTTCTATCATCGGAACCCGTCACTGCGAATTGATACTAAACCGAATTAGCTCCTGAATGGTGTCCATTTATTAAGTAAGACTTAGAAAGAGAAACAAAAGCATTAAGTTGCAAGCAATTGATTGCTTACGATTAATTCATCCTCAGGCTTTTATACATTAATATCCGTTAACGTTTGTTGTAATCTTCCGTATATCAAAAAGATCAAATTATTGGATAATTTGACTTTCGATAATGATAACAAAAATTGGACTATATGTTTGAAGTCCGGTGGGTAGTTGGAGTACAAAGAATCACAAACGCCCGATACAGTAATTCCTTCATCCCGCTCAGTGATCCCTGGCTGTGAATACCAGTACCATTTAGCCAACTTGTTTCCTTGCCCCAAACCCCTTTGTTTCTCTGATTTAAAGCATATAGAATTTCTTATTTTACATTTACTACCTATTTTTGTTGCGCTTTGTGAATTCAAACCGCGTTTTCAATCATACACGTTCGACTTACTTTTCCAACATCAGAACAAACTTCACTACCGTTACAAATATTAACGCCCGATATATTTTCGGTGCACCTTAGAATGTTTTACTATCTATCCAATGTGCTCACATTTCCTAGCACTTCATGTGTGACCTGACAGTATTACACTGGTGTTGCGACTAGAGATAATATTGAAGACATTTGGTTCGTGCGGCATACTGTTTCCTTCCTTCCAGCGTAGAATCGAAACACAAGGCCATCACTGTGTTTCATGCATAAAATCTTTCACCCAAGGCTGATGATAGCCAGCCAATTATTGATTGATGCTGTGTAAGCTCATTTTAGGACACAGTGCACTGAGACTACATCATTCCCACATGTGTCTTGTAGCTTTACTTGTTACCTAATCTGGCAGGATGTCGTTGTTGACACACCTGTTCTGGAAGCACAGATTTATACGGTAAATTGCTTGTTTTCAATCGTTTAAAATAGTACCGTATTCTAATGCCTCCATTGTTGTTGCTGATTCCAGCGGAAACATGTTACCTTAAGGCTTCCCTAGCAATTTGTCGCTTACCCAAAGCCCTGTTAATCCTTTCCAGCCTGATGGTCGGCCATGGCAGTTAAAATGACTGTAATAGTATCTTCTTCTGGCAGGAGAGCCCGTAGTGCGCTGAGACCGGTGGTCGCTAGATCCTGACAGATGGTCTACCCAATGCTGCTACTGTTGTGCCATTGGCTCATGTCCTGGACGCCTCTTCGTGGCAAGCGCTTCGTAGGATTTGGGTGACGCACTTGTCTCTGTGAAGATCCAGGACACCAATCTGCATGAGTCAGTGAAATGACCATGTGCTACACCCGCTGCCTTTTGGGTGTACATTTAGTCGAAGGCTTTGGCTGAGGACCCGAGTAGTTCTCCGATCAGGTGTGGGCGCCCTGCCAGTATCCTAGTCCATCCTCTTCGGAGGTTAGGAAGTGGCCGATGGCCCTCTTCCCGTAAAACCTAGCTATGGAGACAACAGCTCTACGGGTGTTAAGCTCACAGCTCGATTGGCGTAGAGCGCGAGCACCATGCAATTCTTCAGACGTTTGAATGGCACATCTATGTGCTCAATGGCTTGCTACTGCCCGCCTCAAGCCAGACATCACCTTGTCAAATTGGTGCAGACTAGCCGAAACCCACCTGCGTTTGGTAGTGGTCGCTGGTGCGTATCCTACTACGGTTGCAAAACCTATATGAATCGTTCCAGTGCCTCAAAGTCTGCGTGTGACGGCCGTCAAGCAGATCCTAATCTGTCTCTGTAATCACATTTGCCGAGCTGGATCTGCTCCCACGGCCCTGTGAGTCAGGCTATTAAGCCAAGCGCTCCGAGTGAAGTCCCTTAAGCAGACCCCTGAAGCACAACGACCACATCGCGTGCGATTGCCTACCAATGCACTCGTAAGCCAGCGCACAAAGCCCTCAGTCTCCGGAACTAGAGTGAGCACCCTGAGTGATGCACTTCGCTCGCTTCGATTAAACTTGCGTTAGCACATCGATATTGCGGCGCTCAGTGAGACCAGGTTTGCTGATCAAGGTAAGTTTCATGAAGCAGTTGCTGACTAAACGTTTTATTAGGTGGGCAATGCTACTCAAGCACTACTTGAACATGGGGTTGGATTTGTAATATCTGATCGCCTCCATGGCCAGCTCGTGGGTAAACGAACAGACATCAACTCGCAACTATGACTGCTCGGCTATGAGTCGGAAGGTTAAGTTTGCCTCTTTTATAAGAATGTACGGTCCAACAAGTTGTTATCCTGATGACAAGCGTGATCAATTTTACACTCTGTTGTCTATTGTGATACGACCTGTGTCGAGGAGCGACCGACTATTTTTGCTGGTTGATTTCAATAAGTACGACGGACAGATATAATCGGTCCGCATGGCATGGGTTCAGCTAATGCGAACGTTGGCAAGCTGCTCTCACTGTGTGCCACTCAAGGCCTGACGATCACAAACACTGGGTTTGCGCTGAGCGCGAATGATACCGCAACTTGGGCGCATTCACCGGGTGATCACACTCATCTGCTCGACTATATCATCGTACGTCAGCGTGATATGCGTGAAGTGCGCATGACGCGTGTACTGCACGTGTACTGAGTGTGGCACTGATCACAAATTGGTGCGGACCAAACTGTACGTATATATTCGTAAATCTATGCATTTCTCTCGTGCCGTGAATCGGCGAAAATATAACTTTCTATAAATTGGTATTGTGGCGGAACATTTTAAGCTGGGAAAGGTGATGTCTGCAGGTCCGTGTGATGTGGAATGCATAGCCACAATAGGCGACTTGTGAGATCACATTAGCGACCAGATGACAGCTGCTGCCGAGGAGACCACCGTACGAACAAACTGTATGCTGCTTGGATAGTTTGATGTGAGCAATGCAACGATCAGCGCAATGGTGCTTGAGAAGAACGTAGCATTTGCTGCACATGCGGCAGACTTCAGTAACTTGGGGAAACGGAGAAAGTTTTGGCGATTTCGATGTTAACCAACAGACAGAAAAACGTATGTAAACGAAAGTTGAGGATGTGATTGATAACATTAAACTGAAATCCACGCGCCAAAATAAAAGAACTTATCTTACGCCGCACATTTAACAAGCAGTTTTTATTCGACGGGAAGTACTGTAGACAAATGGAGTTGCAATGGTGTCGCTGTTAGGGCCGCGATTTGACGATTTCTTTCTTGCAAAAGTCGAGCGTGGTCATATCCGGCAGCATATCAGTTCCCTTCATCTCTATCGGCTGTATATGGAGGACACGTTCAAAATGTGTAATTCTTACGTCGATCCCCTCTAGTTACTGGACCAGTTCAATCACGCGCATACATCAGTAAAATTCACATCTGAGCTGGATAATGACAGTGAACTTACGTTTTTAGATGTTTTGTTGCTACTTCGAAGTGATAGCTCACTCGAGAGAAGAATCTACCTGAGTTGGTCAGTACACGCACTTTCTTACTTTTGCGCCCATTAAGTGCAAGAGAAAACTCGTGTGTTGTCTGTATTAACGGAACGCAAGAATTTGCAGTCCAGAAATGCTAAAAGCTTAAGCGGATTTTATTCGAAAGAAGCTGCAAAGCCAGGGGTACCCTGAGAATGTTAGCAAAAAGCAATCTGCTGTTTCTGATCAAATTAACGCAATACCGACTGCAAGAAAGAAGGATGTTTATCTCTCAGTTCCTTTCAAAGGAGGTAGCGCTTTCGACTTACTGAATAGGAGACTATCACTGACGGTGAGCAAGATATATCGGGCCGCTAAATTTCATATATTTGCTGAAAGTGTTCTGCTCGTCATCGGCGCCTCAAAGATAAAATCCCGGCTCGTTTCGAATCTTTTGTTCTACATTAGTTCATCTGCACTTGTGGTGCAAGGTACCTCGGGCATACGACCTGGTGTCTATCTAGGCGGTAAGCAGAGTACTGCTCTGCCTCTTTGCAACATGGGATGGTTAAGAATCTCCGCAGCACAATCCTCGAACACCTGCTTCGTACCAGCTATCCGATTCGGACTAACGACACATTCACCGATGCACCAATGCACAGATGCACCATCCCAAAGGAATCAGAAAGCGCTTATTGGCCACCGCATAAGCCATTGCAATCAGAATACTAGAGCCGGATTTGTACAAGACTAGTACACTGATACAATCTACACAGTTGCCATGGCCATAATATCGGACCGCGGTTATGATTGAGAGTGATCATTGTAGAATTGCCGGTCAACGCTTCTGTGCATTGCACTTGTGTACGTCTCCGTGCGTGCTCGCGCGACTCAGGACCTCTGAGTTTATCGAGTAGACTAGTGCTCGACTTCGCTGAATCAATCCCATCCCAGCGTTCGCTTACAAGTAGGTTTGTCTGTCTTGTATTTGCCTGAATTGAATTGATGAAAATAGTTCTCTTCGCAAGTGTCATGCTTCTGATATCTGAATGGGCATAAATAAGGAGATATCAGTTTAGCGTTAGCACTAACTTGATGGTGTAAAACTCCGTGGTGCTGTCCGTTCTTGTTCACAGCAGCCAAACGTGGATCATGTACCTTCGGTATCTGCAATACTCGAGCGGTTTCAACAACAAGTTCTGCGACGGGTTATTCCCTTCGGTTGGTGCGACAGATTTGCAGATACGGAAGTATTACTCCGAATTAAAATGCATGCAGTGGAGTACGTAGTTTTGCTGAGACCCTTTAGCTGGCTTGGTCATGTGTGGCTTATGTGTTCGATGCAAATACCGAAACAGCTATAATACGGTCAGCTGAGTGTTAGGAAACGGCATGTGATGAATCCAAATTACGTTACAAGAACAAAATCAAAGCGAGCAACTCACGTTCCAATCTTGATTTTAGGTCATGGAAATCGAATGTGGTTTATCGGCGTGCATGGCGCCATCTAATCTCGTAGGCAGTTGCCGCGGTTGAAGAAAAAGACCTCGTGCATGCAAGGAAGAAACGGTAAATGCGGAATCGGCAAGCGTCGATGCGTTGGACTCCATCGACATCGAGTGTATGGTGCTGTAGCTCGTGCGGTCTCGAGTGCCTGAGTCAGGCAGTCCTAGTGTGCCATGAGCGAGGCGAATCGGGCCTACCGCTGAATCGACGACGTGCCCTGTAGAGAATGTAAGCAGAACCGGCGCAGTGTTTGTAGGTGCGCTGTATTATATTTACTAGCTGTGTGCTTGCACGCTAAGTATTTTTATTTCACCTGGTTTGTTTGCTATATTTTCCTAATGCATTACTATCTCAAATTAATGTCTTCCTGAAATCTCTTCAATAAACTTGCATGTGTCGTTTAAGCTAATTGTAGTTAACTTCGATAACATTTCGCATTTGTGGAATTTGCTTGTAATTTATTTCTTGACGTCTTGAACTCATCGCGGATTTATATTAGTACGCAATTCATTTTATTTGCTCATTTGACGGAAAGTTCTGTCACCGTATCTGTATGCATTATTCGATTACTTTTACTTGTTATTGTGGTTTCAAGTGATTGGCCGTTGCTTGATATCCGTGGTGTGCCTGGCTTCATGGATATATTGACAGGTGTTTACCTTTCTTTTGCCAACTACCTCTTCCATACTGGCTCCAGAAGACAGTTAGTCGTTAAAGGAGGGGACAGGGTGCACCGTCTTTGTGGCCGTGTTAGGATCAACGAATGGTTCCATTCACCAAATGTGGAGCGGACTACGGTCCAGTCACCGCCGTGTGTGTGCTTGATTTCCCAAATGCAGCGTGCTTGTGTCTGTTTGTGAAGGAGTGTGGGCCGGCTCAGTTGAAGAAACATGGCTCTCATTCACAAGTCTCTTGGTCTTATTCTTTCGGGTTTACATAGGATATGGGCTGTGTTAGGTGTTGAAGTTGGTGCAGCTCTTGTTACTAATGATCTCTCTGAAGGTTCAGACGTCATGTGGCTTGCCACAGTGAGAGGGAAATCCGAACCTGGATGTCGGCAACCATATTTTTTCTGAACACGCTTGATGGGGCTTGTTGATTGTGTGCATACTGCTATCGTATTGTCAAGTAGGCTTGCTCTTATTCGCTGGCCATACATAGACAATATTACGTAAAGAATATTAAAAGCACTTTGTTTGTTGTTCTGGTTACCGGAGTTGATTAGATGGTTTTTACTAGTGCAGTGCCATGTCATTTCTTGTGTTTAAAGTCCCGATCTGGGAGGTGTTCCTTAATTCTCTTGACAAAATGGCAAATCTTGGGTCCTACGTATCTGGCGCTGCGTCGGCATGTGAACAAAAACCTCAAACCTTAAGCATACTTATAAAAATGTTTAGGCGTGAGGACGAATTACTCGAAAGATTAGTTCGCTTGAAGAGTCACGTTTTCCGTAAAACTAATTAGACTCCAAAAAACCATTGAGTTAATTATAAATGTGTCGCGAAAAGCAAAGTGCTATAGTAACCTAAGATTCGAGTTGCCTAAGAGACTCAAATATGTGCGAGTTGTTTTGCAATAATCAGTATATATAAGGGCAGGCAGTAAAACGACGTTTTCAGTTTGTATGACCTTTATGAGCAATTGAGAAAACTACAGTAGATGAGTGTTTACTGACTCAATCGTTGAACAACTTCAGCCTTCATTATTAGATGGAAAGTTTTGGTGTCCCATGGAAGAGTGGTGGAGCTAGCCATAATCACGCTTGCACCTTCACAATTACTAATTTATTGCATTTCTTCTCAGTGCCAATTGGTGTGAGTAATTTATTGAGCTCATTCTTGATGGAAGCGTAAATCCAAACCTTTTATCGCGATAACTATAAATCAGTAAGTATTGAGAGTTGTAACAGCAAACTGAATGGGTTAATTGAGTTCTGCAAAGTCCCAAAGCCCCCACTAATCACCTTCTTAATAGTAGATATATATATATGTTTGGCAGCATCCGGTTCCGGATTTGACTGTTACAGTAGCCTCCATAGGGCAGCCAAGGGACGTCTGCGCCTACAGAGGAAACTTGCGTGGCTTGCGCTGTACCACCCACAGCTCCAAACACACCACATTTCCAGTGCAAACCCGAAGGAATAATACAAAGTGACTTGTGGACGACAGCCACGTTTCTTCAACTGAGCCGGTCCACACTCCTTCACAAGCATAAACAAGCACGCTGTATTTGGGACCTGGACCGTAGTCCACACCACACTTGGTGCTTTGAACCACTTTTCGAGCCTAGCAAAGCCAAGAGGAATATGCACCCCATACTCTCCAGCAAAGACAAGCTGTCTGCTGAAGCCAGTACAGAACAAAATGTGGGTAATAGACAGGTAGGCGCCGTTAACTTGCAACTCAAGCTCCGCTACATTTTTTATGTCATACAACAGCCGGAAACGTGAAATAAGAATGAGAAATACTATACATACTTTAAGCATACGGAAATGCTAACTACATCTAGACTAATTGAGGGTATCTGGTGAATTGGTTATCAATAAATCAACCGTAAGTGCAGGATGTAAATATATACATATATATATATATATATATATATATATATATATATATATATATGGTTGGCAGCATCCGGTTTCGGATTTGCCTGTCAATGTGGCCAGCCACAGGACGCCTGCGCCTACAGAGGGATCATGGGTGGCTTGCGCTGCACCACCCACAGCTCCAAACACACACCCCCATATCCGGTGTAAACCCGAAGGAATAATACCGGGAGGCATGTGGATGGAAGTCAGGTTTCATCAACGGAGCCCGCCCACACTCGTTCACAGGCAAAAACAAACACGCTGTATTTGGGGGTCAATCGCACACAAGGCGGTGATAGGACCCGATTCCGCTCCACACTGATTGCATGAAACCACTCTTCGAGCCTAGCACGACCACAAGGACCGTGCACCCCGTCCCCTCCAGCAACAACCAACTGTCTCCTGGAGCCAGTATGGACGAGGTAGTGGGTAATGAACAGGTAGACACCTTGTCATCATGCACATCAAGCGCAGCCTCACCGGGGATATCAAGCAACAGCCAACCATCTGCAACAACAAGATGAAGCAAAATAAATCAGATAGCGCAAACAGATACAGTGACATTTCACTGAATGAGCGTATAAAAAATGATTACGAACGAATCCGCGATAAGTTCAAGAGATCAGAAAACAAATTTTAAGAAAATGTGACAGTCGCGAAAATGTTATCTAAATTAATAACAATTAGCTTCTGCAACTTGCGCAAGTTTATAGAAGATAGTAGATGTAGACAAAAATATGAGATATAAAATAGTTAGGTTAACATTGAGTACCCGCCACCTGAAAAATGGGAATTAGTATTCAAGCACACGTTTTATAAATCGAATACAGCGTACCTACAAACGCTGCGCCGGTTCTGGCTACGTTCTCTGCTGGACTAGTCTTCGCATAGTTAGTGGTCCCAATTGTTCTCGCTCATGTCTCACTAGGCCTGCCTGACTCAGGCACTCGCGACCGCATGGGCTAAAGCACCATGACCTCGCTGCCGATGGAGTACAACCCATCCGCGTCCGATGCTTCCGCAATTACCGCTTCTTCTCTGCATGTATGTAGACTTTCTCCCGCCCTTCGGCAACTGCCTTCGTGATTAGATCGCGTCATGTATGCCGATCGACAACCACCGATTCCCATGACCTGCAATCAAGATTAGAACGTGAGTGGCTCACTTTGATCATGTCCTTGTAAGGAAGCTTAGGTTTCCCTAAATTCCGCTTCCCAGTACTCAGCTAACCATATAATAGTTATTTCGGTATCCGCGTCGAATCCATACGCCACACAAGACCGAGACACCGCAGATGTCTCAGCACAGGTATGCAGTCCATTGCATACGTTCCACTTCTATGCAACACTTCCGTGTCCACAACTCTGTCGCCCCATCCTATGAGCAGAATCCATCGCAAACCCTGTTGGTAGAGCCGCTCGAGATGTCGCACATCCCACCGGTACATCGTCCACGTTTCACTGAAGTGTAGAAGAACGGACGGCACCAGGGATTTGTACACCATCAGCTTTGTGCCAATGGCAAGTAGATGGTTGTTCCACGCTCGGTAATCTAGCTTCCCGATTGCCGCCGCTGCTTTCGAGAGGCAGAAAAGCAGCTCACTGTGTGGCTGCTGGTCGGTCGACACCACAATCCCCAGGCAGCAGAAGCGGGAGGTGGTTCCCAATACTTCACTACCAATGCTGACTTGGGGCAATATTAAATCTTGCAACTCCGGTGAATGCTGAAAGAGACAGACCGTTTTGTTTGTGTAGATGGCGAGCCCGAATTCGGTTGCTGTCGAAGCCAGGGCCCTAGTCATGTGTTGCAACCCATCCGCGCTGCTTGCAAACAACGGGCATTCGTCAACAAACAGCAACATACGGATAGTTGTCTCACAGAGTAGTGTTCTCGCACCGAAACGACGGATGTTCAGCAACCAACCATCAATACGGTGCTCCACACGAAAATCGTAAGCACAAGCGGCATCAAAAGCACAGGTCAACATTGCATGAATACATATATTAAACAGGGCAGGAGCTACGACACAGACTTGCTTCACACCAGTGACAACTGCAAAGTCATTCGAAGTCTCTTCACTCACCTGCACCCTCGCTCGCATACCACTGTGCAGACATTCAATTAAACTAACAAACGTACGCGGACAACCAAACTTAGCAAATACCAACCACTATGCCTCACGGCTCAGCGTATCAAATGCTTTGATGAAATCAACAGAAAGCGAGTACAATGGCTGGTGTCGTTCTCCGCACTTAACCTGCAACTGACGAGCCGCTAACATCATACCTATGGTGCTGCGAACCGAGCGGGATCCACACTGCTCTTCTGCCTCTTTAGGTTCCACAACCTGACTGACGAGGCAGCTTAGCAGGATTCGGGCAATCACCTTGCCCACACAACTCAGCGAGTTGATGCCACGATAATTCGTGCAAAATTGCTTACTCATTTGTCCTGGTACAGAGGTAGCACAAGGGCATTCTTCAGCTCAGGAGGCACCTCCCCCTCAATCCATACAAGAAGTACCAAGTGGTGCAGCGCAGTCACGAAGGCGGGTCTACAGTGTTTCAATACTTAGGCGGGATCCCGTCGGCACTTTTCCACCGTTCCGCAGCTGACCAAGTACTCTATGCGTCTCATCCAGTGTCGGCGTGTCTACCAGACTTGCCTTCATATCGTACTGCTTAAGATAGTTCAATGTAGGCCAGTAGAACTCTGAACGGTTGATCAAGAGATAGTCAAATATTTCCGCCAGCTCTGCATTATGTTTGCAGTCTGTGTACAGGTAGCGCCTGAACTACCATCGATCAGTGTCCTCAGCGGCTCAATCCTCGGTCCATACACAGCCTTCAAAGAGTCAAAGAATTCCTTGTGTTCGCGGCGTTCGACGTAACATTCCATCTGCTTCGCCTTCTCCGTCCACCATGCATTTTTAATGCGACGTAGCATGCGATTCTGTCGCAGTAGATTTCTGCCAAACTGACTCTTCTTCCCCAAGTCACTTGGGTCTGACAAATGTGCAGCAGATGCTGCATTCTTCTCACCCACCAGTGCGCCAATATTAGCACTGTTCTCATCAAACCAATCAGGGCGCTTACAGTTTGCACGCCCGATGCTCTTCTTGGCAGCAGCTGTCACCTGGTCGCGAATTTTGTTCTACAGGTCGCCCACTGTGGCTACGCAGTCTACATCATCCAGTATTGCGGCCATGGCCTTCTCCAGCTTAATACGTTTCGCCACATTACCGAGGGAGAGAATGTTATGGTTGCGCCGATTCACGATGGGAGTGCAATACATAGATCTACGAAAATATATGTACAATTTGGTCCGCACCAATTTGGGATCAGTGCCACACTCAGCTCCACGCAGTACGCGTGTCATGCGCACTTCAAGCATATCACGCTGACGTACGATAACATCGGCGAGCAGGTGAGGGTAACCAGTCCGTATGTGCGTCCAAGTTGCTATATCACCCGCACTCAGCGCAAACCGTGTCTTCGTGATCGTCTGGCCGTGAGTGGCACACAGTGAGAGCAGCCTGTCACCATTGGCATTAGCTGAACCAATGCTATGCGGACCGATGACATCTATCCACATGGATGCATCACATCCAATGCGCGAGTTGAAATCACCCAGCAGAAATAGTCGGTCGCTCCTCGTCACAGACAATATCACAGCGGATATCTGAATTGATCAAGCGTGTCATTAGGAGAACACACGGTCTGACCGCACGTGATTATAAAAGTGGCTCTTCCGATTCGTAGGCGAACAGTCATCAGTGGCGCGCTGCTTTCTGTTGGTTCACCCACTACCTGGCCATTTAGGCGATCGGTTATTGCAAATCCGACCCCCAGATCTCATGGTAGAATGTGTAGCCAGCACCAGCTTCACGAAACTTACCTTGCTCATCGAGCCGGGTTTCACTGAGCTCCACAATATCTATGTTATAACGCGCCAGTTCCATCGCAACCAGTGCAGTGACTCGCTCGTGGCGCTCACTCGAGTTCCGGTCCAGTAGTGTGCGCAACTTCCAGCACCCGATGTCGAGTGTTTTGCGCACAGACATACGATTGCATTGGTGGGCAATCGCAAGCGAGGTAGCGGTTGTGCATCTGGGGTTTTCTTGAGGGACTTCACTCGGAGCGTTTGGCTCAATAGCCTGACTCACAAGGCCGTGGGAGCAGATCCAGCTCGGCAAATGTGATTACAGAGACAGATTAGGATCTGCTTGACGGCCGTCACACGCAGACTTTGAGGCACTGGAACGATTCATATAGGTTTTGCAACCGTAGTAGCATACGCACCAGCGACCACTACCAAACGCAAGTGGGTTTCGGCTAGTCTGCACCAATTTGACAAGGTGATGTCTGGCTTGAGGCGGGCAGTAGCAAGCCATTGAGCACATAGATGTGCCATTCAAACGTCTGAAGAATTGCATGGTGTTCGCGCTCTACGCCAATCGAGCTGTGAGCTTAACACCCGTAGAGCTGTTGTCACCATGGCTAGCTTTTGCGGAAAGGGGGCTATCGACCACTTCCTAATCTCCGAAGAGGATGGACTGGGATACCAGCAGGGCGCCCACACCTGATCGGAGAACTACTCGGGTATTTAGTCAAAGCTTTCGACTAAATGTACACCCAAAAGTCAGCGGGTCTATCACATGGTCGGTTCACTGACTCATGCAGATTGGTGTCCTGGATCTTTACAGAGACAAGAGCGTCACCAAACTCCCAAGAAGCGCTTGCCACGAAGAGGCTTCTAGTACATGAGCCAATAGCACAACAGTAGCAGCATTGGGTAGATCATCTGTCAGGATCTAGCGACCACCGGCCTCAGCGCACCATAGGCTCTCCCGCTATATACATATATATATATATATATGCAGGGATTTTTATGAGGCGATATAATGTAAAATGGCTACTGCAAATATTTGAATATGTAACATCAGTTGTTGCCAATCTTGTGGCCTGTTCCCTTATACCAATAAACATTCAAACGGCCTTTCTTTGCGCGCCACAAACCACTGCTCTCCTTATTGCAATTTTACAGTGTCACCTACCTGTTGCTAAGCTGGTTCAAATCCTGCTTGGAATATGGGATGCAAATAGTTAAAATCGGCCAGCACCCCTCCCCTCCAAGTGCATTAATAATTGCACTTTCAATCAATCGTGCTTTGACCATTGCTCTTCTTGAACTAAATAAAAAAACGAGATTTTTTAAAACACAGAGGAGCGTATGTATTTGCGGAGTATATCAACCTTTTTACTCCTTGCCACCTGATAGCCTCGAATGTCTCCTCAAGGATATACAAGAGGTTTAATCGACGTTGAATGCCTGGATCATAGTCGGTCCCTTAAAATATCCGCTGGGAAATTGTAAGCGCATGGGCATAGATATGCATACATCACGAATCCAGCATTGTTGCTGGAATGAACAGTAAAAATGCATATTTACTAAGGGGAAATGGGGTAACATACTGTACTACCCTCGTCGTTTCTGAGCATTTGTCATGCCAGGTTGCCAAGTCAAGGAACCTAAGAGCCTATATTACTAAGTCCAATGATCTACAAGAGTAAACATGTTTAATCTCATAGTAAGACCTAGACACGAGTACTGCACAATGGTCTACAGACACTTACGTTAGATCGAGTAGCTGTAAAAAACATCAAGCAGTCATTTACGAAAATGATCCTTGGACGAACTACGGCAATGAGCTAAGAGACGACTGCCGCCGCCATCAATAAGACCTACACTGATTGCGCTGATTGAGAAAAAAACCCGGTCTTTTTTTAAATGTAAACATGTAAATGTAGTGTATGTACGACTCAAGCAGCACTAACAGTGAAAGTTCTTCGGTCAATCATACTAATATTATTTATCTCGCACAAGATGTAAAACAAAAATTACCTTCTAAATTTATACAGGCAACAGATGCTCATACATCGGGCAAGCCGACATTACTTGTACGGGCAACTGAGAGCCAGAACAAAGGTAAAAGTAATTTAATGTGTTTCTCACCATGTAAAATTAACTGTAAATATTCGGTTTGCAAGTACTTACATATGTGTTAAATGCAGATGACCCAAACAACATAAGCTGAATGATACAGCTTCGCCCCACATCAGAAGAGTTGCTGTTCTATTTGGAATTGCCAACATTAAAATTCGCTTACTTTAACCATTCATCTATCATTTTTCACTTTTACCTTAAGCATTCGATATTCTTCCTAGCCATGCTGCTTTGATATTTTGCATTTTTAGTATGTTGTGGGAGTCGAAGCTAACCAGATCACAGTATCTTCTCCTCACATTATGATATCTGGTATATTTAATCGGTGAAGCCTACCTAACAAATCCACATACAAGTGATGGCTAGAGAGAAACGTAAACCGAATACATTCTACCTATCAGTTACTCTGATAAACCTTGCCATTTTGCCAAACCCTTTCAACCTGCTATGTGAATTCTGTAAGCAGAATCCAACTGATACGCTTTGTCACCTCCATGTCAAAAATGCATTTTCTGTAACATGGCCACACAAGCCAGAAATCACCGGCAGCAAGTAAAGGCTGGAAGAAAAGCCACTGAGCAAACCGAGCATCTCAATCATTCCGTAGCACTTAACACATCTTATTTGATCATGTGAAACCTGCATATAGACATGGGAAGGTTTATGTAACTTACTTTTCCTTAACTCCCACCTGTGGGCATACAATTTGCATTATTTGGCTATAGCACTTGAAGCTGTGCAGGCTTATATGTAGTAGCATTTATGTATTAAGCATAAATCTCTTTTATTTTCCTCCTCTGTGTGTAATTGATCCAGGTACATGCTTTGCTACTCAGAAATAACTTGTACTCCAACCAAAATGGACCACACTGCTTTATTCGGCTGATTGTAATTAATTGCTTCAATTGCGCAGTCTACCCTCAAGTGACTTCCCATTTCCTGAATCGGCCGGCATTCTGGTGACACGATTTGCACCGGAACTGGTAGCAAATAACAGTAAAAGCCCCAGATAAAAGTATTTTTGCAAACCGTGCCTATTTTATACATTCATAAACTCCAAACATTGACAACTATGTATGCCTGGGTAGTTTGCGCAAATAAATATGATCCTTCCCTTTGTGTGTATGGTTTCTCGGTATAACACAATAGAAACAACATTATTATTTAACATTTAATGATAGCTGCCATTCCTACAAGGTACTGAAATTGAACAGCAGAAGTGAAAACCTACTCAGCCAAAGGATCTGCAGCCTGATTAACAAAAAATTTTAACGCTAAATCGAAGTGACAGAAATAACGTTAAATTTGATCACGAAGACCGGCTTTCGCAAGGGTGGCTCCCGCGTGTTTAGCGAGTTGCACTTGAGTAAGTTATTCAAAAAACACTTTTCACTGAAATTAGCTTTTTAACCAGTAGTCTATGGACACCAGGTTTAAGCTTTATGTGATAATACATGATAATTTGTAAATCATACAAAATCAAAAAACACTGAAAGGCCCTTTAATATTCATCGTATCAGCAATCACTTACAATTAAGTTCCAGGGACCCACTCACATACATTAGCATTTAAGCAGCTGTGCTCGAATTCTGTATCATACGTGAATATGTACAGCGTCAACGAATGTCACTTGTTCAATGGCTACATACTCGATGCAGCTGCCAAGACAGAAGAGAAAAAGTACACGATATTGGTGAGCAGTTTTACAATTCGTGTGCCTAAATCGAAGTTTCTAGAATGCCTAGAAAGGTATCTTCAGCGTGTAGTTAACTACTACGTCGTGAGGATCTGTCACTGAGGCTGAGGTCACGTTCCTCAAGGATGGGTAAGGGGCAATTGTTTTTAAGGACACGGTACCAAATTTTCTATGCACTACCTGACAGATATCACTACAAAGTTTTTCCTTGCTCATGACGTTTCAAAAACACTCTGATGCCCTTTTCCAAAACATTTCGGCTGTATGCCATAATTTTCCAACAAAATCACTAATGCACATCGAAGACTATAAAGCAATTAAGCATTGACTCCTGCGGCTACCCTGTTCCGGCAAATATTAGGAAACGGGTTGGATCGTAATGGAAGAGTCAGACCCCATATACAACACACCCTTTATCTTGCATGCTGTTCTCAAGAAAAGTAGGCAGTATAACACAAAACGAGATTAATATAATCATGTTGTTGCAAGAAATAACACACGGTCGATATATATTGAGGGCCTCTTGCTTAAGGACTGACATTTTAGCAAAGCAACCCCATTGCTTATTTGGTGTACCAAATGCCTAGAAACTAGAGTTCTGTTTCGTGCGGTGATCCATATGGTAGTGTTTGCTACAACCTTAGGCAGCAAGTGGTCCGTGGAAATTTTATATTGGTTACACAGCATGTTATATAGTTATTTGGAAGACAACCTTGGCATTTAATCAGAAGATAGATGAGTCTGAATTGTAAGACGATTTAATACTCTTTTCAGATATAGATAGAGAATTCCAATAAATTGAAGCAGCTACTTTCCTCCGTGAGTAAATATTCCTCAGCGAATTCGGGAAGAGCCAACATTATTTTCAGCTTCAGCCGACCGTTTCTGTCCAATGGAAAATAATACTAGCTCTTTGGCCTTACGATGGGATTGCCCTTTATAATAACACCTGCTAATATTTACATTTGAACATTCGAATATGTACCCATCTGACGCCTAGCGGTAACATTGCAAACTACTTATATTAAACTGCTGACATGCCCATCATTCTTTGTAGTCACCTCGAAATATTTCCTTCTCGGAAAGAATATAATGACTGCACTCGTGGTTAAAACTGATTTGTGCAGTTTAGAAAGACGGCCAGCTAGTATTTTGAAGGTTTTGCTGCGACTGCCACAAAATGGCTCATTGAGTGAAGGATTTTTTCACAAATTATTTGAATTGATCAGTCTACTTTATCACAGAGTTTCTCAGTTATAACCTAACACAACACTAAGTGCGCTGTCCAAAATATTGAGCTAAAAGGATTTGACTCCGAAAGACTTTAATATATGAAGTGCGTTTCGTCCCAGTGACTCAGGAAGGCAACATGTATCCCATGAGACTAGAAACTATAGCAGTTAGATTTCGTTCGCCGGGATGGCAGTTAAAACAATAACGCGCACCAGAACTGAATCAGCGCAAACCAAGACATCACCAGGCCTGTGTGTTGGGCGCCACCAGAATGCTGGCACTACGGTAACCGTGACGCTATCCGTAAAACTGCGAGCAAAGTTTTAAGGACTTACTGTACTAAATAATTATCGCATAGTTTGTGCTACAAAGCTTGCAGATCGAAACTTTCCACGAAATTTTCGCCTTTAGAAGGCCAAATCTCATGCCATGAATTTCGGTTGAACAGACAGAGAAAACACTTCGAAATGAAAGTCATTATCCTTTCAGTATCCTTCAGGTTGGAGATTTTAATAGGAAACACTGGATGCTGTAGCAGGTGAACAAGTATCACTTTGCACATGTCCGGCTCCAACGAAGTTTCATCAAAACACTTACGAAAAGTTGGCACCATACTGCTCGCTGTTTACGCTTGCTCCTGTTATAATAAAAAATAACGTGGAAAATCACCAGGCTGGAATCCAAAAACGTATGACTAATTGTTCCTAGAAGCTACAAATACGGGACTGCACAACCTTGGTTCCCGCGTACTACTCGGGCAAACTATTAAAACTGCACACTCGTCATTCAGAGCAAACATTATGGGGAATTCTTCTCATAGCTTGAAACCAAAGATGGTACACCTGTCCGTGTTTGATGCAAGGTTTTTGCAAGTGAAGCAGTTGCCTCTGAATCGGGTAGTCATCTAACTGGTTTGAGGTAGGTCATGATAGTCTCGACACGCAACCGAAAATAGCTCAGGATGTAGAGTCTCTGCAGACTTCGTTTGGTAAGCGGAGGAACATGCGAATGAGTCTGCTAGCGACTTGCTGGACCCGTTCCTTCTTGTGCGCCTCACCTCGATTGGTCAGGAAAAAGGCGGACGAACCGTGCTCTAACTTTGGTTTCATGATAGGGGAAATAATACTAGTAACAACTATTTCAGGAAAGGTGCAAACTGTGCGTTTGATTGCCCAGAGCATGACTGGTCCATCTTGGCTTGCATTGTTCGGATCGTCGCGGACCTCCAATCACAAAGAGAGAGCAGGACTAGGTCCTCCAAGGAAGGTGTGTATGTAACTTCCGGGCATCAATAGTGCAGGTTGGCATAGGTGTGTTGCAGCCTTCCAAGTGTGACCCACGTGCTTCAGTGTTCTTTAGAAGACTACTCTCTATATTTTCGCAGCGTAGTCACCATGCGTCCATTCGAACGAGATTTACCTAGTCTACACCGTTATCCATTTTATGTAAGGTTTTCCCTTTTGAATGAAGTCATCACCACCACTTGCTTTTTAATTGTTATCCGTACTTACCCACAAGGGGATAACGTAATTCACTTTGAGCCGAGTGCCTTTCTGCGTAGCACCATTTGATGCCAAATTAACGAGGAAGTTCGAAAACCTTAAGCTTAATATATTCCGGTGTTTCTCAAAGTGGCTGGGAAGGAATTTGTGATCTCTCAATATGTGTTCAACGGTGTGTTCAGATTCAATTACAGGTTTTAGTCACTCGCCATTCTGTTTGACCTTGTGAGCCAGCACACCTGCGTAACAAATCACACAGGCCACGCGACTACCCCGACTGCTTGTTTAACCATTGTAACCAAAACAATCGCCTTACCGTGGTGCGTCGCCATCACAGCTGGAAGAGTACAGACTATTAATCAACACACTGAATCTAGTAATGAAACCAGGCTGAATATCAGAAATATAACAAACGCGAATCCGGAAGTTCTAGAGGCGAAGGGTATTTGCGTGAGAGAAGCATGCCCCAGATTAGTTACCTTAGGTATAACTTGCACGCTTTGTTTTAAATGGTGTCATCCAGAGCGCGCAAATTTTTCTCCAAAATAGATACAAAACAAAATAGCTGCTAAACTCTCTTTTGGTTCTGTACTGCGTGCTTGAACATCCCATTCATTGATTGTACGCTTATACTAGTCAAGCATTGTGAACACTTAACCTCAAATGTCGAGCAGCAGATGCGTGATAAGATTAATTCATTGTAAGCGACCCTACATCCGGCAAGCTTGATAGCCCATACTTTACGGAATGCCGCCTAACCTCCTTCCCCGGAATCGTAATTAACCAGAACTCATGGCCGTTTTAATCACTAACTTTGGCAAACGCCGGGAGAAACGTGACCGCAGCTACCAGAGTCAAGCAGTATTCATGGCAAGGAAAATCAGTCACCAACCGAAACGTCTAGTTGAGCAATGTCAACCAGACTTGACCTCTGTCATTAACAAGGATGAAGCAGTAGAACACCAACTCTGTGCACTGCAGGTTAAAGGTGTCTTCTCCAGCTAAATCCGCCGGGACATCAAGTACATATGTATTGATTGCTGTGAAGGTCAGCCGAAAAGCCACCCTTTAGGTTTCTTCTGTTGC
Source organism: Dicrocoelium dendriticum (assembly GCA_944474145.2). Lineage (NCBI taxonomy): Eukaryota > Metazoa > Platyhelminthes > Trematoda > Plagiorchiida > Dicrocoeliidae > Dicrocoelium > Dicrocoelium dendriticum. Next base: position 219,008,238 of record OX104063.1, on the reverse strand, counting down.
AGGCACCGGTAATTTGAATATTGAGAAAAATAGAAGACAATCACCAGTTGGATGAATGTCAAGACAAACGATTACTCTACCTGGTAGTTCAACGAAAATGGGATCTAACTAGACTTTCAAGATTGCTGTATGTTCAAATGTTCCAGAAACTACCGCCATCAGTTTGCGTATTGTTATCGGACGACAAATACAAATGAAATGCATTTTGTGTGCTGATGAGCATCAGAACCATATCCATAAAATTAATACGGATTACTTGTTATTCGAGCTATGCACACTATGGAGAACCCATACATATTCGGGTAACACTGCAGTCGCCCGCGGATGTAGAAAATATTTGCTCTCAGTAAGTTTGCTACCACACGGATCCTGTAGGATACCCATCTTTCCTGATTTCCATTGGAGCGGGCAACAATCAAAAAGGAACACCGAAGTATGACACGACATACAACATAACATAATCAGAGTCTTCATCCGTGGCGCGCCAGAGCTTCATTCTAACAATATTAAAGAGGAAGGAAAGGACGATTTGGCACAGTGACGCTTAATTGGTGAAACAATTTGCTTGGATACTGTTGTGGCTGTATAACTCAGCAGGCTACACGTCTCACCAAATTACAGAAGTCGAGGCCCAAGAATCCTTATTTTTGTGGTTCGGTCAGAGCAAACAGCAACCGGTATTATGGATCGATGACGAAGAAATCAAAAAAGCCTTCCTTCTGAACCTCAAAGGCTGTAGAAGCTTTGCAAGTTCTGATCCTTAAGCACCTAAAATATCAAACTTACTGGAGATCATGATGGCGCTACATTATGTATTCTCCTTTAGTCACCGCTGACTTAAGTTTAAATAAAGTTTGGCGCGCGCCTCGGCCGAATCAAGTTACAGATGTGGTAGAAGTATGTCATCAAAAAAGATAGTAACTGCTGACTGCCTTTGTGTCGGAATGCTCCCATATCTGACTCATTTAGGCACCAGTGAGCTACTAGAGACAGAGAGACTAGTTTGCTTGGATACGAACACACAGGAACGTTTTGGTAAACTGTCCGAAATTAAAGCGCTCCAAGTTACCAAGTCATATGATTTCATCGGATCATAACAGTTAAGAGGCAATCTGTGCTGGATCTTGCGCTTACCAGAAAAAAGCATGATTACTGTGTTGAATATAGACTACCACTTTGGTCTTAGTGCTCATACAATCATCAGTTTCAACTTCTTCTACCATGCGGAATACTGGAATGAGAACTCTAAGTTTTGTGCAGCCGATCATAAGCTACGATGGGTTAACCCAGCTCGTCCATGCCTTAACCTGGTCGTTCTTTGCCGACCGACCCGCGGAAGTTGCCTGGTTAGAGTTCGTCGAAAATTCGGTCGGTTGATTACCGATGCTTCATAGCTAAGAATTTGTAATAGGTCCAGGTCAGTTTTTCAAAAACGGATGTTAGTACGCAGCGCAGCATGGAGGGTGTACAGAAAAGCTCAAACACTAGAAACTTGGGACAATTACTTAGCCCAACGTAATCATCGCACTGCACTGCTTAGGGAACATAACGCCGCCTATCAGCACAACATCTCAAACGACTTCAGTGTTAACCGTAAACTATTGTACAAGCACCTCAATAGCCTATAGAAGGTTAGACAAGGTGTTCCTTTACTCCGGACGGCTATGGAAGCAGCAAACGCGCTGCAGGTGCGCTATGCCACACGTTTCAGATATTCGAGATCAAGTAATCTTCCAGCTTTCATTTCCTTTCTGAGGAACTGGTAGCAGCAGCTGGCCAACTGACCTAGCTTAAGCTGTTTTGCCGGCGCTGCTTAGAAAAGAACAAAGTTTCTGCTATGTGGAAGCTTGGACTAATGACCGATTTACTAACTCGGATGTAGAATCGAGCCCTCCCACTGCCGCGCACTATCTCTTCATTCTATACTATTCAATGTCATGGAATCTATCATTGCCGATACATTGGTGTGTGATCTGGAAAACTGTGAAATTATTCTGTCAGAGCAAGACGGTTTCGGGCGCCAGAGGTCGTGCACAACGAATCTAATAATCACACACATTAATTGGACCGAATCAGCTGACGCTGGATCACCACTTGGTGTAAACTATCTGGGATTTGCGAAAGTACTGGACCTTCTGGATAATCTGATACTCCTTTTTAAGGTCTAGTAGTTCGAGGCCAATGAACCTATTCTAAGCTAGTTTGCTAACTTTCGTCTTCCACGGCAATTAGTTGTCAAGTTTCAGGGTTCTTTATCGGACCCCATACAGTTAGAATTTAATGTACAGCAAGGCTCCGTTTTAGAGACAAGATAGCTGTTGGTGTTTATTATTGTTTATTACTGTTTGCCGACGATCTCAAGATTTGGCACAGGATTCAAGTAAATGCTGACCAGCATTCTACGTCAGAGTGAACTATACAACGAATCAGTGGTCAACCTGCTACGTAGAGCACTTTAACATGAGTAAATGCAAAAGACTTTACACAGGACATCATAATCATACGGACTCAAGTTAAATGTACAACAACAATCTACCGTCGCATGTGATTTGTCAATGCTGGTTCAAGATGACTTGGCTTGCTAAAGTCAATCCGCGATGGCCTTTAGTGCTGGAAAATAATACGTCAGGCTGCTGAGGCGGGCGTTTAGACAAATAAACAGCTCCGTTTCCCGGCAAAGGCTCAATGCATATGTTTGCCACATGCCGAATACGCGATTCAGCTCCGGTACCCATGGCTAAAACATGAAATTAACACTCTGGAGCAGCAACAAATACGGGCATCTATGAATGCAATTAGAATTCACCCCATTTCATCCGAGGTGAATCTGAAAAATTGAGGGTGTTCAGCACAAGGCATCGCAGATTACGAGGATACCTGTTAATGGCATACTGGATTCCGCACGACTCGCGCCATGTATGCTGCACATTACTGCAACTCCGAAGCAATACAAACTTGAGGGGTCCCTCGTTGCAACTTATGGGAGAGCAAAGCCGACTACAGTATCGCAGGAATATGTTATTCTTTCCTGTATGACAATAGTGCAATGCTCTCCCAGGATCGGTCCTCTCTGCATCAACGGCAGCAATGTTTAAAGGACAGTTGGACGAAGCAAGTTGTTACTTAGTGTTACTTAGTACCTCGACTCCATGCTACTCCTTGAGTGCATCTAGGATTTAGTGATGTTAACTGTAAACGCTGCGAATCTACACCAATTGCAGGTACGCAAATGTAGAGATGATAAGACCTTCTTTCCATACTTAAAGTACTAACTTGTTATCACTTTTATTTCGATATCTCTATCAACCTAGATCATTAGTATAACGGAATAACAAGGTAGACTACTGCAACTTACCTCAGGGTACACCACTGGTTAACGAGTACTTTGGATAAGTTGGTTAGTGAATTTTACCTGCATTCCAATACCGTAATCAGATTCCGGATGCTGAATATGATCTGTTGCAGTGAGTACGTCTTTCAGCCATGGAGGCCAGGCTAGAATTGTGTATTCGACATAAACTTAAACTTACGCACTGGAGGTCTGTCAGAAAAATATGAAGTCTATTTATCCTAACACCCGTCTCATCAGCCTGACATGTTGTTTACCATATTTGGATTCATGATCGGATAGTCGGAAACAGTGTAGGTTAGCTTGAGCTAGCACATCCAGATCAAGCGCAACGGAATATAACAGCAGTGCATTCGTTAAGAGCAGGTATAAGTAAGACTTTCTGGTGTCGTTTAGAGGGCATCTTGTATTTATGTTGAATTGCAGATAATTTTGGATTGATCACTGGCGTATTGTGTCAAATTTACCCTGAAGAAGTTGCTGGTCTGCCATGACCTGGATCCTGGGCCAAATCTTCAAGTCATCGTCAAACAATAGGAATACTGAGCCGATGGCATGAGCGTGGTTAATGATAAATAACGAAATTAATCGTGGATTTAAAAATATGCCTTGCGGCAAACCACACGTTATTGTGTGTAGACGGATGAAGAACCCAGTACACTGACAAATAACTACTGTCGAATGATAGTTAGAGATCAGGCTTAAGAAAGAATCACTAATCTATTAACAATGTAGCTTGGAATGGTGCAACCGATGATATAGAAGATCAAAAGCAATGGAAAAACCCAGGTAGAGCTCGTTAACTTTCTCTCCGGCGTCATCTAACTCGGCCAACCAGCGCCGTGTGATTTATAAATTGGTTGTGCACAATCGCGGGTCGACGAAAGCCGCGCTGCTTAGGAGTTGGAATGTTGCAGTTTATTAGATAATACTCCAGATTTTCGGCAATGACGGACATAGAGAACTTAGCTAATATAGGTAATGTATAAACAGTAGTTTGAAAGCATAGTCCAGTATCTACCTTTGCGAATAAAAGTTATTATTCTAGGATTCCACATGGTAGTGACCTTGTCATGTTCCAAACATGACTGGAAACCTGAGGCAAAGCTACTCTTACTTGTCTTGCTGATGCACCAAGTGCATCTGGGTAAATTACATTGACAGACGGAGACCTGCTGTAGCGCAGACCAACAGAATCTGCCTTACAACGGATGCAGTAAAAATGATGTTGCTGAATCCCGACGAAGGAGCAACAATGCTAGAATATTTACTGATAGTAAATTCATCTGAAAAGTGTTGGCGTGTCACATCCTCAGCGCATTTATCGCTTCTATTGTAGTTCTTCTACATCGTCAGCATTCCGGAGCCGAGAAAATACCTGTCTCAGTTTCTAACGGCCATTGACATGTTTACACAACAGATTTCGGTTGGCGTCTAATGGATTTAAAATGTTCTGCTGACGTGCGTTTTTGTCTTATCTGAACAATTGTGTCCTATACTTCCATTTGGGCTACATATTTGTCGGATTATTCTGGAGTTGGAGATAATGTATACGCTGGTCCTGCTTTGTCGAGTACTGCCATCCAATTTCAAGTTCTGATCCAGGCCAATTGCAGATCCATGTCTCTGTAGCATCCGTAGTAATTCGACTGGATTTGCTGACGAATCCAACTCAGGCGACTTCCGGGGGTATTCGGTAAGGAGATTCCAGGTTGTTTCGCTGTCAAGCGAAACCAATTGGTTATAGCGTGTACTATTGTGCACCAACTCAGCGTTCGCATGACGCTTTGCTGCTTAGTAGATAAAATTGTAACGTCTGACTGGAATATCACTGTGAACCAGAGGGTAATCTATAACTAACACATTAATTATGTTCCCCGCTTTCAAGCACCAGCTCCTGCATAGATGGTCTGCTAATTATTTTAAACGGGATGGGAATAATGACGTGTTTAAAGTGGAACATTGGAACAGAGCGCTTGCATATCGACCTTTAATTGTACTACAATTCCAGCAATGTTTTCTAAGCAATGGCAGGCTAAATCACCCATGAAAATATGCAAATGTATATTTTTAGTAGAATGCACCTAGGAACATTCTAGAGTTCATAGTCCACTTCGAGTTTAGAGTTGTTTAGTATGGTTGTACACCAAAGCTATGAGACATATGTCTCCAACCTTCAACCGAAGGCGATATCAAAGCAAATGGAGGAACTACTGGTCTGAATTCTTAGTGGCTTCTCCCTGTAGTTCCCTTTGGTACTAGAGAATTACCCCTCTTGTTAGCCTTCGATTCGGATCATTAATATTCCCGTAGCCAAACTCCAGCTCCTGTCATTTCAGAATGCTCCAGTGACATCGAGGATACCGGATGGCTTTGAGCCTTGGCAAACTTGCAGTTCGATCAGCTTGTTGCAAAGGCCTTAAGCATTTGTTCACAAGCAAGCTAGTTTCTCTGTTCATTGTTTTATACAACTATATATATGTTTTAAAAGCTACACAGCTGCACAGACGGATAGGGCATAGAAGTGCATGTGTAACCCGTTAAGGGAATAATCCGCGTGGCAACCTGGCCCAAGGAGACGGTTCTTGGATCGCCGTATTACTTCACTTATTCACTTGGGTTGAAGTAGAAAAGCATCACATCTGGAGATTTGGATTTATCTACATTTGTTATTGTTGACTCGTTAAACTTCCCAAAATCTTCAAGCCATCAATTAGTTATGTCCGCAAGAAGATGTGTTGAGTGGGGCAGTGAAAAATATGAGAAAAAATATCTGCTCCTTGCATTTCCATCATGCATAAGCAACCGTACCATCAAGTTGGACTATGCCTCGTATCATCGAGGGATAGCCAGTTGTTAGTTTACTTTTTATTTGCAACGACTGCATATGGCTAAAGCAAGAGCATGATATTTCCAGTACATTTCGACTGTGCCAAATAGAAACGCAGGTTCTCGCCTAAAAATATATATAATAATTATTATTGCTATTATTACTTTTATTTAACTGCACAAAGCGGACTCAAAACAGGTAATAATGAAACAATTGTTGGAGGATTAGATGCAATCAGTGCTAAGCAGTGTCAGCATTGCATCGAATCTGTCGCCAAACGTTTAACACTCACAAACTGTTATTATCAAATTTTGTGGCACCTGAGTTATTTTATTGTATAGGATTGGACCTCAAACTATTACATTAATAAGGATTTACCGGAACTATTTTTAAGGAACGGATGCTCTCCACCTTCTGGTCGGAACAACATCTATATATAAATGCAATAACGCACTTACAGCTGTTGTCATTTCACCAGGAAAATACCGGTGGGTCATGAAATATACGCAATGATGTCACCGAAACGACTTAAGAGCAACCATTTTACCGGGATCCGAGGTATTATCAAGCGGTTCTATTGTATTTATAGGTTGGTAATTAGATGGCTTTCAGTGGTAGTGCGTAACCCACGCATTCCTCACTTTGACGCTTCAAAGCTGTACTCAATTTTCCTGCTACCACTGTTTTTATCACTCCACTAATTGACCCTGAGTCCAAGGGAACACCATTTTGCTTAAAGTTTTTCATTCTCATGTAAGGTAGCCCTACGGTAGTTAGCATCAGTTGAGCAGGCAAACAAACGCAGTCAGAGCTGATTTCTTTCTCTTCGGTCATGTGAAAGCCACGCGCTTACAGCACGTGGATATTTCATAAAAAACGCTTGATACTTTAACTACAGATAGAACTTTACCCTGTTGTGCACACTGTTGGTGTAAACCTCGTACCTTCTGCTGGTTCTCAACAGAAATAAACCTAACAGTATGCCAATGTCACTTACGTTTCTTAACTGGATTTCTCTACCCTTGTGACGTTTGAGTTCATTCAGTGGATAGATTAACTTGTCCATTCAATGCAAAGACAGTTGAGTAGGCTAGAATAACGAATCCGATTAAACTATCTGTGATATGGCCCTGCCAAGAAAGAAAATTCTTACACGCTTAATGTACTGCGGCATCAACCCGAAACCAGCAATGAAACAACACTTCTTCGGTTATTAACAAACATACTAATATGCGCACCGTAATCTGTTGTGCGGCTACTAGAGTTCGTCTAATCAAAGGTCTTTCTACGCTGTCATTCAAACTGAACTGGTAGCATTTGTGAAAACCTCGTTAAAACCAATTGGCGTCGATAAAAACCGTGCACCATCCATCAGTTTTCCTTAGTGATACTGCTGCGTCTACCATCGCAATCCACACTGAGCCAACTTGCATATACTCAAGACACAACCATTCGGAATAGGTACGTTCATTTCCTGTTGACTAATCATTAAAATTGCAGGTATGTCATGTTTGCCATCGGCTTAGAGAGTCACTGTAATGGTCGTGCAAGTGTGCATGTTTCATCGTTACCCTGTGTGTTGAGTCGCATCAGTGAAACGATTTTCCTTCGTTCCCAGCAGGCGTCGGAACAAACCAGGAAGTTGATAGTAACTGCTGGGGCAAGGCTAGCTGAAGTTACTAGGTTACAGCAAAATGGTGGAACGTCAAAAATGTTAGTACTTGCCCAACTTAAGATCTTGTTTAAATGTACATCTATACAACAGTATCAGTGCCAACAATATATAAGCCGTGTTTAGACATCATAATGTACAAAAAGTTCCCGTTTACTTTAGAGAGCACTTGGCTATTTAGTTTGCAAGTGCCCTCCATCGTTCATCTTTTGACTCTTAAGGTTATCTATAGGAGACACAAAAATAAATTTGAACTAGCCGGTTCAACCTATATAAATCACGTGCAAGCTACCGTCAGAGACGAAAAAGCAGACTGCAATAAGACGTTGTTTTCATGCCACGGAATTTGACTTAAAGCCGTTTATCACAGCGTTTTCCGGCTTTATTGAACAAGGTATTGAGGAGCAAAGACTAGGATCTCCTAGGAGGTTAAGAACGATTGTCATAATTTAATTCAAATGGCTCCAGCCTACGCAGCTGTACCAGTGATTTAACATTTTGATCGGTACGGCGGAATGTCAGACGGTAGATTTACCAAACCTGTACCAATATTCAGTTACATTGATAAGGTACTTTCGAATAACAAACCTCTTCATTGACATTGGCTGTATCTCTGTGAGGCCTAACAAAGAGAAAGTAATTTTCAGTTTACAGCTGCACAATAAGTTTGTCCGAGAGTCGATTAATGAAAGGATAATATAGGATTAAATCGCTTGCTGCTGCTCGCGAATCGTCATTATTTGATTATTGAAAGGCGGAAAACAGCCTACGGCTGTGTTGACAGATCAACATTTGTTGAACTTCTGCGTTCATTGGAAGTATTTCCTGCAAATTGAGATACAATTCCATTTCATTTCCGGTTCTAAAATGTCCGACCAGAAATACTTGTTTCCATCGCTTGGTTTCGGCGAACTTGCTATCCCATTTTCTCCGTCAATTGGCCGCCATTTTGATTTCGGACTATTCACAATGTCGAAGAGGTCATCCAATAGTCAAGAACGTCAGCTTGAGGCAAACAAATGTTCTCAGTGATTCATCTACTGGCCGGTACAATCATATAAGGTTAAATTACAAAGGGATGGATTGTGATTGGTGCGGGGGTTTGTTCTGAACTGGCTCGGTCAATGGTTCGACAGCGAATAGTTCGCCGCTGTCTCCTGCACACAGATCGATTGAGGGTTACGTAATTACAATGCCTGACCCGATGTCGAGGTGACGGCTAGGCTGATGGTTGTTCGGCCAGGGCAGGTAAAGAGATTGAACGAACTTTTTCTGGGAGCACAACGGGGGTTGGAATATGCGGATCGCAATGGCCTCTGCAGTGGCAAGCATCCTTAACCGCGTACCTTTCGATTTGCTCATTGGAACCAGATAAATCACAGTAAAAGCATTCGGGTGGTTAACCTGGTGACCAGATTCGCACATATAAGACAAGATACCGCTTGTAAGTGCTCCGGTGCCCCCGCTCAACAACCAATTACAGCTAAGTCCCTTAATGCGACGTGACAGTTGACGAACCGTTCGACCAATGTATGTTGACCCACAAGTGCACTCAAATCGGTAGATAAGGTAAGAAGAGGTCAGTTTCGGCAGTCTGTCCTTGTTGCACACAGGAATTTGCTGATTCGTGGCGAAGATGCATCGTAATTCCGCAACCGGAAAGGTGTTCCTTGTCGATTGCGTCGGTTTCCTTGTTAAGAGCTCCCTAACGGTATCACCTTTAAAACCAAGGCGGATGAAGTGGGCCTTGTGCGCGACTACGTCCTTAACGACCAGTGTTATTTTGGGCTGCATCTTGCGATGAATGAATCTTTCTGGTTAACCATTTTCACACAAAGTGTTCTGGATGGATTTCATCTCATCCTCCAGAGCATCCTCTGAACATATCTTTCTGGCCCTTGAGGTGAGACAATGTACTAAGTTGCGCTTGTATTTAAGAGGTACAAAACTACTGAAATTTGTATACTGACCTGTCCACGTCTTCTTTCTGTTTGTCTTCCTTAATATTGAACCGTCAGTTCGTCTACTAAGGTGTACATCCAGAAATGAGAGTTGGCCATCTTGTTCAAGTTCGTAGGTGAATTTAATCGCTGGGTGCGCATCATTAAACTCTGCCAATATATTCTCCAGTGAGATATATTTATGTTATGCAGATAATTGGAACTATTTCCTTTAGTCGTTGGAAAAGACATTTTTCTGAATATACTTTGACGGAGTATGATTCATCCTACTAATATTACATTGAAGCTTCATGCATTAAACGAACGTGACAAGGTTACCTATATACTTGATGATTTGGAGCTGAATCAGTGCGTTTTTCATGCTGAGGATCTGAATGCGGAGGAATTCACGCGATTTGAAACATTTTTTCAACGTGTAGTCACGAAGCTGGTTGACAGACGATAATTTCAATGCATCAGCAGATTGACACAACTAAGCAAACACCGTGTTCCCATCTGACCCTGAAAGGTATGTCCACGATGTTTCCTCTTTACATCTGGATAAAACACTCCTGAAGGCACTTTCACTCGGCCCGAAATTCTCTTGTCCTCGTAATAATACCAGTCAGCTAGAACTAGAAATCCAGTTTTAATATGCATATTCTCTAATAGCTATGCTAACACCCTCGTCAGCGTTAGCTGCTGAGCAATTTAAATCCACTATGGTCAATACATGCTACCAGTACCTGATGCACAAACCTAAAGTCAGGTATTCACTGACGGACGCGCGCTTAGACGCCCTCAAAGCGCTTAAACGGAACAACAATATGCTGCTCTCTAGGCCGGATTATGTAGCAGAGATTGTCCTTATGGAAAAATCTGATTATGTCGATAGTTTTAATGCCATTCTCCTCGATCATTCAAAGTTCCGTATGATGGTGAAAGTGAAAGACAAGACGGCCTCGATAGAAACGACAGTCAGAAAGCTACTAAGCTACCTGAAGCAAGCGAATGCCATTGATTCATTGGTTTTCGCGTACATGCGTCCCTCCGGGATAGTGATTGCAAGTCTATATGGCTTACCAAAAGTGCACAAAGAAGGAGTTCCATTGAGGCCAATATATGACATTTGTGATTCTCAATATGGCTCCATATGGCTCGCCAAGCTTCTAGAACCGACCAGAAAAGTGCTATCCAAACCCAGCATCAGAGATACATTTAAATTCGTAGACTCCATAAGCCTTATGCAGTTAACCGGAAGGAAAATATTTTCTCTAGATGTAGTGTCGCTCTCCACCGTTGTTCCCCTGGAGGAAACGATAGACTATCTATGCGATGTTGTCCGTTTGTACCATGTGGATGTCGGCCTCTCGAAAGAGCGACTTAAATAGTTGCTTCTGATGTGTACCAGGAACGTACAATTCATGTTCGACGAGAAGATCTACAGACAGAATGACGGAGTCGCAATGGGCTCTCCGTTTCGACCACTGTTAACAGACGTATTTATGAGTAAGTTAGATAACTACTAACTAAACGGAGTTATCAGTAAATTAGTCTACTACGGACGGTATGCGGACGATATATATTGCATCGCAGACAGTCATCTTTGTGCGGAAGAATTAGTGAGGCAATTTAACTCAGCTCACTCAAACATAAAATGCATCCTTGAATCTGAGTGCAACAACTCAATGTCCTACTAAGATCTTCAGATTAACCGAAGATCTTACGGGTCTGTCCAGCGCAGTCCATAGAAAGAGCGTGGAACGGACAATATATTCACTTTGCCAGCTTCGTTCCGCTCAACCAGAAACGGAAACTTGTTCGGTTCCTAACCGAGCGAACACGAAGGATATGTAGCGAGGACATGATTTCGGACGAGCTAAACTTTGTACGAAGCCTATTCGATAGAAATGGCTAACTTAAGAGGTTCCTTCGGAGAAACATGGAGGTACGATAACCGAAGGCAAAATGGGATTCAGTGGGAAGGAAACCAATTTATTATCGTTATCGTTCAAAGGGGACGGGAGAGCGGAATCAACGTCTAAAAGGCTTTCTGAAGCCCTCGAACAAAAGTACTACGCAACCAGTTTACGGCTAATCTTCTTCTCAGTGCCGACGCTGAATCAACAACTAAAGGACAGAATTTCAAGGTCTAGTACTTCATTCGGTGTATACGCTTTCTCTTGCTCGTATCGACCAACATATATCGGAAGACCCACCTGGAGACTTTCCTACAGAATCAGGGAACACTGATCAACTTGGTTGTAAAGCGGCGTGACTGGATCAGTGGCAAGCGCAGTGTCTACACACCTGATCGACTCGAGCCACCAGGTCAGAACGCATGAGGTGTTCCAGCCCATCTACCGCGTACCCAGATGCCACACAAGAGCGGTTAGATGTCGTCTACTGGCAGCGGCCGTGACAATAGCCATCAGGCTTCATGACCCTGACCTATGTGCGCACAAGAAATTTGTCCATGCAATAACCCTAACCCGGTCCGCTGTAACACGGACACATAGTGTGGACAATCCCACACACATACAAACACACTGTTGATGGGCGTGGGGCCAATCACCTAGTTTTGGCACAAAGACAATCTGGGTTTTGAACCTGTACCCTTATCTCATGTTTACGTTTGTCATTTATTTGTGGTGCATAAGCCAGATGAGGAACCACTGAAAACGAGCTTGTTCGCCATGCGACTTGGATATTACCCATTGTACGAATGTTAACAACCAGACACCTCTCAAGTTAATTCCGGAAAAATTCCTCTATATATTCTTAATTGAGTAATACAGTACACTTGAAAATTAACAGCATCATGAGGAGTTAAGTTATTTGGAATAGCAAGTTCACCTACATTCATACGGCCACATACAAGCGCACACACGTCTTTGTCAATTCATCATCTGTCTATTGGCTTACTACTAGGTTAGAGCCATTGTGACGAACGCGCCCTTCAGCACACATAGAGTACGGTCAAGCTGTTTGATTGCGACCGCCTCAGCGTATCGCAGCACATGAGTATTGTTTGATGCGTCCATCACAGTGAACATACGCGTGGGGTTAACGCAGTGTTCGTCGGTCAGGAGATGGCTAAAGATGGATGACGCAGGCGTCTTAATATGTTGACCACTTGCGTTTTTGTCGGCGCAATTTGGGTGGTGGACGGGGCTAGATTCGAATTGTGAGTATTGACTCATGCTGGGATATGCTCCGCGATTCTCACCTGCAACTGGCGCTCTGTCATGCCTATGTAAGTGGCCTTGCAATTACATGTAAATTTGTAAATGACGTGTGAATGACTGGACAAAGGTAGCTGTGGTTTAACCGAAGGTGTGTGAATGCGTCGTTGTGTATACCAGTGCGGGTTGCACCGCGGAATACACTCGTGCAACCGGAGATTTCAGTCGCCGTTGAAATATTCGGCATACATCATCTCCTTAAACGGTAGCTTTAGTGTAACTTTAAGCTTTGGCACGGTGGGTACCTTCTCTTTTTTCCTCTTCTTACTGAAATGTGCGATGAATTAATATGGATACCCGTTTTCTTCTAGGGTGTTAGTGAGGAATCCCACCTCTTCTTCTAGCGTGTCTGCCATGCCGATTTTTCTTGCTCTGTCAAACAGTGTGTACACCAATCCATGTTTGTAGGATTTGCGAACAAAACTATAAAAATTCAGTTACTGGCCCTTCCACGTCGGCTTACGTTATACCGATCTACGTACCGATCCATCAGTTCTGCGTTCGATCAGTACGTCACGAAAAGGCATGCAATGATTCTACTGGAGCTCTATTGTCACCCTGATGTTTTGACGCAGGTTATTTAATCTGGTGTTCAGCTGTGTTAGTTGTTCCGCTCAATCACAAATGATTAATATATCGTCCATGTATCGGCGAAATAGCACGGATTAGTGGATTTGGTCCTTGAATTGATTTTCAAGATGAACAATGAAAATGTTCACTAAGAGCGGTCCGAGTGGACTACCCATTGCAACACCATACACCTGCCGAAACCCTTGCTTTTGAAAATAGAATTCTTCATTCGATGTGCTTAACAGCAGGAGCCCTACTATTTCGGACACTGAAATACCCAGTTATAGTTGGCTTTCAGTGACATGGTTGCATATGATCTGGATAGCTCTTTCAGTGGTATGTTGGTGAATAGTTAGACTATATCGATGCTAGCTATATACTTTCCACTAAGTTGGACACCATCCGACCATTCCACTAGTTCGAACGTGTCCTTTTAGCTGTGCCTAACCGTTGAATTCTTATCTGGCTCCATTATTGTCACTAGCCATTTAGACAGCTGCAACCGCAAAATCATTAAGACCTAGAGGCACACAGACACCTCAGCATTATGATCTGCCAAAATTACACAAGGTGGAGGTCCCACTAGGCCAATCTTAGCCATGAGCAACTCGCCGCAACATAAGGTGGCTAAATGGCCTAAGCAGCCCTAATCAACACTCGTACTGCGCTAATTAGAGCAAGTGTACCTTGCAAACAAACAAACTTCTCGCAAAACTTAGAATAAACCTTAGTGTCACTATTATTATAATTCATAAGCGGCTTATTAAGAGCTATAATTAGCTGACAGATTTAAAAATGAACAATATTTTTTATGGTGAATGTCGTTGAACTGTCCGCTTAACTCATTTGGCTTATGGGAATTAAAGACTGACGGTAACATGATAAATTGCAGCAACTTAATCAGTTAAACGATACTTGTAGAACAATAGTTTTCCAGGTTTCACAATCTTAAGTCTAGTTTTGAGCGAAATTTCAGGCATTATTTTAGTAGTATCTTTTACGAATGCATGGAAGTATTTACAAAGTATACCGAAACTCATGTACGCCTTATGCCATAACAACTAATTATTCATCTCACTGACTTAGGCGATGCGAATTTGCAATTTTTGTAGGATAAACATGCCTTTTACGAATCACGTTTGTAAAAGAATATTTTCACTTGTATGTTCCGGCTTACCATTGCATTTGTTCACCAGCCTCAAACCTAAAACAACCTGAAAGCTAATCTTTCCAGGGAACGCGAATGTAAATATATTTCAATGTAGCGAGATGAATTCATGTTGGGAATGTAAGCGCATCAAACTTTTGACTTGCAAATATTAACGGTAGATCCCCCAGATAACTATTCAATTCCCTTTGGTTTTTTGAAACATCCGTTAACTTGCGCTTTTGTGTCCTGTAGCATTAGGCCTAGGGGTTTTGTGATTTTGTAACTAGAATTTGATAAGCAAGTAGTCATTTCATGCACGCAGCCATAAAACCAACTCCTTCAATACAGGGATTTACCTTGAGAAGTGCGGGCTTACTCCGACAATGAAAGCAAAGCTGTAGGTAAAAGTTTCTCCTTGGCGTTGCAAATTCCAATTTACTTGTTTCTAACGACCGACAATATCTAGCCTATAATCCAAAGTACTTAAGTTGTGACCTTGAGGCAAATTATATGTTTGGTGAAAAACAGATCACGAACTATTGTAGATGTCACAGCACAACATCACAATTTTCTGTTAAGTGTTGCAAATTTCCCTCTATTTTTCTCTTTACTCGGGTTCATTGATTCTAATAAAATTTGCATATCATGAATTCTCGCGATATCAGTCCAAGTATAAAAAAGGAGGTTTGTGCATGGAGCAAGATCATTGTTTTCAAAGAACATCTGCGTTTCAGAAAACTTGGTAGACGACCGGTTAATGTATTTATGGTAATCGACAGAGAGGAAGTTTTAAACTATTTGTGCTCCATGGACGATGCGGTGAACTTTGCCATGGAACTTGAGTCGCTAAGCGGGACACTTCCGTTCCTTGATTTTTTGGTACATAGGAAGGAAGGAACGTTATAAACGACAATGGACACAGATGGGATCCTAAGCTAGAGTTCAAGCCATCCGAAGCACGTGTAGACAGGAATGGTTTCATCAATATTTCACAGAGAAAGTGCTCTGTGCACGGAGGAAGAAGATAGGAAGGCAGCGCAGTGGGAGGCGATGAAAAACTTAATAGATAGCGAATATCCGAAACGATTGTTGAGACGACAGCCACAGAAACGTCTACACCCACGCGCAACACCAACCATAGATTGGATAGCGACAGTGGGTATTCCGTATAAAGAAGGAACTTCGGAAGCGATTCGAAGAGTACTGAATCAGGAGAAAATAAGGGTAGTTTTCCAGAGGAGTCTAACGCTACGGTCCACGCTTGTGCATCTAAAATATTCACTACCCTTGGATAGAACAACTTACTGTATTTACAAAATGCTATGTAAAGATTGTACGCAAGTGTATATAGGCCAAACAGCGAGGGAATTGCGTACAAGAATTTCAGAACATAGGCGACATATATGAAGACCTCCGCGAAATGAGTTAGAGTGTGGAGCTCTACTCAGAAATTCGGCAATAGCAATGCATGTGCTAGACACGGGGCACAAGATTGACTTCGAAAATGTGGAGGTTATCAGGAAGGGATTATGATCAGCCAAACAAAGGCTGATTGCTGAGGCTATAGAAATAAGCAAGGCTAACAACTGTGTGAATCGAATAGACGGAGTAGGACTGTCTAGTGTCTGGCGAGATGAAGTCATGTTGGGAATGTAAGCGCATCAAACTTTTGACTTGCAAATATTAACGGTAGATCCCCCAGATAACTATTCAATTCCCTTTGGTTTTTTGAAACATCCGTTAACCTGCGCTTTTGTGTCCTGTAGCATTAGGCCTAGGGGTTTTGTGATTTTGTAACTAGAATTTGGTAAGCAAGTGGTCATTTCATGCACGCAGCCATAAAACCAACTCCTTCAATACAGGGATTTACCTTGAGAAGAGCCGGCTTACTCCGACATTGGAAGCAAAACTGTAGGTAAAAGTTTCTCCTTGACGTTGCAAATTCCAATTTTAATTGTTTCTAACGACTGACAATATCTAGCCTATAAACCAAAGTACTTAGCTTGTGACCTTAAGGCAAATTATAATTTGAAGTACAGCCACGGATTGCTGCTTCAAAGCATTTACTTACAGGAGCATTGATTAGCCGATACATATATTATCCATTCATTCATGATTGCATAACTGCGTAGCTAAGATGACACAGTACATTTGTTAACCATTTCCCCGGTGAAATTAGCTTGTGCGTTTAAAACACAAGTACTTGTATGCATCTGATTTTGTATGGTAAGTGGATTACCCTTGACAAAAAATAAAACATTTCTGATGCATCTATTTTGTACCTTTCTCTTCAAGCTATGAATAACTTCCTCAAACAGTAACCAGTCGGGTTTCTAGGCCTTAACAAAGTGCCACTTCGCCACGGGTGACAGCCGTGTACCTGCGTGATTGACAGTGGACTATTATATAGACCGGCTAATTTTCCACTGCCATGCCAGTTACGAATTGTCCAGGGACAGTGGCTAGCCTCACGGGCTAATATATTTAGCCTAGCGCCTATGTACCATATAGGACTTAGAAGCTAGACGGATAGATAAATATAAAATCTGTCCGGATATCTTCTAATCCTATGTCATACCTAGGCGCTAGTCATAGCTCGTGAGGCTAACCACCGTCCCTGGACAGTTCGTAACTGACATGGCAGCGGAAGATGAGCCGCGCTATATCGTAGTTAACTGTCAATCAGGCAGGTCCGGGGCTGTCACCAATGGCGAAGTGACACTATCTACTGACATTCTGAAGTCATGGGGGCGGATCCCGGCAGGGATCCGCTGGAACGCGCACCACTACCGAGATCCAGAATATCGAACCGCTGGCGACTGGTGCTTTTACTTGCTAGCCTAAGCCTGCTGTTTCCGAATGGCAATGGTGAATTAGATGAACAATACCAAACTCCCCACTACTCATCAGTAATAGCTAAAACTTTATCCGTCATTACCCTTTGTGCCATCCTGGGGCGCAATGCGGAAATTCCTAGTTCGTGAGGTTAGCCACTGTCTTCTGCACAGTTCGTTACTGATTTGGCAGTGTTAGATGCGCCAGTCTTTCGCATAGTCAACTGTCAGTCACGCAGCTCCGCGACTGTCACCAATGGCGAAGTGACACCAGCTGATGGCATCTAGAATTTGTGGGAGCGGAACCCCGCATACCCAGAAGGTCGAAACGCCGGCATCTGGTATTTTTTCATACTAGCCAAAGCTTGCTGATCCAGAGTGGTGATGGCCAATCAAATATGCGGTTGGCAATGACGCTGTTGAAGCGGCCACGTAAGGTGAGTGTCAATTAAGAACGACGTGTGTTAACAAATTGGATAAATTAAGATTAGCGTTTAAACAATTGTCAAGAGGCACACGATAGAAAGAATGAAAAATGGTAAATAAGGTAACTTACAGTAGGAAAGTCACCCGGAGATAATCCCAACATTCACTCATTTGCCTGCAGTCGCAACGCACGCTGTCGCGTCACAGCTGGTCCAGAAAGATGAATAGAGGCTTTTGATATCCGTAACACGCAGGGTAAATAACCAAAGTAACCTACAAAATTAACCCCCAGCCTACGCTAAAAGATGTTGACCTCCTGGACGATCTGAAATGTCACAATGCGAAGTCTGACTCACGCCATACCAATTGTATTTTGACAAAAAATAGCAGATTATGTTTATGTTAATGAACCTAATCCACAAGATTGTTGTTTCACAGTCATTTCAGATTCTAACTTTTCGGAAATACATGCTCATTCCTTGCAGATATTTTGATGCTAACTATAGTACATTTGACGGCAAAATAAAGTAGCAGTTTATCTAACAAGGCCAATAAGCTCGACATCGTTTTCATAATATAGGTAAATTGGATGCTAGTGTGTTTTTGTGTCTCTTAGTCTGATGCTAATGTTACATACGATTATAGTGTACAATCATATCACTAAGCGTTATGTGTCTGTTACAAGGTGAATAACATTTCATGAACTATATTAAATGTCACAACATAACGTCACAATGTTTTGTTAAGCGTGGCAAATTTCCTTCTATTTTTCGCTTTATCGGGTTCACTGATTTTAATAAAGTATGAAAAGCATGAATTCTTGCGATAGCAGTCCAAATAACAAAAATGAAGTTTAGGCATTGAGCAAGATCGTTGTTTGCAAAGAACACCAGCGTCATTTTTGAATAGCAATAATTAATGTTGCTTACAATCTGGCGCATTCCCCCCAGCAATTTCTCTGGTGGTGTCCTGTCGTGTTAGTACAAATCAAGTTTGTTATTGGTTTATGGATGCAATCATTCAGGTTAGATCCGGAGCCATCAATTTCAGCAAGTATGAAGTTCATCTGAGACTATCGCTGATCACCTTTTAGGCAGCATCACAATAGTAGCAAACCGCTTGCTATTAAACCGAGATACACAACAGTTTGTTCAACAGGACTAAAATGAGTTCAAGCTCGCCTTAATGCTTGCTGTACAATAATTGGCATTTTGATTTACATTCCCCAAGCCCAGAAAAAGTATGCTATTCTGAATCCGTAAAAGAAAATGCTGCGCAGTTGCATGTGTGCTTGGCAACATGTTGCCTCATGTTAGACGGGCGTACACTTCACCGTTGCTCACAGTTAGATATTTTGACATGCGTGACTGTCTCGTCAAGTGATTGTGTCGGACGCATGCATGACAGTCGTTCAGAGCAAGACCGATCACAATGTATGGCTATATCCTCACAGGTGATTGGTCAATTTATCTTTTGCCCATTTGTATCCGGGTTACTCAGTTTTGTCAGTTTATCACTACAGTTCGTCTCGCACGGTGGTGTTCTTGCTTCCAGTTTGTAGTGGGTTCAGTTACAGCCAGACTTTATAAAAGATTGGCGACGGAGAATTATGACGGTCGCTTTTGAATTACTTCAAGAAATGCTGTCCAGACGGCAAGCACAGTTTGAGGTGTCACAGCAGCGCCTTAATTGAAACATTGACCACACGGGTGTCGTTACAGTCAGCAACTACGGATTCAACGATTTCCACTGCAGACAAGCTGACGCGCAGTATGGCAGAATTTCAATGCCAGCTAGACAATGACCTCACTTTCGTAGTACGGATTCGTCACTAGGAAGAATGGTTACGTATTGATGGGCGTAAGCTAAAAGATGTAGCTCAGTTACGCCTTCTTTTGAGAAATAGGGTCTACAAGAGTATGAAAAGTACTATAATTAAATTCTACCCAATAACCCACAAGATATCTCATCGGACAACACTGTGAAACAGTTGAACATGGTTTTCATCCCTAAACCTTTGCTTTCTACACATGTTTCCGATGTTTTCAAGTTGCTAAACACCAGGAGGTTGATTTTGTTACCTATGGAAATATTGTCAACAGGGAATGTGAAGCTTATCAGCTTTGCACATTTACAAGTGATCAGCTTAAGTGGCACATTTTTTTGTTATTTAAGTTCTCCAAATGTTGGGGATATTCGAACACGTATTTTTATATCGGTTGGAGTCTAATAGAGAAGTTTTACTACAGGAGTTGGTACATAAATGCGAAAGTATGTTGACACGAAAGCATCACACAGAAACGATCCAACGGCACAACGAATCTTGTGTGTTGGATGTTCATATTATTCCTACACGTCCCAGGCGACGCACAATTCGATACATCTCTCTGACTTGTCAAGCCGCCACTGTCCTTCTAGTGCTTGTTGTCATTGTGGTCCGCGGCATTTCACTCGATTTTGTGAATTCAGACTATATAATTGCAAAGGTTGGTGAACATGGGACATAAGGAAACCAGATGTTTGCAGCCAGTCTCTGGAAGACCGTCACGAATCTTCACCACAACTCCAAGTTATCAAAGTTGCGTTTCAACTATGGTGACCACTAGGGCGAACACTCAGTCATTCCGGAAGTATGTTACGATTGTGATAAACGGTTTTTATGCCCAAATTCAACTGGACACGGCTTCCGGTATTATAATAATCTCTGAGTCGACATGACGCAAGCTCGGTACACTCGCAGGTGTTCAACATTCACACTTGACTCAAGACGCTTCGGCTCGGAATTGCCCTTTCTTTTACACTTCAGTTGTGAGTTTGCACTTCGTGAGTTTCTTGCTAATGTCTTGTTACGTTAAAAATTATACACGAGTCAACTTGTTAGGCATAGATTAGATAGACAACCGTAAGTTATGGAGCATACCTTCGAACAGTATTTGTGATAACCCAGATAATTTTTCACGGTGTCCCACCAATGTACATTGTTCGGTTGCAGACGTAATGTTTAAATACAGTGCAGAAGTCTTATCACATTTTGCCTCTAGGTACCCCGATGTTTTTGCACTGCCTTGTAATGTGTTCTAAGATAAAAGCTGTGTTTTATCTGCACACAGGTGTAGGTGCAGTATTTTGTCCCATAAGACCAGTAACATACGCTGCTGTTGAGGTTTAGGATAACAAAATTAGTCGACTAGAGTCCATGGTCGTTATCAGCTCTCTGAGCTACTCAGCGGGGATCGCTCCTATTGTAATCATCAAAATAGCTATTGACAGTTTGGATATTTGTGCTGATTTCCTACCGGATCGGGATTAGTAGTGAGCAGTTCATTTGAGCGTTCTTCGATCACTACTTGCAAGTATGCATCAGAATGATCAATTTTAGAGAAGATTTTTCATCCAATAAATTTGTGAAAAATTCTTCGGGAACAGGTAAGGGATACTGATGCCTAAGATACTGTTCCCGAATATTTAGTCACAAAGCTTATTGGAAGAAAAGCCTTCACTAAAATTGCTCATTCTGATCCATACTTGCAAGTAGTGATCGAAGAGCGCTCAAAAGAACTGCTCACTACTAAACCCCATCGAGGATTTTATTATTACAAACGGGTACCTATCGGAGTAAAATGTGCTCCAGCGATCTTTATCAAGTAATGGACGATATGCCATCTTGATTAAAGTGCGCCCTAGCTTATTTGGATGACATAATAATTGTTAGCTGTACCATTGAAGGTCATTACACCCACCTGAACGAAAATTCTCAAGGATAGATTCATGTGGATTTCGTGTACGTCCAGAGAAATGCAAGCCTATGAGGCTCACTATTACGGCCCCTGACTCTGTTCTCGACAGTTGCGGTCTTCGGTTAGACCAAACAAAATAAAAGCCATCAAGTTAATGCCACACTCCATGAATATAACTAATTTGCAGACTTTCTTGGATATTGTTAAATGTTATCACAACTTTGTCCCTCAGACGCACGGACTCCGGGTCCCACTAAATGCACTTTTGGCGAACTAGTGAGTGTGAAATTGGTCCTCGCAATGCCAGAAAGCCTTTGATAACATTAAACAAATACTGTCCTCCGAACTCCTTTCAACTCATTGCGACCGTGGATTACCAATAATTGTCGATGCTGATGGATCGCAAAATGGTGTCGGTGATGTCATGTAGCATCAGTTCCGGAACGAATATCAAAACGCTGTGATGCATGTTCCCCGCGCGTTGACAGCAGCAGAAAAGTACCATAGTCAAATAGAGAAAAAAGGATTAGCACTCGTTTTTGCGGTTAGAAAATTGCATAAGATGGTTTATGGGCACAAATTTATTAGGTACACAGATCATAAACATTTTCTGTCTATCTATGGCACTAAACGAGGAATCGTCATTCAAACGACAAACATATTACAGTGTTGGGCAACCACCCTAATAGCTTACGATTTAGATTTTCGTTGTAAAATTACCTCTTCGCTTGGTCATGCTGACGCATTATCCAGAGTGATTGTGGACTACACGTACAAGACCCCGTATAAAGACATTACTGTATCCAGCATTACCTTAGATCCCAAAATTAGGCAAGTATTTCCAACATCTCTACGTCAAGTTCCAGTAACAGCAGACGCAGTTAGAATAGAAACAGCAAGACAACAGACGTATGAAATGCGTAGCCCGCAGCTATGCCTACTGACCATTCATGAACCAGGATATTGGAAATGCGGATCGTTCCTGTAACAGCTGCGCTATGGCAGCGAACCTACCTGCCAAAGGTGCGCTTCAATGTTGGCAAACTCCAAGTGGACCATAAGCTTGCATTTATATTGATTTTGTCGGATCCTCGGAGGGTTTCACTATCTGATAATTGTCGACGCTTATTCAAATTGGCATGAAAGCTTTCACATGAGATGCGGAACAACTTCCAATGTTTTATTACACCTACGTCATCTTACCTTGGAATTCGATGTTCCCGAAACGATTGTTTAGGGCAATGGTTCCCAATTCATTTCTTAAGAACTTGCCGACATTTGCTACTCACATGGCATCGAACACATACACACTCCAGCCTACCATCCACAGTTAAAACGGGCAGGATGAACGTTTTGTGCATAATTTTAAGCGAGCAATATTTAAAGTGGAAGAAGAGGGGAATATCCAGGAAATCATCGACAAACTTTTGCGAGTTTACCGTACGACGCCAGATCAAGCATTACCACAAAAATTATCCTCATCAGAAGCGTTTCTTGATAGGCATGACAAAACGTTACTTGATGCTTTGAAGCCATCGCTACACAAGGGAGATCAGAATATAAAAACGAAGTTGGTCTTTCATCGCCATCATATAACAGGCCACGGTATTTTGTGCCTAGTGATAGTGTGTAGGTAAACAATTTTGGTGACAGAAGATCATCCTGGATTTCCGGCCTTGTCGTTGAACGGATTTCAAGCTTTTTGTACAGAATGCAAGTGGATTCCATCATATGGACACGACATGTAAACCATATTACACCACGTATTGAAGTGTTAGGCACATCCCAAAAACGAAGCATCACTACCGTTGGAAATTATTTTGGCTTCGTATCAAATTACCTTGTCTGAAGAGCCTGTCATCCAAACAGAAAAGGCAACTACAGATCGAAGATACTCAACGCGAATCAAAGCGCCATTGCAGAGACTCGAGGTGAACCCAAGACGTAAACATACCGGTCAAAGTTAGTATGCTTTTCTGTTCAGTTTAATGAAGGGAGGTCTTCAATGGGCTTTCGCTTCACAGTCGCTCACAGCTAGATAATTTGACATTCGTGATTGTCTCGTCAAGTGATTTGTTAGACGCATGCTTGACAGCCGTTCAGAGTAAGACCGCTCACAATTAATGACTATATCTTCGCATGTGGTCGGTCAATTGATTTATTGCTCATTTACATCCCGGTTGCTCAGCCTTGTCAGTTTTTCAGTATAGCTCATCTGTCGTTGTCACATTTTACCAGGGCCTGTAAGTGCACTTTAAACAACGTGAAGCACTCGACACAACATTCGTTCTCTGTAACTGTTAATTTTGGACCTTACCATTTCGATGCGTATGTACTATATGCACTGCTTTTGAAGAAATTTATCCGGACGGAGATTGTATTCTCGCTCTTCCGACCTCGTTGCTTTGTTGTTATGATCTGATACCATTACAACAATAACTATTTCCTTTTCGTTTTCAGTTCAATGGACATACTATTTCTTCTACCAGGGACATAACACAATACAATTCACATTACATAATATTGGAATTAGTGAGCGTCATGTAAAGATTTGCGACATTATTCTACAAAGCGATCAAACTCCATCGTCCTTACAAAATACATTTTATCAAATGTTTGGTTGAAAATAATTTGCACATATAGAGCAAACATAAATTTCTAGTTAAAATTAATTTACATAGGGTAATCCAGGAGTAATCACACCTCGAAATAATGTCCGGTTGCTCGCTAACTGGTATTCACCTAGTGACTGTAACTAAGACATGGCTGCAGTGGGGCACATTATTGGTAGAGTGCAACCCTTAAATCGTATATACGCAAGACGTGGCCCCGCTGCTCGAACTGAGTAAAGCATATTACAGGGATTAAACAAAATGTACTCGAGCCAGGCTCGCAACCAAAACTCTATACCATTTTACAGGCCTGTTAGCGCATTGTACCAAGCTGTTAGCGTGACATTTTTAAAAGCACATGCAGTGCTTTAAAGTTAGCGAGGCTAAGAACGCTATTTTGGCGTCGTTGTTACTCTCATTGGTCATAGGACGTTAGCCAATGGGACACCGGTTGGCAGCCCGGAGCATAGACAACAGATAGTCCAATGAAAGTGGTCGGGCACCACCTTCTGTTCTGTCTTGATCCCCACCTGAAGGAAACCCCGATGATTGGTCTCCAAACTGGAATCGTCTAATGGGCAACTTGTGATGCCTGTCTAAAGAGGAGATCCTAGCTACCACATGATCCAAAGCTTATACCGTAACCAGTGCGGACAGACGGAGTAACCAGCCCATGAATCGGTCTATACATAGTGATCGCTAGAGGCTACCTAATGGTGCCTTATTCTTCGGCATAACCATGGTGGCGTAGACAGGCAATCTTCTAACCGATATTCCGCAGTCCCTGAGAACTGAGGGAGTGAGGCAGGCCTGCATATGCGGTTGGTCAGGAAAGTGCCGTGGCTTGGATACTGCACACACAAACCTGAATCAGCAATGGGTGCCAGGCAGTTAGACAATTTCGTGTGCTTGTTATTGTGAAGATTATGGGGGATATTGTTCCCAATGAAGTTGGTAGACCAACCTGAAGCTGAACAATGGAAGTTCTATGTTTGTTTACTTCTTTCACAGTTGATGACTAAATACAAACTAACTGGATTTAAAGCGTGGCGTTGACACGACGTCAGTGAGCGTTCGTGAGTGGTGATAAGAAGCGGATTGGTTGTTTATGATGAGGCTGCAACCTTTGCAAGCTGTTGGAAGGAAACCGTTGAAGCTTTACAGGAGGAGTGTATGGCTGCATTCCTTGCTCGCTTGCCTATCTGTCCACACGTGACACGGTATGCAAGGTAATCGTGCCAGTGCGAGCAATCTGGAAAATCGATCTGTATGCCATTGCGTTTAGGAAATGCGTGTGATTGTTAAGACAGCGTGAGGTAATCAGAAAGAATACAGTACTAACTTGCAAGCACTGCACCCAATTTTGAAAATGTCACGCTAAAAGCTTGGTACAATGCACTAACAAGCCTGGAAAATGGTATAGAACCCCATGTATGTACTGGTCACTAATTATAGTATTTTATCCTACAGTGTTGAAATCTGTGCCCTTGATCCAAATGCAAAAGTTCAATATATCGATCCGAAGACCTAATTAGATTATGGCGTTGATCCGTATCCGCCTTCTAATGTTATAATTGCCCAGGCTATTAACCGGTACGCAATCCATTAACGTACTTATTGTGACAGGAGTCCAAACCTAAAAATCATCTCGCCGTGTTAAAGCGCGAGAAGCTGGAAGCTTTTTAGTCAAAAGTGGAGCTTGTCGCAGAAGTCGTAGCGTGAGAACTGCTCCAACCACATTGCGCAAACGAACGCGTGCGGAGTGTGAGAATGGGGTGGTGAAGCCATTTGGCCGAACGTCGTACATGGGAAAGTGTACGGTTTGTACTTCACCATCAGGACTGCTTGGCTAGCGTGTGATAGTGCGATGAGATGCAAGGCCAAGTATCTGCACGCCTAACCTGCTAATAGAACGCTCTGCAATATTTACGTAACACGTAGTTAACGCCTATTTCCTAATGTAAATTGAATCGTGATCGCCGTGATGCCTGAATTTTGCATGGCGAAGTACATCACGACAATTGTAAGGAGAACAAAAACCTATTTGTTATTCCTCAAGAGCAAAGTTGGTACACAATTACAAGTTCGTTACGTCGCAGTTCACTTTATCAAGGACAACTGCCATCAGCACCCACTATTCACATCAATGCAACGTTAATTTGGAATAGGATACTGCTGCTCTAATGGAACTTTAGGTTGTTTGTAGAAAACATAATTATTTATCGTGTTCTTAATTGGGTCTCTTTTGTAAGCTGTACTGCTTGTTTCCCAACTCTTTCTGGTTTGGCTACAGAAAAAATGGCATGCGATTATGATATCACTACCTGACCGTTGTTATTGCCCAATAAATACGTAAATTCAGCAAGGAAGACAGTAAAAATCTAGTCATCATTATTAACTGACTTTCTGGAACTGTCCTTTTGGCAAAATGACTAATTTAACAAAACCAACTGTATTGGATGTCCTAGATTTACACATATCCCTATTTTTCTATCAGTTATAGAAACGGAAGCTGGCGCTGCAATAATAAAAGATTTACTGGGTTAACTCAAGAGCTAATTAGACGCTGCAACCACAAGCATTACTTGTACATCTCTACGGTACGTTTGTCCAATTTGATGCTGAGTTCTAGAAGGTTAATCATTTAGCTCCGCGGTTACATTAGAAAGTAAACTTGCAGTGATCCAGCAGCAGTGTAACGACTAAATGCAGAAAAATGTCTTAACATAATTAACTAGTTTGATGGTAGATAGTTGATGGCTTAGGGCGAGCGTCATTAAAATGTGGAAGTACGATTTGGTTACTGTCATTTCGTACCGGATTTTAAATATCCAAGCGCAGATGACGAAAATTATAGAATGGGTCGAATCAGTGACATCAATATCACGAATGTAGGCGCGCTACAGGCATACATATATTTTTTCCTCGGCTACGCAGCTTGAAATCTTAGGAACTGTGACCGGACTGTTTGGGTCTACCTCCGACCAGGGCGAATCTGATGAATAGTTAATGGATAAAACTGACCAATTTGGGGCAACAATAATCCTATGCGCACACTTAACAAGGTACAGCCTAATTTCGATCAATTAGTGTTTTATCCTAATTCCACTGGTAGGAGGTAACAGGTTAAAAACAGCAGATCCATAAATCTATTTGTATGACTCAATGTACGTGGACAATTTTGAGACTGTTACACGTTTACTAGATTAAGGTAAAATATTACGCCCAATTGTTGATAGAGATAAGTCTAAACTATTTTTGCTTCGTTACGTAAGCGGTTTTCAAAGCTGGCAAGGCGACTCAAACTATTTAACTCAAAGGCTTATCAGACCACCCAGCCTGGTTATTCCTGTGCCTGTTTACTGCTAGAAGTTCCCAACATGAACTGAACGGAATCCACCTGCGTTATTATTAGATAATATAACTGAGGTTTGCCTAGCTGAAAACCTGCTAAGGCCAAGGTGTTATACAGCAAAAAAATAGATATTTTTCATTTGCTGGCAATGAAATAAGTTAGCACACAAAAGAGAACAAATGAAGCTATTTTTGTGGGTAGTTGATAGGCTGAAGTGAATAAAAATTCAAGCCTTACATGAGACTTTGAGTTAGCCTGTGAGCCGGCCGGTGTTATCTACTTTCACGGAGTAAAGCGGTGGCCCACTGCTCCACCGACTACCCAGTGCTGGAGCATCTATATAAAATGCTTTCATTGCGGATAATTTATTTAAATAAGTAACTCATCACTTGCTTACTAGATTGTAGTATCAGCTGCATGGAATTCGACATTTTACTTATTAATTGGCACCTATTGTTAAATTTATAAAGCAGCAGCGGGATTTGTGACTTGTATGCGGACATACAATTGATGATTAAGTTGAAAATCTACCAATGATATATGAAGTCTAAAAACGTTCCTTGCAGTAATGATGTTAACCGCGCTTAAAGTGTCAGTCAGACATCGGTTGATTGCGCCTCATTAAAATGAATGCCTACATTCCACGTGACCATCGATGCGTAGAATAATTGTCTGCTGCTTAGCTCGCCCGACAGCTGGTGGTGAATAATCAAACGTTGACATCTACAACCAATTCCAAAATTAATGAGACATTTTCTACCGCTACTCTATGCCATCACGTTTCGCAGTACAAATGACTGGACAAATAAACCACTAAATTCAGTGGGCTAAAATTTTTTCACTTGCATTTGGTTTGAAGCTTCGTGCACAGACCACTCAAGTTAAACAGCAAGAGTTATCATTTCAACAGTGCCTCTGGTGTTCAGTT
Organism: Dicrocoelium dendriticum; assembly: GCA_944474145.2. NCBI lineage: Eukaryota > Metazoa > Platyhelminthes > Trematoda > Plagiorchiida > Dicrocoeliidae > Dicrocoelium > Dicrocoelium dendriticum. The sequence continues at coordinate 218,979,590 of OX104063.1, read as the reverse complement.
TGTTTGCCGGGCGCAGTTTGTTAACAGCAAAGAAACAAATTGGTGACGATGTGATAAGGCGTAACGTATCACAATATTTGCATTGACAGAGGTACAGTGCGTCGCTACTAGCAGAAGATCTAGCAGTAATCGAAATTTATGGTATCGATAAGGTGGAACAGACTTGCAGTAACTGCTTATATTTGCACATTTTGATTTACGTAAGAAGATGTGGATATGCCGATCATAAAGCATTAAATTTTGTTCCGTTGAGATGTTGCCGAATTGGTGAGTAATAAGCTGTTACTGAGGTTAAATATTTGCGAAAGTTGTGTAAAGAGAACCTGTTTAGTAGATATTATTTGACTCCGCCGCAAGATTGGTAAGAAAAGCCCCCATGTAAATAAAAGCTATTCAATTGATACAAAGCATTCTACTAAGCCAGGTTCGAATTCTACTAGAAATATAATCGCACATTGCCCATTTGTTCACGCTTTCAAATATCTTGCTACTTTCATCTACCCTTAAAATATAATAAGTTTGAAAATTTACTGGAGTAGCTGCGTTGGAAACACGTAGTAGTTTATTGAAAGACGTGGTCATATTGTTCTAACTTGGTGAATTTTAGGAGCTAAGCCCAACATCCCCATCAACTTTTCGATCTAAAAGCATCATTGACGGAACCCAATTGGGCATGTGGCAATATTTAACAACAATAAAATTTATGCATCAAGAACGTGGCATCGAAGGTAAACAATTGTTTTCGATGAATTTGTCGTCAAAGCGCATTAATGAGCACCTTCCACGCTGGTTGCGTCGAGGCGGTACCGGAGCTATAACTAGCTCTGTTATCGCTCATCTAGTTGAAGGTGGGCACGAAGTCGATCCAGTCCGCACCTTACGAATACTCTACAAGGTTCCGCCACTTCAGTCGAAAGGCCTTCGCCTCCGTACCCTCGCTACAGCCGAGGCCATCAGTATTCCGTTGTATCAACCGCTTTTAGGTTCACAAAAGAAACAGATCGAAGCTCTTACGTTATCATGGCCGGAAAAAGTGGAAGATTCGGAGGCCGGAAGGAATCATTTAACTAGATCTTTGCCCTAGTGTGCGCTTATCGTTTAGGTTTATTGCTGGTTTATGCCCCCAGTTGGCACGTGATCCAATATCATTTGAACTGATCGAAATCAATGTTACTTCCATTGCTCTTTCCCCATATGATTGTACAGGTCTGACTAGGAATTCATCGAAAACAATTGTTTGCATTCGATGCCTTGTTCTTGACAATTTATGCACCCAAAGTTTCTAGCAGATCATATAAGCTCAAGATGCTAAATGATCATTTGTCCTTTCATACTCTAATTTCGTGATTATTGGATCGTTGTATTATTCTTTTGCTGTCTTGTAGCCGTTAGATCAGCGATTTTGTTATGTGTCTTATCACAGCCTTGCTCCTGCGCGTTTCCTTTACGCTGGTGTTTGTAAGACTTTGTATAATCCAATGGAATTACACATTAGCATTCCAACTGGCCTGGCAATTGTTCCGGTGTACACTCACGTTTCAGCAGGCTAGCAATTTTAAAATGTCTAAGGTTACGTATAAATCAGATAAAAACGTAATCCGCAGAGACATTTATAGGATTAAGTAGTTGTCAACACCCAATATTTTTAAAGTTACTCCACCGAGGTTTAAAATAGCTACGTACATCACAAAAGCCGATATAGTTGTGGTCTCGAAACACAGCTTTCGAATCATACTTCAAAGGAACGCTAATAGGGATGCTCGTACAAATTATCTCTCTTGCAGAAAATAGGGGAAAGATACGTTGACGAAAGCTAACCAAAAGGAATTCTTGTGAAACGCGTACGAGCAACTAAGTTATCTTTCGTAGAGCATTAATGCCTAATTGGGACCGCGTGTGCAAGCGCTCTAATGACCCAGTACTCGTGGCAAAGTCGTCATTTTGATGTGTAAGAGTTGAGTAACAATAGCAATTATCTTTCAAGTTTTGCTCCATCCCCTTGAATTCTAACACACATCCATATTAGAAATCAACATATTGCGCATCAAACACAAAATATAGCAACCATGCGATCCACCTTTGAACTTAATTACATAACATTCATGATGCTTTGCAATTTTAGTGTAAACAAAGTATATCTTCGGTTAGAACGCCACGAGCAATGCGTTGCATTTAACCACGAGTTCTTTTATTAACTTTGATTTGGTCGGTTTAGTTTAATTGAACTCAACAAATGTGCAAACGAAAAATCGTGATTCCAGTTGTTACGATTCAGTTAGCAGGAAAATAAAATAAAAAGTGCTGCGGTTGGGACTTTTAATAAGAATCATTACTTATGGTTAAAACATATAAATTATAAGATCAGTAAGGAACAAGGGACCGAATGCAATATCTCCACAACTTGCAAGACTGTGCAACATGCCATCACGTTTCCGGTTACTGGCACGGTGCATCGGTGGCTTCCATTACGACGACTGTCCTTGTCACTCTGATCAAGTCTGACGGTCAGTCACTTCCTGAATTCATGCGACGTCATCAACGAGTTAGCTCATACTATTGCCCAAGCGGGCAGCAATTCATTCAGTCCGTTCGGTTTATTATCAATAATCCTTGTAACTAGGTGCGCTACATCTCGTTTTTTAACGTGCTTCATCAGAATAATGGCACTGGCAGTTATTAGTCAAGGAGAACGTGTAACAATTTAAATCGTTAGATATACTAGCCGGCAATACCAGATGAATGGTCGTATAAAAGAGGGTAATGGACACAATAAATAGTCTGTGCAATTAGGAATATGGTCGGTTTTGAAGCATACATAAAAGGTTACGGCAAGAAACGAAGCAACCGAGCATTGCCTAACTGTCCTTCAAACGTTATTGCTACTTCAGGTTCCACGAAACTAGACACAATATTGCAAGACAATACACTTCGAAATAGCCCGCTAGGCAGCATATTGTGCACGTGATTAGGACACCGAAGTCGATTAAGCCGCAACGAACACTCACATTGGAGATATCCTACTATGTTGATAACCAGCATTTGGAAACATATTTTCCGCTGGCAATGCTCAGAACAGCACGATAAAGTACGAATTTCTTTGGCGAGCCACACTGAGCCAGCATTCAGGTGGTACTCCTCTCTCTAGGGCGAAGGTTGGTGACGGGATCATCTGCTCTTGTTAATGAAAGCAAGCAAATTATGATTAACCTTGGTGTAATATATTTATGTATTAATTCTCCACCAAGCAGTATTTGTGACCCAAATTAAAAGATGACTTATAGTTTCGACGTAGCCTGCACCCTATGCTCAGGGCACCATTCCACTTTTCCACCAAGCCCACTGTTCCATCCGCAATGCATACTGATACGTTAGGTATTTACACACATTGCCGCCACAAGAGTCGGAGTAACAAGTGTTGATATCCTCCCTTAGACGTATACCAATATGCAAAGTAGTCGCAAAAATCATAGCGACAAACATAATACACATTGCCTGGGACCAAACCCCGAGTCAAGGAACAAACGTGGAGTTGGCGACTATGTTTCAGCATTCCGGGACAGCCATTTGTAGTCCTGTAAACTAAGCGTTTCAGTTTATGCTCAACCCATAACTGATACGTATTAATATTTCTTCCGAAATTTGAAAATAACGAACTTGAACTTTGCCGTTTCAAATTCCTTTCAGCGCAACTAGCGCAAAAGTCTTATACTTGATCGTCATTTACTAAATTTTCAGAATATTAAAAAGAATATCATTTGGATTGGGATGAAGTGTTTTATTGTTATGCGGGCTTACCACAGACAAATAGAATAAGGTGAGCTATTTTATTTTCTTTCGCAGTTTGCAGTCTGTTTGTTCTATATTTCCGAGATTGCCAACTTAATGATTAACTTACTTGTAAATCCGTTGTATAATACATTTTGAATGGTCACGTCGTTAAGCTTTCATGTTTCCCTCACATTTGACGGTATTGAAATGTCAACCGCAAGAAAAGGCTAGCTGCGGAACGTAATCAACTTTCAACCATACCACAACTTTGACAATTATATGTTATCGAAACTCTACAAAATGTTAAACGCCGTCTCTTATTTTGTTTTAGGTTACAATCAAGATTTTATTATCTGCAGAATATGATCCTCGTTACTGGACGTTAAAATTACTTCGCGTTTGAAATGTACGGATATCTTGCTCACCTTCCTTTTGGTGTTACGTATTGCCAATGTGCAGTTTACCTTTAAAACAGAAAAATGTGAAAGTTCGAAACTCCAACTTTGCCTTTATTGACAACCTGACTGTGTGCGATGTAAATAGACACTTATGGTCACATCGTCTAAGATAATTAGAAGCACCCGTACAATATGTCATACATTCAAACAAAACGAAAACCCTTACTACATTCTGGAAAGTCCACGTTCTTGGTAGAAACGTACCACGAATGGATGTTAGCCGTTCTTCAGCTTAACCTCCCTTCAATATGAAGCTCAAATATAGATTTTATGTGTTAGCAAACTCGTAGTAGACGCCCGTCATCCACGAAAAAATGTGTACCATACTAAAGCATACAGCGTTTCCTCCTCTATCCCGATATGAGAATGCATTTGAAATGCTCAAAAGGATCTCTGCAAACGCTTTGGATGCAGTTGAGTATAACATTACTTTGATGTATGTAATGAAGGAACCAGACGCGTCAACTTTAACATTGAGGCAGAACAATAGCTGGTGGTAGCTTTTTCCCGCACCTTTTATCTCAATAAAAACTGTTGCTAAGTTCCAAGGAAGGAGGCGTGCAATATTTCATGTCTACCCAAGGATGCCCATCATCATGATATTGTCGGCCAATCTGATAATGACAATCGAGTGGCTATTGCACTCTCGCGTTGTAGTATCACTCACTCCATCCTCAAATGTCTGCGCTTGAGGGACACATGATGCATTGTGCTGCCTGGGATTATTAGGTTGGCTCAGTTTGTGCATTTTAACATTTTCATGAATCGGCGAAATAGCATGTCAACGTGACTTCAATGCATGCTGCTCGAATATAATTCCAAATAAACTTTCCAAACCTAGTTGGACTCATAAAAGCTACACAGCTAGTTGAAGGCTTAAATATTTCAATACGAAATGCATTCTTATAAACCGTATTGTTCAGTATTCCGGATTTTTAAGCACCTTCGCATACCCGGAAATGTTCAGTTATATTGTTCCCAGCTACCTCTGTTAGATGCTAACTGTTATCCTTAGTTCTTTTAAAAGCAACAAGCAGGGATCATTCAGTTATAGCTTAGAAGCCAGTTGATTTGTTTATTAATAAGGGAGTTCTAGCTGTTCCCACAACAATTTAAGTAACACCGGATAACTTTATGCATAACACCAAAATTGCACAATTCGGAAAACTCCACGGTTCTGGAAAACAGAGAACGCACTCACCCATTTTGAGTCCATTCTCCTGGATACATAGCCATGGTGCCGCCAAACAGTAAGTACCACTAGGAAGGACAAATCTAACAAGGTATGGAAACTGTACGGTAGGAGCAAGATTAAACCTAGCACTGTACAACTGCATCGCAGTAGAATCAAAAATGTTCTAAGGGGATTCTGCAATCCGTGATAGTCCAATCGTTTTAAAAGCTCTTATTTAATATATTTCATTTTAATGCATTTTATATTTACTAAATAAAAATGTGTGAATTACAGTTCCGCTAAGTTCACATATGCCTCTTTTCCTTGTTATTGTTTATTCATTCACCCAACTGAATGGCGGAGACTAAAATCCCATGGCGTTTTGAACTGATGCACAGATTTGGCCTCTACGACTTGTTCTAGCATGCTGTTCCAAACATTTACAACTCTATGTTCGAAGCAGATAATGTAAGGTAAACGTTTTATATCCGGAAATGCAAGCTTGTACTGGAGTTTCAGTTCGTTGCATGGCGTTCGCAAGTTAGGCAGCGGCCTAAACATCGAGATTTAATATATGTAAGTCATAATGAGGTCGACTCCTAACCCACGGCACGACAACCTGTAAATTCTTAGTTCCTCGCACCAGTATTCTTAAGGTTAGCCTAAACGTTGTCTACCTTCAATCTTCGGTACCTCGCCTAGGGTGCAAGAACAATAGGCAGATGACCCCTATTCCATTACTGGTCTTTTGGTAGAAGAACAGAGGCGAGCGTTGCCCACTTTAGATCAAGTACAATAGCTGCATTTGAGGGCCCAAAGCATGCGCGTTTGGCTATGTTTTAGCGTGTTCGTGTTGACAGTGAACTTTAAATCACAGCGCCAGCCTACACCTAGGTGCTTCGCGGAAAGTGTGGCAAGCAGCGATTGGCCGTCAACGGTGTAAATTCGGCCGTCACCACACTTTCCAATGCTTCGAAATATAGACTTCGATAAGTTAACCGGAATGCGTACTTACGCGGACCACGTGGAGAGTTCGTCGAGGTATTTCTAAAGTTGATCGTAGTCATCTCGGTTACAAATCGCTCTCCAATCCTTCAGCTCATTCGCAAACATGGCACGTGACAAACAAAACTGAAGCAGATATGTGATGTGGATTAGGACCATAGCGGGTTCCAGCATGTTGCTTCGGGATGCGCCACTAGCAGAGGGATACCATTCACTTAAATAGCTGCCGACCATTACCCTCCACTTTCGTCCATCTAATAAATCTTGGGTGCACTGATGCAGCGATTAAGCAACAATGCAAAATCGCAGCTTGTGGAGCATGACTTCATGTTTTACTGTCGAACGCTTTCCTAAAACCTGGGTAAATGGATTCGACAGACATCCCCTGGTTTATTACCTGAAACCATTTATTCATGACCAACAGCAGGTTGTTAATGCATTAGCAAGATAGCATAAAACCTTATCGTACGGGCATCAGTAGATTTTTTGATAGAAACAACTGTATTTAATTCTTCTTCATGGTTTTATTGTCAAGGTCGTGCAAAGTGCGTGCTTGACAAATTGGCCGTGTTTGGCTACTTTTATCGGCCAACCGCCTTTTTGAATCAGATTTACCACTGAGAATCTCCAGTCGCTCAGCAACATTCATTTGACGAGTGACCTGTTGGACAAGTCAGTCATGGCAGGGGAGATGATGGTCGGTGAGAACTTGAAAAACACTGACTGGAGTCCGTCATGTTCAACTTGTTTGATGCTGTGAAGTTTGGCTCGTAATTAGTACATGTGTTCAACATCGGAAATCAGACTTTAGAATTCAGTAAGAGCTGTACTTGTCTATCTCTATACAGAGCCCGGAAACTTACAAACGCAGGAGAGAAGTAATCCGCCAACGAAGAAGCACGATCACTGCTGCGGGATAATGGCTGTCCGAACACACCCTCTAGCACCGGCTGATCACCCGATGGCTTGAATCGTCACGCAACCTGTGTATATATTCTCTTAGGATATGCTTTGTGACGGATGCGAGATTCCATCCGAAATGCTAGAGACTGCTCGATTTTGTGCTATTTCAAATATTTCGCTGCCTTCGGTGCAAACATTAAGCATTGGAAGAGTCGGAGAGGAGGAATTTATTTTGATTTGCGTCGCCACATAGCCCGTTCTACCATATCCTTTGTCGAACCATTGGGGTTTGACTGGCCCAAATTTCCAGAACACATTAGGGCCACCCACTTCTATGCCAAACTAACAGTTTTCCACGAATATAGCTTGCTTCGGAGATCAATCCATTTGGCATGCGACTCGGGTTAGGTAGTCGCATGTAGTTTCCAAGTACTCGTATGCTGGCTCGAAAGACGGGTAGAGGTCAAGGAGAAATTAATACTGGCTATAAGCCTTGAGTGATCGATTACTGCTTTGTCCTGGTGGCTATACAAATCTTCCTAATAGCTTGTGAATAACAAGCTTAGACAGGACGAAGTTAGGCTCGACGTTATTTGTGGCGTCTGTACTTTTGCGTTGAGCTGCTCCAGTTTGAAGTAATAAGACCACAAACTTTAGTTCGACCCCACGATATCTGGTCATGATTTGAATTGCGGGCTAGCGTACTTAAGGACAGTAAATCTCCCATGAGTAGAAAATGGGGACGATGCATGTGGCTTCGAAATGCGGCATCTAATCCAAACCACAGTTGAGGGATTGCGGAAAAGGTACGCAGGAACAGCTCCCTGTGTCTGAAGTGAATGGAGCCCCATGCTGCTGACACAAACAATTAACGCTTCTATAGACGCTCACAGTTTTCTCACACAGGGAGGACTGGATGTAGAGCGAGAAGCAACCGAGGGCAGTCGATAGACTATCAGAGCGGAAGTACCCCAGTACGCATTGCTGATGCTTCGTTGATGCACGACAATCCCCAGTCGTACGTGGACAAAGAATAATACGAGGGTCGGCTTGCAACCAAACAGGCTCGAACCCAGGCCGCATGATTACAGGGTAAACAAGTTATCTCTAGGCTGCGGCAGGCAAAAGCATGAGTGTCAACTAAATTTGCTTTCCTGAGCTATCTGCTCAAAATACATCCACGCCTCTGCGAGTCCCATTATATCTGGCCGTTCAGATGCAATGAATCGCATGAATTCATTTCGCAAGTTCTTAAGACTGTAAAAGTCAGTAAAATATAATGGCTGGACGCATCGTTAACCATCAGAATTGCTAGAGGTGTAAACAGAGGAATTATCTTGGTTTGTGGTGTTTTGGAAACTATCATAAAGTCTACGCCTCGGTGATTCGTTTCTCCAGAAACATTTCCTCTCATCAGTTCAAAGATAGCACACCAAAGCCGTTCTTGCTTAGCCACACGAAAGTACGAACTAGCACCGAATTTTAAATTTTTAACTGAACAGTACTAGTTAGCTTTGGCAGTATGGCCAGTTCACCACGACGGCCCACCCATGAATTACTACGGTCCACACATTATTAATAGAAAAAGAACAGAGAAACCTGGACCGAACGAGCTCCACCCGCGCCCTCTCTGCCGCCTTGCGCCAACTACAATTCCTGCCCAACCCTCTCGTTCTCTATTTGTCACCCTCTCTGACGTATCCAGCGAAGGCATCTACATTCGGCCGTCTATCTAAAGACCCTTGTAGTTAACAAGAATTACGCATTCAGTAGGTTGAGACATTGTATTATACTATTATTTATATATATATATATTCCGATGGTCCATTTATGTAACTGATTGTACTAACCGGTCACTTGCGCTTATACTTAGTCACGTTGCGTTTTGCTGTCTGCCTCTTCTTACCTGCCTTCTATTCTTTACAGCTTTTGTCAATACATGTTGGGTCCAGAAGATCCAACTCTTCTCCCTACTTCCGTACTTGACACGACTCTTACGTGTCACGCAATTGGCGTCTGAATAACACCAATCAGAGGGTGAAGGAAATTTTCGACTAATGCTTTTGATTTTGGATGGTGAACGATTGTTCCTATTCGTTTGCATTTGGGAGTATACGCTCCTTCTAATGAGCGTCGCTTCCATTGTAACTCTGCAAACATTTGTTGTGTTCGATGGTAAACAATAGTTCGTCAACTATTTAGCTCAAAGTCTGTGTGTTGGCGTTTCTGCAGATGTGTTCGCGTTAGGTACTGCAAATGGTCAATGGGTGTAACGATCGAGATAATTCAGTAAGTGCTGATATCCACTAATCAGTGCTAATTTACCGACGTTGCCGATGTGAACGCGACCGCAACGTGCATCAGGGAAGGTGAAGCTGCCACGTGATGCCTGTGTATGACGGTGCACTTTTAACTATTGCATGGGGAGAAATGTCTCATCATTGCTGCATGTCTTTGTTTAATGCTCGCCGCGAAAGACGATCGGAAATGATTTTGAAGGTTACACGGATGCTTTCATGAGAAAGACCATAAAGTGAATTTAAAAGGACCCGCTGATTGGTCGGTGTAACTACAGGTCTTGGCTTTCCTGCAGATACGTCACACAACAGAACATGCGAATTAGCAGACAGCAGAATGGGTTTTACCTGTAAATTGGTCCCTTGAAGTTATTGAAGGAACTGATTGTCCTGACGCTTTGCTGTTGCTAATTTCTGGATGTTATTTTGTGAAAGCTAGACTAGGATGTTGACTTCCTCCTGTGATAAGGCATCCGCGATGACGTTATTCGCGGCGGACAAATGCCGTAAATCAGACGTAAACTGGAAAATCTATTGTTTAGTTTCTCGTGGGGAAAGGTGATCAGAAGCTTAACACAGTGCATACGCTAACAGCTTATGTTGGGTGAGTACCGTGAATGCATCTCTATCCTATTAAGGTTGGAAATGACGCAAATTGAAGTAAGTACCTAGGAGTTCTTTGCTGAACGTGCTAAAGCGTTGTTCAGCAGCCTGTAGTCTTTTAGAAAAAAAGATAATGGGTTACCAATCTTCTATCCATCATTATTGTAGCAAAACACTTATGGTTGCATCTGAAGAGTCTGCCGTTAATTGGAACGGGGATTTCTGGTCTGGATACACCAGGAGAATGACAGTTGCCAGCTGATTTTTAGATCCTTCAATGTTTGTTTAATGGATCTCGGTGCAGCTGAATTCTTTGTCACCTACTTTGCTTAGCACTGTAAGTAGCTGCGCCAACTCAAAACACTAGAATGAATCGTCCGTAGTAGTTGACTGTGCCTGCAACCGGAGAAACTTTTTGAGAGAATTATGGATGGGGTACACAATGATGGCACTCACCGTGTCAGACAGAAGTGCAATTCGGGCAGAGCAATTACGTTGACAACAAACTCTGTCGTATATGCTCTAAATTGACTCTGGGTTGTGTGAATAACTACCCCTTAATGGGCAAACCTTTCAAAAAGTGGTCGCCGCAAGTGTTCGCCATGATCACTATTTGCAACCAAGACGACGTCAATGCAGATAAAAAAGAAACCTACCATTCGAATGACAAGAATCATTAGACGTTGAAAATTTCAAGCAAAACAGCAATACATAATTGTATTCGCAATAACGCAACTAAGCCAAAGGATGTGGTAAGTATAAGACAATATTACTACATAAGTCCTACACAAGTCCTACTATGTTATACAAGTCCTAGTATATAGCCGGTTTAATTGTCGAGACAGATCGTCAACCGAGATCCGGTTAAAGGTAGCAGACACACGACTGCAAGTTGTGAGCAAATCGCTGGAACTTTCAACCTCAGTAAAACCATTGTCTCCACAGCCCTGCAGAGAGACCGACACAACTGCACCTGCGGCACCCAACAAGAAGTAACGAAGCATAAGAAATCACTCTAATCTGGAACACTATGTGAAGCCATGCAGCACAACTGAAATTAATAAACCAAAGACAAACCAAAAATCAATAAGCGGTCTACCACAAAACGGTCGGCTTAAACAAAACTAGAATTTAACATCCGATAATGCACTCCTAACATCCGAAACCCTTTCCTATCTTTAAACTAACACTTAAATCCTATTTAATAAGTTGACCGAGCGCCATGCCTTACAACCGTGGTACTCATCATGATTACAGAGACCCGGTTGCACCGTGAGAGAAGTGATGCTGTCATAATATTAAGTGGTATGACGCTACTTCGAAACAACGAAACTGGAAGGGATGGCAGTCAAGTTCTTTATTACTATTCACCTCTCCGGCAGGCAGGTAATCGTTGCAGTTTACAGTTCGATTTTGTACACATTCGGCATCCACAAGATATCATAAGCGTCCACCGTTTGTCAGCAAACATTCGGCATAAAGGGAAATCGGCTATAAGGTCAACCTTAGCATTCGCAGCTTGTTTACCTTTAAAAGTTAGCACGATTTAAGGATAGGTGGATTTATACAAAGATTCGGAATACCTGTAGCTTGGTTTGTTACATAGCCTTTTGAGTATTTCTCCGAGCTGAGTAATTTAACGACAAACATAGGAGGATAAATGCACTTTCGCAAATATCGTGAATTGTTGCGGTAGTGGTGATACGTAAATGGGAGCCTATCAGCACACCGTTGATAGAACTGTGATGTTAGGAAACTGGATGTGGAATACACATTTGTAAGCATCAAACAGAATTCTACACAAAAACACGCCTGATTTAATCAACAGCACATTCTAAGGATTATGTTCACGATTGAACTTAAGATGGACAACGATTTACCACTTGTCGAAACGAAAAACACATGAAGCTTTAGACAAAGAACTTTTTTCGATCAATTTATTCTCAGGCTTGTATATTAATATCCGGTAGGGTGAGTGTGGTTAGTTTTAATCGTCTGAATAGCAAGGGAACGATTGATAAGAGAATGTGACTTGTGATTTTGATACAAATTATCTGACCACATGACTCTAGTTAGGTTCCATGCGGAGTGCAGTGAATTTCTTCCCGTCTGACAGTCGGCCACAGTAGTTGCAATGACTTCTTTTCTTCTGAACACACAGGCTGGAGCTCGTTACCAGTATGCACAGTGCATCCGCGGTGTCAAGCAGGCTTTGTTTTACTTAATGGTTATGCTTAGGCGGTACTTTGTGGAGAAACTGAAAGGTATTATTGTTTGGTGACTGAAGTTGATTTGATGGTTCGCAACTGCGTTGGAGCTTGCTTATGTTCAAACATGAAAACCTAAATTGGGAAGTGTTTCCTGAATATCTTGCTAAAATGCTTAGAGTTCGTCCAGCGTACGTAGCCCTACATTTACATAGCGTCAATTTGCTCCGTTACAATGTAGCGCACTCATGACGGCACATCGGATGACGATATAATGTTTGTAACAAACTACATTAGCCTCGTGATCAAACAACTAACTGAACAACCTTGGTGACTAATACTTCCGTATCATAACAGTGGCTATAACGAATTAAATGGCACGCTTTTAAATGGTAGTCAAGACATGCGCTTTAACCAACAATGTTCGTTTTGAAAGTGCAAAATTATGAAGTGACTTTACATTTTGGGAAATAAATTCCCTCAGGTAAAAGTGACGGCATGTGTCCAGTGAATATCAATACGCTTGCATTAACCCTTTGTCAACCAGGGAAATGTAAACGGAAAACAAGCTTCATGATGATACTGCTGAATGTCAGGATAAAAGTTGGTTGACTTAATACTTATAAATATGGCCCCGTTCTCTACATATATATATATATATATTCGCTGTAAACAAAGGTTGCTTTATGGGTCTTTTCATGATAGGATTCAGGAACACTGTAAACTAATTGCTCTTGACAGAGACATGTCTACGTCCTTCCTTATTAAGTCGGTTTATTTGCTAGCAACATATTTACAAGATGATGAAATGGTACGATTGTCTGAAACCAGATTTAAAATTGCTGTGTTCCCTAATGGTTTTGTATGGGGGGAATTATCTTACCCTTACGCTCATCAGTTAAATGGTTAGGAACTAGTAAATTTAGTTGTAGGGCCGGAGTATTTGGAGAAATAATTATTCAACCTTGAAGCTGTGGATCATATCCACACAGAGAAGGATGGTGTTGAACTGGGGTCTGTCAAACTGAAGGTGAAATTTACTGGTACAGACAACACCCGTAGACCAAGACGGTCACAGTTGCCGTTAACCTCCTTCCCATCCATCATAATGACGGGGTTTCACTGCAAACCAAACAGGACCAATCGTGTTGCACTAATCAGGCTTTGGCCTTAGGATTCTAGCATACCAAGTAAGGGATTAACTGTTTCGGAAATGCCGTAGTGATAAGAACTTGAGCTGCTTGACCATCGTCGATATGAATACTTGATTACCAAAGCAAAATATATCTTCCTTGAAGAGTAGATAAGCTTGGGTACTTTTAGTAACACGCTGCTATTAAAACAGGAACAGCACTGTGGTACGAATTCCTAAGTTGGTATATTAGCTTGTCTAAATACCCGGCTTTATAAGTTTGGAAATCCGAACTGCCCTTTACAACAATTAAGTGGCCGAGAGCATGGAAAAAGCTAGCTGCATCCAAATTTGTTCACTTACACTTCCACTGGGCGGAAACTCTAAAATTCGGCTTGGTGTGCCGAAGTGAAGACGTCACTTGCCGGCGCGTAACAAACATGGACTATTTTGCCACTCAGTTAGTTTTATACCATAAATAGTAAAAATATAAGAAGGTTTCTTTATAGGTTTATATACACCATATACTTGGATCTTACTTTTCCTCTGGTGGAAAATATTCGGTTTCAACAAGTGCATGTTGCTTGCCTATACTGCTGGTTAACGTGGAAGTACAGTAGTTCGCGTGTGCATAGACTATCATGTCAGATATGTCTAGTATCCGACACACGAAGGTACCAGGCAGCGCTAGGCAGTTTAGCACTAGATGTCAGCTGCTTTTAGCTGCGCTAGGCATTCTCAAATTGCAAAGCTTTCCTACGTTATTGGTAGGAACCGTCTGTTGTGCCGAATATTCCTGGAGATCAGATATATGCCGCATAAAATCGGACTACCTGGACAACTATTGTAGCACCTGTAGAATAGATTATGAGGTCAGGAACCCCATAGCAGAAGCTCGAGGTGCTTTTACTAATATTCACCACATGTAGCTCCGAAGCGACTTTATTCAGCCCTATAGGATGATTCTACAATGCAGCTTCCCGTTCAACCCTACTTTATGTTTGTGGAAACTGGCCCACCAGGTGGACAGGCATGAAGAAACACGGATTTGGGCTATTTTCTCGCGCAAGAAGAGCTGTTGGCAACAGAACCATTACTGAACGCACTAGGCTTCCATGTTTGTGCCATGCGCTACGCATGTCAACACACAAGCTATAGTGGCGTAAGTTGCTTGCACGAAATTGAGTTGATGAAGCAACAGATGAGAGAGGCCAATCTATGACTTGCTTAAGAGGAATGCAAGTACAAATATCGAATTTGTCCTCAACTGAAACATCTAGAGGGCCTAGTTGAGGTCCGAAAGACGATGGAAATTTAGTTTGGCTATATTGCTGTAAAGAACCTAACTCAAAGGAGCGGTTGTCCTGAGTTCTTTTACGTTGACCCAACCCGCTTAGTTCCACTTCTTATCTGAAGCTTTCCTTACTGTATGATGTAATAAAAAGCCCAATATTATTTCAGTCTGTTTTACGTTTTACTTATTTTCTATTTTTAACTACATTTCCTTGCCATCAAGCTAAATCTCATTAAGGAATAATAGTTAAGGTTTTTTCTACATATTAGTTATCGTGTAAAATACCTGAAAATAGTAAAACGAGGTTAAAATTTATCACAAGATTGATAATACGAACCTTTCGTATCCTGTTTACATCTTGAACATTAACACATAAATTTGTTTGTGTGCC
The DNA here is from genome assembly GCA_944474145.2 of Dicrocoelium dendriticum. Taxonomy (NCBI): domain Eukaryota; kingdom Metazoa; phylum Platyhelminthes; class Trematoda; order Plagiorchiida; family Dicrocoeliidae; genus Dicrocoelium; species Dicrocoelium dendriticum. The sequence continues at coordinate 218,964,358 of OX104063.1, read as the reverse complement.
AGTAGCAAATTAACTATGTATGTCTATTAGAATGTTGGCTGTTAATCTCCTAATCTACAATAATATATAATCAGTGGTATGGTACAAAATATAAAGAGAAGAACCAAAGTTTATTTCCACGATCATTGCCATTAAAATAATTTCGGAACGTTTCTTAAAGCTTGAATATCTTGAAGCGCTATACTGCGATGGTTTCTAAAATTAGCAGCGCATACATACAATTTGTTTTTTGCCCTTAAATCTTCGGATATATTCTCACAGATACCTACGTATTATCATTCGATTTGGCTCCGCGAGCTCCTCCTACCACTGTTCATCTTTTGGATCAGTCATCTGCGGATCACCAGCAAACTGCGCTTTTAAAATGTCGAAGTCAACCGTGCTTGAATATTATTGCAGAATTTGTTCCTCTATTCGCACAAGAACTCTTGTGGACTTATTTTAAAGAGCTTTTTGAGAGTCAACGGAACATCTTACTTCTACTCGCTGTACAAAGCGATACTTGTCAATTTGGTCCGGCCTTGGTGAAACCACTGTCCTCATTCGACATTATTTTCCAAGTCATCTTGCTTGCCTCAATCCTAGGCTGAATCGCTTTCTATCCACTTACCGGCTGGATCAATAGTACACACGTCGCTTATCTTCCCTAGGGGGGTGTGACTCATCTGGACGCGACACATCTGACCCCTCTGACCTCAAACCAGCGCCGATCGCCACGCACCGAAAAGTGAAGCGGAGTCAAACACGGTGCGTCAGTATCTCTGTCCTCTTGCTACCCCTGTTGTAGTGTACACAACCAGTTACTCCATTCCATCATGTTAGTGTGGAATCTTTACAATATATCAACACAATCTGCTGTCATTCCTAGTCCGCTGTCCCATTACTGACCGCGACCCCATACATCAGTAGATTTATTCCATTCTAAGCTATTAGTAGGTGAGATATCTACAACATACATTCTGAACTCTCCTTTTCCATCTAATCTCTTTTGGAATTGGTGCAAGTCACAATAACAAAGCGCATGCCCCGAGTGGATATGGCCCATTATAAAGTCAATTGTGACCTATGTGTAAAAACCGTTAGTCTGGTTCAGTTTGCTTTAACTGTTGAAATGCGCACCATTCAAAGTGTTTAGGCATGAGTGCACTCGAAGGTAGACAATACACCATCAAAAACGAAGCATTTTTGTTCTTCCCGATGTGCAAATCCATCCCTGTTGTTAGTTATGTAAGTTTCCTAATGAAAAATTGTAAAGACGTGGCGGAAACAGTTGAACAACTGGTGAACGCTAGCAACTCATCTGTGAAAGTAAACAATGCTACACTTGCATCTGAACGGACACCTACAAACTCCCCGTTTAGGCCGAAGAAGAGGGCCAGGCGTCCCAACTTCACCATATCGTCTCAGTCTCCTACGGTGCCTAGCCACATGACTCCACTAAGTGAAAAAGCCGTTTACAACCCACTTGCTTCTACGTTCTACAAGGGTGTGATAACTATTAATTCATTTGACATACTGGAAAACAACACTCCAGCAAGCCCACGGTAAAAATAACTGGACATCCAACGCAGTGATTGCTTCTAAGAAAACGCCGTCAAAGACACCTGTGAATCCAATTACCGGAGAGGGCAAAACCTCGACTCAACCTGAATCGCTATCGCCAATGCGATCCGCAAATCTACAAAAACAAAAGAACCTAGTGATCTTAAGTCGCGAACCACAAGGTAGACTCATGGTGCCTTAAGTCTTGTGTGCACTAACGTTCTTGAATCCAATAAGGGGTAAATTGATAGACGATCGTAGTCAGTGGGATTCCGTCTGTAGTGCCATCAGCATGCGCGCTGAACACACTACACTGAGACGCATCGCACGACACCCAAACTCCTTACACTATGGTGAGCCTGGACTACTTCGAGTAACACTACATTCCGCGGACAAAACGGAATCCATTCTGCTCGTTGCGAATCGACACCACAGAGCATCGAACGGCTACTCCGTGGAAAGAACGTTCAACGTATATGAACAATCATCAGGGAAGTATAAAACACGCGCTGAAAACCGTCATTATTCATGGCGTACCCGAGTCTCAAGCTTCATCTCCTGAAGAAGCTCAGGCACATGACCTGGAGCAATGGCGATAAATTCGTGATGCGCTCTCTGTAAAAATTGTCATTGCTACCTCCCTGACAAGGATTCCCATGTCACCAAATTACAGAGGCTGTGGTCCTAGGTTGCTGAAGTTGGCATTACCGTCGGAGCTAACTTTACAGACAGTTCTAGAGAAGTGGGGTAATTTCCGAAACATGCTACCAACAGAAATTCGACTAAAAGCAGCAGGTTTACGACCAGAGGCTGTTGCTTACTCAATGGAGTGAACCAACTCAGTGGGAGCAACCGCTATTGCAGAGTCCACCACAGCGACTGATCTGACAACCGTCATAGCATGCGGTGAGACACCGCAGGAGGTGTGTGACTATCAGGATCACCATAAACCTGATTGCATGGTGTATAGAGTATTTCCATATCATTCCCGCTAGCTTGTGACTATTTCAAAAACTAGTAACAGCCGACCTCAAGAGGGTCGGCTAAGTGGCAAACCTGTTTTCTACATCCACAATCAACCTTCTAACCTATGAACCACTCTCCGTTTTTTATACAAACACATAAATTCTTTTAAGCTAACTGATGGAGCTTCTTCTGCGTCAAGATCCGATGTCAAGGGACATCGTTATGATAACCGAGACCTGGTTGAATGAAGCCATCAAGGGTGCAGAAATCGCACTACTGTGATGTTTATTCTACGCAACGATTGACCAAGTAGAGGAATTGGAGTACTACTTTATTATCGCAGCGAGCTACTCCTCGATCTCATCGATGACCCAAAGGTTCAGATTGTCTATGCGCTTTGGTGACGGCTTTACCTAGACCGTGGGTGTTGGGTGTGTTGGGTGTGGTGTATCGCCCTCTGTCGGCTACTTTGGAAATAGACAACCGCCTAGCCTCCACAATGAAGACCATTATCTCACAGTCGTACAGCCACATTCTCCTGGTTGGTGACTTGAATATTCTTACCAAAGAAACCCCAGCCTGTATCAACGAACAGTTTAAAATGGAAGTACTGGAGATAATTAGTGGATTATCAATCTACCATCACATCACATTTACCACAAAATTCAGGACGGGAAACAAACCGGCTGTCCTGGATCTCGTATTCACCAGTGATGAGCTTATGATCGAAACGGTATCCATGGAGAGAGTCCTTTAGGCCGTAGCGATCATGCAATACGCATGTTCAATCACATCTGTTATGCAGAGTATTCCTCAGAAAACACCGAGGAGTGTCAGCTCCTTAAGGATTACGGCGCTCTAATCAAACTTATAAATGCTACAAACTGGGCCTTTTTAGCAGAACGGTCCCACGATGTCGCCTGGTTTGAGTTTGCTTACCAATTCAACACGGTAGTAACTAGTGGTTCTAAGAAAAAGCCTTTGCGAGCGAAGACAGTAAAATCATTCATACGCAGCAGGACACGGAAGTGCATCGTCACGAGGAATTTACTCTGGCGAAGATAGAAGTAGTCACCGAGTGCCGAAAGATGGGAAGCCTGCACTATCCAAAGGAATCACTGGGTAAACATGGAACGCAAAGAGAAAATACAGCACCAACAGAATCTAGCTTAGAAATTCCTTTCAAACCCCAAACTCCTGTATAGACTCGTTAACAAGCTCCGCAAAGTGCATCGAAAAGTTCCTACATTACACACGTTATGTGGACTCGCACAAACCGCAACCGAGGAGGCCAACGCCCTACTTTAACAATTTGCCCCAAACTTCCAGAGCACGACATCGCTGCATACACTGTTCCCGATCGTTTACCACCACCATGACAGCCATATCACGTTTACGACTGCGGATGTTCTGAAAAGGCTAATTGCTCTGCGCGGGCATGCCTCTCCCGGCGTTGATAATATTCGTCCAAAGGCGTTGAAATTGGCTGCAGTAAACCTGGCGGACCCACTGCAAGGTCTTCCAACAATGCCTCGATAAGATGCAGGTGCCAACAATGTAGAAGCAGGGCATCATCACTCACATCCATATGGGGAATTCCTATAGATCCGGCCAACTATCGCCCGATAACACTACTTCCGGTGCTCTCCGAAATTATGGAAGCGATTGTTGCCGAAGCGCTCTTGACCTAATTGGAAGAAGGCAATATCATAGCACAAGAACAACATGGATTTCGCAAGAACCGATCTTGCACTTCAAACTTGCTAATTGGTAGATCCAGTTGGACTGAGACCGTCGACAGCGGCCTAGATGTTGATGCATTATATCTGGACTTCTCAAAGGCCTTTAACTGTCTGAACCACCGTATCCTCCTTCATAAGCTGCAGTGTTGTGGAATTGGTGACCCAATCCTCGGTTGGATAGGTAACTTCTTGTTTCAACGACATTTGTATGTAAGAGTTCGCGGCATCATCTCTGACCCAATCGACGTTAAGTGTAGAGTGCCCCAGAGCTCAATACTTGATCCACTACTATTCCTGATTTACATAAACTATCTCGCGACAGTAATCAACTCCAACTCGTTACTCTTCGTTGATGATCTCAAGATATGGCGAGCCATTAGAACGACCAGCGACAATGCTTTAGGAAACGGTTCATGGTCCCTTTACGGCAATACTCGCACTGTTCCTGCGTCAAAGGTACTTCGTTGACACTCAAAAGTCGTGTTATTGGATCTCAACGGTGAGACAATTAACGTATGTCACGAACCGTTGAGATCCAATAACACGACTTTTGAGTGTCAACGAAGTACCTTTGACGCAGGAACAGTACGAGTATTGCCGTAAAGGGACCATGAACCGTTTCCTGAAGCATCCGACTCGTTGCTGATTGCGAACACAGTCGACAGCCAAGTGCCTCAAACCACTTCTTAGTGGTAGATGGTAGTCCACACAGAAGCGAGTAATAATCTAGGTTGTTCATCCACCCTCCGTTAGGTACTTTATTCCGGTTAAGTGGTTGGTCATTCACTCTATATCCGGAAACATTAGCTTGGTGTTATTTAATACATAACCAGATGGACAGCCTCGAACTTCCCATGCTCTGATATGCTGCGCTGATTGCCTGCGGCTGCCTATTAAACACACATGCGGAACAAGCGAGACTCATTCCCACCTGCCTTCAGTAGGAAGACATTCCTCGATTCGCAACTTACAGTAGTACGCGAAGACCTACAACGAGCCCGTAAGCCGCTCTCTGTGTAGACATCCAGTTCTCAGCCTCGTCTTACATCACTGCTTCTCTACCCATAGCACATCATGGTATAACCACAGCATTAGTATACGCCTAACTGTGGTTTTGCTATAATCTTTGGATTTGTGGTCTAGGCCCTACCAAGCTACTGGGCTCGTTAAGCATTCACTTTATTGCCCCTACTAAACAATACTCAGTGTAACTTTTATACGTTGCATTGAGGCGCATTGTGGGCTAGTCGTGAAACAATCACTAACACAACTCATATGTCAGCTACATTACTGTCTTATTGTTCACGTTGGTACGTCGCCCATCGCAATCGCAGGACGCAACAAAGATTTATGCGCTGGTATCCTCTCACCAATGCATGTGTCTATGTCTACCGGAGCACACGCGATTTAGCGGTGTGACCAAAGTAACCTGAGGCCTCCGCACTTCAATGCTCCATCCGTATTTTGCCTAGCGACCGGTGCGCGCCGTGTGCTCATAGCACGCGATAGATCGTACACACAAGCGCCTGGGGTTTAGCTCAGTCACTCGGATTGTCGGCCGTGTCAGAATGCGAGTAGCCAGTGACCCTATTCCATAACAGCCTCTGTTATAATGGTGCTGTGAATCGCGCTCAAATTCCTTATCATACCCTGAGTCCGTTTCCTCATAGCCTGCCGTAGGTGACCTCAGATAGTTACGAGTTACTACCTCCATCCCCTGTCATGCAATCCTTCACCGCCCATGTGACACGTCGCACACGAGAAAACTCCGGGCTGTAGTGATTCCACTACACGCAGTTAAAATACGTTTCATCATCGACAAATTGTTAATTGTAGGCATATTGGTGAAGTGTGACCATGTCAAATCTGACAACCATTAAATCTCTCGTTTCGCGCGAACTCAAGTTATTTGAGAAACTATTCGACCGCTCTGCCAACGGCTGCAATAGAACAATATTTGTATACTAACCCGTACGCGAAAGCTGTCGCTAACTTGCTAACCGTTTCACATTTGATACAATGCCCTCCCGGGTGCGTCACTTCGACTCATTCTCCATTACATTGTGTAAGCTGATTGTGGCCTCATCATTCGGGCCGATGATGCCTTGCATTGAGCAGCAGTTAACAGGCAATTCGGCCACACTCATGGTTACCTAATTCCCGTTATGCAGTTCTCATTGTCTATTGATAGCCAACAAGAAAACCCAAAGCAAATGGGATAATTCACGTCGACAGATAAGTGAAGACTAGCTACAGCATCCCCAACCACCACCTACATACGGTTCCACTTAGACAATACTCAGCACAGCGTATACCGTGGAAGATTGAAAAAATATGCCTACTACTTTGCATGCAGCTAACTTCATTGTAGCTAGTCATTGCTGAGTTCCAGTGTCTAGTCCTCATACACAGTTGGGTAGAACGACGATGAGCTGTGAGAACAAAAATGAAGAATCTCGAGTAGGTTTTTCGGTCATCCAGTTATGTGTTGTGCGTCTTGATGCCACCTAAGTGTGTCCTTTTTGTGGGTAGGTGTGAGATAATTTACTTTTCCAATCACCTTTATGTGCCACGTGTTGCTCCACGTTCTATATGGAATGGCGTCCAAAGGTTGTTTACACGTCAGCGAGTGAACCACGTGGTTTTTATGAGGCACAGCGCTTTCACATGCGCAAGACTTCGATCCGTTGACAACAAGTCTCGCAAGGCATTTCTGTAAATCTTACAACTTCTCAGTTGATTGATTAAGTCTGCTATCCAGACTTTTGCTTGCCTTAATTACGTGTCTCGAAAGCGTGTTTATTGCTAAGTAGTGCTAGGTAGTAAATGCCAGTGGCATGTATGTAGGTCAGATGAAAGTACAAATTCTAAAACTATTAACCCAACGATGCCGCACGAAGGCCGGAAATCAAAAGTTATCTAGCATGCCATTTGGTGATTCATGATTAGTCACAATGAACAGTACATATTATTGTGTGCGGGTAAAATTGTAAGAAAGTTGATTGTATTATGGACTAAACTAAATATCTTTACAGAGAAAATTATTTTCTTAAATATGAGTAATATTCTGTTATGGATTTAATTACATCGGAAAAGGTATACACATTTATGTTAATTCGCATTCTGGCATCAAACAACAGTTAAGCTATTAATAATAGTGTATTGTTGAAAAGCAATTTTATGAGTATGCTAGTTATTAGAGAAGGCATTGTGTGCTTGTTGCTACCGTTCAGTTAATTGGGCTTCATATGAGTCGGCTAATTCATGTATGGGGATTTAACTGTAAAACTAAGTTGCGTTGTCGATGAATAACTATTCGGTTTCAGTTATTCTAAATTGGCAAACTCCAGATTGTGACAATTCTGGAACTAGATGATGTATTCTTTATGGATTTTAAATTTTTGCGGTTTTACTTGAATTTACTGCACTCCGTTACACAGAAATGCTTGAAAGAAATCTGGCTGTCTTATATTGTGAAAGACTACTCAGATATCATATAAAATTATCGTAACGTTGGCCAATGTGTCGTTCTTTATAACTTTTAATTCTTCAGTAAATCGCGGATGCTTAGTTATTTAATTTATTCGCCTGAAGACCATCTCAACCAAAACTACTTTTCCATTTAAAAACTCATTGTTCTCGCATTTATACTAGTATTGAAGTGCGCGACCCATAGATGGAATTTTGCAACAGAACTGCCTTATATTTGTAGTAACATTTATCCTACTGCTGAAGATTATACTTGAAACATTATAATATCAATAACTCTTCCCTGCTGGAACTAGTCCGTATTTACTATCTAGGAAATATCATTTAATTATTGAAACATTGTCAGCTGGCTGGCGTTCCTCCTCAGCTTTTCCACTCGAGGTTGACAAATAGAAGACCTTGCTTTTGGCACATATTTTCTCTCTTCAACTTACAGATAATTAATACCGTACTTGGTGAAACTTTGATTTACGTCCATTAGATTATTTGCCATGTCTTCACTAGTAGGCAACATAACTCAACGATATGATGCACTTCCAATTTCTAACCTGATGTACTAGAACTATTTATCTTGGGAAAAGCTTGGTGAGTTCACCAGGAGGCAGCCAAATCGATTGAGGAACGTTTGGCTAAATTTCGGCGGAAAACTCGGCCCTCCTAAACTCTCTGTTTTTCTACTCATTGCCTTTTAAGTTTAGTTGTTAGATGGTAGTTTCAAGTATTCATCACCTTGTTTGTATCTGGTAATTGCATTCTGTTAACCATGCTCATCTATCAGCAAAGTACTGCTCATTGCAATCTGCAGTAATATGGATTATCTTCAGGCAAATTTTAATGTTCTGTTAATAAAATTGTATATTCAGATACAATTTATTTAGGAAATAGATTAGTTGAATAGCTGGATATTATTTCATGGTGACCCAACAACCGAGTACCTGGGCGCAGTCAACTGTCACATTCGTTTACTAGCAAGTAAAATATGCATCACTTTTAATATGTCTATGAGGTTTTGATATTTTTACGATGTACACTGCATTCATGGAATAATTAAATGAGCAGCTTTATAGCGTTTTATCTTGAAAATCAGCTACAACTGAGGGAATATGGATAACAGAATTTGTGGTCGAATTATGTGATAATACCTAATAAAGCTGTGCTTAGTTACTGTACGTATCATGCGTAAGTGCTTTGTGAAAACGCAGCTTACGTGTAATTTATACGCTGACAGGGTTACTAACATGCTGATTATACTAATGAACGAATTACTTGTTGAGAAGCACAAGTATTCAAAGTATAATCTAGGCTACAAAACCAACTAAAATCATTTTAATATGTATTAATTCAGTGGGGGATAAGAGAAATATTGCAACAAATTTTTATTTTGCTACCGAAAACATAAAGCGCCAACCACAGTGCGACACAAAAATTTAGTGAGTTGGTTAGTTGTTCAAGTGATTAGTTGGATACTTTGTTTTGTAATGGTTCAACAACAAACCTGTGTATATTATCGGATTTCATTAACAAATGTGGTTCTATAGCAATATATATATATATATAAAGCACAAGTGGCGGGAGGGCCTGTGGTTCGCTGAGACTGGTGGTGGCTAGATGCTGACAGATGGTCAACCCACTGCTGCCATGGGCTCATGTCCTGGACGCCTTCTCGTGGCGACCGCTAGGTGATAGTTGGGTTATCCAGAACATCAATCCGCATGAGACAGTAAACTGACTATGTGCTAGACCCGCTGCCTTTCGGGTGTGCATTTAATCGAAAGCTTTGGCTAAGGATCCAAATCGTTATACTGTCAGGTGTGGGCGCCTGCCAATATCCTAATCCGTCCTCTTCGGAGGTTAGGAATTAGTCGATGGCCCTCGTCCCGTTAAACCTAGCCGCGGGAGACAACAGGTCTACGGGTTATAAGCTCAACGCTCGATTGGCGTACAACATGAGCGCCACGCACCTCCGGGTGTTCAATGTTTTGCTACTGCCCGCCTCAAGTCAGGCAGACCCTGGTCAAATTGATGCAAACCCATCAAAACCCACCTGCGTCTGGTCGTGGTCGCAGATGCGTGTCCTACTACGGTCGCAAAACATATACGAATCACTCCAGTACCTCAGAGGCTGCGTATGACAGATATCAAGTAGATCCCAATCCGTCTCTGCAATCACATTCATGAGCTAGATCAGCTTCCCACTGTTTTGTGGGTCAGGCTATTGAGCTAAAGGCTCCGGGAGAAAACCCTCCAGCAAACCTTCAAACAACCTACTGACTTGTGGTTCATTCTTTTGAGCCAAAGGTTATGGGCGGAGTCCCTCAAGCAAACCTCCAAATCACCCACTGCCTTGTGGGTCAGGCGGTTGAGCCAAAGGCTCCTGGTGGAGTCCCCAAAGCATACTTTCGAAGCACGTCCGCCACATAGCGTGCAATTGCCCACAAATGCAATCGTATGCCTGCGCACAAAACACTCAGCATCGGGTGCTGGAATGTGCGCACACGACTAGGCCGAAACTAGAGTGAGCGCCTTGAGCGACACGCTGCACTGGAGGCGATGAAACTGGTGCGCTAGCACACCAATATTGCAGCGTTTAAAGAAACCTGGCTTGCTTAGTTAGGTAAGTTGCATGAAGCAAGTGCTGGCTACACATTCTACTGGGTGGGTAGCGCCTCCTCAGCACCGCGTGGACATGGGATTGCATTTGCAGTATCCGATCTCCTCCAAGGCCAGCTCGTGGGTGAACCAACGAGCATCAGCGTGTGACGGATGACTGTTCGCCTACTACTCGAAATATGTAGGTTCGTCATTTTTATAACCTCCTACGGTCTGACGATGTGTTATCTTGATGATACGCGTGGTCAATTATACACTCGGCTATCCTCCGTGATACGGTCTGTACCGAGGAGCGACCGACTATTTATGCTGGGTGATTTCAACGCGCGCGTTAGGCGTGATGCATCGGTGTGGACAGATGTTATCGGTTGGCATGGCGGTAGTTCAGCGAATACGAACAGTGACAGGCTGCTCTCACTGTGTGCCACTCAAGGCCTGACGAGCAAGAACACTCGGTTTGCACTGAGTGCGAGTGATATAGCAACTTGGACGCACCCACGGAGTGGTCACGCTCACCTGCTCGACTATGTCATCGTATGTCAGCGTGATATTCGTGATGTGCGCATGACACGTGTACTGCGTGGAGCTGAGTGTGGCACTGATCAAAAGTTGGTGCGGACCAGAATGTACATATATTTTCGTAAATCTATGTATTGTACTCCCGCCGTGAATCGGCGTACATTTAACATTAGCTCCCTCGGTACTGTGGCGAAACGTACTGAGCTGGAGAAGGCGCTGGCTGCATGCCTGTGTGATGTGGAATGCCTAGCCACAGTGTGCGACCTGGGGCGCCACATTCGCAACCAGGTAACAGCTGCTGCCTAGGAGACCATCGGGCGCGGAAATTGTAAGCGGCTTGATTGGTTTGATGAGAACAATGCGACGATCGGCGCATTGGTGTGTGAGAAGAAAGCAGCATCTGCTGCACATGTGACAGACCCCAGTGACTTGGGGAAGAATAGTCAGTTTCGCAGAAATCGACGGTAACTGACCCGAGAACTCCGTCGCATTAAAATGCATGGTGGACGGAGAAGGCGAAGCAGGTGGAATGTTACACCGAACGCCGCCAACACAAGGAATTCTTTGACTCCTTGAAGACACTGTATGGACCAAGATTAGAGCCGCTGAGGCCCACAATCGATGGTAATTCAAGCGCTACCTGCACATAGACTACAGACATAATGCAGATCTAGAACAATCGTTCAGAGATCGACTGGCCTACATGTAACGTCCTCAAGCAGCACGATGTGAAGGCTAGTCTGGCGGACACGCCGACACTGGAGGAGATGCAGAGAGCACCTGCTTAGCTGCGGAACAGCAAGTGTGCCGAGGCCGACTGGATGCTGCCTGCAGTATTAAAACACAGCTGACCCGCGTTAAGTAAATGAATTGCACCACCTGGTGCAACGCGTATGGATTGAAGAGGAGGTGCCTCCTGAATTGAAGGATGCCCTTGTGCTATCACTTTACAAGGGCAAAGGGATCAAGTAATGTTGCACGAATTATCATGGCATCAACTTCCTGCGTTGTGTGGGCAAGGTGATTGTTCAAACCCTACTCAACCGCCTCGTCAGTCAGGTTGTGGAATCTAACGTGGCGGAAGAGTAGTGTGGATTCCGTTCGAGCTGCAGCACTATAGACATAATATTTGCGGCTCGTCAGTTGCAGAAGAAGTGTAATGAACGACACCAGCCGTTGTACTCGATTTTTTGATTTCACTAAGGCATTTAATACGGTGAACCGCGAGGCATTTTGACTGTGTTGGTTAAGTTTTGTTGCCCTTGTAACCTTGTAAGTTTAATTGAATGTCTGCACAGTGATATGCGGGCGAATGTGCGTCTAAGTCGACAGACCTCGGATGATTTTGTAGTTGTCTCTGCTGGGAAGCAAGGCTGTGTCTTAGCTCCTGCCATGTTTAATATATATCTTCATGCAATGATGTCTTGTGCTTCGTATGCCGCTTGTGCTTACGGTGTTCATGTAGAGCACCGTATTAATGGTGGGTTGCTAAACATCCGTCGTTTCTCTGCGAGTACCCTAGTCTGTGAGACAACTATCCATAAGTAGCCGTTTGCTGGCGACTGTGCGTTGTTTTCACACAGCGCGGATGATTTGCAGAACATGACTGATGCTCTGGCTTCGACACCGGCCAAATTCGGGCTCACCGTCAACACAAGCACAACCGTCTGTCTCTTTCAGGCAACACCAGAGGTGCAATCTTCAACAGTGCCACAAATCAGCATTAATGCTGAAGTTTTGGCGAGTACCACCCGCTTCAATTACCTTGGGAGTGTGATGTCATGAGATCAGCAGCTACACAGTGAGCAGCGTATCCGCGTCTCGAAAGCAGCGGCGGCATTCGGAAGCTAGTGTACCGAGTGTGGAACAATCATCCGCGCACTATTGCCACCAAGCTGATGGTGCACAAATCCATGGTGCTGTCCATTCTTCTATATGGCAGTGAAACTTAAACGATGTACCGGCGGGATGTGCGATGTCTCGAGCGGTTCCATCAGCGGTGTTTGCGACGGATTCTGCGCATGGGATGGTGCGACAGAGTTGCGGATACGGAAGTGTTGCGTCGAAGTGGGATGTATACAGTGTACTGAATACTTTTGTTTAGACACATTTGATGGCTCGGTCGTGTGACCTGTATGCATTCGACGCGGATACCGAAACAACTTTGATATGGTCAGCTGAGTTTTGAGAAGGTGCATGTGGGAAAACCAACCTTACGTTCCCAGGACATGATCAAACTGAGCCTCTCACGTTCTCATATTGATTGCAGGTCATGGGAATCGAAGACGGTTGATCGGCGTGCATGGCACGATCTAATCACGAAGGCAGTTGCCGAACTGCGGGAGAAAGATTTCATGCATGCAGAGAAGAAGCGGCAATTGCGGAAGCGGCAAGCGCCGATGGGTTGTACTCCATGGACATCGAGCGCATGGTGCTGTAGTACATGCGATCGCGAGTGCCTGAGTCAGACAGACCCAGAGAGGCATGAGCGAGGTCAATAGGAACCACTACCGAAGCGACGACGGGTCCTGCAGAGTATGTAGGCAGAACCGGCGCAGCGTATATAGGTAGGCTGTATTCAATTGACTAACCGGATGCTTGCTTGTTGTCGCTTAATTTAATGTGGCTAGTTTGTAATTTTGTCCTAATGCTATGCTTTCTCATATTATTGTCTACCTGAACTAACATCCATAAATTTGCATACATCGTTGAAGCTAATTGCAGTTAACTTCGATAAAATTTTAGCGTTTTATGGCATTTCTTTAGAGCCAATATGCTGACCCCTTGAACTTATCTCGGATTTGTTCGTAATCAATTTATTTTATACGCCTATTTATTGAAGAGTTATGACACCGTATCTGTAAACATTATTCACTATATTTTATTTGTTATTGTCGTTTCAATTGAATGGCTGTTGCTTGATATCCGTGGTGTAGCTGGGCTTGATGCACATGTTAATAAGTTGCCTACCTGTGTATTACACACTACCTCGTCCATACTGGCTCCAGGAGAAATTTGGTCGTTGCTGGAGGGGACGAGGTGCACAGTCCTTGTGGTCGTGTTTAGATCAAATATTGGTTCCATGCACTAATTGTGGAGTAGACTACTGTCCAGCCACTGCCTTGTGTTCGATTGATTTCCAAATAGAGCGTGGTTGTGTTTGCCTGCGAAGGAGTTTGGGCAGGCTCCGTTGATGAAACATGGCTCTTATCCGAATGTCTCCCGGTCTTATTCCTTCGGGTTTACACTGGATATGGGTATGTGATTTGAGCTGTGGGTGATGCAGCGCAGGCCACCCATGATCCCTCTGTAAGCGCAGGTGTCCTGGGGCTGGCCACAATGACAGACAAAGCCGAAAGTGGACGCCGTCATCCATATATGTAGAACGACATACGAAATTTTTTTTCGATTTTGTTACGCACGGATGAGTTAACTAGTAGTTTGTTTAAACAATTCAACCAAATGTCCATGCATCCTATGGTGTGGAACATATACTGCTTAGTATGGCATGAAAACACATGGCCCTAGTTTGCATAAACGGTCAGGTCACTAAGTATCTCACCAAGACATATGGCAAAAGCAGGAGGAAAAGTTGTTTGGACAATCAAACAATAAACACGTTGGTATTATAGCTACAACATGCAATGTATTTCATCTAAATAACAGGGCCAAATCTCGTAGGGCGTTACGTGCGAGAAAGGTTGAAAATGCAGATGGTGCAACATTTGTCCGAATTACTAACCGTTTACAAGTGTCAATGAAATCTTTCATGCTGTGTGTTATATGCTAAAAACGATACCAATACGTTTGATTCCTTTGATTATGTGGACTAAAAACGGAGGAACAAGAGTAATTTGGTATTTGCGCATAGATAACTTTCGTCCAAATACTAAAACGTTGCTGCATGTTTCAATAAACCACATTGGCGCTTTTGACTTTATTTCGCATTGTAGCTGAACTGTCGGGCAAAACAACTTGGAGTATTGAGAATATGAGCAAAGCACTCATTTATGTCGTAATTCAACCACCGAGGCTCAATACGTAAAACGTTATTCCAACATTGAAGTCTATTTGTGAGCTAATTTCAAGTTGCGCATCAAATTAGAGTGAATGCATATACATGAAACACAAAGAAAAGGTGCTTAAGCTTAAATGCTTTGATGCCTTTCCGATTTCTAGATCAAAGCCGACACACCTTTTGGGACAAAATACCAGTGTAGTATACATCGTTCTCTGGGTACCGATAGATTGTAGCTGCATTAAGAACCGGATTATGCATGAAACATGTCTAGAGTTGAAGCCGATAATATGATGTAAATGAAATTTTTTTAAACAAATCCTTCGAAGCATGCATTTACGTCATCCATCCTATCCTCACGCTCACTCCGCAAAACCATTCCGATGGAGAACAAAGGCTATGATTACTGTGAGCTTATGAGAAAGAACGAAAACATAAGCTTCAATTTACGTTATGACAAAAAATAAATATTTTTAGATGCTGCTAGTAGTTGAGTCGTGTGTCTATTAAATATGTGAGATTTTCATGGAAATTATACAATGAGTAATAAGTATATGCTGATAAAGAACGATAAAACGAGCTGATGCCTACCCATAGCTCTTTATGGACAAGATATACAATATAGAATGGCACACCAGGTTTGGAAAATATACGCATAGCATATGTAAAATTAACTGTACTAGTTAAACCTCCCCAACCATTAGTCAAATGTGGAAATCGTACGGAGTTTGCTGTGGAGAAAAACCAGATAAAGGGGTAGTGGCCTGGTGAGCTTCAATACGCTATCAGTAAACCTAAGTTGAATCAATCTTTTGAAACGCAACCAATTGTTTACCAGCGTAACTTAATCGTAGAAACCACACTGCTTCAGTTAACGTTCTTTTAGCACGTATTTGCAACAGGAAGTTCAAGTTTGGCGTGCTTGAGCTAAGGGATAACTAAGGTTATAATTGCGAGACTAAAATGGGGAATGCCTGACTTTTCCTTAACAATCTAAGTTGGAAACAGGGAATGTCAGGTTAGCAAGGCCAAATGAAGAAAACTTATGTTATAATTTGTCAAATCAAGTCAAATATGCTTTATTTAACTGAGTTTTATACATCTGCAACTTCTACACTATCACCGCAGATGGAGAAATAAAAGAGAGCGAATAGACAAAAAAATACATTGCGTAAAGCCACCTGTTCATGTATTGCTCGAGCAAACATCACCGTAAAATACTGGTGCGTTTCGATGAGTCCGTATTTAATCAAGACCATTGCGGTAGGATATAATTGCGGGGAGAAGCCGTATGAGCAAATAAAATACCAAATTTTAAGGGTGCAGAGAAAAAAGATAGCGCTTTCGACAGCGATCCATAGGCGTGGATAAAAATTGTTGTATGGAACCTTAAAGGGTAAAAACTATTACAAGCGTCTACATGCTTGCTGGCAATAGAATTAACAAGTGCCTCTAGACCGTCTACTTCATTAAGCAATATGTTTTAACGAACGTAAAATCTTTATGTAGTCTGTTTTTAGTACTCAAGGCAAGTTAATGGAGAACAATAAAGCCAGTAAAGCAGAATGTATGCAGACACAACTTTACAAACCGAAGCACGAGGTACTGAAAGCATTCTAAGTCTGAGGGTATAAATGATAGCCTTCTAAGCTTGTTAAATGTTTCAGGGGAATGGGTATACCAATATAGGTTTTGAAACAAAGAAGAGTTTAGGATATTTGACAGTTGATGTCCTGGGTATGAGTTTATCTATAACTTTCATTGAGGGAGTGGCCTTCGAAGAAGCTCGTACCTGATCCTCAAATAAATGATATGTAACGTCATGGCATTTGGAAAGATTTAGGATGAGAGACGGGGTTGCTAACCGCAGCACAATCTCATCCAGACCACTCTGAAGGGTAGATGCATCAACAGTTTCTGATATACATCATATAACGATATGCGCATGCGTGTATCAAATTAAATTTGGTATCTGGAGGTTTTTGGTATATATAAAGGAGACATTAGGGGAAGGGAAATCGCTAATTGTATAAGACCACAATAAAAGCGAAGTGTAGATGATTTTGTTGATGAGATGGGTGAAGTGGGTACTGTTTGTATAATATTCTTTGCTCACCCTCCGGACATTTGTAGCTAACTCACTCTTGCCTAGCTGGTTGAGTAGGATTAATATGTTGACACTCAAAAAAGCTTTTGAATAATAGAGAAACAGTAGGCGCACTGCTCCGCATTTTTCATCCAGTGTGGATGATACCGAATGTACAAGATACGATAGAGCATCCAGTGTAGATCGGTTGAGCTTATTGGCAAACTGGAATACATCGTCGGCCCAGGTGCGTTTGAATATCTGAAGAAAAAGTCCAACCTCAATACTTCCAACATCACTGAGTTACACGCAATCGGACGATATCTATGAGGTTCCTTCTTTGGCACACTTGTTACCATTACAGGTTTCCAATTAGCTGAAGTTGTGCCACTTATAAGCCAGCGGTTGAACAGAACGGTTAAGGTTACCGCGAGATAATCCGCGCACTCTTTTAGGGCGACTGGGGATAAAGCATCATGTCCAGCAGCTATAAAATCGTTCAAATTTTTGAGTTCCCTGGTTATATCCAGGCGATCAAGGTGGAATACGAGACCCGTCTTGGGGAAGGAGGGCAGGGAAATCGTATCCTATGGGGCAGAGTAAAATATGACAGTGATTTTGTCCATGTTTAAAGCAAATAGACTCTTCAGGGAAATTTTGTCACAAAGCTGCTTTAAAAGCCTACAATGTTCACGATATTCTTGATTGCATAACATGGATTCAATGTACAATCAAGCCCGTCGCGTCACCTCTGATTTCATTTCCAACGTTAGTCTTTTAACTTGGAAAGGCAATTTGAATTCATATTCCCTTCTTTCATCTAAGTCGCTTCTGTAGTGGGAAAGCAAATCTGACCAAACGTATGTAGACGGTATTAACGGGCAGCATACTTCAGTTCAAAAGTTGATATAATCCGTACTGTCTTCACAATTCAATGCCAGATTAGCATTCATGAAAACTAAATGTCAGTTGAAGCCGGTATTGTGAGAAATTGTGCAAGATTTTATTTTGAGCAGTCTCGCTTTCTGATGGCATTGAAGGACGTTTTATCAAGGACACCAGTTTTATCTTGCTGTTAATAAATGGACTTATCTACGAAGCACCGTGAGCTGTGTTAA
Organism: Dicrocoelium dendriticum; assembly: GCA_944474145.2. Lineage (NCBI taxonomy): Eukaryota > Metazoa > Platyhelminthes > Trematoda > Plagiorchiida > Dicrocoeliidae > Dicrocoelium > Dicrocoelium dendriticum. Next base: position 218,946,268 of record OX104063.1, on the reverse strand, counting down.
GGAGAGGTGTTTGCTGTAAATTGGAAAACAAATGTATTATGTTCGTGAAAACAAAATCCAGTTGCGCACTGAGTCAGGTTCCGAAAGATACTGTACTTTTAAGATCAAGTGTCTAGCAGAAAGTCGTATCACATTTGTTAAAATCATCCGCAACAATACTGACAGAACACACAAATTTTATCAATATAACGGATGAGAACTTATCAGTATACTTTTTGAGCTAGGTCGATGGCGTGTCTTGGGTCATGTAGATGTTTTCAAAGACGACGGAAAGAAATCAACTAAGAAATGTCGGTTTACACTTGATTCAATGACAGCTAATTTTTGATATTGTGAATGTAGAGAGCAAGGTAAGCGAGTTAGTCCATGACCGTTTCACATTAGTGAAAACGCCTTCCTTGCTCAGCTGAGGCTTTTCAGAGCGATCGGACCTCATGGCGCGGTATTTACCTAAGTAAATAACCTCAGCAATCACATAAGACATAAGCAAGTTCCTTGTAGCGTTAACATACCTGCATTTGTGTATTTCTTACGCTGCGTAATGATATTAAGTTCGGCAATTTTGTCAAGTAGATAATATATATTGCTAGAGATATTTAGCGGAATTTGCGCTTTATTAATTGGACAGCCTCTGAGTCCTGCTTGCCTGACAATACGATGTTTTCCGCTTTAGCCAGAGCGTTGTTTTAAAATTGCTTTGGTTGTGTTTCTGTCGTTCTGACCGAATGATAATTAAGACACACTCTTCGAAGCCACTCTGAACAATTTTAACAAACCGGCAGAGTAGGGTAACATCGATGACATCATAATGACCCAGACCAACTAAAATATGGTTAAATTCAACCAAATTTGATAGACCCACATTCTATTGAGTAAAACTAGTACCCCATGGGTAAAATAGCAATGCCGATTTGAAGGCGAAATCGGAGGCTGTAGTAAACTGACTCGTTTATTATATGTAACTAAGATTAGCATTTCTTATCAGTATCTCATGGAGCTGCACGCTTAGATTTCGGGAGGCCGATGTTCAACAAAATTAAGCAAGGGGATACATTTGACAAAAGTGGCTTAGTCCCTGAGAGATTTTACAGTAGCTGCTTCCTTCTGAATGTTTTTGCCGTGCTGTAATGTAGTTTGGTCAGCGTTTTAGCGCAGCACAGCAGTTATCCAACGCCTGTCACAAAATATTTTCTGGGCTCTCAATCTCGCAGTTCAGAGTTTTCTGTTTCAATGTCCATAAATTAACCGTGTGGAAATTTCCGCTTAACCGATTTACTTTTTCAAATATATTACAAATTTTCCTTATCACTAATATCATATATTACTTCTTGGATGAAGTTTTCTACAATTGTGTGCAACCAACCGTCGAGCAGAAACTGTAGGCCATGCTTCAGTATCAGAAATTCAAGCCGCTCTAATAAAACTAGTGCACCACGCTATCAATGGTTAGGGGTTGGTGATTCGTATAAGAGCGTTTCGCTTCATCAACCTTGCATGTTCTTCAAATTGATGTGATTTCGTTTCCTACCACCAGTTAGTATCATCAGGCAATTTTCGAGCAGATGACATGCGTTTAGAATGAACAGATGAACCCAGAGTCAGTTATTATGAATAGCTTGAAGATTAACCTTGTTGTTTGTCGAATACTGATGAGCACTAGAGTTCCCATGATCTGAGTGACTGTATTTTTAGTGGCACGATCAAGATATACAAAGGTGACCATGTTCATGTATGGACCATACAATATATGCGACACTGAAGCATGAATCCCATCAGCTCCCCAAAATGATGGTGCTTGCATAGTGAAAACTTGAACCGCATTTGTATCGAAATCAAACTGAATTGTCTGAAAAGTGTGGCACTTATTTATCCATTTTTATCCATCTATATATATCAGAGGTGATGGACTTTGCCACGTGTCACACCTTAGTTCGGGAACCAGTGTGTTCCGTCTTAATGTGTAAAGTAAATTAAAGACTTCCTGATCGTTAGGGTATTGCACATTAATGGCATCGTCAAAAGGTATAGGGTCTAAGTTGTTAATCTTCTGTTATATCGGTGCTTACATTTCGGACAGTATGGGACCAAGGAAACAATCCTGGTAACATTGTTGATCAATCCAAAATCCACTGCATTTCAAACTGAATAGACGCAAGGAACTCTCCATATGACTCCTGATCAACTACTCATACAGCCTAGGTACACATCTACGGCAACAGTCAACCTAAACGTCTGACTATTCTGTTGGGCCTTCAGAGAAGAGATATAACTCTTTTTCTACAAATGCTCTGTGCGTATGTTCGCCCCCCATGTCGAATACTCTACTCACGTCTGGTATCCATGTCTGAAACGCTACCTTAATGCACTGGAGCGGCTTTGACGTCAGGCCTCCAAGTAGATTATGATAATAAAGCAGAGGATAAAACAATTAGACTATTTTGCAGAGATCATCTTCGATTAGAAGCTGCCTGATAATAGCATACTTAACTTTACTCATTGAAATGATGTGTGCCGCTCTTATCTGCAATTCTACAATAATACAAATCGGAGAAGTCATTCTATGGAACTCGTGGATCAGTATAGGTGTCCGAACTGCCCCAAAAAATTATTTTTATTTGCATGTGTCACCAATGAAAAGCCCTTCCCAACCGGTCTTCTCTGCAACGACACTAGCCAAACTTAAAATTTAGTTGGATGACGTACTCCTCTACTAACACTTTCCACTTCTCACTATGTCTCCATTTTACTCTGGAAAGTGCCTTGGATTTATTTTCTGTTACCTGTGGGCGCTGTGAATCTACGCTGAGTGCAGGAATACTGCGGAACAAAAGACCAAAACTTATTTTGATAGATAAAATAGTAGTTGTTTTATTGTTATTTTTGATAACCCTGCCAAATACCACAATGTGACTTTAAAACCATGCTCCCTAACTTGTACGAAGTTATTGTTCATTGAGCGCCTGATAATCACTGCACTTACTTATTATTTGTGATTATTAAATAATGATTTTAGTCCGGCACACAAGTGGTCCATTATGCCCAGTAGCAACAATTTTCTGTTAGGCTACAATGCGAAAACACTGATGAAGGTGAACATAGCTAGAAAGCCACATTTTACGCACTTGTTAGGCAATATCGAAAATTTGTTTGCTAAATTTGACATGATCGTACCTTAACAAGATGTACTAAATCTAGTTAATTAGGATCTGTGAGAGTAACTTAGTTACAATTTTTATCTTTCACTTTTCATTACAATACGCTCGTAGCAAATGGCGTGTAGACAATCATGTGGTACTTGCCGATGTCACGTGTAAGTCTGTTGGTGTGTATTAATAAATAATAATAAAATAATGTGTCAGCTGTACGCCGTAACGGCGCTTCGCTGTCGCGCGACCACCACCGGCCGCGTGCGGACTGACTATACCGCGAGGACGCCCATCCCTACGCGGATTCGAACCGGTGACCTTATGGTTGCAAAGCAAACGTGCAGACCACTCGGCCACGGGATGAATTTGGTGTGTATTGTTCTGATTAGAAAACGTTTTGATTGGTAATCGATATTTCGGCATTAGTTATCATAGTGAAGTTGCTTAGGTACATATATGGTATGTCAGGACCAATATTTTACTCAGAAATATTTATTTCCCTGCGTGTCTGAATAACAGGATTATCCTAATCGGTATATAGCATGCTGAAACTTTCGGCAAAGAACGCAACCATGCTCAGCTTTGTTCAATATTTGGTAATTAATAAAAGTACGTAATGTGGGACAACAAAAGATAATCCATAGTAAGTATTTGGAAAGTATGCCATATTGTTAGGATATGTGACCGATTCTTTAGCTGACAATATTTTGCTATAAACCACATCGGTTTGGAGGTTATTCCGTGCTGGCGACATTTTAATTGTCTATAGAATTCTTTTAATATTTATAGGCACCATTTTATTCTACCAATAGTCTCTATACGCGAGGGTATATATAAATGGTTGGAAGTTCGCACACATCTGATCAGTTATAATCTAGAATCTATTGATAAAATGAACAGATCCAAGTTTATCACTTTGAGATGAGTGCAAAAGTTAATGAAGTCCAAGTTGCAATGCTCCGCCAAATTCTTAAAATTATGCATTGATATTCTTCCGAGTAGCATGAAACTGTGATGAACAAAATAACGAGTAATACCACGGATGTGAGACAGCTCGTTTAGACAGTTAGTGCAAATGTGTAGAGTTATTATTTATTCCGGCATATCATTGCTCTAATTGGGTTTGCGAGCCGCTTGTGTTCATCCCATTATGAAACAAGGGGATCCCATTATAATCCCGAACAGAAAAATTAGCAGAGACAAATTGTGAGATAACGTCCTCATTTCATGTGTTTTCATAAATAACAACATATTATACACTGCTTGGTTTACGGACGACAACAATGTCAAAGTGCTTACAAATAGTGAAGCGTTTGCTCGAAAAATGAAGGCTTACATTCACAGTCATCTTTGTTTGAATGCACAGCAGCGGTCATTCGCGATCGATAAAAATAGCCTTAAGTCGCCTAAGCATGCGAGGCCTTCGATCACGAGATGGCAATGTGAACGACTCATCAGGATTACCTCGGTGCATGGTGGTAAACAAGTGCTTTGTTACTGCCGAATGAGTTCTATTTCCCGATCCAACTAACGGCGTACTTAGCCTTTGTTCTTGTGGCTGTTAAGCAACATGGATGTGTAGCCCTCTATCGGTTAAACTGTATGAGGAACTCAACCTCCTTTTACACACTGCTCAGTATTTTGTCGGCAGAAAACGGCACAGATATACGATGTCTAAATATTAAATAGTTCATTACTTATACGTATGTTAAAGCTTTTGATGGAGTAACGGGGGTTTCCGAGTAAGTTTATTTGTCGGACTTGCTAGTAAAGTTTTGCATGAAACTGCTAGAACTATGTCCTGTCCACGTTGCATATTTAATTCCACAGTAATGCCATAGGGAGTTGAAAAATACCGCGCGTCTGTCAACTTATCATGCATGGCTATTAGTGTCTTTCACTGATAAGGTGTCTTTAGTGGACAATTAAATGCCATTCACGAATGGATGCATTTGATTTTTTTGTTCACGGTTGAAACAGATCAGCGCAGAAATAAGATCGCCAATATGACCTACATGAAAACAACATAAAACCCCAAACACAAAATGGCGAGGAAGAGCGGGAACACAAATACTTGAATTTAGATATACTTGAGCACTGAATGAAAATTCTTATATAGACGTTTGGTTATTGGACAGCATTTATGCTATCGGTCGAGGACGCATGAGGCCTAAGATTTACTGTATACGCGTTTAGATTGTTATCGTGGTGTGTACATTTTACGCAGTAATCCTTAAGTTAACAAGAATATTAAATTGGCCATTCGATAATAAGTTAGACTTCCATTCAAGTGAAGTGCATCAACAATACAGCCAGTTCCAAGATCATCAACATTATCCTCAAGATGAATTTAAATAATCGTATTGCTGAAAGTTAACTTGAAGATACTATGTCCTTCATGTGTTTGCATTTAATTGCATTTAATCCGGGTTAAACAACTTGATTTTCCTATTTTATTCTTGCCTACACATTGCAGCAGATTTGCCTAATCGAAACTGAAATGTTTTGTGACTACGTGACAAAAAACGATGGCAACTATATTACATGTTGCTGAATCCGTATAGAATTATTGTTATCACTCCAGCTTTGTATTTGTAAACCGGCATATGTTGCCTACGTGTGCTGATGGTCAACGTTTATTTAATCCGAGATCTAAACAGCTTTTTCATGTGGATTTCAAAATTTGTTGAGAGACCTGCAATGTAATGACAGCGGGTTTTGCGGACCGTTATTACGAATGAATTAGGTAAGTTCCAGCGCACATTTCGACAGTAAGTCACTTAGATGACTACAATCGTGACGTGTTATGACATACGGATTTTACAGTTAGAGCAAAATGGCAATGGCTTTGCTGAATCGGTTGACTTGTTTACTATGGCAGGTCAGAAAATGAGTAGCTGACTTACGGAGATCAATGACATGTTCCGAGGAGAAATTAGTCTTACTTCCAAACAGTTAAGCTGATCGATTAATCTCGTATCAGAAACAAATATTAGATTTCGAATATTCATCGTAAGACGACCAACAGATCATTTAGCATCTAGTGAAATTTCGTGTCAAGCTAGTTAGAATTCATGTATCGAGTAGCATTTAACATTGCGCAGTCGGCAAATCATATTCAGTCACTCAAGTTTGGTCCACATCCAACGATGTGCCACGAGGTATGTTTCGTTTCGAACTGGCACCATCACAGGTTGGTTGATAAATCTGGCAAGATATCCCTTCTGGAAGTGTTTACATTTCTGCACTTTTTGTCAGTTGGGTCGCACTTGTCTTAACCGCCTCTCTAATTTTCACTTTGTTGACTGCGGACAGTACAACAGCAGGCGTTGAGGTGAAGCGTGTGCTTTGCCTAAGTATCATTGTGCACTTCCTTCTTCAGACAAGGAATCGGAAGCAATGTTGCTAGGCCACTCAACCAATGTGTAACAGATGACTGCTTAGAACGTTATTCGACTGAAGAAGAGTTTGAGTCAAAAGCAAAACGTTGTGCATTTAGCAACAATATTCAGAGACCGTTCAACAAATCCTTGGAACTGATTTGCTGATGGGTTCCAAGTATGTCCTATGATATCAATTATTGGAACCAATTTGTAAGTGGATGCTTAAGCACAGACTAAATAATACAATTGAATTAGTGGAACTGCTCCGTGGTGTCCAGCTGAGCGGAAAGTGCACGGCCGGTATCGATGTCATCTCAATGTAATAAAACATACCTCCGAAAGGGACCATTCAGTTTATATGCAAACCAGTGAATGGAGCATTTATAACTTGGTATTCTATTGTTGCTATTAGGACGCCTTATATGCTTCTATAAATCCACAATGTAAATGCATATTTTCGAAAACACGGGCATTTGACATTTTCATTACACAGTATTAAAATCAAATGAAGGACATAGTCCATTAATCCTTGCTATTCAGCCGTAAAATGGACGACATATTAATCATTTGTGACCAAAAAGAGCAATTAACGCTACCAAAATTAATGGCTTACAACAAAGCAACATGGTAAAAACTGAAAGCAAGTAGTTTACTAGTAGGCAGTATTTTGACCAATTAATCAAACACAGAAATCATGGATCGATATGTAGATCGGTGTGTGTTTGGTCTACCTGGAAGTTACGGTATCTGATCACTCGTACCATTATCCATAAGCGTCACAAACAGAAACTGGCACGGACTCTGAAAAGGTGGGCTACTAAACTGCACCTTAGTGGAAAGCGGCATCCAACTCACTTTGTCACCCTTTTCAGTCAGGTAAGAGAAACAAGGAAGTTGCCTACGGTACCAAAGAATAAAGTGACGTTGCAGCTGCCTGTTAAGAGAGGTGGTGTAGGCTGCATATTTCAACGGCGCCTGAATTCCAAAGTGACGGGTGTTTGCACCGTGGAGCAATATACTGTTTTCCATAGCGACGTCTATTTCCACACATCCGGTGAAACAGCTACTAACTCTTTCGAGCCAATCACACATTGTTGACCAACTTGTACTTTATTGTAAGGCCCCGTACAGGGGCATGACGGAACGTTAGTTGCTGGTAGAAATCGCGGAGGATAATCTAATGTGGATCAGGAAACATGTTTCGAGGTGCGCAAATAATGAAAGCTAGCGGTCTGCCATACAAGCCACCTGCAACATCAGTCGCACTTCAGTGCTAACAGGCAACCACCGTGTGATCTGCGTGTCAAGTTGCACCCGTGTTTCGCCATAAGACTAAGCCTCCCGCGATCAAACAGCTTGAACCTAATTGGAGGGTCAAGTTTGGACTACACGTTGTGTGATTGTATTGCGACTCGCAATCTCAATATAATGGACTGTGATTCACATTGAAATGAACCTTAGTCCCTGAGATCTCTGGGACCGTATGCAAAGTAGATGGAAATTGCTTGGAGGTGCCTCGGTGAGTGTGTACTCTCACCGAGGCCCCTCCCTACGCTAAACTACGCTACCGCACGCCACGCAACTAACCACCGATGATGTCACCTCGATTGGTGACAAATCGTTTGCAAAAAATTGCCAGACTCAGTCAACAGTTCAAGCGCCAGCTGACCAAATTTATTATCACGATTACTAACTTGCCAGCATGCTATCTATTTGCACTTTTTCCATGGTATGCAAGTGAAAGTATGCACAAAAATTTACCCGGATATAACTCGTTACGTACTTCTCTTTCAACGATTTTGTTAAAAAGGTTACGACGGTTTGCCAATAAAATCCTGCACAACAAAATGTCCACCAAGTAAGATGTCAACCCTCACCTCATGGGATCCTGTCAGAGGTAAAACCAAAGGTAGTATCCATGACACATTTAAACATCCACGGGGGGTGTTATGACAAAGCTTGCGATCTTATCTTATCCAAGAGGTGCTCGATACTCCACTCGACTTCTTGATTCAATCTGTGATAGTGCAGGAAAATAAGTTTTTCACATATCTCACAGTATCACTACTGCGAAAAGTTTTCGAACAGGAAGGATCGGACAAATGCGTCTAACGCACTCTTGAAGTAGATGAACGCATATCTGACCTGGCCATGTGTGTCATCGTTCCAACACTGCTGCAGATTAAATATACTGTCTACAAAATGCGCAACCCAATGGAAGTCATTCTGCCTTTTCAGACCCGAGATTCTCATTCCATCCTTAGTCGAGGGATGAGAATTGACGTCAGCAGCTTCCTCGTTACCAGCTGCGCGTGTATACGACTGTGGAGGCCCCATTCGGTGCGGCTACCATTTTCATACATCGCAAATATATATATCGTTTTACTTACCTGTACGAACAGGTGATTGGTGATTGTAAAAGGCGAAACATGCACTATAAATGTATTTTGTCTTAGTGTCCGGCGCAATGCATAGGGAAAGCTTTATGTCTATGATCACCTGTCATCCATTAGTCTCCAAAGAGGACTCTAACGTAATTGTCCATCACTCAAACTGCATCACCTGTGTAGGAAGGGGACCAGGAGTTGAGGCTCAACGAGTATCTTCCAAATCGCTGCACCGAACTGGCCAGACCAAGTTGCTTATTGGCAGTTGGTGTGCCAATGCTGTCCAGGTTTAGCTTACTTACTCTTAAAATCTTAGGGAAACATGCGCGAGGCATTTGAAAGCGTGCGTGGTCATTCATCTTCACTTCAGACATTTTCCAGCTCCTGAGTGCGTTTAGTCCTCACATATCCTTATTAGCAAAACGGTCCCGTTTCAGCTATCGACTGATTATTCGATTCACTGTTCTCAGAGCCAACAGGGTGTTGTTACCTCCATTCCAATCATTTCAACTGCATCAATCTGGGACATGATATGTTGGCAAATGATAGGGCCAAAAATAGCAGCTCCAGCGTTGTGCATAGCAGCCAATATATCATTGCAATGAAGCTAGATTATTTCTACTATCTTGGTGACGTTTTGCACGCAAACTTTCGTGGTAACCACGTGTGATCCTGGACTGAGACTGACTTCAATTACTAGTAAAATAATACTTTGGATACTTTCCCGGCGAAATTCATGGAGCTGCGACAGTGAAACCACACGAGAGCAGCTCATAACCGTACGATTCGGAAATAGCGTCAAACAGTGGCGGAACCATGCCATCGGGAAGCCAGCACAGTGTGATATGCTCAGCATCTGCGCTGACCGTTTATCAGAGGAACTAGGAAGCACATCCCAACTTCCGGGGCCTAAATTTTGTGCTGATGGGAAACAGCCAGTGCTCCGTGAAACTTTGCAGCATACGCCAACAATTGTTCGTGTGTTCGAAGTTGATCCAAACAAACTACATACCTTAATTCCTTAGGTACTAATCATAAAAATTTGTGCATTCATGTTCGCTGCAAGTAGAATGATGTCTGAATTTGTAGCGCTAAAATGTGATAGGTTGATTCATTGGCAAGAAATATCCTCTGAGATTTCAGGGCAGCACTCGTTGTATGCATACGCGGTGAAAGCAAATAGACAGCGCACATTGCTACTTTATGCACTAAACGTGATCAATGTTGTCAAACGTGCTGCAGACAGACGGACAACGATATGTATCCAAGTAGCGAACGACGAATCAGCCTTAGGGCATAGAACGATAACAAGCCCTACCTAACCTGTGGTTATTGCACCAGCAACCCCAGATTGGTAAATCATAAACAAGTGGACAAGCTGAGTGTAGTTTATTTCCGGTACGCACCATGCGTCGAAACTGGTGGTGTTCATTGTGCTTACAAGTGAAGCCAGCTGACTTATCTGTTTTTGGTTACAAACATTGAGCGCCGCTAGATAAATGTGTTATCGTGGTTTGCAAACGAGTTGTTATTTACATAGATACAAAGAATGATTCTGGTAATAGTTGTCAATAGCACAAATATGCTGATTATGCAACTGCCCATCAATTAGGCGCCGGATTTTAGAAAGAAGTTTGGAAATTGAGGTATGGGCACCAGTAAGAGAAACCATCGATTACATTTTCGAGCAGATAACGAAGTTGGAAATTAAGATTTGTATACCTGTGCTTGAATTGAAAAGCTTATTGCTGCGGTGCACATGGAATGTGCAATTTCTATTTAATGGAAAATTTTACCGACAAAAGGACTGCGTAGCCATGGGATCCCCCCTCGGTCCATTGTTTGCAGATATATTCATGGCCAAATTGGAGCGAACAAAATTGTAAGCTGAGATAACATCTTTTGATCACTATCATCGTTATATGGATGATATATTTATAGTGGCGGATAAAGGCATAAATCTGGATGGGGTTCTCAATCGTTTTAACCGGGCTCACGCAGCATTGCAATTTACCTACGAGACAGAAACTTGCAATCGGCTTCCATATCTAGATGTCCTGTTAACTAGGAGGCCAGAGGGCTCCATCCAGCGGAAAGTCTACAGGAAAAATACGTGGATTGGTCAATATACGAATTTTAACAGTTTCGTCCCACTGAGATATAAGCGAAACTTAATCCACTGCCTTGCCACAAGAGCACGTAGAATTTGCTCACAGGACACCCTGGATGAGGAGCTAGCCTTTATAAAGAATACGCTGCGCGAGAATGGCTATCCTGATAGATTTGTTTCAAAGAATTTTGAAGAAAAGCCCAAGCCGGTACCAGGTTTAACCGCGGCGAAGAAGAAGTTATTTTTAAGAATACCTTTTAAAGGGGATGCCGCTGCTGAGCGCCTAACCAAAAGTCTTTCAGCGGTAGTCAAGTCGACATTCCCAGCAGCCAGGTTAAAGTGCACATTTTCTACAGAACCACTTGTTTGTTCAAGCAATAAGGATCCACTGCCAATGCTGACCTCATCTACGGTTATTTATCAGTTCAAGTGCGTTTGTTACGCTAGTTATATTGGTCGAACTGCAAGGCACTTGTCCAAACGCGTGAAGGAGCACTGCCCGCGCTGGTTGCGTCAAGGAGGAACTGGGGCCATTAGCAGCGCCGTTTTGGCCCATATTGTCGACACGGGGCACCAAGTCGATCTAAAGCGTGCCTTCAGGATAATTTACAGGGTCCCCCATCATCAATCAAGAAGTTTACGCCTCCGTGCGCTGGCGACAGCTGAATCGATTTACATTCGGTTGTTGCAACCCTCATTATGCTCGCAAAAGAAGTTGCTTCATGCCTTACAGCTTCCCTGGCCAGCTAGAAAGAACGATACTGAGCTCGATTGCCACCAACCTAGCTTGATAACATGCAATCGACCAGTCAGATCAATGATCAACTTTTAGCCTCCTTCACTGATCTGTTAATTAACTATGTAACTTGACCCAGTGAGTCGATTTCAGTTCATTATTTTACTCTTAAATATGATTGTACTGGTCTGAAGAGAATCATCGAAAACAATTGTTCACCTATGGTTTCGTGTTCTTTTGACTTTAAATGGGAATTTTCAAGTTGCTTAAGAGAAATATGTTGAAAATAAAGTGGAAAGCTTTCGTAGTAACATGTTATCACTTACACACCACAGTTTATTAAACAAATAACTTGACACATCTGAAAGTGTGGACCGCATTCGCAGAATACAGCTGGACAATGACAATGAATTCATTTAGTCGTGGTTTTTGCGGGGCTGAGATGCTGTCATTCCGCCCCGAAATACACCGGAGAAAGAGAGGCATTTTTTCTCAAAGCCTCATTTCAAAACGCTGACTACAAGGCGGCAGGAAGAAGGCCGTCATCCGGTTTTGCACAAATGTATGCTGTATCATTTTCAACGCTGAAATATTATTCAATTAATGTTGTTTGTCACCTAACCTTCGACCAATTTTGTAGGATTAGTTTAGTAAGGGACATTAGGTCATAAGTCTGATTGGCTCAACGGATTCAAGAATCAGTACTGGAGTAGGTAGGCGAACCGTCACTCAAACTGAATGTCCTATCTCGGAGCTAAAAATAATTGCGTGACCTTTGCCTGACTACGGTCGGTCTCTGTCAACTAGATTCCAATGTCATGCAATTAAAAGATAGTTGAATGTGATGGTAGCTTTATGCCAATGCATATCAATTTCACTTCTATGTACTAAGTGAGAGGCAAGCTTCATTCATTCAAACGCCTCAACCAGTACTGTGTTATGCAGCAACATCTTACCATAATCTTTATAGTGAAACCGTAGTATTATCACAAGATAATCAAGCAGTGTGTGCAAAGTGGTATTATGCAAAAATTGATCTCCTGATGTCGTTTTCCGCAATATGTTAACGATAACATGCGTGACGCTTTTGTGATCCACAATCTCAACAAACAATATATTTGATCATCACATTTGATTAACACAAGTCAATGTAAAATGAACGGGAAATTCGACCTTTATGTCGAAAATACCCACAGCAAGTACCTTCAATATCATACACTGCAACCGTAGCTGCCAATCACTCTCGCGCTATTAACACGCTGACTCTTTGATTGACACTGAAGTCCTCAAAGTGCAAACTGCTGTTTACATGTAGTTGAAAACTCCAGAGTGACATGCTGCAAAAACCACGCATCAAGTGCACCTACCTAACTTGTGGTCACATTCGTTCTCTTATTGTACTTTATCCTGATTTTATGTCCCTGATCTCATTGCACACATGTGCGTCTTCCTTCAATTGAACCACTTGACGAGCATTATACGGTAGATAGCATTTTAATCTATGTCTACAACTAAGTAGATAGATTTTTAGGATTTTGCTCATTTCGCTCTTTAACAAATACTTCCTTCAGACTCACGGGATATACAAGAAATTCGGTAGCTTCAAATGTCCTAAGGTCCATGACTCTCCAACCACACTACGAAAAATTTTAGATATTAATTAAACAAGTGCTCACATATATATTACGTTCAGTATCTGGCAACCGTTTTACTATTACTTAAATCCAAGCAGTCGGCTCTTAAGATCCATATAACCGTCTCATTTCGCTTGGTCCCGCAGACTGGTGACAGCCTGTCAAACGGCGAGCAGCAAACTAACGCAAACTACAGGCCACACACATGCATCGCCAACGACCCTAATCCGAGAGTTACAGGTCGAACGACCAGGCAGGTTTTATCGATTAGGCAGATAGCTTACTTCCAAATTTAGAAGGCTTTTAGTTCTAAGTCCGTGTATAATTTCAATCCGCGCTATTTTAAATCGTTATTCAGCTGCGGCTGTACAAGCACATCAGCTTAGCATTAGTATTACGCAGCATAAACGGTCTTCCTACTATCCAATATTTTATGACTATTTTAACAAAGAGTAAGTAGGTACCACAATTATCTTTCACTTTTCATTACAATACTCTTGTAATAACTAGCTTGTGGACAATGTGCGGTACTTGCCGATGTCAAGTGTAAGTCCATTGATGTGTATTGGTCTGAGTAGAAACATTTTTAATTGGCAATCGATATTTCGGACTCAGTTGGCATAGTGAAGTTGCTTAGGAATATAAGTGGTGTGCCAGGACCAATATTTTACTCAGAAATATTTATTTTCATGCGTGTCTGAATAACAGGATTATCCTAATCGGTATATAGCATGCTGAAACTTTCGGCAAAGAACTCAACCATGCTCAGCTTTGTTCAATTTTTGGTAATTAATAAAAGTACGTAATGTGGGACAACAAAAGATAATCGATATTAAGTATTTGGAAAGTATGCTATATTATTAGGATGTGTGACCGATTCTTTAGCTGACAATATTTTGCTATAAACCACATCGGTTTGGAGGTTATTCCATGCTGGCGACATTTTAATTGTCTATAGAATTCTTTTAAGATTTACAGGCACCATTTTATTCTACAAATAGTCTCTATACGCGAGGGTATATATAAATGGTTGGAAGTTCACACACATCTGATCAGTTATAATCTAGAATCCATTGATAAAAATGAACAGATCCAAGTTTATCACTTTGAGATGAGTGCAAAGGTTAATGAAGTCCAAATTGCAATGCTCCGCCAAATTCTTAAGGTTATGAATTGATATGCTTCCGAGTAGCGTGGGGCTGTGATGAACAAAATGACAAGTAGTACCACGAACGTGAGACAGCTCGTTTAGATAGTTAGTGCAAATGTGTAGAGGTTTTATTTCTTCACACATATCATTGCCCTAATTGGGTCTGCGAGCGGCTTGTGTTCATCCCATTATGAAAAAATGGGATCCCCTTATTGAAGATGACAGTGACTAGCCTCAGGATCCATGCCTTTCCGCATAGCCTCGATGTAGGCATTAGGATATGGAGGCATATATAGGATATAGAGGATATATAGCAAATCCCCACTACTACTCATCAGAAATCAAATTATACTATTTTGTGACATAAAACTAATTCACTTGCTTATTTGTTAGTTTTTCATCATTTTGTGATGAGGTTCTTAATTATATAGTATAGGTATGATTTAATTATTTTAAGGAATCACTTTTCCGTGTTTAATATCAATACAATGCCAGTCAGAAGCGGGACTTGGTTGGTGTCAATAATGCTGGTACAATTGTGCTTGCATCTAATGGAGCCTTTTATTTTCCCTAATATTTTATTGCTCCCAGATAATGCCAAATTTAAGGAAATTACGGAAACCTTTGGATCGATTAGTGGAAGGCGTTGCTTGTTGTTCAGGAACTACAAAGCAAATTGTGTTAAACTTCGCAACACTCTAGCATTGCTATTTTGGTTACAGGCCATGACCTAAACGAGGGGTGCGTTACTGACGGTACAATATGTGCTGTGGTGAATCTCAACCAGGAAATATTGCTATGATTTCCGAGGAGTTAAACTACAGAGACCCACTACATTAATAACTATAACCGTTCTTGGCCTTAAAGAAATTTTATTGTACACGGATGATTAAGTGTGTGCCCTGGTAAATGTATTGATTTTGTAAATAAAATTGAGAAATTCGACCAAGACTATTTAGCCATTGTTTGTATCATGGGCATGTAAATGACGGTGACTATAATATTGTCCCCCAAAATTAACTTACTGCGTAAAACTTCAACTAAGGTGTTGTTTCTCAATTGAATCTTAAATTCCTACGGCGCGATTTAAGCATCTCTCTAACTCGTGAATTATGGTGAACTATACTTTGTCTACTGTTCAACAAAAGGAAGCATAAAAAATACTATTCTGGCGATGGTGACCAAATTTTATTATAAATGATTCACTCATGCTAAGAGCAGGTTTGACAGTGCGGAAGGAGGCAAAGAGCAAGTGAGCTATAAGCATGTTAGCAGCAAATTAAATGACTATATTCAATGAATGTTTCATCAATGGTTTTAAAAATTGATTGCAATTTTTTAAACACAGGGCAAATTCACGACATTTCTTTAAAATTCAAAAACATTTCAAAATGCTGCTGCTCAAATAGAAACTGAAACTGATAGTAAGATAGTTTCTTTCATTTTTTATAAATGGGACTTGACTTTAAATCTAAAATATTAATCCGTATGTTACCATTATATTATTTGTAATGACCGCATTAAATTAAACAATGTGATCTTGCTTTATACACAGCTTTTATGCTTCTAGTTTAATCTCTGCACTACACCCAGTTATCTCTCTTCTTCCTTGTAACATGACAAACTTCAGGAAACTAAAACAATAACATAGAAAAATAATCGATTCTTTTTGTTTATCTAAAATGTATATCTTGTTTTCGGCTCTGAAATCTTCGTAATTTGAAGTTGGTCGTGATATATCATGATTTTTGACTGAGGCCGTTGGACACAGTTGTCTTGATGAGTGGTGAAAATGTTGATGCCTACGTCTAATTAAAAGCCACAAGTTGCAAAAAGCGTTCAATGAAATCTGACCACACTGGTTAGAGTTTGGCGCTCACGTTGTACCAAAGGCTTCTATATCAGACGTAACTAGGAAAACGAATGACTAGGGCACCTAGGTTTGGGACATATTTTTTGCAGTATCCATTGGAAGCTAGAGCGACTAGTGAACTTAGAATGCTAAGCTAAGTGTTCCAGATTTGTAAAAATATTTGCGTCCGTACCCGTGTTGAATTAAGCTAGGGTCAAGGTATCACGGAAATTTTAGAGATCTTTGTTTCTCTAATTGTATGTGAAAACACTTATATTTGACTTACGATGGATTCGGATTGCGTACAAACTACTAGGTTGCATTAGATTCAGCTTCAGGGGTTAGTAAGGCATACGTTAGTTGGTTTATGAAGAATAAGTCTCAGTAAGTATAAGTTATAATTGGCATTTTGTAAAGTTTTCTGATTGCCTTAGTCGCTGTGTTTGTTTGGCTGAATGACTTGGGGACCTCCATCGATGTTAAGTTTACTGAAGCGCATGCACGACAAGAATAAAATATATTGTATGCGATAATTTGCTTGGGAGCATTCAGCAAATTATTTTAAGTTGTTGATGTATAGAAGGAAAGTTTGTGGTATTACGAGCTGGAGAACAACTGGATGCCAACGAGCATTCGTTTGCATGTGAGGTATGTGGAAATCAAATAGTCGTTATATATTTATAAATGAATCAAAAACAACAGCAGCACTGAGGTGGTTGCGCACCAAAATCAAATCCCATCAAAATAAGCATTTCGAGTTAAGGAGGAAACTTTTTAATTACTATTAGGATCATGAATCTTAAACATGGATATTAAACGTGAATACCGTAACCACGGTTTGCCCAATACCTTTTTTAGTGCACAAATATGGGTTCATTTAGGGAAAAACATGGAATGAACATTTCACTAATATTATCATCAAAACGACACTGAAGCATAAACAATTAACGGACAACATTCTCATTCTCTCTTTTCAGTATACATAATTGTCAGAATTCCCATAGGTTTGGCAAGAACCGGTTAAGCAAATTATTCACACTGAGTATGCTAAGTATGCCTCTACTAATTTTTTGCAGTCTGGAATTTTAAACATTGCACTTGGACTGATTGCGAAATGACTAAATTTTGAATGAAGCCGAACATAGGATCAGAAAACATTTTTTTATTCTTGTTGGGCTTTATCAACATGCTATTTTTTCTATATTTTAAAGAAGTAACTAACATTTGAACAATGAACAATGATTTATCACTGGAAAAAAGCAAGTGGTTGACACGTCCCGTAGAATGGTTGCGGTGAATATGATACAAGTAAAATATGTCTGGGTCATCTATCGAACGTCTGCCGAGAGCAATACTTTGATAATTAACATCAGTGTAAAATGCAGAATATTATCGCGCGTAAACGTTCAGTAAGAAACTGGGGTGCAGTGATTGTTGAGGTAAGGAGTGAGAAAAGTAAAATATGGTCGCTCACTTTGGTCCATTTGATACATAATTCCTGTTGAAAACATGCTTGGCGTAATCCACAATAGAGGAGCTTAGGTAACAAAATGTTGGGAGCTAAGAGCAACACCTAATCGTTTTTTGAAAACATCTAAGTTAGGAGAAGATACAACTGAGTCTGAGAGTGCGTTCCATGGTTTGCAAACTCGAAGGGAAAAGTAATTCCGTCGACACTCTAGACGGCTATATTGTTCCTTCAACTTTAAGCAGTTACCCCTGAGCTGTGTGTTGTGGTTAAGTTTCAGCAAATGGCGGCATACGTGGTTGGGGTCACTCAGTATCTGATACGCTAATATGAGACCGCCGCGCAACATTCGGTTTCGTCCGCTGAAAATGCCCAGCAACTTCAGCCTTCGATGGTAGGAGTGATAGCGCAGGCTCTTTACCTTCTTTGTTGCTCGTCGTTGTTGTGCCTCTATCGCTGCTATTTCACGCTTCAACTAAGGTTGCCAAGCTTGGATACCGTATTCAACATGCGGACGCACGTAGGAATTGAGCATCATTGGGAAGATTGATGGGTCGAATCTCCCGAATGCCCTTCGTAGCATGCCAACGTGCTGGTTGCCTCTTTTCGCAGTTACCTCAGCCTGTTTTGAACAGTTGAGGTCGCTCTGTAGGATCACATCAAGATCACGTTCCTAGGAGCTATCCTGCAATCCGTTTGTCTCAAGTATATCCGTGTAGTTATGTCTATGGCGTAATTGTACAACGCGACATTTGTCTATGTTGAACGGTGGGGCGTTTTGAACTGACAAGTTCGACACTGTTAAGATCATGCTGGAGCCGTTCATTGTCATCCGGTCATCTGATCCTTTGCCATATCTTAGTATCATCAGCAAAAAATAGGAAATCGAAAGTAATTGATCTCGCCAAATCGTTAATGAACACCAAGCATGGACGAGGTCCAAGAACCGAGCCTTGTGGTACTCCACACGCTACATCGATTGCATGAGAATATGATTCTCGGACTCTCACCACTAGTCGTCGTTCCGGAAAAAATTTGCTAATCCAACTCAGGATTGGATCGCCAATGCCGTAGTTCCGAAGCTTCTGAAGGAGAATGCGATGGTCTAAGCGAGCAAACGCTTTTGAAAAGTTCAGGTAGATGGCATCCACTCCATCATCAAGAGCTTCAGTCCAGCTATTACGTGCAATTAATAGATTAGTATTACACGAATGCTTTTGACGAAAGCCATGTTGTTCTGGAGCTATTAAATGGTGGCTTTCCATGTACTGCATCAGCGCGTCTGCGAACCGCCTGTTGATATGCAAGGATAACAACTTCTTCAACACAGCTTCCGCAGTGAAGGTGCTGTTTTCTAAACCAGATGGTGGAGTGTTAGAAATGAGGAGAATGTTTATGCTCGTTACCTGCTGGAAAGTTTGGGAGTAATAAAGCCGTAGGATATCAGCTGCTTTCAGTGCTGACCGCGTGCACCCATCAGCCGTGACTAGCGTTGGAATCCCTCGTAATAACAGCAGGGCGGCTGCTTTGATTTGTACGCAATTTCATAGATTTATTGATAAAATATGAGCCATTGTTCCAATGAGGAGGGTTCCTAGTTTGGCGGTGACACGACATTAGTGAGTGTTCTTTCGTCTCCGCACCTGTGGACCACTTCGGTAGTCAGTTACCGCTACAGGACCCATGGACCTGCCGTTATGTTAAGGTCTTAAGATGCATGTCAATCCTGCGTTTCAAAATGATATTTACACTTCACTTCCAAATGATTGATAAGCTTACAATTTCAAGTGACTCTACGGCCCTGATATTAGCTGCCAACGAGCATTGCCTACGCTCAGTAAGCATACACTTTGGAGCAATTTTCCTCCTGCAACAATGCCTCCGGAATTAACTACTTTCACATGATAACATGTTTTCGAGTAGTTGCTAAGTCGATAACAACCAGTGTCACGGCGCGCACACATGACTGCTTCTAAGACGAGTTGAAACAGTGGTCCATAACAGGATTAGTGGTCGTGGTTGCCTTTGTAAATGATTGCAAACACATTGTAGGAACGTCCGTGGGTGAGACAACAGTATTTGTCTGTTCTAAGTACTCACCTGAATTACCAGAGTAAAATGCCTGCATCGCCACTAAGTATAAGTCTTGCGTTCTTTCTAGCTGGACGATGTAGCATCTATAAACACCGCAGTCATTGTAGCCTTTTTACTTGTTTCTCTGTTGAGCATTGCCGATTTCATGGGATAGACTGCTAGTTCATGGACGTAATATGAAGGTACCATTTGCATTGACTGTGCTTCTAATGGTGCCATTTGGAGAGCCAATTGTCAAAGAGTCTCAACACGTATGGGCAATCATATGGAAGTAAAGCCTAATTACCCTATGAATACACAGGTTATTATGACCTTATATAACGCTATACATGCAGACACTAGAGCGATAACTGATTAACGAAATGGCCCGCGGGTTTGGAGACAAACGAGTACCAACTAACGTCTAGTCCACGCCACACTTAGAACCCTCTCATTTTTGTTGAGTCAGCAACTGTGATAGAACTAAGCAAACATAGAACTTTCGTTGTTCAGTTTCAGTTGGTCTACCAATTTCAATGGAAACCATGTCCCCATGATCGTCGCAAAAACAAGCGCGCATATTTTTGTTCGTCGCAATCAGCCGACAATTCAGATATGTCGACCAGCTATCCGGAAAAGCACCAGACGGCCGTGTCGCGCTATTGGGGCTCATCAGTGGCGCGCATCCTTCGGTCCTCTGCGGAGGATCGAACACAACCAAAATCCTTCCTTTCATAAGTAATACCAATTCGCCCGTACGGATTCCACAAAATGCTATGTCGATTCATAGCTGCCGTAACCGGGAAGTCCTGACGCCGGAAAGCCGACCGCTGTCATCTGCATGGCAGGTGCCTGCATGGTAGTGGAGGATGCGTCGGGCTATATCGCATTTAGCTAACAATTCATGATAGTCAGATACCATCCTCCATGGCGCAATTGCATAAGCTGCGGGCTAGTTGGCAAAGGCCACTAGCAGTCATGGGTTCGATCCTCCGCAGATGACCGAAGGACGCGCGCCACGGATGAGCCCCAATAGGGCGAAACGGCCGTCTGGTGCTTTTCCGGGTAGCTGGTCGACATAACTGAATTGTCGGCTGATTGCGACGAACAAAAATACTCACCAAAATTCTTCCATTCATAAGTAATACAATCGCACATATTTGTATAACCACCTAGTAGCCATTGTTGAACTGCGGAAGACCAGTTCGAGTATTGCCTGTCTGCGTCAACATGGGCGACCATATAGAGTAAAGCCTAATCATCTTAGGAATACGTAGGTTTCTATGACTTTTATATAACGCGATACATGGAGACACTGAAGCGGTATCTGATTAACAAAGTCGCTCATGGGTGTGGAGACAAACGAATACTCACTAACGTCGTGTCACTGCCATACTTGGCATCCTCCTACTTTGAACAATGTCTTAAGATTCAATGACGCTCTTATCCAACCAGGGAACTTGCAATCAGCACACAACGCAACCACTACATTAGCGATACATAGCTACACGATTCACATCAGCGTACAACGCACTGGAAGATCACAACAGGCGGGCTCTGCAAATTGAATGGCTACAAAATTTCCATTCGTACGCTAGTACTACGCTTATCTAATCTCGTTCGCAACAGTTTTCCTATTCCCCGCCGCAATCAACTGCAATTGTTGGAATGAGGTCGTCGACAAAGCGGCGAAGGCATCACGAAATTGCGTTACATCACTTCTGGACCTTCGCACAAATACTTGGCACGCAACCCTTAGCGAAGTACTGCGGCCTACGCGACTTCGCCCGAACAGACATGCGCCGTTTGCAACACCGTTCACTCACCCGCTCTTAACCATCCGCTTCCCCATGATTTAGGACTGCAAGCGACCAAGAACAGTGATAACAGTGACAAAATGTCTGTGGCTACTAAAGTACTCTACATATG
Organism: Dicrocoelium dendriticum; assembly: GCA_944474145.2. Taxonomy (NCBI): domain Eukaryota; kingdom Metazoa; phylum Platyhelminthes; class Trematoda; order Plagiorchiida; family Dicrocoeliidae; genus Dicrocoelium; species Dicrocoelium dendriticum. The sequence goes on along the minus strand of OX104063.1, from coordinate 218,924,400 downwards.
CTGCCGAGCATGTAACGCACTTTATTCCCTCCCGTTTATTGAGAAAAAGAGGAACATTGTGTGCACAAGTGTTTTATTTAAACGGTTGCAATCTATAAATCGGAAAAATGAATCACCCGTCCGGAAATGTTCACAACATGTCTCATCATCTGTTCGCAATGGTGCCGCGTAACGCAACCTCATGCTGCAAACAACACCTGCTCGAGGAATGGTGTGCGCCACCCGCCAGTGCAAATAACCTCTTTTGGATCCCCTCTAAGCATTTCCGCATACCACTTCCTCATAATGTCCTTCACGTACGTCTTCACAACACTCCACACGCCTTCGACAGGGTTTAGCGAAGGAGGGTACGGCGCTAGTCGTAGTAGCATCCCTGCTCGATACCCTTCCTCCTTGGAAACCTCCTGCACATCTGGGTGGCACGGTGCATTGTCACAAATCAGAACACACCGATCAATGAAAGCAGCTCCCTGGGAATCCAGAAGTTCTTGAACGCACTGCGTGCATCTCCGCTTGTTGAAGCTGCCTCTTAAAACGGGAAAAGCTATCAGTCCCTCGCTCGTCATTGCACCCACAACGTGCAATTCTGCCCGTGGCTGTTCGCCACCGTGCACTGTGCTCGAGTCACCCTCCGTGAACGACCCCTGGTGCGACTACAAAATAGATTGAAATTGGTCTCATCAATCCAAACGAGCTGCCTCTCTTCTGCCTGCAACTGTAGCAGCCGCAACACAAACAGCCTCCATCGCATTTTGTTCGCCAAAGTGTTCATGGATTCCGGGACTGCGTGCAACTTCTTTAGTGTGATAACATGACCGTCAAGGTATCTGGAAACTGTAGTGATGCTAACTTCAACGTCGAATTCAGCCTCCTCAAACGGAGAGTTGATAAGGTAACGGTCAGTTCTTCCGATACACACTCGATCAGAACATCGATATGACTTTCTGTCAGGGATCCGCGGCGAGCCCCACCGTGTTGTCCCCCTCCGTTCCACCGATTCTAACATCCGCATCCAATTACTGTACATGCTCTCACATTCAACAATGCAGCAACATTCATCCAATCCCCCCTTGCTCATAGGCACACAAAATTGGTTCTCTCACCTCAGGCGAGTGTCGCACGTACGGTCCTCTTCGTATAATGTGGTCTACGCCAGATCCACGTCCCATCTTAGCTGGCCAGCAGCTCACCGCAAACCAAAGAGATCGAGGTGCTATCACGACGTTACCTATAAATATTGCGCATTGCAATTTACATAGCACATTCCTTTATTGCTTTAATCCACTCCATAGGCTTACCTTTGCTATTTCCCTATAGACGGTAGCTGTGATGCTATTGGTTTACTTTCCTTCTAGAATGTCATGCTGTCTAAAACCACCTCTAGGCGGGTGGCAGGAGTGCCATTGCTCATTCAGCTTAGGGTGTGCATTGTCCAAGGCACGGCGTGTGCCTGATCAGCCGCAAATGCAGGCCTGTCTGATTCCCACAGACCTCAGGGACTGCGGAATACCGGTTAGAAGAATGCCTGTCTACGCCACCATGGTTAGGCCGCTGAATAAGCTGCTACTAGGTAGCCACTAGTGATCACTAAGTATAGACCGCTTCATGTGTTGCTTAGTATGTCTGTCCGCACTGGTTATGGCGTATGCTTCGGATCATGTGGTAGCTAGGATCTCCTCCTTTGACAGGCATCAGAAGTTGTCCATTGGACGGTTTCAGTTTGGAGACTAATCATCGAGATTTACTTCAGATGGGCATCAAGACAGAACAGAAGTTGGTGCTCGACCACTTTCATTGGACTGTCTGTCGCTTATGCTAATGGCTTCCAACCAGTGTCCCATGACCAATGAGAGTGTCAACGACGCCAAAACAGCGATCTTGGCCTCACTAACTTGAAAGTACTGCACGCGATTTCGATAATGTGTCACGCTACAAGCCTGGTACAATGCCCTAGCATGCGTGTAAAATGGTATAGTCCAACCTTCCCTTGAAAATCTTTCTGACCAGCCTTATTCCTCACGATTCGCAGGAATGCACTTGCCAACGGACGGCGTAGTGGAACATGCAGCCACACACAGAAGGTGCCACTTCTTACAAACCGGAATATCCTAGAGGCCAACGGTATGTGAGCGATGTGACTGGCGGGCTAAGCAGAGTTCAAATGTTGCAACCTCAATAATGATGCTGATAGAATTAACGTTCCAGGTTGCATTATTGTGGTTAAATCCCCCCACGTTGAACCAGTCCAGAGTAACACTCAACCAACTTGTTCATCGCTGGCCGGGTTAAACTACGGTCAAACGTTGCAACAGAAATTATCACAAAACTGCACACTTTGCTAATGGAGACACTGCGTCCTGTGTGCAGTGTAGACAATTTTCGGTACTCTTGTAAATGCAGCAACATATTCACAGTGAACCCAAGGATCAAGGGTGCGAGCTAGGGAATACACCACACATTGAATGTTAACGACAGTATTATTATTTTCGTTTCCTTGTGCTTTGAAGATATCTTAAGAGTGGGTAGTTCATAGCGTTCTGATGTTCACATGGTTGCAGTCCGAAAACCCTAATTGTGATAAATTTGAGGTTTCACAAGCTTCATTTCCTGAGCTGAGATAGATGGTAGTAATGAGTTTAAATTTTTATTGCCTGTATCTGATGTTCCTTCAGTACCACGTTTAACAACATAGAAGCATTTCCACTCCAACTACACTCCCATTTGTTTACGCAAGCTATTGGGTCAAACGATGGATCATACGAACTTTCAAGGCAGTTTCCAAGTCGTACTGGACAGCTATTCGGCCTTTCTGGCAGGCAAATTGAATTGTGCTTACTGTAGGAATGGTTGCTTCTAAATCTAATGTACAGCTTCCGAACCGGCTGAGTTGGGTTCCGTACTTGATAGACCAACGTCCAATGGGGTAACGAATTAACGCGCCAGTGCACTCAAATACAGCGGACAAACAACGCACAGAGACGGTTTCTATTAAACACGCTATTCATTCATTCAGCTTCAATGACGATATCTTGTCTGGCAATAGAAGTGTTTGTGAACTCGCGTCTATCAGTTCCTCTCACCTTTGGAAAACCTGACATGACGTGAACAGTAGCTTCTTATTCACTATCATTCCACTATCCACGCTGGTATATAGCTGAAGGTTGCTTCACCCAGCAAACTCACCTGGTCTTACAAAGCGCTTTCCAAACTTCCTAGTTTTTCGAACAAAGAAACTGTATCCCCATTATCTCAGTCTGATCATGAAAGAATACGGCGCAGCGAATACCAGCAGAAAATGACAATAAGTTGAATATATCACTCGGGCATAGCTCACTGGAAGCCGGTCCCGTTTCACTCCATTGCGCTATACCTCAGATATCGCATCAAATCCTCGTACGAACACATAAACATAGGTATGTGCAGACATGTTATGAAAACACGTCCCTGCCAATGACGTGCTATACAACAAGATACGTAAAAGTTAGGCCAGCAACGTGATCAGAAAACATGTGCTTCTTTCTAGCCAATTAGAAAAATGTACACGCATATGCCGAACAGCATTAAGACATCCCACAACGCTGATATCCTTGGCGCCTACTTTGGAGATGCGTGCAAGGAACTGCAGCCTCCATTCCATCTGCGTCATGAGTTTCTGGGGATCCCCGGTCAGAAGTTCCTCGTAGTGCACTCTCATCTCATTCTTCAATCTGGCCTTAACCACCTGCCAAATATTCTCGATTGGATTGAATAACGGGGAGTATGGGCTCAATCTCGGTATGGGTACTTTATCGTATCCATCTGCTGACGACAGTTCTTCCAGTGCTGTGTGACATGGTGCATTATCACATACCACAACAACCTGCCGGATCTCTATCTCCCGTTTCAGGTTGACTTAAAAGTATCGCAGCTACTCGAGAGATAGGTGACCTGTGAATGAGCATCTCCGGGTGGTCATCGACACTTTCCCTTCCATCGTGAGTGCACCGATTAAATGCAAATTGTGGCCTCTGTTGTTGGCAACTTTGCAACAGGCCCTCACTCCTCCGGTCACCCGACCACGAGTACGTTTGCAGTAAAAGTTGAAGTCAGCTTCGTCAATCCAAATAAAGAACCTGCCATCGCTCTCAAGTTAGAGAAACTGCTGAACGAATTCCCTGCGTATCCGTTTGGTTCGCTCATTGTTCATTTCCTCGGGAACATGATAGGTGTTCTTCATAGTTATCAATCGACTATCTAGGTGCCGTGCGATTGTTGACTTCGAAATGTCCTTGTTCATTTCCGCTCTTACTCGTACTCGCATTTCCTGTAGCGTAAGAGTTGAGTCCCTTACGATCCAATGCAGGATGTCATCTACGTCTTCCTCCGACAAAATCCACTTACGACCGCGCGCCTGTGTAGCACTCGGCTCCTGATCAAGAGAACAACGGATCCGAGAGTAGGCTGTTTGATATTTGATGTTGTCCACAGTTGCCACAAGCTACCACTCATCACCGTTGACGAAAGCGCTTAAAACTTGGTCACGAATGTCTGAGGAGGTAATCTGGCAAACAAGAGAAGGCATGCCGACGACAGTAGGATCATAGACATGGTTTCGGTCGTGTACTTATGTTCCAGCTGTGCATTGCTCTCAGACCAATTGTGAACCATCATTTTGGAAGTGAGAGGGGCACATACAAGCCCTTTGCACCGTCGAAGTGCATTCCCCTAAGGTTCATTCAAAAGTCTCACCTAGTCAACGGACAGCGCGCTCACCGCCCCAGACTGATGCACCAAGCCTTCAGAAACACAATTAAGGTCAGAAAATTGGCTCTGAACGGCTGGCGAATCGCACAGGGTTTTGCAACATCATGGAATTTCTTTGTAATGTTTTGGACTTTGCAGAATTTTGCTCCTTCATAACAAAATTTTGGAATTTTTATGCAAGTTTGCGGGAAATGCTAAAGTGGTAGCCAGCGCATCCGATTAAGCTCATCGAGAGCACCTCAAAATCCTCTTCATAAGTCTCGCCTCCAATAGTAACAGTGCCAATCTAAACAAGTGTACTTTTCAGAAGCCGTCTATAGAGTTTCTTGGTCATCGCATTGAGAAAAATGGAAACGGACTTTGGACGACAAGGTCCAAGCTCTCCGTGACCTTTCCCTTCCGAACACGGTAGCTGCCGTTCGCCGATTTAAGAGCGTGACCAATTACTATGGAGTATTTCTTCCCCATTGCACTGATTTTCTCAGACCACTGACCGACTTACTCCGTGGTCGCAAGAACCGGGATATAGAACTTACCCACGCCGCCTTGATGCCATCAAAACCAATAAAGAGGCTTTAGCCACCTCAGTTATGCTTCATCATTTTGACTCCAAATGTCCGCTTAGCGTTGCCGTCGATGCATCGAGCACCGCTATTAGCACATTCTAACAGCAGATAAATAATTGATGTTGGAAGCCACTTACTTTCTGTTCGGGACGTTCGCAACCAGCAGAAATTAAATAAAGCACATTCAGTAGAGAAGTGCTGGCTGTTTACTCAACGATCCGGCACTTCCGACAAGTCGTCATAGGTAATCACTTCGTTATCTTCACCGACCATAAGCCATTAACTTTCGCCTTTCGAAATCAATCCGCTCGACACTCACCGCTGAGTTTCGTCACTAGGATTTCATCGCCCAATTTTCAACCGATATTCGACACAACTCTGGCCAACGGAATGTTGTGGCTGATACTCTGTCAAGAGTGTCTGCAATTAGCTCCGGCCAGCAGGTATTTCATCTAGCTGCCATGGCAGCTGCGCCATCAACTGATCAAAGTTCAACAGAGATTCCGATACTTCTCTGAAGATATCCCCACACCCCCTGCCATCATCCGATGGCACAATCTTATGTGACACCTCTACAACATGACCTCGACCCCTCGTTCCTGTAATTATTCGTCGTCTTATTTTTGCCACGCTTCATAACATTGATTATTTTGCACATCAATCAGGGGAATCTCCAAGTCACTACAATTAAAATATAACAACATTTATCTGGATCTACGGCAAACTCCTCAGAGTGGTGTCCATAAATCAAAGGCTAAATTAAGGCTTGCTAACCGCCCAACAGAATCTGCGCCATTTACCTTGACAATTACTAACCTTTTAAGTAGGTAAGCCATATCAAACGTGACTGCTTTTAACTCATTCCTAGACCCCATATATTACGAGTTGGTCAGAACACCCACACCGACAATCCAGAGCCGCGTAACATTCGCATCGATAGCTTCCATAAAATAGAGTAATGTCTCACCCGTACCTTCATTCATTGGTCCAAGTAAAATCGATGCGACAACCTTTTCAAAACGTTCTTTAGTGCCTACCAAAACAATACCAGTTACCAGCCACAACCTGTAAACCGACGTTCGCTTACCAGAGCCACAGCGATTAACGGCCGCGTGCACTAGCTTTCCTAAATCTAGCATAATAAGGGGTAACTTGGTAGATGTTGTCAACCAGTGGAATTCCATCTGCGGTGATATATGTATTCGGGTTGATCCAACTGGGTTACGACCCGTAGCGCGTTACCCAAATTCAGTGCAATACGGCGAACCCAGAATCTGGGGTAACATGGAACTCAGCTGAGGAGAAAAGATCGTAATTTTCGCAACAGTCCCGTCTTCGTAACTGACCCAGTGAGGACTGCATACTAACAGCTATTTCTTCTAAAGGACGGTCATATAATAAATAATACCCTGGCGGCTCTTCTACGAACGAAAGCAAGGAAACCGTTTCTGTTCATGACGTTCCTAAACTACTCAGCTCTCCTGACCACGAAGCGCATGAACGAGAGCAGTTGTGCTACATCGGCTTAGCACTCTCTGTGGACGAGGTTATCGCTAAATCACTAACGAGAATGCCTTAATCTCCGAACCACAAGGGCTGCGGTCCAAAAATAATGAAACTCTTGCGATACTCCGAAGGAATGACAGAAATACTATTGGATAGCTGGTTGAAGCATCATTCCAGGTTGCTTACCAAGATTATTCTGAAGAAAGCAGGTGCACGGCCACTAATCGTCAGCACTTCATAAAAACATGCAACCTAAACAATATATTTATCTCCACAATTCTGCAGCGTTGTATACAAAATAGCATTAGTGACACCTGTCGAGACAAGGAGACATACGAGAGAACATCTCGATCTGGGATGCACTGCGCTACCATGCAATCTGTCTGAAATTTAAGAACCGGTTACCCTGGCAAAAACGATTAGGGCTGACCGACGTACGCTCGGCTTAAAACCAAACAATAATTTGTTGTCCACCCACACAATTCTAACATCAAAAACGCCATCACGCTTGTATACTAACGCTCAAGGTCGTCTTAGTAGGTTGGCCAAAGTTAGAGACCGCCAGGCGTCAAAAGCGGGGGATCTAATTATAATTGCGGAGAGCTGGTTAAGCTTTGAGACAGCGCATTCTGAAGTCAATTTACCTTGTATGTCACTGCTTCGAAATGGCCGATCTGGAACAGGTGCTGCCGAAATTCTGTATTGCAAGGCTAATCTCCAAAGTGAACTCATTTGCCCACCAGAAATCCGTGCCCCAGATTCACTTTGGTTTCTGCTATGGTTGCGGAACCAAGACACATGACTTAAAGCTTTGATTTACCGTCCACCAAACTCTAAGTTTGAAATGGACTCCAAACTAAACCCTGTTCTTCAGGTTGTTATCAGCAAAACATACAATCACTTTCTCATACCAAACGATTTTAATGTGCATGCAGATGAATCCCCGTTTCTATGAGGTGATTTCCAGCTTCCCCATGTAAAACCACGTGACTTCGCTCACCATATTTAAATGTTTACCAGCCATCTATACTTGATCCTGTGCTTTCCAAAGATATAATAATGGTCGACAGACTGGTTACAATCAAAACACTGGTTCGCAGTGACCATGTGACTCTACTTTTTAACTATGTCTTATGCGGAATATACTGCAGAGGAGGATGCTAAAGTGAATATAGTCACGCGCTTTCTAAAGTGATAGCTTGTACATTTCCAACTGATACACTCAAGAAATTCTCCAAAACACCTTCACAAAGACATGTACCACACTGGTAACGAACGCGTCTGAGAAGAAGAAGAAGAAGTCATTTATAAGGAGAAGAACACGCAAATACATTCTTTAATGTACTTAGCATGGAGATCTCACATATACAACCCGAATTCCGCAACCTGGACTGCGCATGTGACACAGCGTAAATTATGTATGAGTTTGAACTTCGAGGACAAGATGCTGCATAAGCGCGTTAATGAAGAGATTCTACACGAACCGCAAACTCTCGTACAGGCATGTTAATGGCCTTCGTAAGTTGTAAAACGAAATTACAGTTCTGATCATGACGGAGGGGTTCATGCGATCAGCAACGAACGCAGCCGATCTATTTGGAAATCACTGATCACAAAGCCTCCTAAGCGTACAGAGCCCAACAGTTATCCTCGTTTCTATTGTTTCAACCTCAGGTTTATCCGATTTAATTTTTACTACAGAAAGTATGTGTTGCAGTCCTGTCAAATAATCTTTGCAAATGCGCGCCAGAAACTCCGGCGTAATGGCTGTGAAAAGCGACGTCAAATTCCTCCCCACAAAGCAACGGCGTTCAGCCACTCCGAGACATGGCCCAACCGTTGACAATGTTCTTTAAAAAACTACGCCCCCGTCGTGGTAGCAAGTTTCCCTAACTTAATACCCCATTGTATTAGTTGTGCTTCCCCTTCTTTCTTCGTAAAAGAGCCTTCAGAGGACCACTTGCCATTCTTCCTCTTCACCTCAGTTAAAAGTCGGTCGGGTCACGTGACTTTGTGTGCGTCGTTAGCCGGGTAGCGTACGCGTCTAAGTCACTAGCGCGCGTCTACCGTAACCCCCTCTCGTGTGCGTCCGTTCCGAGGGCTCAGCGTCCACCAGAATACGTGCGGCTAGGATCGTTCTCACACCCGCTCATTTTACGTCTCACCAGCACTTACCCAGGCTGAGCTAATGCTATCAGGTCAACGCAAATCCGTTCGGTTGGCCAGCGTTCCAGTCCGTTATTTTAGGTGTACTCCAATCGTGCCAGTGAAAATTATAACAGAGGCATTCCCTCAATTATAACAGTGGCGACAGAGCTTTCGAACCCTGACCGACGAATACGCCGATTTAAAAATGATACTGCAGCAACAACTTGAATCAATGGCCGTATTAACCGAAAACTCTCAGGTCTTTCCATTATGCAGGTCCAAGCTTTAATACGCAGTCGGTGGACCAAGTGGTTAGCGGCACCAACGAATTCCTGTACGAAGCCAAGGCCGGCGTCACGTTCAAATCTTGGTATAAACGGTACTAGGACCTGTTCACCACTGACTTGGCTTGCCAAGACGACGCGTAGAAGGTCCGGCTACGTCTTCGCAAACTTGGTACGCCCGAACACCAGCGCTACGCCAATTTCATCTTGCCGAGGAACCCACGTGACATTAGCTTGGACGAGACGGTCCGAACGTTGTCCCAGATTTTTGGCTTGCAGTTTTACCGGTTCAGTGCTCGTTATCAGTGTCTGCAGCTGGCCAAACGTGATGCCGACGACTTCATCACGTGCGCGGGTGTGGTCAACCCTGAATGCCAATGTTTTCAACTTGGCTCACTTATCGAGGACCAATTCAAATGCCTGCTTTCCGTCCCTGGCCTCCAGTCTCCACACGATGCCGATATCCGGACGCGCCTCCTGTCTAAGCTAAAACAGGGTAGCTCAGTTACACTCCAGAACCTGGCCGAGAAGTGTCAAACACTGCTCAATCTGAAGCACGTTTCTGCAATGATACAGAACGCCGCCGTATCTGGGATGGTCCAGGCAGTCAGAACACTGAGGGGGCAGTCATCCGTGAGTCCAACCCAATCCGACCACACGAAGTCCCCACCGTACGAGTGCCGATTCTATGGTGCCTGGCATTTCCACCGGGACTGCAATTTCCGGCAGCATCGTTGTGGACGTTGTGTCAGGGTTAGGCAACGGGAAGTTTACCGCCAGCCCGCACCAGCCAAGGGAGCCAAACCTGGGCTGGCCACCATCCGCGGTCAGAAGAAGATATCCCGACCCAGACACACACCTAAACCTGGTCTGGTTGGCAACTCCCTGGGCCTGCTGGCCACGTTCCAAATCAACTGCGCATCGGAGAAAATTCCTCCACGTCTTGAGCAACGGTCAGTCGGTCCCATTGCAGTTGGATGCTGCGTCGGACATCACGATCATCTCTGAGGATCTCTGGCGATCAGTTGTCAAGCCACTGTTCGAACCGACCTCCCAATACGACACCACCGCCTGTGGTGGTTGCGTAAAGTTAACTGTGCATCTGCACTGCTCCGTCTCCTTCTGGGGCGGCACATTCAACGCGACCTGCTACATCACGAAGGCGAAGCACAACCTGCTTATTCTCGACTGGCTCTAAACTCTTTGCTTCGCCGATCTCCCTCTTCAGGCCAGCTACAATGCGGTACATTCTCCAACAGTACCAAGTGACCGAACCGAAGATATCATCAGATATTTGGCCCCGGTATTCTAGCATGGTCTTGGCCGCTGTACACGAACCTGCGCTACGTTACAGCTCGTACCTGGTGCTTAACCGGTATTCCGTCCCAAAAGGCCTGTCCCATACGCAGCCTTACCTTGGATCGATGCCCAACTCCAACGTTTGGAAGACATGGGCTTGCTGGTGCCTGTGTCCTTTTCCGCTTGGGCAGCGCCGATCGTCGTGGTCACAAAGCCGGATAGATCTCTCCGCATCTGTGCCAATTTCTCCATCGGTCTCAACGCAGCACTGGAGCCAAATTGCTACCCGCTACCGAATCCAGCCGACTTCTTCACAATGCTCAACGGTGGCACGTGATTCGCTAATTTCGACTTGGCAAACGCCTACTTGCAGATTGAGGTCGTCCCTGAGTCACAAGCCCCCCTGAAAATCAATACGCATCTTGGTCATCTCCAGTACACCAGGCTCCCGTTCGGTGTCAAATCCGCTCCAGCCATTTTCCAACAGACGATGGATGCGATGATCTCTGGTATTGCGTGTATGGCCGCGTATCTGGACGATCTACTCATTGTTGGTCGCTCCCCAGAAGTGCTTCGAGAGCGCCTGGCTGCAGTCATTTAACGTGTCCAGGAGTACGAAATCTTAGTAACTTAAGTTATAGTCACTGGCGTTGAGTGTCGATTGTAACCAATTTTCGGAGGAACACCAGAAGTGGGAAAAGTTTCTGCAAGGCGTGCGACATACGTCAGCTGACATAATTGGGCCTTGATAGTTCTTTGTGGCAGCTAATCAAGTTATTGCAAAATGTACAAGTTCATACGCAACAGAAGCGCATGTAGCCGGCACTACTCCAGTCAACTCTGGAGCAAGATCACATTTTTAATTTAAGTATTACACGTCTATTTGACTGTCATAAATTCTGGGCCTTCTTTGTATTGCGGGATTTTTATGTATAAATTTGCCTTAGCTTTTGAACTTGTTGCACACACTGATCACGTCTTTAGAATGATGCCCGTCTCGAAATACTGAGGAATGTGGTACTGAACAAGCAAATGTTTGGCTTAAATTTCCCTAATCAGAATAAGCACACATTTTGGAGGCAAATAGAATTGTTCTGGTGTGTGCTTGTGGACTAAAATGATAACTAGGCAAAGGAGATTTCCATCGTCGCACAAGAATAACTAATTTAATTGTAATAAGAATAGAATATGTGAATAATTGTCTTTAGCATTACATCCGCACTTCGTGACAGCAAAGAATTTTCTTTTCATCTGGATAGGCTGCACTTGCACGTATGGAACGGTGAAAGTGCGTAAAAAGTGGGAATATTTTTATCAGTAGACACAACAGCTGGAAGCAAAGGCAAAGCTTTGCACACCTACCTTGAATATACAGTGAAAAATTGGAATTGCAAACTAAACGACTTCCCTCGCTTTTCTAAAATGCCAATTCCTACTTACTTTACTATGTGTATATGATTGTTTTGGTCGTTAATTTAGTCGAACTCTTTTTCTCCCATACCATGAGGTTTGTTTGAACCTACCAAGGTTCCAGTGCACCATTTGTAGGTAGGATTTCCATTTCATCACCAGTTTTGCTACTTTGCTCCTATATACTAAGTCGCTTGTAATGAATAAAATAGGTTCATGTAGAAAATTCATTAAAATTAGCGGAGGCTAGACAGATGACTGAACAATTTGATCGAAGATATCCTTATTTAACCAACTTGGATGTTACAGATACCATGAACACGTAGCTATGTCATATAACTCTAGTTGTAAAGTACCCAGAGGTCGCATATTGTTCTGATGTACATCAGCGATCTACCGCAACTTATCAGGTCGCCTTTCGCCTTATTCCCGCAACATGTAACCTACGTCACTTCAAAGACCAGATAAAGCATTATAATGTTATTCAGAACGTTCAACATAAAAGAATCGATATTCTGCGCCTATCCATCACTTTCACGTCCGCTTTTGACATACCGTTTGATGGTGTACAGTAGCGCAAACAAACGAAACCGCATTGTACTAGAAAATATACAACGAACATTCACAAAGCACTTTTTAGTAACCTCACCGAGATTAGAATATTCAGAGCGATGTGCGAAGCTCAATTCTGATCCCAGATGTTTGAGGCGAATGAAGCACAACTTTATCATATTCTCTAACTTCCTGCATAATAAATATAGGTTCAAACCTTAGCAGGTTAATAGTATAATCAACATCATACACCACACGCAATAAGGAACATTTTGTAATACAATGCCCGTCGAAGATCATCCGGTTCGCTAACTTATCCCTTAACAGCTATGCACGAATTTGGAACGAATTGCCAACCGACATCCGTGCTAACAATTCAGAGCAGGAATTTCAAAAAAGACCAGCAAATACTTGACAATAAAAAAGTGATCCATCTATTCGGATATTACATAAGGAACAGCCAAGTATATGAAATAGGTCCAGGATTTATATGAACCAGAAACCAGTTTGCAACCGAGACCGAATATTGCAAAAGTAAGGCACCATATACTCACCGTTTTCATCATTCTTCCTACTTCTTACGTATGCCAATGACAAAGTTGGCACCAACCAGTGTAGTATGAGGGAGGAAGTCAATTAAACACACTACCTTCTTGGTCGTCATTGTCAATGTTCTTGGTATTTTATCACAGTTCAGTCTTACATATAGTTATTATAGGTGCACCTCTTGCTCCAGTTTTACGTGAATGTCAATACCAGAATTCCATAGTACTAAATAGCTATGAACAAATGTACAAGAAGTAATCTGATGCCTACTTTATACATTCATGTAATAATATGCTCAAGAGACCTACCAAGCCCGATATAGACATCGTGTGCAACATCAGGTAACCCTGAAACAACAGGAAACTTTTATACCCAATGAGAACTGAAAAACGATTTCCATTACTGTTGTGCGTATTTCGATCATACGTGAGCGTTAAACTATAAGATGCTTTATTTGCCTGAATATGCCGTTACATGCGTGTCTCGCTAAAACCGTGAATATACGATCTGTACCGATATTTGTACGCTCCTAGACTGACGGACGTGATGCCCTGAGTGAAAGTTATTATGTCCTGGAGGTTAAAGTGCGAAACATTGAGGGATTTCTGTCAACGAACAAACATTCCTCCGACGTATCATTAACATGTACCGTAAATGCATTTCTGCTGGTCTCGCACACTATTCACAGTCACCAGAAATCCATTTCCGAATCGTCGTAACGCAGTATGAAGGATGTTAAACTACACCGAGCATTTTTGAGTGATCGAAATTTATTCTAATTATGTCTCACCGGAACGGCAAAGAAGCGGTCACTCACCGGTAACCTCTCAGTCACATGCACTGACTGAGAGCACGATTTTGTGACAACTAACCACCTGAAGTTAAAGACCAGTGGTGCTAGTGATGAATTACAATATTTAAGCTCCTATTTAGCCACGTTGCACTAATACTTTTTCATCCTCTTTGACTAGTTGCAAGTGACAAAAAACACCAACTTGAGACGGATTGGCATGCAGCTTTATCAACAGGGTAAGCAGACAATATGAAGAGATCTAAAGAGAAATTGCTACTCCAGAAGACTGCAAATTACTTTCACTACGGACTTCACTTTCTAATCAGGTAGTCTGCGTATGTCGGCAGATTCACCTCTTATGGCGGACTAATCACAGTAAGTGGAAAAATACCACAGCGTGGGTAACACCTATAGTATTGGTGTAGTGAAATGACGGGTCAACCAGGTAATCTAGACACGTGACTCACTGATTTATTGGATCTGGGAAAACGTTGATATGGAGGACGTAGGAACTAGTTCAATTGAATCTCGATAAACAACACCAACTTCACTTGACAATGTTGCCTTGGGGCCTCTCGCCTTTGGGTCCGTATGACGCAATCCGGCGGTAGACTATTCCGTAATGGCCATTTGCGAATTATGCCCAGCTGGAAAATCCACTTGCTTGCATGTTTGATCCGATCCGAATCAGCCTCTTTTTGTTTCAACAACGAACACCCATCAATTATTAGCTGAAATTCTAGCTTGACAAATTCGTTGCTGAAGCAGCAGATTGTTACAGTTACGCTCAATTGTGTCTCTGTTGTGTCCATACGTTCTTATCGTTCGTACCTTTCAAAAAGGTCCTACCTGTTGACGTCAGCTGTCCTAGATAACAAAATGTGCCTCTACCTGTGAATGACTGAAGTTGCAGTGTGAAATGACCAGTCTAGCGCGCACTTTTGTGCATCACTGCGTTACACCTAGTTCGACGGTGTTGGTCACTGTGCATTCATGGTGTGCAAACGGAAGCCCTTCAGGTTTAACTCCGGGAATCGTAACAAGTACATCTGAGCTTACTGGTCCGTGCATTTTAGCCCACATCTATAGAGTTGAACATTTCGTGCGGACATTAATGCACTGCAATATATTCCTTTATGCACGGTCCACGCGTACACGCCATCATGGAAAATAGTGTGCTCATAATCGTCAATCGGAATGAGTGTATTTGACAAGTTTACCATTCATTCATTCATTCATGTAATCTACACGCGATAAGGCCGCGATCGCACTACATTCGCTACACGATGCCATAAGCGGTATTCTGTTCACACCGGAAGTAAAGATGAACTGGATTATTCATCCATTTAACGTAGTAATCAAAATGTCAGTGGATTGGAAGCCTACAAACAGTGGTTCCAATGAAAGACATGCTGACCTAATTTTGTATTTAAACAACGACCACCGGAATTGGATGAGTGAATTACCTCTCTTTAAATAGCTGAACATGGTATACTGACATAGACACAATGCCATAATGTAGGAAGGTATTCTCGGGTTAGCTTTAAACTACAATTGCTATGGTGTCTTTTGTTAAGTGACTTCCTTGCATGTAATGAAAAAATAAACTAGGAATTTTCACCTTGTGAGGAACATATCCAAATGAAAGGAAAAATTGTTTGTGCACAACCGACTTTTGGATGATAGTAAACCAAATTCTCTTAGCAGCGAATTCTTGCAAAATTAGAAAGAAAGCAGGCACTGCATGAACGAAGAAACTTCCCATTCGGAATAGGTTCTCAAAATTGCTATCAAGATCTAACAATTAAACAGACAGGTGACTGAGAATGCAGCACCACTAGTCGTTCTTCCAGAAAGTATTGACACTCCATGGTGAAAGAAATGCAGATGAAGAGAGTAGTAACTTTGACAAGATGAAGGCTAATATACAGGTGCATAATAAAACACAACATGTATGCTACTTTGAGGGACAATTGTTCACATACATTGATAGCCTACAAATCGATGTTCACCAATCATTTTAAAAAGCGGACGAGAAAAAAGTAGGTAAAGTGAAATTCACTGGGTGCAGACGAAAATGTAAAATAATAACACAGTAAATGAAACAATATAGAGAAAGTGTCACTGCAATAACTAAATTGTGATCATTCATCTGATGTTGCAATCCAAGCTCGATGATATTTTGAAATTACCCAATTTCGCCAGTGTTCGGCTGAGCAAGCAGTTAGGCTGAAAAAATAACCAGTATTTACATAAGTTGAATCATATAAGGTACAGTGGATATTACGTCACACTAAAGAATGGTTATTTTGGAACGCAACTAGGTCTCTGAACATTGGGCCAAGACTATTGTTCTTGGGCTCTTCTTGAATAACCGTTTTGTATAGACTTTCAGCAACCTTAGAAGTGGACACCTTTAGTGTCAAATTAATGGAATACCCCTAATGCGCTCAATTAACGTTTAAACATATTTTATTATTTTAGTTCCAGTGGCATACCTCGTTAGTATTACTCGATAAAATGAAAGATTTCAAATTTAAATTACTCGCTGCTAAGTGCTTACAGATTGCGCACTCGATTATCAGTGCGGACGAATTCAATGACTTTTAGGTACTGGAACAAGGGAAACATGGATAGCCTCAGTGGGACGATAGTCAAGACAAACTAAGTCAAAATAAGTTTTATCTACTCGTATGGGAGCATTTTCGGGGTATGCACATCAACAAATATGCGCATCCACCGAGCCGTTGCAAAAATAGCTACCCCCTGCGTTATTCGCTTTTAAATCGCCACATTTATTCCCACAGGGACCTACATACTGTCATTCGATTTGGCTTCGCGAGCTCCTCCTATTACTGTGCATCGTTTGGATCTCTCATTCGCGGATTACCAGCAAACTGTGCTTTTGCAATTTCGAACTCATCCGTGTTTGAATGTAATCGGTCAATTTATGCATCCTCTTGTCCTACAAGCACTCTTGTGATCTTATTTAGAGATCATTTTGACAGTCATCCGAAAACCTTACTACTGTTCCTTCTAGTCGCTGTACACAGCGATAGTTGTCAATTTGGTCCCCTCTCGGACAGCTACTGCCACCATTAGACAGTAGTTTCCAAGCCATTTTGCTCGGCACAGCAAAGCGGCGACTGTCCGCCGCTTATCCACTTACCGGCCGGATCGATAACACACACGTCGCCTATCTGC
Source organism: Dicrocoelium dendriticum (assembly GCA_944474145.2). Taxonomy (NCBI): domain Eukaryota; kingdom Metazoa; phylum Platyhelminthes; class Trematoda; order Plagiorchiida; family Dicrocoeliidae; genus Dicrocoelium; species Dicrocoelium dendriticum. Next base: position 218,907,349 of record OX104063.1, on the reverse strand, counting down.
CCTAGGCGCGTGTGACTCATCTGGACGCGACACGTCTGACTCCTCTGATGCGAAGGACGCAAACATCTGACCTCAAACCAGTGCCGATTGCCACGCAACGAACAGTGAGGAGAAGCCATCCACGGTGCGTTATTATCTCTGTCCTCTATTGTTGCTCTATTCCATCTTGTTATTGTGGAAGCTTTACACCATAACACCACCAACTGCGGTCATTGGTGGTTTACTGCCCAATTACTGACCGTGGTCGCATACAGCAGAATGAGTTCAATCTAACCTAGTGGAAACGTAGATAACTGAGACATCTACAACCTAGATCTTGAACTCTCCCTTTCTATATAATCCCTTTTTAGTATTGGTGTAAGCCACAATGACTACAAGTCTCAGCTTCTAAGACGAGATCAGGTGCGAAACAAAAGGCACAGACCCTACCGGTTGCCCTGAAAACATTGCAAACAAGGCACGCTCAAAAGGTGCACACAGCAATTGTGGTGTCCAGTAAAAAATATCATCTTTGGAAACAGAGTAAAGAGTCCTCAAGACCAAATGAATGCTGTGGAATCAATCGTAAGACAGCTAACGCCACTAAGGTACATTCTGGACTCGCCCCAAAACCCAATGCACTGAACACTTGGATACAGCCGGTAACTTCATAGCTACTATTGCCACTGAAGTTAACGACAGGCTTACACGTTCTGAATATGTTGTCACTTTTAATATTCAGGATAGCTACCCGGCGAATGAATTAAAACATAAACTTCTATCGACAGTTCCCATATGTGACGCAGATTGCGCTGTTGTGAGACTACGGAAGAATTCACACAAAAACGCCCGATATTGCTGAAGTTCAACATCTCTGAGGTTGCCCGGTAGTTCATTAGTAACCGGAATCTAATTGTAGCTAATACTGAATTCAAATCGAAATAGTTAGGTGTTGCTCATCCCAAAACTGGCACTCCACGACCACAGTTTCACCCTGGTTTTTACTCATCAGGTAAAGATGGCCTGAGCTGGGCTGAAAATCAAAACCTATTGGCTAACGGTTGACGTTATAGTCACTAGATCACTGAGCTCCGCGAGCAATGCTTTATACAGGGGAAACGAATTCAACGTCTGACTTGGAGAATCCGCTGTATGGTTGGTTGCTACAGGCAACCTCTATTGAGACCTCGGTACACTTAAAGTGAACCTCGGTTATTCCGATCATAGGGACCGTAGATAAATAGAAATATTGTGGTGTTGCTCATCACAACACTGGTGCCCCACGACCGCGGTTTCGTCCTGGTTTGGACTCATCAGCATATTCTCCAATTCCAAATTTGATTTCGTTTTCGCCGTACCAAGCGTTGCTCACGAACCTCAGTGGCATAGTGCTTATTGCGTTAAGCGTGCTCCACTAGCCTCTGATTTTCAGCCCAGCTCAGGCAACCTCCACCTGATGAGTCCAAACCAGGACGAAACCACGGTCGTGAGGTGCCAGTTTTGGAAAGAGCAACACCATAACATTTTCATTTTTCCAACAGTCCTTTTGATCAGAATGACCGAGGTCCAACTCGATGAACTGAGGTCGCAACAGAGGTTACTTGCAGCAACCCAAACGCACTGCGGATTCTCCTTGTCTAAGTTTGAACCACTTGGTAAATTTAAGTAATTTCTGAATTCCTTATCCCCTGCAATCAGGCATTAAATCTCATTTTTCTGCTCGCAGGCAGCAGGTATAAATAGGACATGCTAAGTCTTCTCCATTGAAGATTATAATTGTTGTGACTCAGTAAAGTGTGTTACGTCCCTTGCTCTTCCTTGTGCAAATCAATGCAATAACTAAGCAAAAATAACTTTTAGAGCTCCCTATACCTTTGCGATCAATATAAAAATACGATGCACGTTTGAAATCCGGTGTTTGAGCGATCCGTTAGAAAACGTTCACATAAACTTATTGCTCTTGGATTCGTGGTGTACTGACTGGCAAATGTCTTTTCCCAGCGGACAAGCGAAATAATTTAACATGCAAGTGCGAACTTTCGCCGAATGCACTTTACCTTGGTGTTAAACCCACCCCCTCTATTAAGACTATGTGAGATCTAGTGATCCGGTGCTCTAACACTTTGAATTTTGGTGAACAAGTTGAACTCACAATGACCAGATCATGAAGAAGCGCAAAACTTAGTTTACCGTTTTCGATGCGTCAACATGAAGCGCGCCTGTTTGAAGAATGCGTTACCCCTGTATTAGAATACTGCTTAATTTTCTTTACAAGTAGCATAAAACGTGACCGCATGTGCATAGAAAGGTGCAGCGATCACTCACAAAGGCTCTCTAATTTTTGATCTAAACTTAACTACTCGGAACGTTGTCAGATGTAGCAACTGGAGCCACTGTGGTTAAGACGCATGTTACTTGGCGTAACATTCCACTTTGATTTGATCCATAAACATGTTTTATCGTCAGAAATCAATACACACTGCAAAAAGTGCGTAATTACGCAATTATAAATACCAAGAACAAACTCCCAGTGTTCAAAACAAAACAAATGTCCAAAACAAATTTCTTCATAAACAGATACACTGAGATCTAGAACAGTCTGCCTATTGAAATAAGAACTCGCGACTCACAACTGCTGTTTAAAAGAGCAGTTTCAAATTGCCTGACGGTGCCATACGTAAAACAATGTTGCAACTAAAATGCAATGAAAAGGTGTTATTTACGGAGGGGGCCAAGACGTAAGTGCGTTGATAACAAATACCTATGAAATGTGGTACGTACATTGTATTTACTTGGTCAAGCCCTACTGGAGGTGCATTGGAATAATGATATAATGTCTCCAGCATTACCTTTAATCTTCTTCACCCGACCCACTTCCCATCTTTACTCGGAAATCATAACGCACACACAAACAGCAAGTGTGGACTGCAGAGAAGTTGCTCACTGAGATTGAGATAACCATTTTCTCTCTATTCCTTCATATCATGAATGCATAGCCACGTGTACCTCGCAGCCATACAAAAGGCATGAGCTGAGAGGGACACGCTGACTGAATCTGTCCATCTTCATACACTTTGATCATTCCTTTTTCTCTTACTCGTCCATGTTTCCCATGTTGCTCTCATGCAAACATGTCAGGCAGCACGATGAGGCTAACAGATTCTGCTTCCATCTTCATCCCTATTTTAAAAATTCTCTCTTTTTCCCTGTTATTCATTCACGCCTAGCGTACAGTTATAAGAAAATACCTGCGCCAGTTGACAACTGCCATTCATGTTCACCGCACACACAACAGATAAATCTCAAATTCTATCTGTCTCGGCCAAAATGTACACCTGCTGAAATGAAGTGAATAAATATCCCGTGTTTCACCAATCTTTTTAGAAAGAATCAATGTATAGTAAGGGATTTGGTTACCCAAGCTGCTTTGCTTAAATAGTGCGATTTCAGTCTTAAACTTTTTCCTATCATTCAAATTGTTTCGCATAATTTACCCAAGTAAATGAAAATGCGGTTCCGTCCGTAAAATGGGATCTCCGTCAGGATTCTATGATATATTTTGTGCCTAAACATGGCTTTGTACTGCGAAAGCCTGAAGGATATAAAACGTCTATTATTTCTGCCTGATACATGGAATATGTTATTAACATTATACGAAGCAACTGTAACCTTATGATCATGCCGAACAGGGCAGTCAAAAAGCCGATAAGATAAATATGTTATAATATTAAAAAAGCGTCGATGAAAAACTAAAATGTACAGTTGTAAAACGATAGATTACATTGTCAATAAAGTGCATGATGTTTTGTTCCTTACGGGTCAATTAGTGAGCCTGATAGATAAGGTCTGATGAAGTTACGATAGGTTGAGGTACGATAACATAAAACTTTAACTCTCGATCATGGGAAATGTTAGATATGGTGCTGTCTGAGATAGCATGTAATGGATGAGCTGAATGGTTCATAATACTGGATGTAAAGTCAACGCATGCATCAAAATGTTAGTTGACGATAAAGTCAATAAGCGGTTCTTTCCTTATGCCAAAAGAACAAGTAAATTTAAGGAATCGGACAAAAGTACATAGTCTTTTTAAGAAGTCCGGCTAGTATAACAGGGAATCAGTATAACAAGTGAGGGAGTATAGATGCAATTAGAAACTCGTAGCAAACGGCGGCAAAAGTCCCAAATGAAAATATTCTCAGAAACTTCCCTATTGCAACCTTGTAAAAACTCAAACCATTGACAGCCTCGCATGCCTGAGCATGTTGCACCTAGAAAAAATATTATCCGTTCCTTGGTAGGTTTGCTTTTTCTGTACCACGAGAAATATACCTTATTACAAAACTTAGAATTTAAGCACAGGAAATGGAAAGCACTTTGCGTATAACAGAATAAAAACAGAGCTCTAAAATTGTTGAAATTTTGGGATTATGTTTATACGATTTCTCTTATTTCCGCTGCAGTTTTACGAGCAACGGATATGAAATCTGTCATTTCGTAAATCGGTTGTCGCGATGGGGCAACACAGACAGGAACGGAAGTTTATGTATTCTGTGAGCTTCCAAGTATCATTGGTACATTTGTGAAATCAGTTAAACAGTGTTAATTAATTTATTCGTTGTTGGAGAATTCCATCGTTTGACATTCTTAGACTGTCGCTTTTCAGCGCAACATAGTTGGATTTACTGGAAACTTGGGACAAGATTTGCTATGCAATGCTCGGAATGACCAAGGATTACAAGATTTTGTGTAGCTGATTGTTCAGATTTGTTAGTTAAAGCCGAATCTGGATGTGAATCGAATATGATGGGGAAATTCACCAAATAAACCCACTGTTTCATGAAAGTTGCGTCACTCCTAGTGAGGTCGCCGGCGAGAAAACAGATGGAACATCCAAAGTTTGGTCGCAACTCCAACGCAAAGTGGTCTACCAACGTTCGCAGCCACAACAGCACTGTGTCCGGAGCTACAAACACGTTTCAAACTACGAGTTAGGAAAGATAAACAAATTCTTGGTTTGTAATACAGTTAATAAAAGCTTAGTCAGGGCCTTAAGTATTTTGATATTTAATGTACTCATGAGTAGGGAATTTTGATGTTATTATGTGAGGTCCATCGCAGCCAGTTTCCAAATCAGATAGTCGTCCACAAGCCCGGAAAAACACTAAACTGCGGTTTCAGCCTGACAGTTTCTAAATGCTATGTCGTACATAGCTACCGTTAGTGGACGCCGTGTCTTTCGGGGCCAACCCTGTCCTCTGCAACGTTTGTAACTTGCGTGGCAATGGAGGATAAGACGCGCTATATCGCAGTTAGCTTGTAAATCATGACGTTCAGAAGCTGTCCCCCGTGGCCCAGTGACATAAGCTGCTGACTGGCGGTTCAAGTCGCTGGTGGTCATGGGTTCGAATCCTGAAGGATCCGATGGATGCGCACTACTGACGATGCCCAAAAGGCTGAAACTTCAATCTAGTGTTTTTCCGGGCATGTGGACGACTGTCTGATTTTGAAACTGGCTGCGATGGACCTCATATATTATGATATTCTTGAAGCTGATTTACACTAATATGTGTTAAGATAAGTGAGGACACCTCCATAATGTTGCAGCTATCCTGGGTGCTGGGATCTTATGTTCGGTGACCAATGAGATTAATGACTTCAACATCAGTGTTAGAATGCAGCCATTTTTCCTATAACTTCTCTATCCCTGCTTTCATCCATTTGTTAGCGGTAAATTTACCACGCTATTCGGAAGGTAGATAATGCGATTCACCTCTGGACTCCGACCACATATATTTGTTCGCCCATTTGATGTCTCATGATTCCATGCCAACGGACATAAATGTAATGTGCTTCGAAAGATGGACAGGACGATTTAACTCTAGACTCACACTACTAATCTGTTCACCCAGTCGATGTCCCATGACTCCATGGCAACCGACGTAACTAATATGTGATTTACAATGCGCATACCGGGATTTCATTTGGGATGAGCAAACCAGACGCGTGCACCATCTGATGAAAGCCGACTTAACCATTATCCCTCACTTGATCTCATATCGACGATGCCATATCTTCACTGCACCTTTAACTGTGGAAACCGCTCACTATCCCACCGTACAACCTGTTCAAACCCCCACACAACTCGGGTTTGAAATGTCTTTCCGCCCCAGAGGCACATACCTCCAGCTTCCTACCGGTCCCCGCTGGATGACTGACAGAAAGTCACCCCAAAAGCGCAGCCCATCGCATTTCCCCCCATTTGCTGTATAGTAAACCAAGGAGTTAAGATATAGCAGATTGAGTAGATGAAAGGTTGTAGTCTGATAGTGGACTCTGTATTGCTTAACCCTTTATCTATAGTGGCAAGGGTCGTTTGTATTCTTTTCGTGATTCTGAAGACCGGTTGTTTTGAAACTGAACGGTTATTTTCGAGGTACGTGAATGTTAAGTTTTGATTCCTATTGGAATGGTACCTTAGTTATCATCTCCGTTTCCTTTCTTGGTTGGATGCGGGAATTTTTTACACGTCACGAGCTTTATGCGAGGTTGCCACTTACTATGTTCACCTCGCAATAAAACATTTTCGAGGTCATCCATTTTTACGAAAAGTGACCGTATATTGCTGGAAAGCATTAGCGGAATGTGTCTGTTCACGGGACGACAATTGAGTACTATTTGCCAATAAGCACCATGCTTTTACTTTTTCCCAACCTTTTCTCAGTAATTATTTTGAAGTTTTCTGCTCTTGTGGAGGTATTCAACTGGAGACGCTTTGCATACATATCCTCGAAAATAAATACAATCGTCCACCGAGTATGAAAAACTTGGTGGTGAATATGAGATTGGTGTTAATAAACAAGTGTAAAAGGATTTCAGAAAACACGAAGAATCTGATGATAACAGCAAACACTGAATTCGAAGCCCCACATCTTGAATTACGAATCAAATGCCTGAACCTAGTAGCCATCAACAAATTCTGTCGTGTGTTTTTCCCCCAGCGCCATTTTGATTTACACACGTTTGTTGACTTGGGTTTTTCCGTTGTTTAATTGTGATGAAATAATTGTTATATTAATTCCAAGAGACTGTTGACCGAATTTACTCGATCCCCAAGGCCACCGAATGTTCCATGTGAAATTTCGTCCCAACCCCTGGTTGAGAAATTACTGACTTTAAAACCAGTTAATCCAAGGTCTGTATTCAAAAGCCAACAACGTGGACGACAGCAGTTCACTGAAGATATTGTTCTTAGGTTCAAGATGACAAACATGCCGTATGTTTGTGCACAATGCATATCCTGTCTCTCAACTTGCATTGGACATAAAGTGCATCATATGAATTTAAAGGCAAATCGCATACCAAAGCTGTTATGATATATATGTATATACATACATACATATATATATATATTCCACACCCCAAAATGCCCAAGAAGATAAATCTATCACATAATTTCACCAAAACACAACGAAAGCATTCACTTATTATTAACAGTATACTAACCCGCTACTGATAAAAAGTAGTAGATGCTTATGTAATTGCGTGGTGGCAGCAGTCGTCACTTGCATCGACCGTGTGTCTCCTTAGAGCTTAAACGACTGTATCTCAGTGGAAACAGGTGGCTTTTGCATGACTGAAAGCTCAAACTTGATTTTATCCGAGTTATGGTAGATATTCTGCTCACCATAAGCAAACGCCAGAATCACCCAATTCGCAACAGTGCTGGAGCATCTGCCCCTCTTTTCATGAAGAGAAGCTGCATCATGTGCGTTTATGAAGAGGCCCCCTGTGGTGAACAATGGTTGTATAAAAAATGATCGTGCCGGCTATCATTTTGATAAATGACAAAACCCCACTTGGTCATATTTTAGAAGGCATTGGTAAGGTCAACATCCTAGGATCCCAACTCTCCATGAACTAGTTAAATATCATTTGGCATCATAAGAGTACTTCAGTAACCCACCAGAAAAGCCCAATCCAGTTCAAGAGGGAAAATTTGAACTTGGCAACGCGTCTATCGTACCTGATGTGTTTGCACAAAAGCTTAGATTGAGAAATGTAATAGGTTTCAACATTCTGTAGAGAATTAGTTTGGGTAGAGTAAAAGCTCTAATATTAAGTGTATGTAACATGGCTGAAGTCGATTGCAAATGCCAGAGATTAAAAAGGAAAACATCAAAGTACTGCTGCCAGCTCACCTTCAGATGCTTAAGTGAGGAGTCTGTGAAGCGAATCCTAATAGTCAACTCACCATAACCAAAAGCACCAAGTTCAATTACCTACTGATTTAGACTGATGGGACGCCCATACAAAGGTCCATCGGAGGTCTTTCATCATGAGGATCAGAAGGAAAGGGCAGATTTCCAGCAACAGATCCAACAGGAAAACATACTTAGAGAGTTAACTAGACTCGTCAAAGTGGGTCTGGGCTGTTCATATCATGTGGCAGGGATCCATAGCTTTATTGTTTCTAAAAATACTACAAAGACACTAGTGTGCCAGCGAACAAAGAAAGTGCCCCAGATCTTGACACTGGCAAGCCGACTGACTTGAACTCAGTGAACATGTGAGCTGAGATAGGCCCTAAGTGTTGGAGTGAGATGGATATCAAGATTCAGATAGGAGTTACAAACGGAACTCAATAGCACAAGGACCTCTAAGGGCAGATGACCCGATGCTGTAGAAAAATTAATACCATCTACCGGCAGTTAAAACCCACTAGGAGCCGGTGTCATCAAATGTCATAAAACTATGGAAAGCATGACGGCAACTCATGAGTCTTATAAACACAAACTGCTTAAGCGATGCTTCTAAATAAAAGAAGCTTAGTCAGACAGACACTTAAGTGACTTGATGCGAGACAGAGGCATTGCATAACGAGCAACGAACAAGGATCTACGCTGGGTAAAAGTGCAGTTGGCTAACAAGTCTCGCAGGATGGTGAGGGGTAAAGAACAATAGCAAGAGATAAATGAGTCGTTTGTTTAAGCATTTATCTAGCAGATGCGCCACTGAATAACAGTAGTTCAAGTGGGAATTGAATGCGAACGACGTGACCAATGGGGACAGTTATAGTTGATGTATTATATGTGAAAAGTAAAAAGGAGAAAACATACATCTGTACCGCCTCCTCAGGTTAATGTGACATGTTACTCCGGTTTGAAGGAATAATTACTATAATTGAAGATAGCACAGCTTAGGCAACAAAGTGGTGGGGATCAAGAGCGAGATCCAATCGTTTATGAAAATACCCAAGGTGGGAAGGGAACAACTTATTTTGGGAAAGAGTTCCAGATTACCAAACTAGAAAAAATAATTCCGCCGACATTCCAGGCGGCCAAAATGTGCACACAATTTATGAGGGTCACCTTTGAGATAGATGTTATGGCTGAGTTTAGCAAGTGGCGGCATAGGTGATTAGGGTCAGACAATATTTGGTAGACTATTATGAGATCGCCGCGCAGCCTCCGGTAGCGGCCACTGAAAGCTCCCAATAACTTCAGCATTTGAAGTTAGGATATATTTCGTAGGCCCTTGACATTCTTTGTTTTGCTACCTTCTGGTTTAACCAACATTTCTACGTCGCACTTCAATCAACGTTGCCAGGCTTGGATGGCGTATTCAACGTGAGGATGCATGTAAGAATTGGGCATCATGTGGAAGATGGATGGGTCGAATCTTCCGAATGCTGTCTGCTGCAAGCCGACGTGCTGGTTCGCATACTTCGCAGCTGCCTCTAACTGCTTTTAGCAGGTAAGGTAAATTTGCATGAGCACACCAACGTCATGTTCTTGGAACGTATTTTTTGCAATGCATGAGACCCAAGCCTATAAACGTAGTCATGCCTATGGCGCAATTGAACAGCGTGACAGTTTTTAATATTGAACAGTAGTGTATTCAGTACTGACCAGGTTGAAGTCGTGTTTAGTTCACAGCGGAGCTCTTTGGGGTACTTTGGTATTCTGAGCGCTCACCATAACTTGATATCACTCGCGAAGAATAGGAAATCGGAAGTAATTTCCCTCGCCAGATCATTTATGAAAAGCAAGAATAGACGGGGCAGGAGCACGGAGTATTGTGGTACGCCGCACTCCACCTCAGGGATTCTTGTACTCTCACCTCCAGCCGACATTCTTGCTGGAAATTGCCTATCCAAAGCAGCAGTGGGTCACCAACTCACCAGAGATGCTGCTATGGTTGAGAATTCAGGGCTCCAAGCGAACAAACTCTTTTGAGAAGTCCAGGTAAAGGATATGGACTCCTGCGCCAACATCAACTGCTTCAGTCCAGCTATTGCGTGCAGTTAGTAGGTGCGTAGTGTATGAGTGCTTATGTCGGATGCTATGTTGCTCTGGTGCTTTCACCTTGTGATATTTCAGATATTGCGTGAGTCAGTCAGCGATGGTAATCCCCATAATGTTGGAAAGTAAAGGGAGTAGCGTTATAGCACGGTAATTGTTTGGGTCAATGCGACCGCCTCCCTTATGAAAATATGCGATGATTACTCGCTTCTATATTGTATGTATATGGTTCTTCTCCGTACAGAGTTGATAGAATATAACCAGGGGTTCCGCTAGATCATTGTCTCCTGTCTGTAAAACCAGTTGAATGTTATCGAGACCAGGAGAGCCGTGGATACGCAGGGTAACAGTTTCTTTGACAATTTTTGCAGTAAAAGTGATACTGGATAAACCTGACGTTGGGACAATAGAAAAGGGGATAACTGTTGGGCCCGGTACGCTTAGGAAGCTTTGTGATCAATAACATCTAAATAGGTTGGCTGCGTTCGTTGCTGATCGCATGAATCCCTCCGTCATGAGCAGAGCTGTAATTTCGCCTTACAACTTACGAAGGCCATAAATATGCCCGTATAAGCGTTTGCGGTTCGTGCAGAATCTCTTCATTAATTCATGCTTATGCAGCACCTTGTTCGCGAATATCAAACTCACACTGAAGTCACGCTGTGCCACATGGGCAATCCATGTTTCGGAATTCGGGGTGTCCTTGTCCCTCAAATAGGCATTTGCCTATTCTGCTCCTTTGAAATGACTTCTCTTTTGACAACGGAATGATTTCTTCTCAGACGCGTGTGTTAGCAGTGTGGTACATGTCTTTATGCGTGTTTTGGGGAATTTCTGAAGGGTATTAAGTAGGTCTAAGACACCACTTTAACAAGCGTGGATAACGCGTTGTAGTGCGTGACTGTATTCACTTTATCATTCTCTTCCGCAGTATATTCCGCATAAGACAGTTAAACAGTAGAGTCATATGGTCACTGCGACCTATTGGTGTAGCTGTAATTCCTTCGTTCGTTGGTGAGTACAAGCTCAAGTAAAAATTGCTTGTTAGTAGTTCGGAATCGGATGGGATAGATCACGTGGTTTCACAGTGGGTAGCTGGATACTTTACCCCTTGTACACAGACGTTGAGCTGAATGCAATCAGTGGCCGCTATTTTCAGGTCGTTCATATTAAAGTCCCCTGAGAAGAGAATGTGACTGTATGCTTTGCTGAAAACAACCTGAAGAACAGGATTTAGTTTGGAGTCCATTTCACACTTAGAGTTTGGTGGACGGTAAATCAAAGCTTTAAGTCATGTGTCTTGGTTCCGCAACCATAGCAGAAACCAAAGTGAATCTGGGGCACGGATTTCTGGGGGGCCAATGAGTTCACTTTGGAGGTTAGCCTTGCAATACAGAATTTCGGCAGCACCTCTTTCAGCTCGGCCATTTCGAAGTCGTGACTTACAAGGTAAATTGACTTTAGAATGTGCAATCCCAAGGCTTAACCAGCTCTCCGCAATTATAATTAGATGCCCTGCTTTTGACGCCTGGCGGTCTCTAACTTTGGCCAACTTACTAAGAAGACCTTGAGCGATAGTGCACAAGAGTGACGGCGTCTTTGATGTTAGAATTATGTGGGTGAACAACCAATTATTGTTTGGTTTTAAGCCGAGCGTACGTCGGTCAGCCACTAATCGTTTTTGCCTGGGTCATTGGTCCTTAAATTTCAGACAGATTGCATGGTAGCACAGTGCATCCCAGATCGAGATGTTCTCTCGTATGTCTCCTTGTCCCGACAGGTGTCGCTAACGCTATATAGTATACAACGCTGCAGAATTGTGGAGATAAATATATTGTTTAGGTTGCATGCTTTAATGAAGTGCTGACGAATAGTGGCTGTGAGCCTGCTTTCTTCAGCCTAATCATGGCAAGCAACCTCTAATGATACTTCGACCAGCTAGCCAATAGTATTTCTGTCATTCCTTCAGCGTGTAGCAAGATTTTCATTATTTTTTGAACCGCAGCTCTTGTGGTTTAGATTTGAAGGTATTCTCGTTAGTCATTTAGCGGTAACCTCGTCCAGAGAGTACGCTAAGCCGGTATAGCGCTACTGCTGTCGGTCATGCTTTTGCGCTTCGTGATCAGGAGAGCTTAGTAGTTTAGGAACCTAATGAACAAATGCGGTTTTTAAGCTTTTGTTCTTAGAAGCGCCGCCATGGTATTCCCTTTTTCTTTAGCAGTCCTACGGTACCGAGTATGACTTACGGTGTACTGGGTTGATCACCCTCGAGGAATTAAACAAAGCAGAAATCGAGATTGTTAGAATGACACGGGACAAAGTTTACAGAGCTGAATTGTAATGACTTTAAGATTGAAGCGCCCAATTAGAGTCTGCTGCTATTTTTTCCCATACAACATGGGGGGTTGCTGTGTGCGGAAGGAAGACTTTCATACTCGGAGTATGAAAATGCTTTCAAGTTCCCATGTAATATTACCTCCCAAGCATCCAGTGACTGCGCTGTTAATCAACTTTTTTCACCTGCTTGAAGGCCATTCGGGCGCTCCACAAGCGTTTACGAATCTACGTCGCAAGTGCTAGATCGTAAGGAGACTCTCTGCCGTAAAAGGGTTTATAGGGAGTTGCTGGACATGTAGAAGTCGCTTCGCCACTAAAGGTTTGCAGATGATGGCACCGCTGCCGTTAGCTCGAATAGAGAATTAGTGGCATCCTTTCGAGTTAGTTGGCGTTTATTACTTTTGGCCGTTTATGGTCAAGCACAGAAAAGAACTATGGATGTCCATTCACGTGTCTGCAGACTCGAGCCCTTCACATTTAGTTATGCCGTTCCTTGAATACCGACTCCTTTATCATGGCTGTTATGTGATTCGTTGCCGGCAGAGGTACCCCAGCTGAAATATTTAGTGACAACGGAGGCAATTTGCCGGAGCGGTTGCGGAACTGATGGTCGTTACGAAGGAGTGGTCGTAAAAGCGGATCAGTGATAAACTGCTACGCCTTGACGTGTCGTGGCATTTTAACCCACCGGCGGTCAGTCATAGGGGTGGAGGATGGGAACGTATTGTAGGATCGGTTAGATGAGTTTTACCGTCAGTCACGACTCAACAAATATTGTGTAAAGAGGCTTCGCGTACCCTTTTAGTTAAGGCAGAGCGTATCATCAAATGCAGACCGCTGGTACCTCTAACTTTGGACCCCACCAACCGATCAGCTCTAACTCCAAATGATTTGTTGATACCTCGACCCGGGGCATGGGCTTATTGGCTGAAGCTTAACCCGCTGCACACAACCGTTGTTAGCGGCAAGTAAATTACTTACTTCCCTGTTTTGGAAAAGATGAGTTAGAGAATTTCTGCTGCTGTTGCAACCTAGAGAGTAATGCCTATCTCCGCGTCGGAATTGCGGGCCAAGAGAAGTAGTTTAAGTCGCTCTGAAGCCATCGCGCGCAGTACGTGGCATTTAAGCATAGCTTAAAGCTCCTTCAGGTCGGAAGTTGGGATCGTCAGGACAGCGATTGTCAAGGCAAAAGATGGTTTGTTTAGGAGTAAGGTGAGAAAAATCTGGTTTTTGGTGGGTAGTTGCTCTAAAGAGGGTGAAGTTCTAGCTGTGGGCTCTTTGCAGGTAGGAGGCGGGTCTTTGATTCTGCCGCTCCAGAGAAGACCACTGTGAGTCAAACAGCCGAAGTAAGAGACCTTCGACGTACGGGTGTAAGTCCCTTGGCCGCCCATTTTGGATGGACCCGGGGGTTAGGCGATCCAGATTTGAAGGCAGCACCATCCTTAGAATAACCTGAGCGGATTTGTCGGGGAGTTTGTCAGAGAGATAAATTTGTTCAATCGTTTAGAACTCTCCCCTCCGATGTTCCCTCACAACACCTTACCATTGACGGCCCATTTCCTTTTGCATGTACCGGAACCCCGGCGGCCGGTATTACCTACCCCTTGAACATTAATAAACCAGTTGGCTTTGCATATCTAGACCACGCTCTATGGTTACCCAAACTCGCCTTACACATTTTGCTTTTACACCCTGCATCGTTTTATGTGCTAGTTACCTATAACCCATCTCAGACACCACAGGGATGCTCACCATAGACTACACATAACAGACACTCCGACAATCAGCTGTTCTGAACCTGTCTATCTTTATATCCAATCGATCTTGCCTGCTATGCTATTAGTGTATTTTGTCCTATCAATCATGGCCGCATCAAGCGAGTTTGACCGCTCGGCATATGTCTAGCGTTTAGACAGTCAATTGGTGTATTGGCTTGCTTCAAACGATGATGCTCGGTTACGGCTTCGCCCACTTGTTTGCATTTTGTGCTTGTCTTTGCATATCTTTTGGATCGGTGTTCTGCGGTATCCACCGAAGTTTTATTGCGTTTGTGTGTAAGGAAACCGTTTGAGGTTTGCCACTTTTGGCATCCATTATTATTAGTATTCAATGACACCACAGTTACACCGGCGTTAAGTTTTTGACTTATCCCGGGGATTGTGGATCTGTTCCGGTCTTAAATTTGGACAACCGGTGGCTGCCCTTATCACACAAGGTTTCTAAACATTCTAACACTTACAATGATAACCCAGTTATTCCTCCCTCTCTCATACTTCTCCTGTGGCAAGAAAACTGTCGCTAAAAAATTACACAGGAGCTACAAGAAGTAGATGTTTTCACCACCGATTATTGTTGGCTACTTCGGCACTTTGCTTCAGCCTATATAGATTTAATATGGCGTACCTGCTCATTATGCACAAACATTGCAGCATAATATTAAGGTGTTCGGTCACCAATGGATCGGTTGCAAGGGTCAAAAGGATTGGCCTTCCCAGTCACCAGATTTAAGCCAAAGGAGCGTTTGCAGCATAATTTATCAGAAACGTTAACACAGGGATAACGGGCTTGTGGTGCACAGTATGCGTGAGAACACACAACCTTCTGCTGTCGTCCCAGGATTTGTCATTATTTTTTCAAGTCAATGAGCTTTGTGCAATAATTTATTCTAAATATCCCCGTGGAATAGATATTGCCTACAAATGCAGTTTCTCAGTTCCCTGCTAGTAGGCTACTGCATCATTAGCGAATATGTTGGAATGAACGCTCATGTCCCGTCTGTAAAATTGGGCGGCGTTACCCCACTTGTTTCCTGCAACGGCGGTCAATACTGCGACCGGAGAATAGGCTATGCGGAAGTAAGTAGTCATTAGCCGGCAGAGAATTTCAAACTCCTTTATAAAACCGTCACATTCCAAATTTGTAAGGCCTAATTTTAAAGAATGTCTATTTTGCTAAACTTTTGGAAGGTAAATTTCAGTCTACAAAAGCGTTGACAATAACCCTAGTTGGCCGGCCGGTGGCCGAGTGATAAGCGCCTCTGGTTTGCAACCATAAGGTCCCCAGTTCGAATTCGCTTAGGGGCGGGCGTCCTCGCGGTATACGCAGCTCATGTACGACTGGTGATTTTCGCGTGGCAGCGAGGCGCCGTAATGGTGTACAGTTGGCTATTTATTTCCTCGCAATGAGGTTGAATCTTACCGTGGTGCGATGGTTTGTGTGCCTCAGCGACCCACTGAACTATGTTGGATGGTGCTTTCTTTGCAGATTTAGAGACACTGATACCAGATTAGTTAATGGTTAGAGGCCAGACAACTCAGCCTCCTGGTCCTCCAGGTTAAGGGTTGGAATCAAGTGCCAACTTAATCCTTGAAACGGACTACTAGTAGCCCAACGCCAAACTCGCTGCTTTGCAGTCAGGTTTTGAACCAAAGGCTTTGGTTGAGAACCCTAATCGTTCTTCTGTCTAGGCCTCAGCAACCTGACAGTATTCTGCCTATGCAATACAATGAATTGCTCCTTAAACATTTCTTTGCTTTTGGCCACCGCAGTGGATAATCAACGGTGCCCTATCGAGAGGCTTAGATGTTACTGCCGAAGGCTATTCATCTTCCTATTCCCCCTATTATGCTTTTTCTCTCTTACCATCCCGTTCCAGCTTCACTTTTATCCCCATGTTTTAAACCCCCAATTCTTGGCCCTCCCGCACCTAGCGTTGCTAGGCTTTTCTAGTTTCAACTCACATGTGAACACGGAGCGTCGTCCCTGTCCTGTCGACAAGCCCATGTCTAAGCAAGAAGCCAAGTCCAGTTCACCGGCCAAGCCGGTGTTGGTATCGCCCTGAGTCCCCGGGATGGTGCTGCTCTGGTTGACTGGATTCCAGTCAGTAGCCGGATGTATGCGGTACGATTGGTTGGCTCCTTCAAAGCTTCGAAGTCGCGCGGGACTACCAGGTGTTTAATTGTCATTGATGCATGTGCACTTAAAAACTGTAGCGACGGTTTGGTAAAATACGATTTCTATAGCCAATTGAACGAGCTCTTTGCCACAGAAGAAGCTCGGACACTGTTGTGCTGACGGGGACCTGGAAGCTCAATTGGAAAACTATAAACTGATGAACTGCATCTGTGCGGCCAAAATGGTGTAGTCTCCCGTAATGATAACGATGAGCGGATACTTCATTTGTGTGAAGATGCTCGCTTATTTCTTGCGAGCACTAATTTTCGACACAGCACCAGCCGGAGGATGACTTGTTGCCTACAAGCCTCGTACCAGCTATGGACGCAAATCGATCACATTGCGATCAGTTACTGCTGGAGAGGCTGCGTTCAGAACTGTCGTTCGACTTGGAGCACATTTTTGGACATCGAGTATGCACTTGTATGTGCTGACAGCGGACGCGTATTGGCGGACACTCACAACGACGTTGTGAGAGCATTGACACCAGCCAACTAACGAAGTCCGCTGTTCTAAATGCCTGTCAAATTACGCTGTCATGCGAGTTGACTAAGCGCTCACTGGAGACAATTGAAGGTCACTGTTCGCATTTTCACCAGACCTTACTATCAGCAGGAAAATCCTCATGTGATGAGTCTAATTCCATCGGATCCTTGGTAGGGCTCGAAACCGCAACTCGACTGTTGCCAGTCCGTGGTTGAGACCACTGAGCTACGGGGGACGGCAACGACCATCATGAATACGTTACTAGATATGATATAGCGCCGCTCACTATCCACTGAGTTACACGTTACTGCCTTGCAGGGGACAGGGTAGCTTCCTCACCAAGCGATGAGCATAAAAAACTTAAGCCGCCAATTATCTTTTGGCATTATAAACAGTTTGTTCTGCATACTGATTACAAAAGAGTAGTAGGGGGAGTTGAATGGTATACGCAGAACTTCGTGATATCTAGGCTCACTCAGACAGCCGCCACAAGCCCGGAAAACTACTGTAAGCGCTTTTCATCCGTAGCTCAGTAGTCTAAACTACGGACTGGCAACAGTCGAGTTGCGGTTTCGAGCCCTACCAAGGGTCCGATGGTATGCGCACTGCTGATGATTCTCGAAAGAATGAAACGCACGTACAGTGCTTTTCCGGGCTTGTGGCGGCTGTCTGAGTGAGCCTAGATGTGACGAAGTTCTACCTATACCATTCAACTCCCCCTACTACTCTTCTGTAATAAGTCTAATTGCCAACGTGGAAATTTGGCCTCTACGCGGTCGCTGAAATTATTGATGCTCGCCAGCATATACCGGTTGGAAACGAACACAATGAAATTCGCAAAGTGCTCCGGACAAGACTCCGTTCTAGCTTGGTGGTCTCCTCGTGCATCAGAGATGGAAATGGCAGCTGCCCTCGGTAACCATGGCAACTTATTTTGGTGATACGGGAAACGGGCAGCTAAAGAGCTAATGTTAGTGAAACAATTTAGGAGGAGAGTGGACAGCACATCCACCGTTTGGTAAAATCTCTAGTAGCGTTGGGATGAGCATTTTGAAAGGCAATTTAATCGGTCGGAATTGTTCGATTTCTCACCTGCCACTGATCGCCCCGCTCCCTGGGCTGTCCATGTAGATCCACCCTCTCGCTTAGAATTCGAATGTGAGCTTGGACTGTTGAAGTTAAACAAAGCTGCGGAACCAGGTGATCTAACTTCAACCCTCTTCAATTTCGATGGACCTGATCTTGTGGATGATGATTATACGAGTAACTAGTGAAACTGGCGAGGGGGAGGCAACTCTCCCAACCGCCTGTAGTCGCTCCGTAGTAGTACCAATTTTCAAGAGAGACTCACAAACGGAATGCGACAACCATAGAGGAATCAGTCTGATCTCTATCGCCTCCAAATTGCTTGCCTCTGTCATCATTCACAGACCGATTGCCACTAGTGAAAGCCAGGTTCGTGAGGAGCAAGCCGGGTTTTGTCGAGGTCGTGGCTGCATTGACCACATCTTCACTTTGTGTCAGTTGTTGGAGAATCGTCACACATATTGTCGGCCCACTGTTGTCGTGTACGTTATCAATGATGCATGCGATTCGGTGGATAGACATGCACTTTGGGACCGTCTACTCAGAAAAGATGTGTCCGAGAATTATGTAAATTTTATCGGAGGATTATATGCGCGTAGCTCAGGCAGAGTGAAGGCGTACGGCAAGCTGTCGTCGCCCTGTGTTGTGAGACATGGATGCCCGCTGTCACCTTTCCTATTCAACTTTGCTATTGCCGAAATCATGCAAATCGCGTTCACAATACACCACTTATAATATGTGGATCTGCTCCCAGGAGAAGGGCTTCCTGACTAAGAGTATGCTGATGATATTGCCCTAATCTCTGATAGCTCCCAGACTTGCCAAGCGGCACTGGACAGATAAGCACTGGATGTCTGCCGGTTTTAGGCTCTGCTGTGCACCACTGAACTGCAAAGCGTACTTCCAACATTGGGCTGGACTGCCTCCTTCGCTGACCCTTGGTGGGGATCAGCTAGAGGTCGTTCAAAAATTCAACTACCTCGGAAGTTATATCAGCGCCAGCGGGATTGAAGTTGAGATCACCAACCGTATAGCAAAAGCCTGATGCACTTTTGCTAATCTTTGCCACTTATGGCGCCGGCGCAACATAACGCTTGCCCTGAAGGTTAGAGTGTACAATGCAGCGGTACGTTTGATCCAACTGGGCCGTTGTGAAACCTGGCCCCTTAGATCATCGGACACAAGGAGGCTAGTTAATTTTGACCTCCGGTGCCTTCGCAATTTAGCTCAAATCTGGTGGGAACACCGCGTGAGTAGCGAGCGTGTTCGACACCTTATATACGGCACAGGATAAGGAAATGCACCGCTCAGCACCATTATTTCAGGCGCTAGGCTGCGATGGCTTGGCCACGTGTTATGCATGCCAGTCCACCGACTCCCGCGACTTGCTTTGTTTCGCGCCGGGAGGTATGGATGGAAGAAGCGGAGAGGTGGCCAAGCGATGACTTGGTCGAGAAGAATGCAGACACTCACTTCGAAGCTGGCCTCATTTGCAGCGTCTCAGCTCCCTGGTTGGGGTCCGAAAAAGGATGACCACGTTTGTAGGATACAATTGTTGATATGGCTAGGAGCCGACCTCAGTGGCGTTCGTGCTGTGAGTATCTTTGTCCCTCCCTATCTATCTTAGGCTACCCTCCAACCACGATCTCGTTATTTAGCAGTTTATAATGTTGCATAGTAATTCTTTTGCTGCATAGGAGCCAGCAGATAGCTTAAGAAAAAGATGCCCATGCGTTATCGATAGCTTAACTGGCTTGCACCTGTAGCATTTTATTCCCTTTTTTTCTTTTAATTATTGCGGCACGGTAATTAAGGTGTTTCCCACCTCTAGCTAACGTGTATATTGTGTGTGTGTACTTGGTGAGATAAGGCTAAGCACTCTTCTTGCTCACGCCAGTTACACCAGTCGAAGCGCCACCACAATCCCATCGCAGTAGCCGGGTTATGAGGCGCTGCTTTTTCCATTTCTCCCACCTATCTCCATTCCAACCGGCCCTGTATCGATCGGTGAACTTGGCTTATGGCGTGCCTCAGGTTGACGCTAACTCAACCTTGTGCGCCTGTTTCAGCATTTTCAAGCTGGACGACACTGGCAAGTACATGTGTACTCACACGCCTGAATACAGATGTCTTACACTCGTGTGACCAACTAAGACATTTTGAGATAAACCAACATCTACTATTGGACAGTTGGCAAATTTGTCCGCCTTAACTCACACCCGAAAGGATAACCTTTTGTCACTCATTAACAGACTAGTGAGCAGAGTCTTGGGACAGGCTTTATGTTATCACGCATTTGTCTATAAGGGCAACTGTTACTCCCGGAGTAGTACACGCTAGACGACATATGTTCCAGTTTTCTAGCCGAAAACAGTTTGGAAGGCGATATGATTGCAGCTACACGGGTGTCGCCGAGTGTATGGAACACTGGTGTGAACGGAGATGGTGTGTTAAAACAATCACCTGTAACCAGGGAGATACAGATGCGTGTTTTTAACAGCGTTTGTAAGGAGCTTTGTTAGACAAAATGAGTTTGCCGGATGGAGTAAACATCACATATATCACAGTAAGGGATATCAACATGGATAGTTGAATATTTGGTTAGTTTCTCATCATCATAAATGTTCGATTTAGTTGGCTCCTGCACAAGGCTCGCCACCCCAAAACAAGTCGGTCTAGACAACATAGAGAGCGGAGTACACGAGGTTCCTGACCAGCGCTTATGCTTCGACAATCAACGTCGTTATAAAATATTTTGAAAGTGTATTCAGCGAAGTGTGCAAATACAAACTGATTCGCAGTCACTAGACCACAGCACAATCATTCATACAGAAGGCGCACTGCCGATTTTTAGCAAAGTATCTTAAGTGCACCTTATAGTCCAAAAGTATGACAGTTCCGCATTACTTATACCTGTTTAGCTTATTGTATTTCGTTTTGTTTTTTATTTTTTCTCTGTTGGTTACAACTGGGCTGATCTCCTGAGCTGATGGTTTAAAGATTCCAAGCAGAACGTTTACCCTCACAAGGCGGATAAGCAATATCCCTGATGAATGTAAACAGTGTGCTAGTTGCGTATACCGCAAAATCAAGTGAATTCAATTACAATGCCTACTAATATCAATGGTTAGCGAACAGGCTGACTGGCCTGAGTGGCTAGTTTTAAATAAACGAATACATCCTGAACAGATAGTGAAATCGGTGATGGTTAACCTGCTTATAAGCCGCGCTAACGCACGAGCAGATGGGATGTTAAGGCGCGAGTGCAACCATCCGAGGGACATCACCGCATGAAATTGGTTCCCAAGTAGTCGGATCCAAGAGCACCGTTTTACTTAACCTGGTACTTCTTACAACATTTCATCCTTTACATTGAATCTGTTGTGGTCTTTACTGCTTGTAATTTGATTTTGACCTTACTGTTATCATACCGATAGTACCCATTAATCTACCCGCTTGACTGCATTCTTGATTTTATTTAATGTGTTCCTCCTTGCTATATCTATGACAGATGTTGGTTTTTTGTCTGTATACTTTTTCACACGCAATTTCTCACATTTTGATCAATGCCTTAATTCGCTGATCTGGTATGGATAGACGCGTTACATTTTGTGGATAACAAAGTTTTAGTTGTTTAATAGCCGTTTTCCTATTTGAACGAAGCATTGGTTTAGATGACGTAGATATTCTTCAGCGCACTATTATAATGTACCGAAGACTGTCGTTTACTTGTTAACAAAAGCCTTCTTCAAGAGTTGGGATATGTAAGTGTATAACGTGCAATAAAAATCGGAAGCAATGCATTCCAATCTCTTTCCTTTTGCCTTTATTTTAATGGTTTGAAGCAAATTGCGACTTAAAGAGGCATCTTTATGTTAACGGACTATAAAAAGTGTAGACGATACTGTCTCCGTCGTGGTCAAACAGATGTGCTAAAACTAAACACGTTGTTGCGCACTACATATGTGTTGACCCTAGTAACACGATAAAATCTAGCTAATCAATAACTACATTTCCATCGAGTGTCAAAATGCTTGAATGACTCGATTTGAGCTAATTGATAGCACATAATAAAACCGGTAACTCGAAAACGCGTCACTTATTAATGCTTTGGGGGTGAATATTTCATTGGAGTATACAAAACACGTTGAGAATGCTTAGCTGAACATTAGTGAATGAGCGGAAGTAAGAAAATGCAGTTTTAGGGGTGCTGCTATCCCTCCAAAAGCACACTGTCTGGAAACGGCAAATGAAACATAAAGAAGAATACATTGAATGGAGATACAAAATGACCACGATTGGTTTGTGAACCATGTATTCAAGCCGAAGGCACAAACTAATGACAGTGATGTCTGATTCATCCGGATATCGTACTGATTAAAAGTATTTTCTTTACCTCCTTATAAAGTGGATCCATCTACCCGATGTAAAAAGGTATCCGTTATCTTCAACGACTGAGCAGAGATTGGCACACCCAGGACAAAGCACAGGACAGTTAAGTGAGCACGGAAGCGAATTTGTCCCATTGCAATGTTAATTGATTGTGCCCAAAATGAATATACGCAACAAGAGTTTGTGGCATCAGAACGTTCTCAAACCGTTTGTGAACCAACGTTCAAGTTGAAATGTTGCGTGGATATTGCATTGCTCACTTTTGGAATTACAATAGCCTAACCTTAAAAATACGTGCTATCAAAGCAGGTGGTAAAGAGCAAATTACGTATAATTTGCTACGACCAGACTACAACTAGCTTATATAGATCTTCGGATTATTTAACTGTGTAGACGTTAGTATTAATGACCTGAAAACCTGCTAACGAGCAACGGGCCCCTGGCTCCTTAAGCATCGTATACATTGGAATGGACGTGCACAAACCCAATTTGGTTACTTAACTCCCAAATTAATTAGCTAACCAATGATGGTACTAAACGAAATGTTTGCATCGCCCGCTACATACGTACAAATATCACCTTACGTTGCTAAACGCGTATAATGTTGTTGCATTTGATGTGAATTCTGAAGAATTACCAACTAACCTGACACTATCAAGATGATCACTGATGCAGAAAAGTTACTTTTGCTTTTTGTTGAGGTAGCACTCGTAGAAACATATTTCACCGGAAATGCACTTTGACAAAGTATTCGCTTGGTGAAATTTCGCCTATAAACGGTAGATTCGTTTGTGGCTCGAACAACTCTTACAACACCCTGATCAAACCGAAATAAGGCCGAAATAAGGCTCGTTCAATGCTGAAACAAACCTGTCTTTACAGGTTAAACAGGAACACACGGAAAGCGTAAATTACCTACTTGCTGCTGTACAACCAGATCACAAAGCCAAGAGTCCGCGGGCTGAAACCACGGCTCATTTATTAGGTCTCTTAACCATACCCAAATGGTCCGCAGTACGGTGCAAAGAGGGATTCAATGCGTTGGATTCTTAGGGTAGGTCCAAGGGGGTGGGAGTAATGTTACGCGAAACAAATATGGGCGACAGCACAAAGGAACAAACATCAGACGTGTGGTTGGCATTTGGAGCGAGAATGCACCTACATGGGGCTTGTGATGTTTCCTGGAGTTTGGTACGTTACGGGTAGCTAGCAATTGTTACAGTATCGCATATGAGGACACAAGAGTTGTTGACAAGTAAGCAGTAGGCTGGAGTTTATCAAATGGCACCAGTGTCATTTGTGGAGATTCAAAGCATTATTCCAATATCCAAGTTGCGAGTTGTATAGTTATTTATCGTTTACACAATGAGCATGTTTTGCGCAGATTACTAAATATCAGTATGCGAAATCGCAAATCCGCAGCTGCCTTTGACCTTGATTTGCATCTTTAAGTCCCCAGTGTTTGCGATTGCTAAGAGTTCATTCACACGGAACCCAGTGCTCCGGCGATATAGAAGTCATTTGAGTTAAAGATCAACGGAAACAATTCTCACTACTTTACGCATACTTCCATGTCTTTTCGCTTCTGGTTAGCATGAATGTGTGGAAAGCTAACGTTTGATATGTAGCTGGTGGAATCTACGCAAATGGATTCTGTGTTTAATGGAAAATACTGTGTTAAATTAACCAAATCATTCTCCATTTCAGTCAGAAGCACCTGAATGCGAAATTGTTACCAATAATGGATTGATATGTGTTGTCGCGTTGGCACTTGCTCACAAAAGTTTCTTATGTAAACTATGCTCTTGAACTCTGTCAGCACAATTAGGTAGGGATAGTACGAGTGAGAGCAATCCAGGTCCCATAACTTAGAACAAATGCACAGTTTTGACAAAGTCATTAAATGAAGCGGAGCTCAAAGGAGCAACAACAGAAGATGTGACGAATGACTGCAGTTGACTTGTAAAATATTACCTGATTTTTTTCACTGCAACTTGTGAACGATGGATTTGTTTGTGCTTGCCTCACTCGCCCGTGATGGAAACCTATCTTCGGATCGCTAACAATCATATCTTTCAAACTTGTCAAAGGTCTATGCCACAATGGACCGGCATTAGTTAAAGACTGTTATAATTAGCGTTATTTTATTTTTTAAGGATGTTCGTCGCAGTTCCCTCTCAGTCACACAAATTCTCACAAGTATGGAAAATCGCCAGACAGCTGTTTTGACCTGCTGAATCTTGTTCGTGGCGCGCGTTCTTCGGCCACTTGCCGCGTTCCGACCCCCTGACTTCCGGAAGCCACCAGCTTGTGTCACAAAGCCATGGGCGACGGCGGCGGACCCGCATGACTGACAGTTGACTATGTTATGGTGCGGTTCATCCTCCACTGCTGTGCCAGTTACAAAACTTGTAAATGATGGAGCTTAGCCCCAGGAGGGACTGTGTAAGACACGACACTTAGAAACAATCCGGACGGATTTTATTTATTACTGAGTAGTAAGGATTTGGGTGCAATTTTTGATGCAGTTTGTTGCATTCCCTTGCCAGTCACACAGGTTCTCACACGTATGGGGCAGCACAAGGTAACTTTTTATTTCTTCTGGATCTCGCCCGCGTTGCGCGTTTCTCGGTACTCGGTTGAGTTCCGACCCCATGACTTCCAGATGACAGCAACTGGTGCTGTACCATGTGTGCATTAACCCGGATGACGGAGAGGGGACTGTAAGGTAGTACATCAACAATTACGTCGTAATCCCAAATATTCCTTAATCAAGTAACATTAATTTGTAATTTGCAAATAACAAGAATATACCCTAAATTAAAGTCGCTTCTGCGAACGGGTTGCGTAGTTCCGGATTTACCGTTGTCGGATTAGTAATCAGGATTAATAAGCAATAAGCGCGGTTTACTGAAACGCACGATAAATCTTGCATGTGAAAAATGTTCAGATTCGTACGGACCTTTGTGTGCGAGACATTTTAGGTCATTTACGTTTTCTTGCTACAATGCCTAAAGTAATATTAACGAGTCATACAATGGTTTCACCTTTAACTTTTATGCTTTTTGCAAACAACCAAATGATGGATGGGAGGGTTATTAATGACAAGCTTGGGTGCATTAACATGTGCAAGGAATTTAGGACAAATCATCCTCGGTCATTTCGCATTCAGTCGTTTCATCCCCTGATACATCGTACCAAGATCATTGCTTACAGCGTTGAACCTTGTTAATTACCATCACCTTTCTTATATCACATGCATTTTAGTAAAAGTAGGTCAATTTATTATCGTTGCCGTAAAATCCCAAGCACACAAGAAGAAAAAACTAGTGGACGCCCAATAGAGCATTTAATGATGCACTTCCCCAAACCTCAGCTCTTTGTATATGTAGAAACAATTTCTGTAGTCAATGTTGCTTTTATCGGTCAAATCATGGACTAATCTGTTTATCGGAGAAAAGCTGGAATGTTATAACAACAAACGTAAGAATGGTTGGCGTAAGAAGGGCCACAATTCTTTATCATATACTTCCTCTTCTATATAAACTGGTTAATAGGGGTTTGTTCACTTTTTACATAGTTGCATAATCCTCAGGTTTGCATTTGAAAAAGTAGCGGGAGACTTAACTGTGTAACGTTGGTCCGTCCGTCCGTCTACCCATTGATACACATACAAATTTCATTGTATAACATAAAGACGCCCCATATAAGTCAGCACCATTTTTGACAGTCAGTTTCGGATACTGTGCACGAATATTGTCTATCGTGTGATGATCCTTTTAGTTTTGTCAACAAAGCAGCCGACTTATGTTTAAACCGTGACTAATGCAGTATGTAAAGCTGGCTAAAATATCACATTGGAAGGTGACCAATTAAGTTGCAAAAATCAATCCTATTGCTATACTTCCAATCAACAAGAAGAACATCACAGATACTGCTGTATGTCTCAAACATTTAAATGTATACATCGAGAACTGAGACAGCTGGATGTTGCATTTTGGTTTTTCCTGGCAAACAAAATCCAGATGGAAACTATTCAGCAGCTTATGCTCGAATAGCCGTAAACGATTTAAAAGGAAAGACAGAGACAGTTCGACTGACAAACAGCAGTTCAATGAAATGGAGCCTTTCAGCTTTTCGAAAACGTTCTGATATCTTTACCAAACATATCAGTTGTTGATCGCTCAGTATGCCGTTACATAAAGCGCCACATGAAGCTAAGTGAGCATGATAACTATGTACTGCAAAAGTAACTTCCAGAACAGATTTTACCATTCAAGAAAGGTACGTAGTTATTGTGCTTATTGATGCTTAGTGACCGATTAACACTAGGTAACACAAGTAAATTTCATGAGTAGTAAATGTTATATTACGACCAATCATATCTAAAACATAAACAAACTTTTATATACGCTGCAGTGTTTGATTTGTGACCATAGCTTACGAAAGCTTAGAATTTATCAAATGCAAGGAAATAAACTTCCATTTTGAATTTTTATTCTAAGTGCAATCGAAAACAACACATGTACTGATCCGACAAAGAAGAAAGATGGGAAGAATAACGAAAAAGCACTCGGAATTGAGTAGATTTTCTGGATCAGTCGTAAGAATATAAATCGTTTACAATAAAATGACCACAAACCTTACCTCTATCTTGGTTTCGTTGTACCACCATTAGTAACGAGACTCAAAATCCATACATCATAATACAAGCACGCCTTACTAATCTGAGTATGATCCCATGCTTGCGTTGCATTGATCCCGAGTAAATTCAAGAATATGCATGCACCTTGCTGGGTGTTTTGCACTTCGTTTTTGCATAGTTTTCCATGTTAGTCTTGTCAAGTTGCAGAGCGTCCGCTGAAACCAAACTTGGTGAGCGATTGTGCAAGAAAACTTTCTAGGGATCAACAAGTATCTGTCATTTGACGTTTTAATTCTCCTCCGAGAATTACCTTTTGGTTACTTCCTCCAGTA
Source organism: Dicrocoelium dendriticum (assembly GCA_944474145.2). Taxonomy (NCBI): domain Eukaryota; kingdom Metazoa; phylum Platyhelminthes; class Trematoda; order Plagiorchiida; family Dicrocoeliidae; genus Dicrocoelium; species Dicrocoelium dendriticum. The sequence goes on along the minus strand of OX104063.1, from coordinate 218,879,834 downwards.
ATAGGGTGCATTAATCTTCCGGCTGTCCCAGTAGCAAAGAAAGCAGGGAAACTTAGTGAATTTACCTCGGAGTCCCATTCAAAATGAAGAGTTTTGTAGTCTTTAATGACCATTCAGCCATTGTTATTGCCTCCTGAAGGCGTCAAGTAACTTGTTGACCCTGAACTACTCTTCCTCAAGACGCATAGGATGCGTCACGTGGAAAGACGATTATTTGTTCTTATTATGAAGGAACCAGTTTAAGGCTCCCGGAAAAGCTATCTAAAAATAGATGGCATTCACTCTGGTTGCAAGTGCTTCTTTATAGCCTTGAATAAACCAGAAATGTTGTTATAAAGCATAGCCCACCTCGTTTAGTAAAGAAGTTGGAAGAGGTTGGTGATGTTTTCACTGCCCCGTGAGTTGAATAATTTCATCTGATAATTTCTACACTTTGAGCCTAAAGTCGGGAGCTTAGCAATGAATCCGGTAAGGTCAAGGTCTCTATTCGGAACGCGGAATATATAACTTTCTATCTTCAGCTTTGGGTACGGTGTCATAATGTTGGTCTAAAAGATTCTGTTCGCTGTCGGACTTTGTTCCCTCATAAATATGGTTAAAATCTCTCTTTAGTAGAGTAGGTATTTCGGAGATCGGGGCAGAATAATACAGGGCAGTGAAGGAAGGGATATCTGCATAAGTGATGGGAGTAAAACTAATGACGATTAGACATTTGGACAAGTCCACCGCGCAGAGTTAACAAATCCTCAGCTGGTTTGGTGGTTGTTTGCAAATTCTCGGGGTAGAAAATTTCACGGCTCTCTTTTCTCCCGTGCACCAGCCCGTGACCTCTTTTGATCTACATTACATTATATACCTGATATACGGACCTAGCGCATCGTATGTATGTATATCACTAAAAAATATTGTGAAATTGTCAAACTGCACTAAGTAAAACATTGGACTAAATCAAACGCTGTCGAGTATGCGCGTGTTAATTTTTCGCCCTTCTTTCACTAGTTTCCTTTCTATGTTCGTATGTGAAATGACGTGCTCATGGTTTGTCTTTATCCCTTACAGGAATTCCGAAGTAGCTTTTGGACGCTTCCGATATACCCACAGATGTTACCCCGCTTTAATCACATGATCACTTGTTTAATATAATGCATCAACTGGGTGCACACAACCGATGGATGCCATCTGAAATAAACATATTGCGGTTCAACATACTTACTTGGCTAAAGCACAGAATATAATGCTGGTTGTAAAACAGTTCTCTTGTAAACTTTTGTTTAATACTAGACTGTTACAAATATTTACAATGCCTTAAATGGGGTCAGAAGCCGATTGATACATCTGGGCAACTATTGAAAAGTCTATAATTTCTTGCATCTGCAGAATAGTATTGAACTTGTATGGAGAGTCATAATATGATAAAGCCTAAGAAACGTTTGCTTGATTATGTTTGTATTTTTTCCTTCCTTAATTTTTTCCCGAGTACATGGCCTAACGTTTGTGTGAAGCAAATCTATCAGATAAAAAACCACAGTTGACTCCAACCTATTTGTTATTCCTCACACATATTCGTGGCCACACATACTGCAGAACTTCTTGCACAGACACGTAAACTCTCCCACCAGATTTCGGACTGCTGACAGGCTGTCGATATTTGATCCTGTGCTCACCAACGATGAACTCATGTTCAACGGAAAAGTTACAAACGCTCCCTTGAGTCTCAGTGACCATGTTACTCTATTGTTTGACTACATACGCAATGCAGAATATCCTGAAAAAGTGGATGATATAGTGTATACTGTGAAACATTACAATTTGTTTTCCATGCTTGTTAAGGAGAAATCTTGTAAAGATTTAACTTAATGTCCCCCCAAAATGCTTTTAGGAAAAGTTCATAAAGACATTAGACAACTGGTAGCGCAAGCATCTGGAAAAAATAATTTCATAGTCATAGGATAAGCAAGTCAATTTTAAGGAGTGGAGCACGTTAATGCATGTCCCTGAGCGACTTAGCATGGACAGCTTAAATGGACTCCTGGTATTCCGAAACCTGAACAGCGTACGTGGCACAGCATAACCTTTATGCGAGGTGATTCGCCAACAAAAGGTGCCGCATCAGCGAGAGTAAATGATGTGATAATGAAAGAAACACGAACTGTAATACAGGCATGTTAATGGCCTCCGAAAGTTGCAACGCGGAATTCCAGCACTGGTCACCTTTGACAAGAGCACGCGATCTGCAACGGAAACTATTGAACTCTTAGGGTTCCACTGTTCACGTTCTAGAGGATAACGGGTCCAATGAGTATTCTAGTTTCTATAGTCCAACCGTTGGTTTTATCCAATACCACTTTTAATGCAAACTGCCAACACTGTGAAGCCACTGTTTTTCTTGCTTGGATAACATTCTGCCAAAGGCTCTATTGGCAGCAGCCGGCGATCTGTCAGAAGATCTGGCAATTTTCCATCAGCGCTGTCTGGAGGAGAACCAAATTCTACTAATATCGTGCAGAAGCCTCATCAATATTGTTCATAATGGAGGTAGCTACACCGACCCAATTAACGTCCGATAAGATATTGCTTGTGTTTTCCAAATTGATGGAGGCTACCATAGCTGATTCACTTATTTAGTACTTGAAAACCATAGCATAAAAGCCCCGGAGCAACATGGCTTCCAACAAAACCTCTCATGCACCATGAACATGTTGATTGCATGCAATATTTGGTATGAAGCAGTTGATAGTGGAGCAGGAACGGATGTAATTCACCTGGATTTTTCAAAAGCGTTTGACCACTTGGACCACTAAATTCTTCTCTATAAATTTCAGACATATGAAAATGGTGACCCATTCTAGCGTTGTGCAGGCAATTTCCTGCACAAACGGTGCATGTACGAGAAACCCTGTCTGAAGCAATTGGGTTGGAGTGCGGTGTATCCCTTGGCTCGGTGTTTTGGCCCCGGCTAAGCTTGGTTTTTATAAACCATCCAATAGTATCATTTAATACTGATTTTTCATTCTCCTTTTATGTTATCGAGATATAGTGATAGATCAGGGAACCGGACGAACATGAATAATTCCAGAGTCACCTCAGCAGGATTTCCATTTAGACATTGCAACATATGCTGCCATTCAGTGTGAAAAATTGTCGCGTAGTTCACCTACGTCATAGGCATTACTACACGTATTGACTTAGAGCACACTGAATGCAAACTATTTTGAAGGAACGCAACCTTGGTTTGCTTATTCAACATGATTTTTACGGTTCAAAACAGTGGGAAGCAGCTGCAAAAATGTCGACCAGTTGAATGCATGCTACCGATGGCAATTGGAAGTTTTGTCCTATCCATCTTTCGATGATACACGATTCTTACTTGCGCTGTTATTTTGAATACGCCATCCAAGTTTCGCAAATTTGGTTGCAACGCGACCTGATAGCAGTAGCTACCCTAAAGATCAAGGCTACAAATACGTCAAGAGTCTATGCAATCTGCCTTTACAACACAGTCTGTAGTCACCAGGAGTTTTCAGTGGACTCAATCAAACGTTGCGTGGCGATATATTATATGTGTTCCAAATATTGCGTGATCTTAGGCTGGTTTACCGGAAATTTCTGAAACCAAGCCATAACATCAAGCAAATAATTTACTGCCTGTGACTCAGTAAAACATAGAGTTGTCTGGAATGCCGACGGAACTGTCTTTCCCTTCGGATTTGCCAACCTGGGAACTCCTACCCAAACTTAGTTATTTCCTTCTTCATTTTGGGTGTTTCAAAAAACGATTTGTTGTTTCCCTTAGCCCTGCTGATTTCGTTGCAAACATAATGATAGTTTAGAATATATTAAGCACGCAATCTAATCGGTTTTATGTGTTACATAGACCTAAGGAGGCTGTTCATGAGGGAATAGGCCTGTTTTTTAATTTTTGCATGGATTACATCAGCTGTAACTTCCCACATGTTGTATTGTTGTTCGTAATAAATTCTCATTTGACGACTGTTATTTAGCGGTGAATTGCTCAACGGACGTCTAAACTGACAACTCATATCTTTTGATATGAACGTTTTACTTTCGCTAATCTACGAGATTTGTCAGGCAACTGATTCCTACCCTTCATAAAACATTGTTCGTAGCTCACTCTCATACACACTAGGTCATATTGCACTGACACATTCCTGCAGCCAAAACTGGCGAGCTGATGATCAGCTCATGTTTTGCGTTTGGTGAATTTCCAAATCTTTACACACACACACATCCATACTGCTGACTGCCCGGCTGGGCTATCGGTCGTTTCAATGTGCATCGTACCTGCACGTAACGTTATCAGTTTGGCAGTTAACAGTTGAGCTTTAGTTGGGTAGTGCTTCGCTTTGGCATCGCTTGTTAGTCAAGTAAAATTTAAGAGCAAACGTGATGTGGGTTTTGCGGTCTGAACGTCGTTGTGGTCAGTATCTAAAATAGCACCGTAGCTTAACTTCGGTTTTTACTTATGAATTGACCCGAGAGTTCTATGATTGTTCAAATGCTACCGTTTTGCAGATAAGATTAAAAACATAAATTGCAAAATCGTATAGTCCTGAAAACAAATGCAAAGTTTTTGTAAAACAAGCATCGCTTTTTCTCTTTGAGGGACGCAACGGTAAGAAAACATATCGAACGACGGAACAGAAAAAGACTAAAGTTTTTACATAGTATGATCATACTGGGAACAACAGATGTACTTGATGGATAGAGAAATAGCTGACGGACCCTTGGAAAGTGTCCTTAAATATGCTACTGGCTGTGTATCATTTATGTTATGCTAACTTCAACAATTAACTATGCTGAAGCGTGCTGCTTAATGCAGTACATTCACCTGACACACACAGACTCTTGGTTTATGCTATCAACCGGTAAAACCGGCGTCTGCACCAACAAATACCGTTACAGATTTGATGACGGTACCTAGACATGTATTTCGAGAAGCACATCTCGATGCTCGACTGCTAGGATGTTATTCCCATTGTTACCGATATTTTCGGGTCAGTTGAAAAACAAAGTGGAGGATAGCTACGGATTAGAGTAACAAATCAAATAACAACCTCAACAGTGTCCACACCAAATGGGTACAACTAGCCTCTCTCAAGTTGAGATACTTAGAAATAGTGCAGTTCAAAGGGTCAGCCTACCGACACGTCCCAGTCACCTGACCAAACTGAGGGAGTTATGTCACAGGCACATTGAAGCCGTACGGTCGATAAAGCGACCATTCAGTCACCTCGGGAAAACGTCTGGTGACAAGCGCCGCGAGTATATTCCCAATGGTATGAGTCACTGTCAAACGCAAGGCCAGCTGCGCTAGTGTCACTGAGTGAAGAGTGGAAACAGTAAAAGCTGGCTTTGCGTGGAGAACTTTGTGTGGGGAATTTGCTTTAACACAAAGTTCAGGGAAAACTCAAAACACGTAGGGAGTGAACCACTGACATGTATAAATAGTCAAATCATCTGTAGCACCCAGCTTTGTTAAATTGTCATAGGCAAGATTAATTAAGTTATTATTCGTTCGTCCCTGAAATTGACCATCAATTGCGCTCCATGGTTTGATGCCTGACTTCGCCACACATTTGCTCACAGGAGATGTGGGGCAACCTACTGTATTCTGCCTAAAACTTTTCGTAACCAAAAGCAGTAGTATTGCCAGCGTACTTCTAACACATATGTATTGTAAACGGCGGTTTTCAAGAGAAGTGGATAACTACAAGCAACCACGGTTGCCCCCTGCAACTTGGAACAAGCGGTAACCTACCATGGAAGGAATTTACACACGACAAACATCCAGACTTGAAGGCTGTTCGACTATGCGGTCACTTAAACTTGTGGCTTTCCTTAACTGGCAAAAAGAATATCAATTCGCTTAAATCTGCTGCCATTTTACAAAGTATGGCTGGTAGTCAGAGACCTATTAATTATGCATACGTACTGTTGCAACAACGAAAACGTCGTGCATTGAAAAAATTTGCATCGCAAACCGCAGTACTTATGCAAAGGCTATAGTTCAAATCTCACCTTCATAGCTGTTTACTTTAAGAAGTATCTTTGGTGCTGTGAAATTAGTCAAACCGCTTTCCTGCTTATAGACATGTTATATTTTACTAAACAACACAATGTTATAGATGGCCAGGATAATTTTGAAAGCTATTGAGCTGTCATAAATTAGAGCTAATTCTCATTTGAATACACTAACATTAACCAGGCATAAGTACTAATTATACGACTATTGTGATCAAGACTGACCTGAGCGGGAACGACTCGGCCGGCTACATGTAAATAAAAAGCAAGCTATTCCAATGAAAAGAGAGAAATATTGTATATCTTATATGTTTATATCTTTCGACCGTCCATTCCTTTACGTGATTGTATATGCCGATCATTTGCTCATCTGCTAAATTACACTGCAATACTGCTGTCTGCTTCCGCTTACATGCCCTCCAATCTTTGTAGCTTTTGTCAATACACGTTGGGTCCGGACGATCTAACCGTTCTCCTTACCTCCGCAATCCGCACGCTTCTTACGTGCCACCTAGGGCGATTAACATTTGTTTAGTACCTGCCAAGTCTTTCTCCTATGGTCAAGTACAAACATTTTGATTGTTATCATTACTCGAGTAGGGATGTGAGAGGATCACACAAATAAACGCTTGCTATGATTTTTGCAGATCGGCTTTGAATTACTCAATATGTGCTACCTAATCCTCCAGACTGTGTAGGACAAAATCAGAATCAATGAGAATTTGGTCATTTTAGTGATGAGACACCAAAATCTTGAACAGCATTAAGGCAAAATCCCTCTTCGAAGTGCACTTTCGAAGCAATAGAAGACAGCCATGAGACATAGATACGTTTACCGCGGAAGACACCAGAGTGTAGTGGCAACGCGTGTCTCATGCACATCCACCATCTCACTCTACAGCTCACGGTGGTAGCACAGATGAATCTCAGCATTAAGCAGGTCGGATGTCACATACGTTTTCACTGATTAGAGCTTATTTTAGCATCCATTGTCACGTTCTGTATTGACGAGAAGACTAGCAGTGTGTGCTACCCAAATTGACATTAAGTGTCAGTTACCAAAACTAAAACGACTACAAGTCTATGCCTACGAATCCCATTAGGTCCTTAACGTTCATAAACTTGTCGCATGGAAAAGTTTCGTAAACATAGGTGATCAATTATCCTCACTGACAAACAGAAACGCCCTTTTAACGGAGCAGTTAAATGTGGAAAATATAAAACATTTGCGGCCGGATTCTGTTGCTGACAGTCTGAGAACATTTTTCTGGATGACTGATCTAAGATCTAACGTGAATTTTACATCATATGAGGTACCAGTAATTTACAATCAAGCTAAGAACGTTACTGCCCTCAACATACCGGACTAGATTCAGCTTGCAATTTCAGGAATGCTGTTACGAAGAACTGCAACCTATGGGTAATTGATAACATATTATAGAAAAGTTTCTACATCTATGTTTAACGCTTTCTCAATCTAATAGCGAGCACTAGTTGGAATATTATTTATAAACCAACTAATTGTAAGTTCTATTCGTGATTATAAAATATAATTATTTTTATATACGAAAATTCTTCTAACGTGATTTTCATCATGGTAACTGTATCAGTAGTTCACATAAACGAATGAAAAGCGATTCTTCTTTTTCCGCTGTAACCAATGCATGGGAAACCATCCGATACAGGTTAAATCAGCTTCATAGGAAGCACCGTCGTCATAAATCTTTCTGCAGCCGTCAGTAACCTTCCAATTGATATTGAGTAAATTTTTGAAAACATTAATTACAGAGTTGATGCGGTTACCGATCGTCAGTCTTTCGTCCCTTGCTTAGACACAGAGCAAGTTCATTCTTTTAAGATACTGTCTGAAACTCGTCCATGCAGTACGCACGAGATAATCACAAACCAGCGCACAACCATCCTCGATTGCTACCGGGGGAAGTGACCACAATATGATAAGTGCATTGAAATTAAAACCCATACAAGGTAACACAATTTTTAAAGGTATGCCATCTACTATTCATGACAGCAGTCATCCTCGAAAGCATTTTGTTCCTAGAAGGAGCCCATAAATGGTCGGGATGAAACAAAATATTCCTACATTGGTTAATAATGAGGATACTTCGCTGTGAAAAGCGTCACACAACACTCAGCAGCTGCTTGCGGACACTATGGTCATTGGGCCGGTAACTGTGAAAATCCAAGTACTCTGTCTTGCCCACATTTATACTTACCCACCTCCTTCGCCACTACACTTGAAATTCTCCACAATGCTATCTTTCTCGTATAAGTTTAACTCTCACTAAATGTTTCATCTTTGGAGTTGTTCCACCTATTCCGCCTCCACCTTTACTATCAACAGAGGCTGCAAAGATAACTATGAAGAAGTTGATGCGGATAGCTCTGAAAAGAACACTGGTTCAAATGCTACTGAGCATTGTGCTTCATACGCTTACCAGACCAGCTTAAGCCTGCTGATTGGGAATGACAATGATGAACTGGTTGAATTACCAACTAGTTTACGTTCGTTGTTAAATAGAATTCGTTTACTCATTAGTTTCGTATAGGTCAATAAATCTGACCATTCTTCGCTTGCCGAAACGGTGCACCACTAAGGTACCAAATAAATGATTGATGGTTGGATATATATTAGTCAGAGGTAATCGAAAGCTAGGCAGGTGTGGTGGTTGCATTATTTACTACTCACGAAAGCAGTATGTTTCTGCCTACGTACTTCGCTTAGCTCTCCATCTTGTTTCCGCATATTTAATTTTTCCCTTCGTTGGTTACCAATATGTTGTAGGTTGCATATTCCACCCACCTGGAGCCAACCGGTATGACGTGATACAATAAATAAATACATTCAACTAGCTTTCGGAAGTTTGCAAAATAAAGTCATTTGTAGTGAGTTCAATCCGCCTGACATACCTTGTACTAATTCACGACAAACCTGGCATCACGCAGCCATAACAGCTCTTTTAACTGAAGAACGGACTCAAAATATTGTTCTACCAACAATGGATAAAAGTATTCTGGACTGATTTTCCACTTTGAGCCCTAAGATCAATGACATAAGGTAATAAGCGGACTCGCAGGATGCAAGCGTATGTTAGTCACCTGAAAAATAGAACCCGTGCCCTCACGGGTGCATTCAATATTGCACTCCTTCGTCCATCAAAACTAAAATTGAAACTCATTTCCTACCATACTCCGATTATAAAAATCGTGACCGTTTCTTTCTTTTCCATGAACTCCAGAATGTCTCTGCTCTATTTTTTAGCAAAATATACATTATTGTGTGCAATCACTGATTGTAAAAGAAATCTTTTGCTGGACTTCTAGCTAACTTTCTTAATATTGATAAATACATAGAAAAGTTAGCACACAAGCTAAAACCTATACAAAACCGGGGATTCCAGCCCACTATTGGGTATCCAAAAACGCCGTTACAATGGATGCCGGTACAACTATGCAAGTTAGGCAAGATGAGTAGTGCTTATAACAAAGTACGAAAAAGTTGGTGCGTTAAGTATCTTTAGTGCATGCTTTGGTAAACCTTCCTGTACAGAAAAAGCAATTCTTCCACCTACGAATTCATCCATCAAATCGGAAACTGTTCCGTTTGTAGACACCAACACCGGAGTTAATGAAGTTATGATTAACCAGCTGCGACATTCCACAGCCATCAACACGAGGGTGGCCTATCAGCTTACAGATGAACTACGATGGTGAGATCCCAGTAATATAATTATATGTCCTTCTCCTATTCCCACGCTCCTCTCATTCTCCTAAGAATCGGTGGCATTAAGTTGCCATACAGCGATATAAATTTGGACGTGAATAGATAGACATCACAATCGCCCTATCAGTCACAATTTCATTTTGTCAAGAAAGATGATGAGAGATGCTAACGGAAAACTAACACCATTTTTCTTTATACAGTCTTCCTTTAATTTCACAGCATATATATTTAAATTCCCGCTCATGCATGAATTGCCAAATTGATTTCTTAGATAAACTCAGAGGATGGACTGACTATGAACTGCTTCCGTTGTGAAGTAACACCGCGAGCAAACCATAGAAGTAAGACGTAGCGAACAAGGTTAATTTCGGTGGATCATCATCAAGATAGTACAACCACAACTATGTAAATCTGAATTGAACATGTGAATTTCAGGCGTCAATAAATCAACTATCTCACCAATAAGGTTATGTGATTAGCCCGACCTGTGTGGAGTCGGGGGGAATGGTGTGATAGGTCGGCTTACTTGTGTTAGTCTGGGGCCAGGGTAGAGAGAGCATCTGTACAAAATGCTTCTGTGCACTCAAATCCGGGTTATGGAGCCGAATCGCGGTTGCCTTTGCTGTCGAGAGCAGACTGCATCTGTCAGCTCTAGTGTGGCGTCCTGGAACACAGTAGATCCGGTAGAATGAATCTTTTGAGTCTATATTGTGGTTGGTATCAAGTAAATATGACAATACTGTGCTCGTTACATTCTTCCTCACACTACTGGGCAGCCAAGAGGAACAATGCTCTCGAGCTCTTACGGACAGTAGCCTGGTCATTTTTCAAATATACGTTGCCCGACACCAGCAAGAAAAATTGTATACACACATAAGGAAATATGCGACCATGGTATCCTTTCTCTGAATTGCTGGTGGAAAGTTGATGTGGTGAAGCTTACACTAAGCCGACCGCAAATTACATTTTGTCAGTGGCTAGCGTAAGCCTTCGGGTGGTTCGCCGCGCTACTGCGTCAACATTAAGCGGTAGGGATAAGTATATTAAGTGCTTCTCCGCGGAAGCAGGTTTCATCTTCCGTACTTGCGGATCCTTGTGCGTCTGAATAAATTTTTCCTTGTACCCATTACGTTCAAACACCCTTCGGATGCAACTTAGCTCTTCAAAAAGCGTATCTTCTGTTCATATTCGTCTCGCTCTCTCAGTGAGACAACGGACTAGATTACGCTTCTGGCCGATTGGAAAGAAACTATGGAAGTGTGTGTATTGCACATTCCTAGTTTCCTTTATGTGTACTCTCCTCGGTATTGTTCCGTCTGCTGTCCTATTTTTTGACGTCAAGAAAGGCCAAGTTGTCATTATCTACCTCGAGAGTGAACACTGTGTTGTTATGCCCGGAGTTGAAGTGGGCCAGCTGCTCTTCAATACAAACACCATCGTCCTCAATGCAAAGGTTGTCATCTACATATTGACCATAATAAACCAAACTGTTGATGGACTCCTTCAACTGGTCGCTGTCCAATGTGCTCCTGAACATGTTCATGATTAACAGGCCTAACGGCGAACCAATGGCCACCACATGTACTTGTCTGCACAGTGATCCATTAAACTGAAACTGGATATTTATCACGCAGGTCAGCAATAATTGTCTTAATCGAGCTGGCGGGATACCGACGTCGATGTGCAACTGGATGAACTGACATAGATAGGCTCCATTCTCTTCCAGTGGTACATTGTTGAAAAGAGATACCACGTCTGATGAAAACACTTTAAGCCTGGTTAGTTCAAGGTTACTCACTGAGTCGAGAAACTCAAAAGTGTCCTTGTGACTATACCTGGCTATGGCTTTTCGGACTGCTTCCAGCCGTTTGACCAATCACTTGACGGTCCAATAGTACAGTGAGTTGCTCATATCCAGTATTGGTCTTAGTAGTAACCTTTCCTTTATCACCCCAATCTGCGTTTGTCTTCTGGATCTTAGATAAGCAGGCCGCGTTATATATTTACATCTGAATCACATCTCACTTTTAGCTTTCCACCTAATTCTCGAGGCCAAGCTCAAGACAGCTTTTAGAGAAACTCAGTTTGAATTCTTTGCATGAATGTTTCTCTTTTTGGTATATTTACCACAAGCCAGTCGATAAACATTCCTTTCATTACAACTTTATGTTACTATTTATTTTTCTCCTGGTCACCTGCTCCAGGCGCTAGCCTCTCTCGACTAATTTATCAGTGCTGATAATACAACCTTTGTTTCAGCATTTGTCTGTATGGTTGGAGATATATATATATATGCGTATATATACATATATATATATGTATGGTCTAACATGTTATGGCGACCAGCCAAATACATCCCGAACGTTTTCTCATATGTGTAATGTTCCTACGCATGAACTAGTCAAGGCGACCACTTTGTCGGTCACTCGTGTGCTGGCCGTAGATAGGTTTGACGGTATATATTTAACAACTGACTAATAAACAATAAAACATTCTGTCACCATACTTAGGTGAAACAGAGGTTGAATACACAGTTCCATAAGAGAAGTCTTACAAACGCGTTCCCCATTGGAGGCGATTAGGAGACCATGTCACATAGCGTCCCTGAAGAGGTCTCGTTGCTGTCATTAAGGCCTTAAACCTTGGAGTCGCGAACGTCCCATGGCGCCCGAATTTGCTGTCAGCGCCTTGAAATTTAGGACCAAATGTGTGCTCGTCACCTTTCCGTTTCGCCATTAGCTGATTTTTGAGCAGACACACTGGGTCTGTGTTCGATCCACCGGAGCATGCCTAAGAATACTTGCGCCTAATGCTTGACAAAGTTTGTCGGAATGAAAATCAGACGAGCAATCACAATCTTGCGACTGCGATAACGCCAACGAATATCAGTAAGGTTTCGGATACAGTGAAGACCAAAACAGTGTGTGGTCATCGTTGTGGCGAAAAAGACAAATCTGGCAGCAAAACACGATCACTTTTCGCACTATAGCGTTACATACTAGACATTTCAGTAAACGTATGAAATGACGCCCGCCCAGGTTTGTCCGTTTTTGGCAAGGGCTATCCTGAAATTAGCGGTGCACAAACTGATCAGACCCATTTGTCCACCCATGAGAATACTTCTCCCAAGGTAAGCATTTATATCGATTTTGCTAAAGTGCAGTAGGGGTTAGTCGATTGTAGGAACAGCGTTTCACTGGTTTATATTCAGTGGAATCAATCTTTTTAAAAAGGCAAAGTTTTCTGCCGAACTATAAGACAAACATCTTTCAGAAGGTCGAAACAACGCTGTCTTGTGCATTTTCAGACTGGCCAAAGTCTGGTGACGGCGAGTGAACTGTGATGAATTATCTCTGAAGAAAATTTCACCCTATGCACCAGCTGCTAGTCGGTTTACTGAGGTTATATAATGGCTGTGTGTTGAGCATTCTCACGAAGTAAGATCCCTATGGAGACAAAGAGTCCAGCGAAGAAATTGGCTCCACCGAGGTTTTCGTCTAACCTAGTTGAGTCCATCGGATCCTAGCCAATGTATGTAACCTGCCAGTACCTGTACAGAATTAAGTGAACTCAGCTTTACACATACCTTTGTAGATTCACTGCAACAAATGGCTCCTGTTCGCCATTCTAAACAAATGCTAAGAGATTTGCTCACAAAATACGGTCGTGCCAAGTGGACTCATGGTGGAAAGAAGGGAATGAAAGGAAAGCAATTTTCCTCTTTCACCTGTTAATCTGTGTTATACTATTAAGTATTTCGAAATGTTAGTTTTGTTTTACAGCTCATGAGAAACGAAATCGGAGTCATGTTCGTTAGGTTAATTAGGACTCAGTGTTTATTTTACAAGACATAAGTAGTAGTTAGATGAATAACTATTAGTGCGATATCCATGCAGACAAGTGTCACACCCGTCATTGATGCTAACGCTTCCATTATACTTGTGATCCCGATGACTAGGCAATCTCCTAGAAAGGTAGAGCTTAAAACATCAATATTTGTTTTATTTATTCTTGCAAAGATATAAACGTTAGTAGGTTAACTAAACTATCATACAGCAGTCAGTCGAAAATTTCTTTAGGATGCGCAATTAATTAATTCACTGAATCTACCTCCGGGTTCTGCAGATGGTCTCGTATTCAGTACCAGTCACCGTCGCAATCTAGAAAAGGAGGGAACCTCCAACAAAGATACAAGTGCCCGAAGCTGCTCGTAGTAGGCAACTAATCATCAATTCGATAAGTTTTAAAGACTCTAGAACTCAGCTTATTCAGCCATTTTCAGCTGTCCCCCGGAAATTCATTTTGCAGCATAATTTGTTCTTAAGCTCCAGTCTGACATTGTGTAGACATATGTACCCACTAGAAGTTGGTTAACTTAGGTTTAGTTGCAACAGGACAGATGAATAATGCTTTTTTGCGGTTGTAACAACCAGAACCTCTTAATCTACTTAGATTTTAATTGCATTGTATTGTTTCTAATCCTGCTTATCCTGTTCCTTACGATGCACCTCCTGTCGACGTTGTGAGAGGTAGACCAACATTACTTTACATGTCATCACGAAGCCAGATCAAGTGACCTTAAGATGCAATAAGTGAAAGCTGTACGTTGTACACAATAAAACTATGCCCCAGATCGCCATTAAGTAAGCTCGGGAACTGAGTGCTTCCAATCATATCTCCTGCGTCCATAATATCTTACTACAACAACGCTTATAACAATGAACCGCAAGACAATGACCCCACACCCAGTAGTCTGTTTTCCGTACTTCTACTTCCTGCCAGATCTATTGACAACAAATTGCACTTCCTAGGCATGATTGTGCATATCACCGACCCAAAATTAATCCTTGTTACTGAAACGTGGTGCTCCCCCGATACCTTAGACTATACCTTAATTATTCCTTTTAATCAGCTCTTCCGAAAAGATCGCGGAACATGCAAAAGATGTGAATGCATGATATATCTACACCGTAAATTTGCAGCAGAATTTCGTGATCAACCACAGCTAACTAATCTTCCCGAATCTCTTTGGTTGTCCGTCTCAGTAACCGGTTCTCACATTCTACTCGGATGTGATTACAATCCGCGAACTGCGTCAACCGCGAGTGTTACCACTATTACTTCAGCTTTCGATTTGGATGCTGAGATACCACATAGACAGAATACAACTTCTGGTGATTTTAACCTGCTAGAGATTAGCTGGTCCTCCCAAACATTCTCGTATACACATACAGCTTTCCTTTACTCTCTCAGAATTGGTGGGTGAATACAGTGGGTTACTGAGCAAACAAGAGCGACCAGTGCACTCAACCTGATTTTCACTTTGGAGTCACAAATACACAGACGGTTATTGGACAAACTCTCTAGTAGTGACCACAATATGGTAAGATTCACTTTCTGCGTAAAATCGGCCACTAAACCCGCCTTTATTCTGCAATATACAACCTATAGGATAAAACGGAAGCAATTCCAACAATTTATCAGATCATCCGTTTGGGGCGATTTCTTTCTCTCTAACAATGTATGCAATGCTGTGGACTATTTTTTCATTGGGTCCATCAGGCCATCTCTGTCCTTACTACGCAAGCAAGGATATCACACGTGTCCAAAAAGACGTAATCGTGTTTTCAGTAAGCCGGAAACCCAGTGACATTAATTACTAAATACAATACAGGAAATACAGGACAGGAAATTTTACTATGCTCTTACAGTTGCACAACATAATTGACAGGGCCAAGCACATGCAGTTGACGAAGAGGATACACGAAGAACAAATATCCATACGAACGACATGCAAAACGAAAGAAATTGTTAAAATTCTGCGTCGCAGAACTAATTACCAATCCCCTTGGTCGACGGATTGGTTAATGTAAACGGACAGTGTCTTCATGATCTAGCCAACATCTGCGAAACCTTTCGCTCATCTTTCACTACCTCCATGAGCCTGGAGGCTATCCCTTTAAATGCATACAAACCAGCAAAGCCTTGTGTAACGTTGTATTTTCTATCATTGCTATCAAACATATAATGAATTCCACCAAACTGTTTTCTCATCTGGACTCCGATGGTATCCCACGCAGTCATAAAACTGGAAGGGCATGACATGTCCTTGCTATTGCTTATTATGCTTACCCTTTCGTTGAAATCAAGCCAGTATACAGATCAGTGGAAAACGTCGCTCATCATCCCCGTAATAAGGCTGGCCCTAAACAAGAAATCATTCATTGTCGTCTAATCCATCACACCGCTGTAGTAGCCGAAATATTAGAGAAACTGGTGAACAGTGGTGTGATGAAATACATCAATTCGCTGGAGTTGCTAGACAGGTTACAGCACGATTTCTTGACCAAACAACCATTCATAACTTGCCTATTCCATTTTCTATACCGTGTTTCTGGTTCTTTTTATTCACAATACGCAATCATAAGTAGTATGATTAGAAATATGGCCATTCTCATTATTATTACTATAAGGTTAATATAGCAAGCACCATTACTTATCCTGCACCGAATCTATAGAATGAAATGCAAGTTAGACAGCTGGATTTATGTTTAGACACGGTTATTCCAAATGCGGCCGCGGCGCGAAACCCGGTTAGTAATCAAACGCCTGGTCAACTTGCGCTGTTGGTATTAGGCACAAACCTATTCTGCCCATTTGTAAATATGAGCAGCAAGATATATTAACATTTCCACTTAAGTTATTTGGTAATGGATTGGTAAGACCTAGACACACGTAGTAAACTTGACCGCTTTCGGAGTCCAGTCAGTTATTCCAATAAGACGACTGCTTGAATTTTGACAATGGTGAGATCAACATTGCAAAGAAACATGAAGTAGTGAAATTTGTGCTCAGTGCATCCTCTTAAGATTGACCACTTCTCAACCAAAGACTTTTTCTTGTGCATACTTATCTATAAAACGTTTGACGTGGCATCCCTCAAATTGTTAGAACCCAAGGGGCAGGCGGTAATTGTTTATTGCTAAAGTGGCTTACACTAGGTGTGTTCGTTTGTACATTGGAGGCCTCCGCTCATCTGCATGATCTCCATGTAGTGTTCCCCAACTGATGCTTGCATCTGTGTTCACTCCTCGTGCGCATGGAACTGTAATCCTGATGTCATCTTCGACTTTGGGGAAGTCGGCAGGGCTCGCTGTTGGTGTGTCATCTTGCACCACCACACTACTTATACCCGGCGCAGTAGTAGCTACCTTTAATCCACCACTCTCCTCCTTTCCAAAGGACTCGCGTCAGCTGCCTTCCGTCGGAGTCTTTCTGACCACCGGGGATGTTCACTGTATGAGCGTGTTTCCTCCTCCAATTCGTACCACTTCCTCAGCTCGCCGGCATTCACCCTCTGCGATTCACCTTGCGGAGCCAATGTATACACTGGGCCTAGCCGGTCGACTACCTGGAACAACCTGTGTGCGCCATCCCGTGACAAGAAACTACCAGATTCCGTCTTAGTTTCATTGGAATGACTGGAACCGAAGGGTTGCTACCTCCTGGTATCCACATTAAGATCCCTGCTTCGTTCACTTGCAGCTTTCCCAAGTCTTTTGCAAACGGTCCCAGCTGCTTAAGTTGGTTTTTGTTGAAGTTTGTCTGACCAACTAATCGCGCGGTGATCAACTTGCGCAGGAGTTTGTCACTACGTTGCTCAGTTGCCAACCGTTCTGGGTCCTGCTCGCACAGTATACCGTTAATACCGAAAGCTACGCTCGGTAGGTCATCATCATCTATCATGAGTGACAAGAAATCCACCGTCTAATTTTCCCTCCCCGGCACATGTTTTATAGTGAAATCATACTCTTGTAGGCGCAATACCCATCTCGCCAGCTTTCCTCTGGGGTCTTTGGCAGACTTAATCCACTCCAAATGTCTGTGGTCTGTTTCGACGCGAAATCGCTGACCCAGGATATATGGCTGCCATTTATCTAACGCCCAGACAATTGCGAGACATTCTTTCTCTATGGTTGAGTACCTGCTTTCCGTAGGTGTCAAAGTTCGGCAGGCATACTCAGTCGTCCCATGGTTTTGTTTCAACACCGCACCAATCCCGACTTCTCTGGCGACAGTGGCTACCGTGAACATCTCACTAGCAGTGGGCAATTTCAGGGTCAACTCCTGCCTTCCCATTTCCTGTAAAATCTGATCAAAGGCTCGTTGAGCTTTCGCATTCCAACTGAATTTCCTATCTTGTTTCAACAGCTCGTACAAGGGTAAGGCCAAGGTGTTAAAATCCTCGATGAATTTGCTGTAGTACCCGGCGCGGCCCAGGAATGTACGGAGAGTGCGTTTCGAGGTGGGAATTGGGCTGCCTTTTATCGTCATTATCTTCTCAGGTAGCGGTTTCAGTTCGCCTTGTCCCACTTTATAGCCCAGTAAGGTGACACAGTTCTTTCCAATCTGGGATTTTGGTCCATTTATACGAAGTTCCGACTGCTGAAAGTGTACCAGAACTGCCGCGAGATGATGGATATGTTCCGCTTCTGATTGCCTATACACCACGATATCATCCCCGTACACAACCACGTTTTCCAATTCACTCAGCAATCGCAGCATTAGACGTCTGAAGGTAAACGGGGCTAATGATAATCCAAATGGCCTTCTCTTAAATTGGTACTGTTGTTTACCAACGGTAAAGCCGTCTTCTCTCGATCTTCCTGTTTTATTGCCAGTTGCCAGTATCCTGATCTCAAGTCCAGGACGGTGAATACCCTCGACTGCTGCAGTCGATCAAAAATGTCAGCAACTGATGGAACTGGAAAGAAGCGAGTCAAGGAAATTTCATTCAGTCTCCGGAAGTCGACACAGAATCGGTACTTCCCATTCGTCTTCTTTAGTTAGACAACAGGAGAGTTGTACGGGCTATGTGCCTATTCAACCACGCCCGCGTCCAGTATTTCCTGCACTTGCCTGTTCACCTCAGCCTCCAGATTGATTGGTATCCTTCGAAGTCCATGGGGCCGATACGGTTGGCGAGTTAGCAGGATGGTGTGCTCGATCCAATCGCAAAACCCATATTGGCTGCTGTCATCCGTAAACAAGGGTTAGTATTTGTTGATCAGCGACTGCAAAGTTGGGTTCAAATGTAACACAGCAACGACCGACTGCGAATATCTCATTTCTCCACGATTAATGAGTGGTAGTGACCCGCATTCCACTAGCAATTTCCCACGCTTTAGATCAATGACAGCTTTATTGAGCTCCAGGAAATCTGCTCCAAACATGGTTTGTTTCGCATCTGGTGACACGAGAAAGAAGTGTGTTCGCTTTCGTCCCCCGATTCCCACGGTGTGTTCGGCTATCCCATCAATTCCCACTGAATGACCGCCAACCGCTCCTACGATCGAGCAGCACGACTGAAGCTTTTCACCTCGCCGATGGTTGATTAGTGACACCGCGGCACCCGTATCGATCAGACACCTTTCCATTGTTCCGTCTACTTCCACCATTGCTTCAAACGCACTCCTGCTTAGCGCCCCAAGTACACAATCCTCGATCCGAAAATAAAAATAAGGTTGCACACGTTTATTCGTCACACGAGTAACACCACGCCTCTGCGGACATTGTCTCTTCCAGTGCCCCGGTTTCCCGCAAATGAAGCAACATCCCATTGTGCACACCCGATAACGCTGAACGGGAAGTCCATTGATGTCTTCTGTAAGCTGTTCCATCATCCGTTCCAATTTGTCCATCCGTTCCCCATTCTCATGAGGCTCTTCTTTCAGCGCAGCTAGTGGTGCGTCGCCCAGGTCTCGAGTAACTTGCGCCAACTCCTCCAATTGCATCTTCCGAGTAGCATTCGCAATCCGAACGCGCTCCGCGGTTGGCTGTGGGAGGCCGGACAAAAATTGATTCACCAGCAACTGCGTCTTTGACGGCTCATCCAACCCCGGCAAGGTGCGGTCCAACAAGCTTCTGAGGTGCACCGCAAACACGAGGGGATCCGTCCCAGCACCAAGCCGCTACGCCTTGAACCGTCGCATCGCCTTCTGGCGGTCCGCTGGCGTGTCCAGGACAGAGAGCAATGCTTCCTTCGCGGCGGCCCACTCCAACTTGGCCGGACCTCTTCGCGCCGCCTCCAGAACCGCCTTCGCCCTGCCCTTGAGAAGACTCCGCAGGGCCACCATCATGGTCCGATCAGTCTTCAGTCCTAACGCCTCTGGCACCACCACGAAATACTCCAAAACGCCTTCACATCCCCGTCTTCAAATGGTTCCCGCCAGGGAACCTTGATGACTTGCAAGGTCACGACACCAAATGTTAGAACCCAAAGGGCAGGCGGAAATTGTTTATTGCTAAAGTGGCTTACACTAGGTGTGTTCGTTCGTACATTGGAGGCCTCCGCTCATCTGTGTGATCTCCATGGAGTGTTCCCCAGCTGATGCTTGCCTCTGTGTTCACTCCTCGTGCGCATGGAACTGTAATCCTGATGTCATCTTCGACTTTGGGGAAGTCGGCAGGGCTCGCTGTTGGCGTGTCATCTTGCACCACCACACTACTTATACGCGGCGCAGTAGTATATACCTTTAATCCGACACAAAATTACTCAGGTGCTTTGAATGAAGTGTGAAAGATATTCAGATGGGAATTACAAACGTTTGTGAGCTTCAATACGCGGAATCATCTCTATGATTGAGGTCGTCTTGAAACTCACAAAACGTCCGGTTATATTAGGTGAACTTTTTTCATGGATTCCTAGGTAAAACTACAAACGCTTGCGGTTATCTGGAAGGTTGCGCAGATAAATTATCAAGCAACAGGCTAGTTTACTCATGCCGCATTAGTTCATTATTTCGCTTAGCATGCAACACTTTTGTAAGCAGAAAATTCGATTTACCGCTTTACTTAGTAGAGGTTAGAAAACACTTGTGCCACTTGATTGACAGTGAGTTTACGGAATGTTCCAAAAAGTTGACGGATGTGAAGTAAGGATTAATTTCGGTTTACGGAATTTGACCTGTTGGTATTCATAAATGAACAGAAAATCAATATTTTCGTTATGGTGATGTCGCTTCTTATCACCAGCGTGGCTTGTAGGCGTTTCTAAAGTGACGTAAAAATTATTATAACAGGAATTCTTTTCATTCTTGGACTTAAGTCGGTAGACTGAACTGAAACCGAAAGCTCATCAGTGCAGCCATGACGAAATCAATCCAATAGAATCTATGTAATAGTGGTGCAGTGAAAAGTTTCAAGATCAAACCTTGCAGAATGACATTGACTCTTGACATTCAAATGTAGGAGTGAGAGTGTCGAAATACTATCGGAATCTAGAATTTTTGACTATCTACCTGGAGTCAAGCTTATCATAGGTAGTATGACCTGAAGTCTAACTTGTTCGCTTGCTTTGATGATCGCTGAACTGGCTGTGGTTCACTTCAGCTGGGCGAAACCGCTCGGTTGGCTCGCATTAGGCTGCAGCAACATGGCCGAAATTAACTAGACTGTAAAATACAAGCAACCGACATTGGACGATAGCATTTTAGAAGCATTTTGGTGCCAGTTGAGATAAGAGAATTCTGTGTTATATGATGACTGGTTACGCTGATACATCACTGGTACTCCAGGCCACTCCTAACGAAATACGGGTTCCGAAATTTTGGTGACATGGCGGTGTGAACACTATACTGCAATGGAGCATTTGTTTATGTTGGAAATAAAAGCAACTGCTTGACAAGTCCCGTAGGACTGCAAGGGCGAAAATTACTAGACAGAAAAGCAGGACCGATGAAAGAGCGCCCAAGGTACATGGCTGGCCATGAAGTTTGAAATGGTAATTATGTCAGTAATCAAGCCTGGGTTTTAAAAGGATTATTTGACATTTTCCACTGCTTTTGCTACCCCAATACCACCATCTGATGGTTATGGGATACAACAAGTAATTAAAATATTTCATTTTATCATCAAAATGCCTTTTAAAGTGTTATAATGTAGACGGCATTAATTACAAGCATCGGAATGAGTTGCAGGGCAGTGACATTCGCGGAGAGACACTGGGTCGTCGACATTCTAGCTGGTTTTACTTCATGACAAGGTTAAACTGATAACCCATCAGATGTATATTGGCTAATTTGCAAACGTTTAGCTTAGGTTTGTTTAGGAGCTGTTAAACCATCACGCGATCACCCGGGAGAAGCCGATTTTGTTTACTGTACACTTCTAAGGCTTTTAACCTGAGTGGGTAGGGAATGAGGGACAAACTTTTGAGGTACTTGATTAACCTACGGTGTGCGATATCGAACGTGGTGAGGTGGTGCTGATGTCGTGCATTCCACTCGTGGACATAGTATTCTGCTTAAGGCCACCCTAACGCGTCAAGCATTTTCGGCAATACAAAGGCCTCGAACTTTCCGAACGCATTACATAGGAGACGTATGTGCTGCTTTAATCTCTGTGATATATTTTCAGTCTGTGTCAAAAAATTTGCACCACCTTACATCAGCAAGTTGAGATCACACTCATGAGAGGCCCGCTGCAAGCTTTGTGGTCCTAGCTGATATTTGCGTGTAAGCGGATCTCGTATAATAAGAACTTTGTGTTTGGTAACTTGTTCTCAACGGAGTATATGTAAGCCATATCCAGATCTTCTTAAAGGATTGTGTGATAATCCGGCTTAGTGTTAGCATGTCGTATATGTAGGTCGGCGGCGAATAACATACAATTTCAAGATATCAACCCTGTGATGAGCAGTTATGAAGACTAGGAAGAGGCAGCCCCGAGTACAGAGATTTGACGTAAGAGCACTTAACTTACATTGGTTCGTATTGGGGGCTGAGCGTCCTCACATTCAGGTGACGTTGAGGGACAAAGTGGGCCATCCAGCATAGAACGGGATCACCGATTGCACATTTCTGTAACTTATGAAGTGGAGTGCGATAGCTTTGACGGTCGGATGCTTTAGAAAAAGCCACGTATGTGGAAGCTACTCCAAAACCAGCATCCACAGCTTCTGTCCAGAATGAACGGGCTCTTAGTTAGTTAGTAGCACAGGACCGAATTTGGCCAAATCCGTGCTGTTCCAGAGTGCACAATTTGTCAACCTATGCGTACTCCAATATTGCCTCAGCAGAAATGGTCTCCATGGTCATGGAAATTACCGAAATTAGTTTTATAAGCCGAGAGTTTACTGGTTATGCATGGCTGCCGCTGTTGTAGAAAGGAATGATGATCCTACGTTTCACATCGTTACGACCTCGTTGTAAGAATATTGTTAACGGTTCAGGTAACCTCACTTTCAACGTCTATGGATGAAAGCTGTCTGCACCAGGAGCGTTTCATGTAAGCAAATGTATCAGCCAATTAAGTATATCTGTAGTTGTAAAGGGTATGTGGTAGGGCTTGATGACCGCATGACCTGTGTAGGCAGAATGATCCTACATCCTGTAAGGTATAGTTAACTATCGTGCCGTTTGCGATAACCCGCATGCTGTTCGCAGAACAGGACTTCCGCACTTGAAACAACGGAAATTGTGTACGCGTCTGTATAGCAGCTTGGAACTACAGCCTAGTCTAATCACATGGTCTTATTGGTACCTTACTCTGTCTTCCAGGATGAGTTTGATGCAGCGGTTACTTTGTGTTGTATAGACATCTCAATTGTCCTGGCTCGCATGGACTCTGTGAGCGAGACAAGCCCAGTCCCTCCGTGCTATATATTTATTGTGCTGCTCCTTAGGAATGACCTCATCATTTTCTAGTATTACACTGATTTTTGATGCACTTTTGAATGGTTCGAAAATCTCTTTCCGTGTAAGTAAAGACAAGCTTAGTGTATCAGTTAGGTCGCACAGCTTGTCATAGTCGGTTACGGCCTAAAATTCCTCGGCATATTTTTAAGATTATCTGCCTAGTATATGTAGCGGAACGCTTGTGTCGCGTGACCGCTGCGGCACCTATGAGTGCACGTTTTTACTAAGCTGATCATAAGTGCTTTGATAAAGCGAGGACCAAAATGGCCTCGTGTTTGAGAAGTGGCATAGCCGTACACCGGTGTACTAGCCAGTAGCTCTTACAAATACGCATTAAATTGCTCCTTAACTGGGGATATGGTCTCTACGGCACCTAAGTTGAAGTTACCTATAAGACGAATATGACCATAGGATCACGCCTGTAGATTATTCATAGCCGTGTCTAGAGTCTTATTCTTTTCTATAGTGAACCATTGTGGGTAGTATACAAAGGTCCTCGGACCTACATCGCTCTGCCTAAGATTTAGGTGGCACCATAAGTTGTCTACACTTTGAACCCCTGTGTATTTTACACTTTCAATAAGTAGGTCCTTACGGTACAATTGCATTTCATTCCCAATCGTTATACACGAAAGGTGTAGGACTTAGTTTGATCTCGGGCTTGACAATCACGTCGTCAAAGCGTGTTTCGATTGCTGTACTGATCCCGAGATATTAAGACAACAATATTCAAAATTTACCTATTTGCTGAGAAGGCCTTGTAAGTTTGAACACAAAGTGCTGAGAGCTCCGGATGCCAACAGCTCTCTGAACCCACAACGTTTCCCGCGAATGTTAGTTGAGCCTTATGGGGCTTTTAGGGGATCGCCTTTTTTCTGTACTTCTAGCTGTTGCACGGAGCACACGCTACCTAATCCTTCAGAGGAAACTTGCTGCGGAGTACCTTAGTCTGCTCGTGAGTTGCACTGCACTCCGATTCGGAAATGCAAACAGCAAGGCTCGCGACACAATCTCCTGATTTTGTGTTCCCACAGCCAATGGTTACCAGACTTCGACCGACTTCAGAAGTATTTTTGATGGCAGTGTACTGTATAAATTATGTGAACTTCCGAGTACTCATTCAAACATTTGTTTGGAGCTAGGCAGGACTTTAAGCACCATTGGAACATCTCGTTTATAGGTTGGTGATATGGTTAGCCTTGAGACTGTGTCGGCAATTGCAATGTGAAGAGTTGGCGTAGCGCAGGTAGCGCCACTTTTCCAAGTAATGAGCTTGGGCTTTCGATTTGTCCCAAGACTGAAGTTTGGGAACACCGTGGACAAAGATGGACCTTTCGCCGGTTCGTTTGCCATATTATCCTTGCTGTTGCTTCATTTCTAGACGAGCACTTTAAAGATTTCGAGGGAATTTACGAACGTCGCATGATGAATAAGAGACAGTGAAATGACAAGTGCGCAGTCCCCGTTTCGTTACACGACTGAAGTGTCATCTGAAGTAGCCGTGGTTTTCAGTAGTGAACTGAGTTTGGTTGACAGACAATGCGAACCGAATTTTTCTGTTTGGTCTGGATTCTCACTGTTTGGCGTAAGGATTTTCATTGATTCAAGTCTTTTAGGGCTTTGCTTTTAACACAGAGAACTTAAGGTTCTCAACTCTCTTTTTTGCCACATCCTTGTGTGCATAACTTTAGATAACTGCATACTTGCTTGCTCTTAAGGCGTTGTAGGCGACCTTATCAGAAGCGCATTGGTATTGATGATATTTCGATCACTCTTTGGTGTAGTTGCACACTTGACCGCCAAATTCCTATTAAGTATGCATGCCGTGATAACGGGTGCGTACGTAATTAAATTATGGCGGCCATAGGTAAATGTACATGCAATGGAATATCATGTAACACACACACACGGGGAAAAACGGTGTATGCAAGCTAGTGGTCGCGAGGTTCGGCTAACCTTCGTTTCCTGACAGTTTGCTTGTTTTCCTGGTTGGCGTAAATGGCTATATATTGTTAACTATCCGCTTGGTTTGGATACTCTATTACAAGGTTAAGCTCACGTTTAGACGACAGGGGTAGAGTTCTGCTACAGCTTGTGCCGATGCTGCTAGTATTTCAGCCATCGCAGGCTCCACAATCGCTGTCAGTTTGTCACGTTTCTGTGCCAGTACGGCGATTCACTTTACAAATGAGTTGACCACACACTATGTACAGAAGCAAATGTAGTCTGGTGTGCATCGTCATAATTTACCTCCGCTATATTAAAGCCTTCGCACTTGAATGGGATTTCTTATCCCAGTTACAAAATGTTAATACAATTCGAATGAACTTGGAGCACGACTTTTAATCGCAAACCAGTTTCCTGACTGCATGCAACGTCTAGATTTTGTATCCTTCGTTGCTGTGTTGCTAGCCATATCGATGGGTCAGTTATCTGGGTTAAGTTTTATCGTCTTTTAGTTACCAGCATTCAGCGCACCTAGCATGTCGGACAGGCAGTGATGTGCGTAAGCAATGTCTTACGAAAAGGAACACACTAGAGAGCGAAACCAACAGCGGTCAACACACGACCTTTCTGGTAATGCAGCGGGCGCTTGGCTAGCGATCGGGCAGGGCCAGGCTTCGGCTTGGTGGAAAGTTGAGCATTGCGGGGCGTGGTAATATGCACGTTTGTTTGGCGAGTGTTAAGATGATGTTTGCTAAACGGGCTGTAGCTATCAAACAGCGCGCCGAATTCTTGCGCTATAAGAAAAGCTAGATAACGCTAACATCACTCTCTAGGATAAGGGTAAAACGAATGCTACGTACTCGAAAAATGAAGTTGATGTGCACGTGGAGTTAAGTAAAAATAATGCTGAAGTCGCAGTAAAATGTTCGACGATGTTTTGTGCTAGACAGTCCTGTGTGATAGATCCACTTGCTAACGCTGGTAAACCAGAATTGTGTACATGTAAACACAAAAATTCCGCGGAGACTTGTGGTTAGTAAAGCAAAAAGGTGAGGGACCTTGAGTCAGTGCGATCACACAGTAAACATGTGAGCGTGATTATAGTTACACCGTCTATCCCGGATTCCATTATTACGGACTAGGGTACTTGCCAAACTCGTAGAGGAAATCTGTCTAAATCCAAACTAAAGAAGACAACACGCAAGTTATCCCAGGCTTAATGTACTCGGTGTGCGAATTTGATATGCGGCAGTGCAATGGGCAGAGACATAATGCTTCGGTATTACTTGCTATGCCCAAATAAAGAACAGACTAGTTAACCGCTTTGACTTGTAAAATGACATTGAAATAGCCTAAACCATTAACCTCTATACGGGTGTTTCGGCTAAATAAATAGATTCACGTTTACCCAAAGATTTGTCCTCATGTGGTGCATAGAACTGTGATATTCCAATTCGCCATCCTTTAATAAACATGTGAAGTATACTGTGACTAAAACAATGCAACTAATGGGACATACTAGTCAGTTACTAGCGCTGAAAGAGGCAAGACCCATTGCATCCAAAATTAATATATCGTCCTTGTCTGAATACGGCTGCGTTATGTGCAGTCGTCTCTGCAGTTGTTATATGAAGCTCATATAAGCTGTTCAACTTGCCATCAACCAACGCATCCACGGTCGCGCCACACTTGTTTCTTATAAAGATATATGTACTGTGCTAAAAGTCCCGTTTTTTTGGCTGCACCCATTAGATATACATAATAGTTTGCCACACAAACCTATGTGGCAAAACGTGTACGGTGAATAATGTTCCTGGTAATTTTGGTTAGGATCCATATGTGAAATGCGCTATACGGAATGCACGATTGTAGTGCCTAAATTCAGGACCTCAGTTACAGGGAAAGTTTTTCTTAAACTCTTGGCCTGATGTAGAATAGACTGCTTAATTGCATACAATACACGAAAAACTTAAGGAAATTAAACAAATTAATTGTTGCTTTGGCAACAGCGAAAGTGTACCGTGGCATAAATTTACCAATAAACTATGATAACTTTTTCTGAAGATGCATCAAATCAAATATTAAACCTAGAAAGCACGGGAGTCACGTGTCGCAGAGCACATTTTTTACTAAAATGTAAGGAAATAATATGATCATGAAGTGAAAACCAGTTAAAAAAGGAAATAAATTGATGGTTTCGGCGAAAAAGTTCCTAACGAGTGTTGCCAGACTGAAACTGTAAATCCATAAACCAGCACCGTATTTGTAAGCAGTAGGTTTATGTTGCGTCCCTTTTACTTAATTTCTGTGTACTGGATACTTTATACTGAATACTGAGAATACAGAGCTAGAAGATAAAATTCTGTGGTGCTCCATCGTACGTAGATCGGGCGCATGCGCGGAATCACGTCGCTGCTTCTTGGGCCTTGGCAACATTATTGCAGCTGCACTATATATTTTCCGGATGCAATACGCTCCCTATATCTGTAGTCCGCAAAGTGGGCGTCAAGAAATCGCTTTAATTCCGACATCGATTTCTGCTCGACTAGCGTCGCCTGCAATTTGTTCCAATATTTCAACACTCGACGCTCGAAACATAGAGGTTGAACGTTGTGCTTTAATTCCGGTACAACTAGCTTGCAATGGTGTCCGCGTGTGCTGCTTGGAGCGGCTTCAACATATGGAAGAGGCTCAGGTGCAGTGTTCGGTACTTCATAATGAGATCAACTCAAAGCCCACGAAATTACAGGGTCGAAAACCCTAGTCTATTACATCGGTCCTGGTACGACAAACACGTTAACTGGGGCTCAGCCGGATAGGTACACTTTAGTCCCGTTCCAGTTTCGGCAACTCACCTATTGTGATCGGCTAATAGGCGGGTGCGTCGTAATCAAGTATAGGTCTTATAATGGAAGAGAACAGACGGATGACAATCTCTTCAGACAAAGTGAAGAAGATGCGTCTAATTGCCGATAGCATGTGTAGTCTGTTTGCGTACAGTCTGTTCATGTTGTCGATAGACTTCAGATCACAGCTTGAGAGTACGCCTAGATCCTTTACGAAACTGGCGGAATACAGCTCGTGGCCCGCCAGGGTGTAAGCACGCCCATTACTACCCTTTCCAGGTTCATGAACGAGGACTTTGCCATGTTGACTGGTAGGTTAACTTCTGCAGACCACCAGGAAAGACGGTGAATTTTCTGCTGAAGGAGGTCAAAGTCGTCGGGAGAATCAATAAGTCTCCAAATATTTAATCGTCCACAACTAATGCGCAGGACGACCGAAAAAGCTGAAGTGCTTTGTTGATGTGGATCAGGAATAAAATGGGCTTCGGTAGTGTGTCTTGAAATAGGCTACTAGTGGACGGGTATCATTCCGTCAGGCGGTCCTCCACTTGTACCCGCCATCTTCTCCCAATAAACAAGTCACTAATCCACGGGTGCAATGCGTCAACACCACCACATAGCATTAGCTTCTAGAACAGGACCTCAGGGTTCACTTCATCGAAAGCTTTAGTGAAATCAATGTAGATAACATCCACTGACTTCCCACGATTTGACGCTTGCAAACATTTCTGCTACTTTAACAGCAAGCTGATGATGCATGAGCAGCCCTTCATGAAGTCCTGTTGTGCTGGCGTTAGATCTGTGACTCCAGCAGCTGGAGAAGACCCTTTTTCATGATCTTCTTGAGTACCTTCGCTAAAACATTGGTAAGATGAATCGGCCAGTAATTGTCTACATTGCGTGTGCCACCACCGTTCGGAATCGGCTTCACTACCGAGAATATCAAGTCGCTAGGCGATGCAGCTTTTGATAGTGATCCGTTGAACAGTTCCGGCACAGCAGGCAAGAGGTTGACCAATAAGGACTTCAAAATTAGCTGGTGAAGTCCATCGGGTCCGGCAGGTCTTATGCATTCAAGACTGGAGAGCAGATTGCGGACATCTTCTATACCGCAATCAAGGCCCTCAAGGGACTGCACACCTCGAGCTCGGCATAGGCGCATGTTCACTTGTATATATAAAAGCAAACTGCTCTGCCTGTGCGGACGCACGTCCAGCGCTAGAGGCCAGATCCTGTCTTTCAGTGCCTTCTAACACAGCAACGTCACTTGCGAGCTTCAGGCGCCGCTTCATGTAAGCAAAAATCTTCTAAGTGGCCTTCGCTGAAGTTGCAAGCCTCTCTACAAATTTCGCTATGCTTGCGCGAATTCACACTCTTGCATAGATTCCGCTGCCTTTTGTACGTATCGTGATCGTCGACACAGCAAAAGACGAGGAAATTATTTCATAAATCTCGTCGCCGTCGAGCCAATTGATTGTACTCTCTGTCGAACCAATGTGGCTTTACTGGCACAGCTTTCTGATACTTGAGGGAAAGAATCGAGCGCACAACGATTGCACATACTCTTTTATAACAGATTAACAGGCTAAAACAGATGAAGCCTGCAGCAACGATCAGTCTAGGTCACTGGCGGCTCGAGTTAGATTATTGGAGCCGTCCTTCCAATAATTGTAGAACGGCTCCGGCAGACGCGAGTAGGGCAACGGCAGCTCTAGGCTGGCTAACACCATCGAGTGGTTACTAACTGCCAGAGGCTTCAGGACCTGAATTTCATGTACTTGTTGCTCGAAAAGCTTTAGTAGTAGGTTCAGACGTAATGGAGCGGAATGCGGTGTAATGCGCGTCGATTGGCAAACATGTTGTGCTGCCCTAGTTTCAAATACCATCGCCGCAAACTGCACCTCGACTTCACAGTACCCGGGAAAAAGTTGCACCTCAGACCAGCGTATTCGAAGGAAGTTAAAATTACTCATAAGCGAGAAACAAGGCCGACTCATGTAGTTTCTAGCATGCGGCAACCAATAGAGACATCTACGTGGCGGACTGCGATAAGCCGCACCCACAAACCGTTTGCCCTGTCTGAGGCGGCTCGAGCACCAAAACTGATTGCACAAGCCATCTTCCCTATGGTAGGCGTGTACGAGTCTGTCGCACAGCGAACAGCGAATGTATAACAGCACGCCGCCTGTATCGCTTGATAGTCTGTTGCACCGGAAGCACGAGTAGCCACTGATCTGCAATTCCTGGGTAGTGACCTCAGAATTTAACCAGGTTTCGATCAGTCCTAGTACGTCTGGATGACGTGAGGCAACGAAGTGAAATACATCCTACGTTTAATTTTTAAACTACAAACATTTGTGAAGGTTACGCGCAGGCCGCTGTAGGAGCCAGCAGACCATGCATGAAGAGTCATCAAAATGCAGAACCGGGTTCGGCGGACCCGGGGAACTACCCAAAAGCTTACTCCTGCGCTCCATCCATAGTATTTTTTCAGCTCTGCGTTTTATTTCCATTATCACTTACCACTTACATTCCATCAGCATTATATATGCAGAAACTGTTTCCTAATTTCTCTCTCATGTCTCTGTTGAGTGAATGGTTATGGGTCTTTCGTTTGTAATCGATTGTCTGGCAAAATAAAAGGTTCAATTGGTCCTAATTGGCGATAAAGTATCCATAACTGCAGCTACGTTGTAAACCACTTTATGATTTTTTAATGTTCTTTATTCTTCACAAAACCCTGGGTGGTGTCCATAATTATTTCGCTTGATGTCACTGTGCCGTCGTCGTTATTCGGACAGATTTTCAATAGAAATGTGATTGGCCCATACGGACATGATTTTAACTGTTTGTTTTTATCTGTTATCTTTTGCATCTGCTTTATTTCATTGTGGACCACGACTGGGCTGCTCACTTGAGGTGACTGACTGAGGTTTTTAAGCTAATATCTAAACCCACATGCAAAGTGCATTGCAACTGAGGCACTGGCATGACTGATTATTAAGTCCAGTGCACCGTCAGCTATCTGAAACACAATCTATGAGTGCCACGGTCAAAATCGACAAGTGATGGTACGAGCTGGGTGGCCTGTATACCCATAACATACGCATAGAAACATTCCTAGGTTCCCTTAGACAGATGTTGGCTTACTTACTGTTTTTCCACAAGAGCAAACAGCCAGATGGAGAGAGGAAGGGGATGAGACCTTTCGAGGAAATACGCAGTATTTAAGCAAGTTACCTGGAGAAAGTTTCATGAATAGCCGTGCTACTTTAATTGAACATTTGATTAAATCTGCATTTGTTAGTGTTCTCTTTCTTAATTTTCTATAACTTTAACCTGCTAAGTACCATTAAAATCCGTTTGGAATCCAGCGTATAAAACGTGGACAAACAAACTGTATAATACGATAACGGTACCCAGATTGATCAGGTCATTCATTTGCACTGTGCCTCGCGTCGCCAAGTATTAAAGGTTCAGTTATTATCTCTATATAAATTAAGTCTCAAGTTTTCTAATCGCCTGATTGATCCGACTTTCCTTTCCTAGCTCTCGTTTTGCAAAATCACGCTTCCCTCCTTATTTGGATGGTTAACTTGCTCTTCCAGCGATAACTGAGCTTTTATATTTGAATCTACCTAATTAAACCCAGACATGTCGAACTTAATGTGCACCAGATCATGGTATTAGGATTACGTCTGTCCTTGTTATTCAATAATAAACTCATACAAATTATGGATTAAAACTCCCTGCTTTTGCCGACGCTATTGTGACAGAGAAAATTTCAAATGAATGATGATTAGCATTTTTCCCCTGTAAAATAGACGTAACACATAAGTATAAGCCGAAATCCAAAATAATAAAAATTGTACAATTGCATTGCACTCTGCATTCGATAGTTAAGCACCTGATTCTATAGGCTAAGGATGCGCGTGCTGCAGAGCTCTTCCAAAGAGATTGACTAAAGTGTGTTGATTTAGGGTAAGGTGGTTTGTTGCAAGCTTTCCCAATCAGCATCGAACGCTGGCACCATACGTGTCGGATTGTTGAGAAGTATGCTCGAACTCAAAGGCAGCTTTAACTTCTCCAGATGCTAAATGTCTGTATTCCTTCTCATGTTGGTTGCCCAATTCGAGCCTTCTAGCCATAGCTAAAACAGGGTCTTATTATTCGAGAGCAGCCTCAACATCTGGCTTCTAAGTGCGTCATCGGAGTGCGACATTTGCTCATACGATCAGAAGCTGAAACAGTTGGGAGTATTCAGTAGAGTTTATCACGGATTACGAAGCAAGCTTCTAAAGGCCTATTTGATCATTTACGGGAACACGGCTGTGCCTAACCAGAAAGGACACTCCTTGAGACGACTGTATAACAGCACACTCGTCTGGAATACTACAAACAATTCTTTTCTTTTCGGGTATATAATCGCTGAAACGCACATTTTGAATCGAACATCTGCTTACCGAAATTGGCAGTTGTTGGAAAACGGATGATGCACTCCAGTATGTAGATTTCGTACTTTGCATTATCGTTCTATTCCACTACTGAGAATACCTTAGCTCTATTATTCGTAGCCCTTTCATATTGTGAACCGACGCTGAGTGCGAAGTTACTGTGTCCCAAATTGCCAATGTGTCCCGTCTTTTTTATTAAAAGCACAAATATTTGTTTTTCTAATGGCTTAGATATCTCTAACAAGACCAGCCAAAGGGGCTTCTAAAGTAAACACTGAAAATTTATAAAATTACTGCTCGTTGTTCATGCATCTAACGTAGTCGAACTTCGGCATGTTTGTCCTAGAATGCTTGTGTGCTGGTATACATACCTGAAAGTTTCCTGGAGTTCAGAAATGCTTGGCTAACAAGCCATTCGAACGGATGTTATGGTTAGGAAATGCGTGAAAGTCGAATAGAGGTTTTGTAATGCTTCGCTGGCCGGTTGTTACGCGTCAAGACAAACTACTTCATGAGTAATCCATATATAAACTTTCATGCTCATTACAAGACTTTAATAAGTCACTTCACTACCAGGCTGCAGGGGAAGAGCATAACAACTGTTGGTCTTGCGTTCAAGATGAAGACGCACTATATCGCAGTTAGCTGGTAAATCATGGCGGTCTGATGCTCTTCCCCGTGACACAGTGGCATAAGCTGCTGGTTAACATTGCCAGACTCTGGTGGACATGGGTTCAAATCCTGATGGATGCAATGGATACGCACTACTGATAATGTCCAATACGCTTAAATTGCAGTCTAGTGCTTTTCCGGGAATATGGATGACCATCTGATTTGGAACTGGCTGCGAAGAACCCACCAATGATTCTTCTTGTGTTGGCTTCTGGGGAAACTTGTCATTGAAGGGCGTATCGCTCTGCAAATTTGGTCTAAGATTGAGGTAGCCAGCTACAAAAAGGTGCTAGCCTTTCAATAACTGTATTCCAATATTTTGAGACGAAAGGACCAATTTGCTTACTTTTGCTACGCATTATTTTAGTTCCACGATGTACGTAGCCCTGAGCCCGAGTTTGTCGAAAGTTATTCAAATTAATTGTCCCACAAATGTAGCGTTCCTACTCATCTTCATGAGTTATTTCATAGTTTTCGTACGCGTTGGTAGCGGACTTCAATTTTACAAGGATGTTTATGGCTTTGGCTTCCGGCGATGTTCTTCGAATTACTCCGGGGAATCAAGTAGTGTAAACGTGTGTGACGATCAAAGAACAAAGCGATATGCAGCCATTAGAATACTTTGCATTCGCTTCTGGTTACCGTTTGTCGCAGATGCAGTATGCATAGATCCAAAGCGATGTTATGAGACGTGCAAAACATACACTAAGCATTTTGCTTTCTTCGCATAAATCTGTGAATGACATTCTCTTAATAGGTTACCCAAGGTATGGGGCTACAAATGCACCTAACTGAAGACATCAAATGAAAGCCCACATAGTTCCCATGCTGCAAGCAATACACGAGTAAGTTAGTATCCTTGAGCACCGGATTATCCGAAAGTAGCTCTAAGTTGTGAAATAACATCTACTCTCAAATACCAACCGAAGTGGTGCTTCTGTTGACAAAGAAAGCAGAGAAGTATAAAAGTATCTTCCGTGTAGCGCAGAGTTATGTGCGTTACAAAACCGTGGCCCTCAAGAAAGCTTACGGTATAGTATGTATCGCACGCATCCGTCGTGTTAAAATGTTCTTCACGTTCGTTTCCGATATCTTGTGGCGTAGTTAGTTTCTACCGACATTTTCACGCTCGATTTTGGCATGGCCTTAGGATAGATTATGGATTCGGCTAACTCATTGCTTTTAGAGGTGATGTTCCCTCTGCAACAACCGGGAGTCATTTGAGAGCATAGGAACTAGTCCCAAAATCTGGATGTTAGATCTGCTGTTGGAGATAAGTCGCAAGAAATAAAATGTGATAATCAAGTACAACGCAGTTTTATTTTCTAGCGACTTGTACCACACTGCTTATATGACGGTATGCGATAGGCTGTTCTGAGAAATGTTCAAAGCATTGTTTAAAGTATTTAAAGTATTAAAGTATTCAAACCTTCTGAAATCCAAGTATTGAAGTATTTTTACGGCGAATATATTCCTATATTTAAGTCCATCAGCTCGTGCACCCTGCACTTTTAGACTCAAGGAATTTAGTAGCGGTATTTCGCATTGATTTAGGTCAGCAAATTACGCATGGTTGTTATAAGCGCCGGCTCGAAGTTCGTGTCTTCCCTTTGAATATGTTGATATAAAACCGATAACAGATTCACTAGCATTTCACTATGTATTGACCATCAATAGCTTAGACTACACAGGGTAATGTCATTGCACTGCTGTGTTCATCAAGCCGTGGGCATTTTCTCCTAGCGCTGCTGTTTATACGCCACTGCTATTCTCCAGCTATTCCTATCCTACAACCATTATACCGCCAACGATGTCGGGTTTAGACTACTTAATGTGTTATATCGCGTCACTCGCCCTTCATTACCAAGGACAGAAATGGGCAAAGGCAAAATTAATTATTTTCTTAGCCACTTACCTATCTACGGCGAAAGAACAACACTAACTAGAACGGCGGTTTTAAAGTTTGATATTAAATTTTCCTTGATAGACTCTAGGGTGATTCTTTAAAACCGCAATCAAATATATGTTACTTATTTGAAAGCGCAGTAGAAAAGCACTTGGCTGTCCTGAAAAACGTTGGTATCATGCATCAACTGCGCAGGATAATGCTTTTAACGATCGTGCTTTAGCTTTTAAAATGCTGAGCGATTTTGCCTTGTGAATACGCATTTAAGTATGCATCGCTACTTGGCAAGGTACTTGCTACGATGTATGTTTCAAACAAATGGGCAAGAGAAGTTTTGACCCAACAAACTATGAAGCTTTACAACTGTAAGAATTAGCATGCATACGTTTACTCATATCATTCGAGGTATTCGTCCCATTAGTCAGCAAGGTATTTATTGGGAACCGTCCAGTAACAGAAGACTACACGTCACGAAACTTTTAAACATTAAAAACCGAATACGAAAATGACGACTAAAAGCATCCACCTTACGCAAGCTCGTATACCAAACTTTCTTGGATTCTTTGGAAAACTCATATACCTGCTAAATATCCGTCGGTTAATCAAAATCTTACACAACAGTTACATTTTACTTGAAAGAATGAAACATAAACCTGATTAGAAAAGATTTGTTTACCAGCCAGCCATAGTAAAGCCGTGGAGGCGGAAGATGTTTTGCATACTCCTGGACTTGTTTACATTAGCATTTAGGTTAGCTGAGGCCGAACAGTATTGCCAATTTCAAATTTGGCTGGAGAAATATAGACTGACCTAGTAAAACTCGTGTTGTTGTGTGCACCCAGCGCATATTCGCATCTGCTAATTTAGCGTTCGACGATCTCAGTGCTAGCCAGGTAGCAGTGGCCAGTTAAAAATAGCGGAATTGCATTTAAAAGTCACATTTATCAGATTAAACAAGCACAAATGATACCATTAATGATGCATTGAGACCAACGGGAATGACTTCCTAAGATGTGATTTGCTTATGAAGACAGAATAAGGTTTGAATAGCTTGTCTGACTAAATCAGTGTAATTCGGATTGAAGCGTGAAATATAGTATAGAATATTTTGTTCTATCTGTAGTAGTAGTAGTATTAGTAGTAGTGGCGTAGTAGTAATGGTAATTAATGTTTCCGTCATAGATTATCCGCAGATTATCAAACGGATGTTCCCGCATTCCACCCCACATGGACGACCGTTTGTTATGCTAAAATAGTCCAGCGTGTCTTCGCCCACATTTGTTTCGCGTAACACTACTCCCACCCCCCTTGGACCTACCCTAAGAATACAACGCATTGAATCCCTCTTTGCACCGTACAACTGACCAAGTGGGTATGGTCATGAGACCTAATAAATGAGCCGTGGTTTTAGCCCGCGGACTCTTGGCTTTGTGATCTGGTTGTACAGCAGCAAGTAGGTAATTTGCGCTTTCCGTGCGTTCCTGTTTACCCTATAGAGACAGGTTTGTTTCAGCATTGAACGAGCCTTATTTCGGCCTTATTTCGTTTTGATCAGGGTGTTATACTAGTTGTTCGAGCCACAAACGAATCTACCGTTTATAGGGTGAACTTTCACCGAGTGCATATATTGTCAAAGTGCATTTCTGGTAAATTATGGTTCTGCGAGTGCTACCTCAACAAAAAGCAAAAGTAACTTTCCTGCATCGGAGATCATCGTGATAGTGTCAAGCTGGTTGGAAATTCTTCAGAATTTACATCAAATGCAACAACATTATACGCGTTTAGCAACGAATGGTGAGCTTTGTATGTATGTAGCGAGCGATGCAAACATTTTGTTTAGTAACATCAGTGGTTAGCTAATTCATTTTGATTTAAGTAACCAAATTGAGTTTGTGCACGTCCATTCCAATGTATACGACGCTTAAGGAGCCA
The DNA here is from genome assembly GCA_944474145.2 of Dicrocoelium dendriticum. Taxonomy (NCBI): domain Eukaryota; kingdom Metazoa; phylum Platyhelminthes; class Trematoda; order Plagiorchiida; family Dicrocoeliidae; genus Dicrocoelium; species Dicrocoelium dendriticum. The sequence goes on along the minus strand of OX104063.1, from coordinate 218,842,596 downwards.
GGCGCTCGTTGCGCGTTAGCATGTTTTCAAGTCATCAGCACTAACGTCTACAAAGTTAAATAATCCAAAGATCTAAATAGGCGTTGAAAGCGAATTGGAGTCTAGTTGCATCAAATTGTACGCAATTTGCGCTTTACCACCTGCTTTGATAGCACGTATTTTTAAGGTTAGGCTATTTTACTTCCAAAAGTGAACAATGCAATCTCCTCGCAACATTTCAACTTAGACGTTGGTTCACAGACGGCTTGAGAACGTTCTGATGCCACAAAATCTTGTTGCGTATATTCATTTTGGGCACAATCAATTAGCACTGCAAAGGGACAAATTCGCTTCCGTGCTCACTTAACTGTCCTGTGCTTTGTCCTGGGTGCGCTGATCTCTGCTGAGTCATAGATAACAGATACCTTTTTACATCGGGTAGATGGATCCACTTTATAAGGAAATAACGAAAATACTTTTAATCAGTACGATATCCGGATGACTCAGACATCCCTGTCATTCGTTTGTGCTTTCGGCTTGAATACATGGTTCACAAACCATTCGCGGTCATTTTGTATCTCCATTCATTGTATGCTTCTTTATTTTTTATTCGCTGTTTCCAGACGGTGTATTTTTGGAGGGGTAGCAGCACCCCTAAAACTGCATTTTCTCAATTCTGCTCATTCACTAATGTTCAGCTAAGCACTCTCAACGTGTTTTCTATAGTCCAATGAAATATTCACTCCCAAAGCATTAATAAATGACGCGTTTTCGGGTTGCCCGATTTTATTACGTGCTATCAATTAGTTCAAATCGAGTCATTCAAGCATTTTTGACACTCGGTGGAAATGTAGTTATGGATTAGCTAGATTTTATCGTGTTACTATGGTCAACACATATGTAGTGCGCTACAACGAGTTTAGTTTTAGCACATCTGTTTGACCAAGATGGAGACAGTATCGTCTACATTTTTTATACTCCGTTGACATAAAAGTGCCACTTTAAGTCGCAATTTGCTTCAAACCATTTAAATAAAGGCAAAAGGAAAGAGATTAAAATGCATTGCTTCCGATTTTTATAGCACGTTTTACAATTACATATTCCAGCTCTTGAATAAGGCTTTTGTTAACCAGTAAACGACAGTCTTTGGTACAGTAAAATAATGCACCGAAGAATATCTACGTCATCTAAACCAACACTTAGTTCAACTAGGAAATCAGCTATTAAATGAATAAATCTTTATTATCTGCAAAATTTGACGCGTCTATCCATACATGATCAGCGAATTAAGGCCTTGCATAACATATGGGAAACTGTGTGTGAAAAAGAATACAGATTGAAAACCGACATCTGTCATAGAGATAGCAAGGAGGAACACATTAAATAAAATCAAGAACACAGTCAAAAGAGTAGATTAATGGGTAATATCGGTATGATAACTGTAAGGTCAAAAGCAAATTAAAAGCAGTAAAGACCACAACAGATTCATTGAAAAGGATGAAATGTTGTAGGAAGTACCAGGTTAAGTAATACGGTGCTCTTGGATCCGACTACTTGGGATCCAATTTCATGTGGTGTTGTCCCTCGGATGGTCGCACTCGCGCTTTAACATCCCATCTGCTGGTGCACTAGCGCGGCTTATAAGCAGGTTAGCCATAACCGATTTCACTATCCGTACAGGATGTATTCCTTTTTTACAAACTAGCCACTCAGGCCAGTCAGCCTGTTCGCCAACCATTGATATTAGTAGGCACGATAACTGAATTCACTTGATTTTGCGGTATGCGCAACTAGCACACTGTTTACATTCATCAGGGGTATCGCCTATCCGCCTTGTGAGGGTAAACATTCTGCTTGGAATCTTTAAACCATCAGCTCAGGAGATCGGCCCAGTAGTAACCAACAGAGGAAAAATAAAAACGAAACGAAATATAATAAGATAAACAGATATAAATAATGCGGAACTGTCGTATTTTTGGACTATAAGGCGCACTTAAGATACTTTGTTAAAAATCGGCAGTGCGCCTTATGTATGAATGGTTGTGCTGTGGTCTAGTGACTGCGAATCAATTTGTATTTGCACACTGCGCTGAATACTCTGTCAAAATATTTTATTACGACGTTGATTGTAGAAGCATAATCGCTGGTCAGGAACCTCGTGGAATCCGCTCTCTATGTTATCTAGACGGACTTGATTTGGGGTGGCGAGCTTTGTGCAGGAGCCAACTAAATCGAGCATTTCTGACGACGATAAACTAACCAAATATTCAACCATCCATGCTGATATCCCTTACTGTGATATATGTGATGCTTACTCCACCCGGCAAACTCATTTTATCTAACAAAGCCCCTTGCAAACGCTTTCAAATACACACATTTGTATCTCCCTGGTTGCAGATGAGTGTTTTAACGCACCATCTGCGCTCACACCAGTGTTCCATAAACTCGGCGACACCCGTGTAGCTGCAATCATATCGTCTTCCAAACTGTTTTCTGCTAGAAAACTGGAACATATGTCGTCGCGCGTGTACTACCCTTGGAGTAACAGTTGCCCTTACAGACAAATGTGTGATAACATAAAGCCTGTCCCAAGACTCTGCTCACTAGTCTGTTACTGCGTGACGAAATGTCATCCTTTCGGGTGTGAGTTAAGGCGGACAAATTTTCCAACTGTCCAATAGTAGATGTTGGCATATCTCAAAATGTCTCAGTCACATGGGTGTAGGACGCCCGTATTCAGGCATGTGAGTACATATGTACTTGCCAGCGTCGTCCATCTTGAAAACGCCGAACCATGCGCCCAAGGTTGAGTTGGCGTCAACCTGCGGCACGCCGTAAGGCATGTTCACCGATCGATACAGGGCTGGTTGGAATGGGGATAGGTGTGAGAAATAGAAACAGCGGGGCTTCATAACCCGGCTACTGCGGTAGAATTGTGGTGGCGCTGCGACTGGTGTAACTGGCCTAAGAAAGAAGAGTGCTTAGTGTTATCCCACCTAGCACACACACACACACACACAATATACACGTTAGCTAGAGGTGGGAAACACCTTAACTACTGTGCCGCAATACTTAAAAGAAAAAGGGAATAAAATGCTACAGGTGCAAGCCAGCTGAGCTATCGGTAACGGATTGGCATCATTCCGGTAAGCTATATGCCGCAAAAAATTATTATACAAAATTACAAAAGGTTAAATAATGAGATCGTGGTTGCAGGGGAGGCTAAGATAGGTAGGGATGGACAAAGAAATTCACAGCACAAACGTTATCATCAGCATCATCATACACGTTAGCTGGAGGTGGGGAACACCTCAGCTACTGTGCCGCAATACAAAGAAAAAAAGGAGAGAGAGAAAAAAACAACTGGTGAAAGCTGGCTGAGCTACCGGATGGGCATCGTTCCGGTAAGCTACGAGCCGGCTGCTGTGCACCCAAAAAAATTATTATGCAAAATTATGTAAGGCTAAGTAATGAGATCGTGGTTGGAGGGGGAGGCTAAGAGGGATGGGGTGGGACAAAGAAACTCACAGCACGAACGCCACTGAGGTCGGCTCCTTGCCATATCAACAAGTGTGTCCAACCAAACGTGTTCATCGTCCTTTGGATCCCAACCAGGGAGCCGAGACGCTCCAACCGAGGCCAGCTCAGAAGTGAGGGCCTTCATTCCTCTTGACCAAGTCATCGCTTGGCCACCCCTCCTCTTCTTCCATCCACACCCCGGCGCGCAAACAACACACGTCGCGGAAGTCGGTGGGCTGGCATGCGTAGCCATCAGAGCCTGATGCGTGAAATAACGGTGCTGAGCCGGTCAGTTCCTTTCCCTGTGACGTAAACAAGGCGTCAAACACGCTCGCTACTCACGCGGTGTTCCCACCAGATGTGAGCCAAACTGCGAAGGCACCGAAGGTCAAAATTAGCTAGCCTCTTTATGTCCGATGATCTAAGGGGCCAAGTTTCACAACCACACAGTAGGATCGAACGTACCGCTACATTGTACACTCTACCCTTCAGGGCGAAAGTGATGTCGCGCCCTCGCCATTAGTGGCGAAGGTTAGCAATAGCGCATCAGGCTTTTGCTATACGGTTCGTGATCTCATTTTCAATCCCACTGGCGCTGATACAACTTCCCAGGTAGTTGAATTTTTGAACGCTTTCTAGCTGATCTCCACCAACAGTCAGCATAGGAGACAGTCCAGACCAATCTTGAAAGAACGCTTTGTAGTTCAGTGGTGCAAAGCAGAGCCTGAATCGGCTGACAGTCACTGCCAATCTGTCTAGTGCCGCTTGGCACGTTTGGGAGCTATCAGAGAATACGGCAATAACGTCATCATGCTCTAAGTCAATAAGTCGTTCTCCTGGAAGCAAATCTACACCTTTTAAGTCGTGTCCTGTAAACGCGATTTGCATGACTTCGTCAGTAGCGAAGTTGAAGAGGAAAGGTGACAGCGGGCATCCTTGTCTCACACCACTGGAGATATTACAGGGTGACGACAGCTTCCCGTAAGCCTTCACTCTGCCTGAGCTACGCGCATATAATGCGCCGATAAAAGTTACATCTTTCTCGGGCACATCTTTTCTGAGTAGACAGTCCCAAAGTGCACGTCTATCCACCTAATCGTATGCACCTTTGATAACGAAGAACATGACGACAGTGGGCCGACAGTATGTGTGACGGTGCTCCAACAACTGACGCAAAGTGAAGATGTGGTCAATGCAGCCACAACCACAACGAAACCCGGCTTGCTCCTCACGAACCTGGCTTTCACAAGATGCAGTCAGTCTGTGAATGCTGACAGAGGCAAGCAATTTGGAGGCGATGGAGATCAGACTGATGCCTCTACGGTTGCCGCATTCCGATCGTGAGCCTCTCTTGAAAATTGGGACTTTGACGGAGCGGTTCCAGTCGGTTGGGACGGTTTCCTGCTTCCGCGATTTCACTAGTAACTAGTATAACTTATCAACAATAGCAGATCCCCAGAATTTTAAGAGAGCTGGAGGTAGATTATCTGGTTCCTCGGCTTTATTTAACTTCAACAGTTCCATCTTGCGTTGGACATTTGAGTGAAAGGGTGGATCCAAGGCTAGAACGGTATCATGCCCGGAGCACTTTGCGAATTTCACTGTGTTCGTTTCCAACCGGAATATGCCGGCGAGCATCAGTAAGTTCCAGAGACTGCGAAGAGGCCCAATGTCCACGTTGGCAATTAGACTTACCACATGAGGATTTTCCTGCTGCTAGTAAGGTCTGGTGAACGTGTGACCAGTGACCTTCAATTGTCTCCAGTGAGCGATTAGTCAACTCGCATGACAGCGTATTTCGATACGCATTCAGAACAGCTGGCTTCGTTAGTTGGCTGGTGTCACTGCTCTCACAACATCGTTGTGGGCGTCCGCCAAAACGCATCCGCTGTCAGCACATACAAGTGCATGCTCGATGTCCCAAAAATATGCTCCAAATCGAACGACAGTTCTGAACGCAGCCACTCCAGCAGTAACTAATAAATAAATAAATAAACGTTTTATTCCTCAGCAGTGCGAGGCACAGACCAATTGGGTGGTCTTATCAACATGTACAACGTGATCGCATAATATAGTTAATTATTCGTCTTTTGATCAATGGTTCCCATATGGGTTTTTGAAATGATTAGCAGTTTGGAAAAAGTAGAGATAAAGAAACTGGGAACAATAATAAATGTAGATTTTGCGGAAAGTTCAAGTAAAGTAATACGGTCATCCATGGAACTGTCCCCAGGGGACTTGCTTCCATGCAGGGTATTTCCACGATGGGTTTCACCCGCACTTCCATGCTCCAATTGGCTCTGTGCCTGTGTGGCAAGATAGTAAATAGGCCATCAGAACTAGGTGTCAAATGTCTTTTTTTAGGGCTGTTTTATGCATACATTATAGGCGATGAAGCCTCAGCCCTTTCTGTCATGCGGATCAATCAATTATGGCACTTTTTTGTTTTAAGCCAGCGAGTCAGTAGTAATATGATTTGCATGGGTATACTTTTTTAATTTGGAAGCTGTAATCCGTCGCCACAAGAGATCAGCCCAGTCATGACCAACGGTGAAACAAAGAAGAAGATAAAGTATGAGGAATTATAAAACATAATGATGAATACAAACGCTTGCCGATAGGCCAGTCACAATTTGATGGAAAATCTTGGCGAGTGACGACGATGGTACAGAGACATCAGCTTGAAAGGTGTAGTGCATCTACGAACCAGTGCGTCAAAGGAGAAAACAGAATTGGTTAGACGGATTAATAGGAGTAAGATCGTTCTCAAATATATACTCAAGAATGCAATTATATGTAGGTAATCTTATATTATTGAAACGAATAGAGGATATGGTGACTTTCATACGTATCCAGGACCTTTCTCATACAAATCATCTAGAGTCACCGTTTGGCTTAGTGTTGACCAGATGTTTGCAACAGTCAGGTGAATATTAATCATGCGTCTGAATTGTGCATAGGTAGTGCAGTTTCTAACACTCGATGGAAGTTTGTTCCATATTAACGCATATTTTACAGAGAAAAATTTTGAGCGGAGCTTTGTGCGAGACTTTGGTATTTTCACTGTGCGCTCGCTGTTTCTTAGTTCATAGCGCATACGAGTCTGAAACTCGAGTTGTGGCTGAGCAGTGAAGGTCAATCCGAATAGTAAGCGGTATAAAAGGCACAGATTAAGTTTGAGTCTGCGTAGCCATAGCGGCTCCAGATTTAGCGCCTCGCAACGCTCACGGTATGTCATAGTATTAGGCATGTACAGAAACCTTTTTGTGAATGATCGTTAAATGTTTTCTAGTGCTATAATATCCACTTTTCTCAGATTATTATGCACTATCGTACAGTACTCTAGTTTCGGCCTAACACATATTTTAAAGGCTTGAAGCCTGGAATCCCTCAAAATAAGAGTTCGACTTATTTAGGCGATCACATTTCTGGCAGAAGCCTGCAAGAATACAACGCTTTAAAAGTCGAATGAGGCAGAATATCTTAGACCAAAGTCTCGGACTGCGCCGCACACAGAAATAGGGGTATCGTTTAATGTAAGGATGTTCAGAGAAGGGCCACAGCCGTAGTACAATAGATTACTCTTGTCCGTGGCAAAGTGCAGCTTCCCGGAGTTAATCCAGAGCTCCAATGCGGACAAGTCAGACTGAATATAGGCTAAGTTAGGACTAATATATTGGAATATGTTTGGAACCGACTGTGATTTCATGATTTCAGAAGGTTTTGTATACAAATCGGTTTTGGTAGGGTTTTATGGTGGCAACGTTTCGCCCTTGACACAAGAGCTTCTTCAGGCCAGGTGAATTGGTACAAAATTGGCGAAGCTTTTTATGGGAAGGTTGCAAGACAAAAAACATGAACCATTGGATAATAGTGTTACAGGTTAATAGGTCAAGTGGCCACGTTAGTGAAATAACAAGCAGCGAGCGTTTCTCATTGATCCACGTCATCGGTCGTTCACATGTGAGGCATTCCTTTCTGGCAGCAGCTGATTCACGCTCCGACCTGAGTTCGTCCGCCGACACCTTTTCTGACTGACCGGGTTAACGCAACCCGCCACGCAGCCTCCTAATTATCGCAAGCCGACTGATACGGACGGAGTGCTCCCTTACAGTTCGGGTTATCCAAAACAAGTCTATGGCGCTATCGCATCCTCTCTGTTTCACAGAGCCCAGACTCTGTGTACCGAGGAGGAGGACAAGAAGGCCGCTTGTAAGGAGACGGTGAGTAAATTAGTAGACAGTGGATATCCGAGGCGGTTAGTGAAACGCCAATTACAGAGAGCTCTAAATCCACCTCCACGACGCACAACGGAGTGGATTGGGACGGTAGGAATCCCCTATAAAAAGGGAACCTCAGAAGCAATCAGACGAGTACTAAACAGGGAGAAAATAAGAGTGGTTTTTCGAAAGGGTCAAACGCTCTATTCAGCACTTGTGCGTTTGAAGGATCCACTTCCAAAAGACAGGACAACAAATTGTGTTTATAAAATCAATTGCAAAGACTGTGAACAAGTGTATATAGGTCAAACAGCGAGAGAGCTACGTACGAGGATAGCAGAACACAAGAGGTACGTTTCGCGTCCACCGAGAAATGAGCCTGAATACAGGGCCCCAGAAAAACATTCAGCGGTGGCCGTACATGCGCTAGAGGCAGGACACGCGATTGATTGGGACAATGTCGAGATAATTAGGAGGGGATTACCAGTAACAAACCAAAGGTTGATTGCTGAAGCGACCGAGATTACTAAGACTAATAACTGTGTGAACAGAACAGACGGGTTGGAGTTATCGAACGCGTGGCGGGCTGCGTTAACCCGGTCAGTCAGAAAAGGTGTCGGCGGACGAACTCAGGTCGGAGTGTGAATCAGCTGCTGCCAGAAAGGAATGCCTCACATGTGAACGACCGATGACGTGGATCAATGAGAAACGCTCGCTGCTTGTTATTTCACTAACGTGGCCACTTGACCTATTGACCTGTAACACTATTATCCAATGGTTCATGTTTTTTGTCTTGCAACCTTCCCATAAAAAGCTACGCCAATTTTGTACCAATTCACCTGGCCTGAAGAAGCTCTTGTGTCAAGGGCGAAACGTTGCCACAATAAAACCCTACCAAAACCGATTTGTATACAAAACCTTCTGAAATCATAAGTTAGGACGACATTGCCCAGGGGCGGAACAATACACAATTTTAACATCATCTGCGAACAGGAACGGTTTTCCATACGAGATTTCGTCGAGGAGATCGTAGAAATAGATTAAGAATAAAAGCGGGCCTAGCACGCTACTTTGAATCACTCCACTGGAGATTGTACTGGCATCAGATGCACAATTACCGATTTTGACTACTTGCTTTCTACCCTCGAGGTAGGAAGACAACCAATCTAGAAGTGAATTAGTGATACCATAGGACATAAGATTCAGCAACAATAAATTGTGTGGGACACGGTCAAAAGCCTTTTGGATGTCAAGAAATATTACGATGATAGCATTTCCGGCGTCCTTTGCTCTAGTCACATAATGAAGGTAATTTAACTGGCAGATAGTGCACGACCTACCTTTCAAAAAACCGTGTTGATGTTTACTGAGAAGGCTCATAGAACTCAAATATTCTATTATACGTTCTTTAACTATTCTCTTCATGATTCTGGAGATAATAGATGTGTGATGGATTGGGCGGTAATTTTTACATCTTGCATAGATCCGCTTTTGTGTCTTGGTATTATAGTTGATTGCTTCCAGTGTATAGGATACTCCCCATTGAGCATGGAAAGTGTAAATACATTAAGCAAAACAGGGGGATGTCTGGACCTCCGTGCTTTACCAGTATTAAAGGGATGTTGTCAGGGCCTGGTGAGCATGATTGCCGAACTAATCTGAGTTGGCGACATATGTCACTAGGTGTATATTCAACAGTTTAGAGTGTATTTCTGCTTCTGTGTATTAGCTTGAGCTGAGGATCTTCATTCGCATTAGCGCTATAAGTAGACATGAAGTAGTCATTGAAGATCGAACATATGATTGCACCGTCGGTTACGGCAGTTCCATCAGAGTTTACTATGGTGTTTATACAACTTGATTTTCTATTCTGCCTACGGTCCAAAAGTTTTGAGATGCAGCCTACCACGTTGGCGCCCTTCAGTGCCATTACTTCCTCAGAGCATAGCATTTTGTGTTGGTCTTGGTATAACGCTGTAAGCAATCTGGTGTGGAGCATCAGCAGAGTAAAATCGCTTGTATTCCTAAATTTTTTCTTTATTTTATAAAGTTCAGTGGCTACCTTTTATGAGATGCCTGAAGGAGCAGTAGTCCTTTTCAACTTCTTGGTACGTTCTGGAGCCACAGCTTCAACACAAAGCTGAATGCGGTGGTAGAATTCATTACAAGCAATTTGAACATTCTGTGCTAAGAAGAATGGATCCCAATATGAAGACCTTATAAGATCCGAGAAAATTGACCAATTCACAGAAGAGAATGGGCGGTAATTGATCACTGATTCTGTGGGTTTAGAAAGAATTTGGAAAGAACAACCAACAATGTTATGATCACTACCCGGCAACTTGTCACTGATGTATGTGGACACATGCGAACATCCCATCGTAAAGATTAGATCAAGTGTGTTACCAAGCCGTGTAGGTTCTGTGACGTGCTGTACCCATCCCAGTCGATCAAGAGTAGACATAAAAGGATTGTGTTTTTGTGGTTTATTGTTAAGGGACCATGGGATTTCGGGCATATTAAAATCCCCAGCGATTATTTTGTTAGTGTATGAGAGGTCAGCAATAAGAGAGAAAGTGTCCAACAAGTCATCGATCACGATGAGTGTAGACGATGGGGGTCTGTAAATATAACCTACTAAGAGATTTGTTGGATTAATAGAAATTGTAATCCACACCGAATCAGGAAGTCTCCGTAGGAGTGGTTCATTCAGAGGCAGAACCAAGTATTTGTCTTTGACGTAGATTATACAGCCACCACCTCTACTATAAAGGCGGTCAGTACGAAACATGTTATAACCCAGTATCTTGAACAATGTGTCAGACATCTCTGCTGAACACCATGTTTCTGTAATTAGTACTATATCAGGAGAAGAAAGGTGAAGAATATTACGCAGGAAGTGCATTTTATTTAACAGTGAACGGAAATTAATTAAAAGTAAGTGCAGTGTCTTGTTATCCGTTGGGTTTTCTACAGGAATCCAGGTACAGGACCCCAACGAGGTGGTATTTGGAGAGAGTGGAGTGAGGGTGGTGGATACGGAGGACATATAATTTGCGGAATTAGTGTCATTTGTGGGTGTGGCGGGTAAAACGCCACTGCACCCCCAAAATCTGGTCGGAAGGGTGAAATACTGGGAAAATGGCAACCCAATGGGAGATTACAGTTTTCTGGCTGTTGCACATAACCTACGTGTCAGTTAAGATTAGTTACATGTTGAGGTAGTTTGAGAGGATTTTTGTTGGGCTCATTTCTCTCAGCTACTTCAAGTTCGCTAGCAAGTGGCTCACAAGTTATGGAGCGCACAGGTCGCATATTCAAATGCTGCATGGTTGGAGATATGCCGATTGTCTGCAGGTTTTCAGTGGTGACAGCGTTTGGTGGAACGTTCAAAATAGCTGTGTTTTTATTGTGCTCAGGAGCGCCCCTACAGATTCCACCTGAGGTTTTGCTACCAGTGTTCTTTGCAGCAAGGCTGTTCCGCAGTTTTAAAGTTTCACAGCTTTTAGCAGAGGAGGTTTTCAGTATCGTACCAGAGCGTCTATGCACCTGGTTGGTGAACGACAAAGAGTGAGTAGAAATAGTTTGAACAATGGAACTTTCTTGTATGTTCGGGGACGAGTTGCGCGGTAATGTTGGACTAATGTGACACTGAATGGAGTCAGAAGCGATATTTTTATGACAGTTGCTATTTGATTTCAACCTTAGAGCTGATTCATTTATGATCAGAGTGTCATCTAGGTTAACCAGGTGGGGAAGTTCCTGAGTTTCTGTGGGTGGCGGAACATACTGGTCACAGAATGTTTGTCGGAAATAGGCTTTTTTGCACTCAATTTGTAGTATTGTTAAATCTGGTTTCAGGGCCATGGATACGTAATCTTTCCTAAGGGATAGTGCGCTCCTACTACAAATGAATTTTTCAGCAAGTGTGTCGTTTGCAAATTTAAAAATTAGTGAACAGACGTGCTTCGGAGATTTCTTTCGCAGCCTAACGCAAGAAAACTGCAGTCTTTCAATATGACAGTCATTTGCCACTGCAGAGGAGATAGCCTCAAGAGATTACCTTTCTTGTAAGTTAAATGCTACAACATTTTTGGAACGTTTAATGCGATCATGCACCTCAAATGCAACATGTTGTATAAGATTCCCAACGGCGCTGTGCTCTATCAGAGAAACCTTATGAGAACTATCATTTGATTGCTTTTTTACTCTTTCGCGCAACTTCGGCATTATTTTCATCTTAGATGATGAGTCTTTAATTTTTTCCGTGCTGACGGATTGGTTATAAGCAGGATGTTTTGCCAGCATTTCAATGGCTTCCCGTCTCTTCTTTGAGTTTCTTGTTTTAACTGAGGTAACGAGCATTTTTTACTGATTGGTCACTCGGTTTTGGGGCTTGTGCAAACTATTTTATGTGGACAAGGATAAGAAAATAGGGGACAAATTTCACCGTTTTTGTTTCAGTGATCAAGAGGAATCAAACAGTTATCGACAAACCGCCGAGGAAACAGACTAGGATTTTACGGCTTATACGACCTATCTAAAGTGCACGAGAATTCACACAGGTCCAAACAGGCCACGGTTACAGATGCAATGATCGATACAAACCAACCGGTTGTAAGAGCGCTCTGTTTTTGTCCAAATTCCGCCGAGCGTAGATTGTCCTTCAGTAATCGACCCTCCGTGCACAATGTGCGCAATGTGATCGATTTGCGTCCATAGCTGGTTCGATGCTTGTAGGCACCAAGTCATCCTCCGGCGGGTGCTGTATCGGAAATTAGTGCTCGCAAGAAATAAGCGAGCCTCTTGGCACAAATGAAGTAACCGCTCATCGTTATCATTACGGGAGCCTACACCATGTTGGCCACACAGATGCAGTTCATCAGTGGATAACTATCCAATTTGAACTTTCAGATCCCCGCCAGCACAAAATTGTCTGAGCTTTTTCTGTAGCAAAGAGCTCGTTCAATTGGCGATAGGAGTCGTCTTTTACCAAACCATCGCTACAGTTTTTAAGTGCATAGGCAGCGATGACAAATAAACACCTGCTAGTCCCTCACGACTTGGAAGCTTTGAAGGAGCCATCCAATCAGCCCGCACACATCCGGCTACTGATTGGTATCCAGTCAACCAGAGCAGCTTCATCCCGGGGACTCAGGGCGATACCAACACCGGCTTGACTGGCGCTCAAAGCCGCATAGTCTCTGAGTAGGCGCAATGCGAAAGTACTGCTAGTGTCACCTGAAGGAGATCGCAAAATAAGCACAGGACTCAAATCTTGCAGGCACGTCTCCGCTAAGCAGCAGATATCAATGGAGAGGGTCTCTAATGTTCGGACAAATGCTGCCTTTTGACCGATCTGAAGCAATGTGCGTACATTGAGGCATGCCAATCTGAAGGGTGATCCAGGGCTCCAAATGGAAGTTGATGTACTGGGCATGGTCGCTTGCTTAGGCATGGGCTTGTCGACAGGACAGGAGTGGCGCTCCATGTTCACATGTAAGTTGAAACTAGAAAAGACTAGCAAAGCTAGGTGGGGGAGAGCCAAGAATTGTGGGTTGAAAACAGGGGGATAAAAGTGAAGCTGGAACGGAATGGTAAGAGAGAAAAAGCGTAAGAGGGGGAATAAGAAGACGAATAGGCTTGGGCAGTAACATCCAAACCCCTCGATAGGGCAACGTTGATTATCTGCTGCGGTGACCAGAGTATCAAGGAACTGTTCGAAGAGAAATTCATTGTATTGTGTGGGCAGGATACTGTCAGGTTGCCGATGCCTAGACAGGAGAACGATTAGGGTTTCCAACCAAAGCCTTTGGTTCAAAAACCTGACCGCAAGGCAGCGGGTTTGGCGTTGGACTACAAGGAATCCGTTTTAAGGAATAAGTAGGCACCTCATTCCAACCCCCAACCTGGAGGACCAGAAGGCTTAGTTGTCTGGCCTCTAACCACTGACCAATCTGGTATGAGTGGCTCGGAAGGTGCAAAGAACGCACCATCCAACATAGTTCAGTGGGTCGCTGAGGCACACAAACCATCGCACCATGGTAAGATCCAGCCTCATTGCGATGGAATAAATCGCCAACTGTACACCATAACGGCGCTTCGCTGCCACGCGACCATCACCAGTCGCGCGTGGGCTGCGTATACCGCGAGGACGCCTGCCTCTAAGCGGATTCGAACTGGGGACCTTATGGTTGCAAACCACACGCGCTTACCAATCGGCCACCGGGCGGCCGATTAATAACAAAAGGGTTATGGGCAACGCTTTTGTAGACTGAAATTTACCTTCCAAATATTTAGCAAAATGGACATTCTTTAGAATTAGGCCTTACAGATTTGGAATGTGACGTTTTGATAAAGGAGTTTTAAAATTCTCTGCCGGCCAAAGACTACTTGCTGCCGCATAGCCTATTCTCCGGTCGCAGTATTGATCGCCGTTGCCGGAAACAGTTGTGGTAACGGCGCCCAATTTTACAGACGGGACATGAGCGTTCATTCCAACATATTCACTAATGACGCAGTAGTCTATTAGCAGGGAACTGAGAAACTGCATTTCTAAGCAATATCTAATCCACGGGGATATTGAGAATCACGTATTGCACAAAGCTCATTGACTTGAAAAAAAGAATGACAAATCGTGGGATCAGAGCGGAAGCATGTGGGTTCTCAAGCATACTGTGCACCACAAGCCCGTTATCCCTGTGCTAACGTTTCTGATAAATTATGCTGCAATCACTCCTTTGGCTCAAATCTGGTGACTGGGTAGGCCAATCCTTTTGACCCTTGCGACCGATCTAATGGTGACCGAACACCTTAATATTATGCCGCACCGTTTGTGCATAATGAGCAGGTACGCCATATTAAATCTATACAGGCTGAAGCAAAGTGCCCAAGTAGCCAACGATAATCGGTGGTGAAAACATCTATATCTTGTAGTTCTTGCGTAAATTTTTAGCGACAGTCCCCTTGCCACAGGAGAAGTATGAGAGAGGGAGGAATAACTTGGTTATCATTGTAAGCGTTAAAATGTTTAGAAACCTTGTATGATACGCGCAGCCACCGGTTGTCCAAATTCGAGGCGGGAACAGATCCACAATTCCCGTGATAAGTCAAAAACTTAATGCCGGTGTAACTGTGTTGTCAATGAATAATAATAATAATGATAATAATAATAATAATAATAATAATAATAATAATAATAATAATAAATGCCAAAAGTGGCAAGCCTCAAACGGTTTCCTTACACACAAACGCAATAAAACTTCGGTGGATACCGCAGAACACCGATTCAAAGGCTAAGCAAAGACAAGCACAAAATGCAAACAAGTGAGCGAAGCCGTAACCGAGCAGCATCGTTTCGAAGCAAGCCAATACACCATTTGACTGTCTAAACGATAGACATATGCCGAGCAGTCAAACTCGCTTGATGCGGTAATGGTTGATAGAACAAAATACACCAATAGCATAGCAGGGAAGATCGATTGGATATGAAGATAGACAGGTTCGGGACAGCTGATTGTCGGAGTGTCTGTCATGTGTAGTCTATGGTGAGGCTCCCTGCGGTGTCTGAGATGGGTTATAGGTAACTAGCACATCAAACGATGGTGTAACAGCAAAATGTGTAAGGCGGATTTGGGTAACCATAGAGCGTGGGCTAGATGTGCAAAGCCAACTGGTTTATCAATGTTCACGGGGTAGGTAATACCGGCAGCCGGGGTTCTGGCACATGCAAAAGGAAATGGGCTGTCAATGGTAAGGTGTTGTGGGGGAACATCGGAAGGGAGAGATCTAAACGATTGGACAAATTGATCTCTCCGACAAACTCCCCCCCCAAATCCGCTCAGGTTTTTCTACGGATGGTGCTGCCTTCCAATCTGGATCGCCTAACCCCCGGTCCATCCACACTGGGCGGCCAAGGGACTTACACCCGTACGCCGAAGGCCTCTTACTTCGGCTGTTTGGCTCACAGTGGTCTTTCCGGGAGCGGCAGAATCAAAGACCCGCCTCAGCCGGAACTTCACCCTCTTTGGAGCAACTACCCTCTAACAACCAGATTTTTCTCACCTTACTCCTAAACAAACCCTCTTTTGCCTTGACAATCGCTGTTCTGACGAGCCCAACTTCCAACCTGAAACAGCTTTAATCTATGCCTAAAGGCCACGTGCTGGGTGCGATGGCTTCAGAAGCGACTTAAACTACTTCTCTTGGCCTGTAATTCCGACGCGGTGATAGCCATTTCTCTCTAGATTGCAACAGCGGCAGATATTCTCTAACCCATCTTTTACAAAACAGGGAAGTAAGTAATTTACTTTCCGCTAACAACGGTTGTGTGAATCGGGTAAAGATTCAGCCAATAAGCTCGATGCCCCGGGTCAAGGTATCAACAAATCATTTGGAGTTAGAGCTGACCGGTTGGTGGGGTCCAAAGTTAGAGGTACCAGCGGTCTGCAGTTGATGATACGCTCTGCCTTAACTAAAAGGGTACGCAAGGCCTCGTCACACAATACTTGTTGAGTCGTGACTGACGGTAAAACTCATCTAACCGATCGTACAATACGTTCCCACCCTCCACCCCTATGGCTGACCGCCGGTGGGTTGAAATGCCACTGCACGTCAAGGCATAGCAGTTTATCGGTGATTCGCTTTTACGACCACTCCTTCGTGGCGGCCCTCAGTTCCACAACCGCTCCCGCAAAATTGCCTCCGTTGTCAATACATATTTCAGCTGGGGTACCTCTGCCGGCAACGAATCGCATAAATGCCATGATAAAGGTGTCGGTATTCAAGAAACTGCATAACTGAATGTGAACGGCTCGAGTCTGCAGACACGTGAATAGACATCCATACCGTTTCTATAGATTATTTCTGTGCTTGACCATAAACGGCCAAAAGTAATAAACGCCAACTAACTTGACAGGATGAAACTAAATCTCTATTCGAGCTAACGGCAGCGGTGCCATCATCTGCAATCTTTTGCTGGCGAGGCGACTTCTACATGTCCAGCAACTCCCTATAAACCGTTTTACGGCAAAGAGTCCCTTTACGATCCAGTACTTGCGGCGTAGATTTGTCAAGACTTATGAAGCGCCCGAATGGCTTTCAAGCAGGTGACAAAATCGGATTAACAGCGCAGTCACTGGATGCTTGGGAGGTAATACTACAGGGAACTTGAAAGAATTTTCTTATTCCGAGTACGCAAATCTCCCTCACACACACAGCAACACTCCATGCAGTATGGAAAAAAATAGCGGCAGACTCTCAGGGGGTTCTTTCCCTCTAGGAAGCAATGTTTTTTTCGCCTCTTCAAGTCGTTTTAATTCATCTCTGTTAACTTTGTTCTGTGTCATTCTAAGAACCTCGGTTTCTGCTTTGTTTAATTCCTCGAGGGTGATCAACCCAGTACACCGTAAGTCATCCTCGGTACTGTAAGACTGCCCAAGAAAAAAGAATACCATGGCGGCTCTTCTAAGAACGAAAGCAAGGAAACCGTATTTGTTCATGATGTTCCTAAACTAATCAGCTCTCCTGATCACGAAGCGCAAAAGCATGACCGAGAGTAGTGATGCTACACCGGCTTAGCACTCTCTCTGGACGAGGTTATCGCTAAATCACTAACGAGAATTCCTTCATCTCCGAACTACAAGGGCTGAGGCATAAAATCATGGAAATCTTGCTACACTCCGAAGGAATGACAGAAGTACTATTGCATAGCTGGTCGAAGCATCATTCTATGTTGCTTACCAAGATTAGGCTGAAGAAAGCAGGCGCACGGCAATATTCGTCAGCACTTCATTAAAACATGCAACCTTAACAATATATTTATCTCCACAATTCTGCAGCGTTGTATACAATATAGCATTAGCGACACCTGTCGGGACAGGGAGACATACGAGAGAACATCTCGATCTGGGATGCGCTGTGCTACCATGCAATCTGTCTGAAATTTATGAACCAATGACCCAGGCAAAAGCGATTAGTGGCTGACCGACGTACGCTCGGCTTAAAACCAAACAAGAATTTATTGTCCGCCCACACCACTCTAACATCAAAAACGCCATCACGTTTGTATACTAACTCTCAAGGTCTTCTTAGTAAGTTGGCCAAACTTAGAGACTGCCAGGCGTCACAAGCGTGGGATCTAATTAAGATTGTGGAGAGCTGGTTAAGCCTTGAGATAACACATTCTGAAGTCAATTTACCTTGTATGTCACTGCTTCGAAATGGCCGAGCTGGAAGAGGTGGTGCCGAAATTCTGTATTGCAAGGCTAACCTCCGATGTGAACCCATTGGCCACCCAGAAATCTGTGCACTAGATTCACTTTGGTGTCTGGTATGGTTGCGGAACAAAGACACATGACTTATAGCTGTGATTTACCGTCCACTAAACCCTAAGTGTGAAATGGGCTCCAAATAAAACCCTGTTCTTCAGATTATTTTCAGCAAGACATACAGTCACCTCATACCAAACGAATTTAATGTGCAAGCCCTACATTTAGCGGCCACCGATTGCATGCAGTTCAAAGCCTGTTTGCAAGAAGTGATTTCCAGCTTCCCCATTTACAACCACGTGACCTCTTTCACCATATTCTGAACTGCTTACCAGCCCTCGATACTTGATCCTGTGCTTCCCAAAAAACAAATAATGGTCGACAGCATACTTACAAGCAAAACACTGGATCGCAGTGACCATGTGACTCTACTGTTTAACTATGTCTTATGCGGAATATACTGCGGAAGAGGATGATAAAGTGAATACAGTCACGCACTACAACGCGTTATCCGCGCTTGTTAAAGTGGTAGCTTGGACCTACTTAACTGAATGCCCTCCTGAAATTCCCCAAAAGACGCATAAATACATGTACTACACTGGTAACGCTCAATTTCCGTCTCACCAGCTCATCCCCCGTGGTAAGCTAACGCCATCAGATCAACACAAATCCGTTCGATTAGCTAGCGTTCCAGTCCGTTTCCGTAGGCATACTCAAATCGTGCTGGTGACAACCATGACAGAGGCGTTCCTTCAATTATCACAGTGGCGACAGAGTTGACGAAAAATGACCAACGAATACGCCGATGTAAAACTGATGCTGCAGCAACAACTTAAATCGATGTCCGTCTTAACCGAAAAGCTTTCCAGTTCTTTCCTTCACGCAGGTCCAAGCGCTAATTCGCAGTCGGCGGACCAAGTGGTTAACGGCATCAGCGAATCCTTGAACGACTCCAAAGCCGGGGTCACGTTCGAATCTTGGTATGAGCCGTACGAGGACCAGTTCACCGTTGATTTGGCTTATCAGGACGACGTGTTGAAGGTCCGGCTGCTTCTTCGCAAACTTGGTACGCTCGAACATCAGCGCTTCACCAACTTCATCTTGCCGAGGAACCCAAGCGACGTTACCTTTGACGAGACGGTCCGAACGCTGTCCCAGATTTTTGGCGAGCAGTCCTCTCTGTTCAATGCTCGTTATCAGTGTCTGCAGCTGGTCAAACGTAATGCCGACGACTTCGTCACGTACGCGGGCGTAGTCAACCTTGAATGCAAACGTTTTCAACTTGGCTCACTCACCGAGGACCAATTCAAATGCCTGATTTCCGTCTCTGGCCTCCAGTCTCCACACAATGCCGATATCCAGACTCATCTCCTGTCCAAGCTACAACAGGATAGCTCAGTCACACTCCAGAATCTGGCTGAGGAGTGTCAAATGCTGCTCAATCTAAAGCACGTTTCTGCCATGGTCCAGAACGCCGCCGCACCTGCTGTGGTCCAGAAAGTCAGAGCACTGAGGGCGCGATCGTCCGCGCACCCCACCCAATCCGACCGAGCGAAGTCCCCACCCTACGCGTGCCGATTCTGTGGTGCCTGGCATTTTCACCCGGACTTCAAGTTCCGTCAGCATCGTTGTCGACGTTGTGGCAGGCTGAGGCACCGGGATGATTACTGCCATCCCACATCACCCAAGGAAACCAAAACTTGGCTGACCCCCACCCGCGATCCAACGAAGAGGTCCCGACCCAGAAGCACACCCAAAACCTGGTCCGGTTGGCAGCTCCCTCAGCCTGCTGGCTACGTTCCAAATCAACGCTGCGGATCGGAGCAAATTCGTCTGCGTCTTAATCAACGGTCAGTCAGTCCGATTGCAGTTGGACACTGCGTCGGACATCACGATCATCTCCGAGGATCTCTGGCGATCCCTTGGCAAGCCACCATTCGAACCGACCTCCCAATCTGCCACCAGCGCCTGTGGTGGTCGCACGCAGTTAACCGGACAGCTGCACTGCTCCGTCTCCTTCCGGAGCGCCACGTTCATCGCGGTCTGCTACATCACGAAGGCAAAACGCAACCTGCTTGCTTTCGACTGGCTCGAAACCCTTGGCTTGGCCGATCTCCGTTTTCAGGCCATTTGTAATGCGATACATTCTCCAACAGTACCAAATGATCGAACCGACGATATCACCAGACAGTTCGCCTAGGTATTCCAGCATGGTCTTGGCCGCTGTACACTCACCCGCGCCCCGTTACAGCTCGTACCTGGTGCTCAACCGGTATTCCGTCCTAAAAGGCCTGTCCCATAGGCAGCCTTACCTATGATCGATGCCCAACTCTAACGTTTGGAAGACATTGGCGTGCTGGTGTCTGTGTTCTATTCCGCCTGGGCAGCGCCGATCGTCATGGTCAAAAAGTCGAATGGATCACTCCGCATCTGTGCCGATTTCTCCACCGGTCTCAAAGCAGCATTAGAGCCAAATTGCTACCGGCTACCGATCCCAGCCGACCTCTTCTCAATACTCAACGGTGGCACGTGTTTCGCTTAATTCGACCTGGCAGATGCCTACTTGCAGATCGAGGTCGCCCCTGAGTCACAAACCCTCCTGACGATCAATACGCATCGTGGTCTTCTCCAGTACACCAGGCTTCCATTTGGTGTTAAAACCGCTCCAGCCATTTTCCAACAGACGATGGACGCGATGATCTCTGGTATTCCGGGTACGGCCGCGTATCTGAACGATCTACTCATTGTTGGTCGCACCCCAGAAAAGCTTCGAGAGCGCCTCGCTGCAGTCCTTCAACGGGTCCAGGAGTACGGTTTCCGCCTGAAACCTGTGAAATGCTATTTCTTCCTTCCATCGAGCAAATACCTTGGTTTCGTTTTCGATGCTAATGGTAGTCATCCTGATCCTGAGAACATCAGAGCCATCCAGCAGATGTCACCTCTAGCGGATGTGTCACAACTGCGGTCATTCCTGGGTCTCATAAGCTACTACAGCGCCTTCCTGCCATCGCTATACGATGTTCGAGGCCCGCTCAATTGGCTGTTGAAGAAGGACATTCCTTGGCACTGGTCGTCCGCCTGCGAGAAAGCTTTCGTACTCCTGAAAGCCATGCTGAGTTCTGATCTACTGTTGACAAATTACGACCCAACCTTGCTGAATGCGGTCGCTGCTGATGCTTCTGCCTACGGGATCGGAACAGTTCTCTCCCAACGATTCCCAAATATTTCGGGAAAGCTCTTATGCACGTCTTTCGCACCCTGACGTCTGCGGAGAAGAACTATGGTCAGATGGAGAAGGAAACCCTTGCCATCGTCTTTGCCGTCACCCAGTTCCACAAGATGCTGTATGACCGGCGGTTCACGCTTTTGACCGATCACAAACCCCTAATTTTCATCTTCGGTTCAAAGAAGGACATTCCCGCATGCTCGCCTAGCCGAGTTCAGCGTTGGGTGGTCATCCTTCTTGGTTGCGACTTTCAAATCCGCCACGGCCGTACCAGGATTTTGGTCAAGCCGACGGTCTCTCTCGCCTCATTTCCAAACATGCCGCAGTGGAAGACACAGTGATTGCCGCTGTTACCGTCGAGGACGACGTTTGTTATCAACTATTGTACGCTGTCCGAAGTCTCCCCGTCACTGCCGCCGACATACGTCATGCAGCCACTCAAGACCATGTCTTGTAGAAAGCCGGCAATTACATTCAGGCTAGCTGGCCAAACACTACCTTGTCCGGTGAATTCAAACAACTTCATCAACGTTGGGACTCCCTTTCTGTGGTCGATTCCTGTCTCATGATTGCAGATCGAGTTGTCGTTCTTTCATGCTTCCGGCAAGCTGTACTCCGCCAGCTCCATTCTGCTCACCCCGATAGGAACCGAATAAAGGCAGTTGCCCGCAGTTATGTGTACTGGCCTGGCATTGACAACGACATTCAAGATTTAGTCCGCCGCTGCTCGAAATGTCAACAAGCTTCAAAGATGGGACCACACCAATCATCATCGGTTCCTTGGCATCCGTCAGCAAAACCTTGGTCTCGAGTGTACATCGAATACACTGGTCCCATCGATGGCGTTTCCTATCTGATCGTGGTCGATGCCTTTTCCAAATGGCCAGAATTGGTCGCCGTCAACCCACCAACTACGTCCTCCACTCTGGGTTGTCTCCAAGGTATCTTCAGTCAGCATGGCCCTCCAGAGGTTTTGGTGTCCGACAATGGTACCCAGTTTACCTCCTCCATCTTCGAAGACTTTTGTCGCCGACACTGCATCGAATACTTCCGCTCGCCGCCAATCGTCAAACGGGGCGATTTGTCGACACCTTCAAGAGGGCGCTTTGGAAATCTCGCGGCGAGGGGACCGGGGATGAGTGTCTTCAAGCCATCCTGCTCTCGTACCGGTCCACACCGAATCCAGATACACCAGGATGCCAGTCACCAGCTGAAGCATTGATGGACCACAAGCTACGCACCACCAACGAGGCGCTCACTCCGACTGAGAAGTCACTTAGTCACACTAGTGCCTTCAAAAAGCACAAAGAATTCGTCGTTGGAACCCCGGTCAACGCTCGCGATAACCGAGCAGGTCATCCATGCTGAATCGAAGCAACAGTAACGGCCAGGCGAGGTGACATGCTGCATGATATCCCCGTGGGTGATAACACGTGGGTTCGCCATCGCAGTCAACTACGACCGCGCCGCGGAGAAAATTCCACAACACCCAGCCGCCTCGTGCGTCTGCCGCTGCACATCCTGTTGGATATCTTTGGATTGGCTACACAACGACAGACCACGGTCGAAGCCGCTGTTGTGCAACCAACGACGCCTTCACCCCATGAAGAAGTCCAAGGATGAGCCAGAAAGAGACTTGTATACATGAAATCACAGTTGCTTTTATAGTTTTGAAGGCAAAATGAAGGGAAGCTATTAAATTACACTTGAGCCAACCAACGGAAGGCAAAACGTCATATGCAGCGGGCGAATAAGCTACCGTGTACTCAAGAGCGAATCGCATGTGTCCTTAAAATTACCATCATGGGACTCCAAGCGTAAAGAGAACATCCATTTACAGTGACGGACACTGGACAATCAGAATAAGGAAATGAAACGCTTAGACAAATGCCACGAAACAAACGAGAATAAGAAATGCAGACCCAAAAATTAAAAACTGGTACAATAATCGTGTGCCAATAAACTATTCCTTTAACATAACCAAGTGGAACAGTGATGAGAAGAAAAACCAATGGAATATGTTCTTGCAAATGACACTGCTGAAAAAGACATGACGATGAGCGTCCATTAGGAATCACGTGGGTGTACCAATCTGGCTAACCCAGTAGAGCGTTTAAACAACAGTCAAGAAGCAGAAAACAGGAAGAGTAACGAAGAGCTATTAAGCTTGTTCACAAAAATTGTATGTCTAATAGCTGTTCTCCTAATACCTCCCTCTCTTAAAACTGAGTTACCTGGAGTTCACCTAGCTTTTCCGACGCGGATCCACCTGGAGAAACTGCACAAATCTTCTTGTTCGCTTTGGCATGTAGCGGGCTCCACTTTCCATGCGTTCCATTGGACGAACGTCGCCACCTGCAGGGGTACTGGACTTGCCATTGTCCAACATTTTATTGACGTCAAGTCAGTTGGCTTTGGGAACGACGGCATCATGTGTATACCGTGATCTCAACTGATTGACGTGGCGTCTCCATACATGTGTACCAACTTGAACATCATACATCACCTTGCCTCGGCGTCGCACGACTCGTCCAGGTATCCAAGCGATCCGCAGTCCTTGATTAGCAGCCGCAACCACAAAATCGCCCACTTTGCAAAACTTTCTTCATGTCCCATACAGCCTGTCATATTGTCGATCCATCACGGATTTCCTTCGTTGTAGAGGCGGACGCTTGTGGGTCAACAAATCTAGTGTGGTTCTCAACTTTCGACCCATAAGGGCTTCAGCTGGTGATTTCCCATTTGGTGAATTAGGATTCGGGGTAACTCGATAGTTCAACAGGAAACGTTTCAATCTTTCGTTCCGAGATCCCTCCTCTTTCGACTTCCACAATGCTCGTTCCAGAGTATCCACAAATCTTTCCGCTTGGCCATTTGACCGCGGATGATACGCGACGGTCCTCACATGCTCGATCCCACTATGTGCGCAAAATTCAGCAAATTGGCTAGACGTAAACTGCGACCCGTTATCCGACACGATTGCTACTGGTAATCCGTGCTGACTGAAGATATGTCTCATCGTAAAAATTGTGCTGTTTGCCGACGTGTTTTGCATAGTTATTACATCCGGCCATTTGCTGTAGGCGTCAGCAATAACGAGAAAATGCACTCCTTCGACTGGTCCTGCGAAATCCTCGTGTATCCGCAACCAGGGCGATGCTGGGTTTGGCCAAGTTTGTAATGTCGCACGTACCGGTAACTTGGCGACACTGATACATTTAGAGCACGATTGGCCAATGTCCTTAATTTGGCTATCCATCATGAGCCAAAAACGTAGCTGCACGCGAGTGCCTTCATGCGAGCGATTCCTGGATGGCCGTTGTGCAGTTGCCGTAACACGCGTGATCTGAGTATTTCTGGAATGACAATGCGATTTGCAAAATAACAGGCAGGAATCAACTTTAGTCAAAGAGTTGCGTCGTGTGAAAAACTGTGTCCAAGCTTCTTTCGGACACTTCTTTGGCCAGCCCCGTCATGTGTAGGTTAATATCACTTGGAGCAATGCATCCTGTTCAGTGGCTTGCTTCACCATTGTGCCATTGACCGGTAAATTACTCACGGCGTCATGTACCATGTAGCCGACATCCGTTTCGGCTGCGATGGAGGCAATGACTGCGTCTTCTGACTCATGCTTACCGGTATCGATTAATCTTGGCATGGCGTCCGCTTGTCCTATGGAATCAGTAGACAAGTATCGCATGCTGAAATCATATCCAAAGTGCAGAGTTGCCCATCGCAGAAGTCGAGTGGCCGTATATGCCGGAATGCTTTTTTTTGATCCAAAGATTGCTAGAAGCGGTTTGTGGTCAGTCACCAACGTGAACCGTCGACCATATACCATCTTATGGAAATTCTGCACGACAAGGTGATAGCCAACGCCTATTTCTCAATCTGACTATAATTTTTCTCGGATGCCGTCAGCGCTCGTGTAACATGTGCTATAGCCTTTTCGGATCCATTTGGAAAACGGTGTGAAATAACAGCACCAATTCCATAGCTTGAAGCATCCATCGCCACGATAATCTCTAGCTTCGGATTATAATACGCAAGCAATAAGTTCGACTTCAGCAGAGACTTCGGTTGCTCAAATGACTGTTGACACTGTGCAGACCATTTCCATTCGACGTCTTTCATCACCAGGTGGTTTAGAGGATGCCGCAAGCGATGCATGCATGGTAGAAATCCCCTATAGTGACTCACCATCCCAAGAAATGACCGTAAAGTTGTGACATCCGATGACGCCGATAACCGGTCTATCACCTCGATATTTTCGGGATCGGGTCGTCGGCCGTTCTCGTTAATCACGAAACTCAGGAACTTAATGGACTTCAGAAAAAATCTGCACTTGTCCACTCGTAATCGGAAACCGTAATCTTTGATTCTTCGCAGCACTTCATTCAATCGTTGGAATAATTCATCTTGCATTGAGCCCATTATGCTGATATCATCCAGGTAGGCTGCCGCTCCGGTTACACCCGTCAGCATGGCATCCATAACTTGCTGAAAGATTGCCGGTGCCGTTTTGACTGCAAATGGCAAACGGTTGTACTGGTAGAGTCCGCGATGCGTGTTGATTGTTGGCAGCTTTCTGCTTTCGGATTCAACTTCTAACTGCAAATAGGCGTCTGCAAGATCAAGAGTAGCAAAATACTTGCCTCCGTTCAGTTTTGCAAACAGGTCCTTAGGGAGTGGAAATGGATACTGATGGGGTTCCAGTGCATCATTCAGGTCCGTTGAAAAACCTGCACACAAGCGAATAGAACCGTTCGGTTTCCTGATCACAACAATAGGCGAAGCCCACGGTGAGAAATTGACTCGCTCGATTACCCCGGCCTGCTGCAAGCAATCAAGCCCCTGTTCAAAAAGTGCTTAGGAAGCATAAGGGACAAGACACATTGGTCGAAAAGTTGGTCTGGCATCCGGAAGCAGAGTAAGTTTTGCCTGCATTTTTTTACAGTGTTCAAGTTCCGACAGGAAGACACATGCATCCATCCTTTGCAGCTGTTCAGAGTTGTGTTGACCCGGAGGAGTCGGTATAGCTGTATGGTGTACCGTGACATTCCTTTCAGCACAGACACAATTCAGTGGTATATTGAACAAGTTCAGCTTCTCAATCCAATCGATTCCAAGTAGATTAACTTCGGTGCATGAGACTAGGTAGATCGTGCCACGGAGTTGTATTTCCTTGAAGCTGTGCTCACATTCAATCTCTCCATCCTATCTCAGCGGTTCCTTGGATGCATTCTGAGCCATCAGAGTTGTGCGCTTTAATGGTGGTCTACCAAAATTCCTCCAAGTTGATCGCGAAATGATGGTGATGTCGGACGCTGTATCTAGTTGCAAGGTGACTGGAATATCATTGACTTTTACTGTTAAATATTTTCTCTTGCCTGCGAATTCCGTGCGAAATGCAGCGAGAACTACCTTTGTGGCCGGTCCGTGAAATGTAGCCATTTTGAAGTTGATGTTTGTGCGCAGTCTCGAGGGAAATGAACGTCTGAATTTGCGCACAACTCGACAGTGGGTTTTCTCATGAGCGAAACTCTTGTACTTGTGACATTGATGCCCTTTGAAGACACAGCCTCTCACAAAATGCCAAGCGTCACAATTCCAACATGCGGTCGGGTGCTTCTGGGTTGACCGAAGGTGTGTTGTGTCGCCACTGACACCTTCACCCCATGAAGAAGTCCAAAGACGAGCCAGCAAGAGACTTGTATACATGAAATCACAGTTGCTTTTATAGTTTTGAAGGCAAAATGAAGAGAAGCTATTAAATTACACTTGAGCCAACCAACGGAAGGCAAAACGTCACATGCAGCGGGCGAATAAGCAACCGTGTACTCAAGAGCGAATCGCATGTGTCCTTAAAATTACCATCATGGGACTCCAAGCGTAAAGAGAACATCCATTTACAGTGACGGACACTGGACAATCAGAATAAGGAAATGAAACGCTTAGACAAATGCCACGAAACAAACGAGAATAAGAAATGCAGACCCAAAAATTAAAAACTGGTACAATAATCGTGTGCCAATAAACTATTCCTTTAACATAACCAAGTGGAACAGTGATGAGAAGAAAAACCAATGGAATGTGTTCTTGCAAATGACACTGCTGAAAAAGACATGACTATGGGCGTCCATTAGGAATCACGTGGGTGTACCAATCTGGCTAACCCAGTAGAGCGTTTAAACAACAGTCAAGAAGCAGAAAACAGGAAGAGTAACGAAGAGCTATTAAGCTTGTTCACAAAAATTGTATGTCTAATAGTTGTTCTCCTTATGGCAGCCCAATCGCTGCCGCGTCTGGTATACCGCCTTGCCGCCGAACAGGAAGATTCCGAAGTTCTACGTAATCCCTCGAGTTAAATCTTCTTCCGAATCGGTAGGCTTTCTCTTCAAATTGGGTTGCTGTTTGCCCGCCGAATATTTTCGCAAAATCATGTCAGAATCCGCGGCATAATGACTGTGGTAAGCGAGATCCAATCCCTCCCCACTACGCTACAGCGTTCATCCACTCCGAGAGGCGGCCCAAATTTGGCAGTATTCTTTTACAGACTACTACCCTGTCGTGGTAGCAAGCTTCCATAACTTAATAACCCACTGCATTGTTTGTGTTTCGCCTTTTGTTGATCGTAAAAGGTCTTCAGGGGACCCCTTGCCTTTCTTCCTCTTCGCCTTACTTGAGACTCGGTCAGGTCACGTAATTTTGTGTGTGTGGTTAGCCGGGCAGCGTTCGCGTCTAAGTCACTAGCGCGCGTCTACCTAACCCCCTCTCGTGTGCACCCGTTCCGAGGCCCCAGCTTCGACCAGAATACGTGCGGCTAGGATCGTTCTCACACTCGCTCAATTTCTGTCTCACCAGCGCATCCCCCGGGCTAAGCTAACGCCATCAGGTCAACACAAATCCGTTGGATTGGCCAGCGCTGCAGTCCGTTACCGTAGGTGTACTCCAATCGTTCTAGTGACTATCATAGCAAAGGCGTTCCATCAATTATAACAGTGCGTCAAAGAAACTGTTATCCCTGCGTTTCCACAGCTATCCTGGTCTCGATAACATTCAACCGACGGCTTTACAGACATTGACCTGGCCATTAATCTGGCTTAACCCCTGGTTATATATTATCAACGCTGTACGGAGAAGAACCATATACCAACAAATGGAAGCGAATGGTCATCACTTCTTTTCTTAAGGGAGGCGGTCGCACTGACCTAAACAATTACCGTCCTATAACACTACTCCCTGTACTTTCCAACCTTATGGAGATTACCATCATTGACTGACTCACGCAATATCTGAAAAATCACAAGATGAAAGCACCAAAGCAATATAGCATCCGACATAAGCACTCATGCACTACGGACCTGCTAATTGCACGCAATAGCTGGACTGAAGCAGTTGATGTTGAAGCAGGTGTCGAAATCCTTCACCTGGACTTCTCAAAAGAGTTTGGTCGCTTAGGGCACTGAATCCTCAACCATAAACTTCAGCTCTATGGAGTTGGTGACCCACTGCTGCATTGGATAGGCAATTTCCTGCCCGAACGTCAGTTGGGTTTGAGAGTACAAGAATCCCTGTCCGACGCAACTGAGGTGGAGTGTGGCGTACCAAAAGCCTCGGTGCTCCTGCCCCGTCTATTCTTGCTTTTCATAAACGATCTGGCGAGGAAAATTACTTCCGATTTCCTATACTTCACGAGTGATATTGAGTTATGGTGAGCGATCAGAATACAAAGGAACCCAAAGTAATCCGGCGTGACCTAAACACGACTTCAAACTAGTCAGTACTGAATACACTACTGTTTAGTATGAAAACTGTCACGCTGTTCAATTGCGCCATAGGCATGACTACGCTTATAAGCTTGGGTCTCATGCATTGCAAAAAGCTTGTCAAGAACATGACATTGGCGTGCTAATTCAAATTTACCTTGCCTGTTAAAAGCATTTAGAGGCAGCTGCGAAGTAAGCTAACCAGCACGTCGGCTTGCTGTAGCCAACATTCGGAAGATTCGACCCATCCATCTTCCCCATGATGCACAAATCTTACGTACATCCTCACATTGAGTACGCCATCTAACTTTGGCAACCTTGGTTGAAACGGGACTTAAAAGCGTTAGGAAAACCACAACGCAACACCACAAAGAATGCCAAGGGCGTACGAAATATGTCCTGACATCAAATGCTGAAGTTATTGGGAGTTTTCAGTGGCCGCTACCGGAGGCTGCGCGGCGATCTCATCTTAGTCCACCAGATATTGTGTGACCCTAATCACGTATGCCGTCACTTGCTAAACTCAGCCATAACACCGAACTCAGAGGCAAGCTTCTAAAATTGTGTGCACATTATAGCCGCCTGGAATTTCGGCGGAATTATTTTGCTCTTCGGATTTGCCAACCCGGAACTCTTTCCAAACATTAGTTGTTCTCTTCCCATCTTGGGTATTTTCATAAACGATTGGATCTCGCTCTTGGCCCCCATCACTTCGTTGCCTAAACTGTGCTACCTTTAATAATATTAATTATTCCTTCAAACCGGAGTAACATGTCACATTAACCTGAGGAGGCGGTACAGATGTGTGTATTCTCCTTTTTACTTTTCACATCACGATCACAAGTTAAATTGTCTGATCAATTGTTTCTTTGTTACACTAACGATTACAGCAGACGTTAACATAATGTATATTACTGTATGAGCCTGATGAAGAAGTAATCGAAAACAATTGTTTGCTCAAAGCTTCGTGTTTTGTTTATCTTTCGAAACTTGACATAACAAATGGGCATTTTACATGAGTTGAAACACAGCAAATGCGCCCAAACGCGCAAGGAACTTAATCGGTATATTAAGTTCTGCGTGAGATTTGCCGAAACCGAAGCATCCATTGAATTTCACAGGCTTTGCATCGAAACGCGAGATTACCCAAAATCCTTCTGGAAAGCGCTGCGGAGACAGCACATCCGACCCAGTGCAGCTACTTTGAAACGGCACGCCCTCAACCTGATTGAATCAGATAAAACGAGACTAGAGGAAACTAAACGACTTGTTGCCCAAACAGAAGCCGCGCTGGATAACCTCCGCGATGAAGAACGTATCCGTTTTCTTACTTATGTGAGAGGCGTAACATCTAAACAGGTAGACAAGAAACGATGCAAAATGCAGAAAAACTTAAGCGAAACAAAGGGTCAAACCAGATTTCCATCAGTTCCAGAACAATACGTGCACAACCTTTCTAGTGTTCATTTAGACAGACTGCAGCTGCAAGCACTTTCACTTGGTCTAAAATTTAGCCATCCGCAAAACAAATACAATCGTGTGGAAATAGAAACACAGTTTGAACACCTATTCAAGCAGACGAACGACTTGGTGGCCAACTCTGATATGGAACTTGAACAGTTCAAATCAACTTTGGTCAACGTTTCTTTTCAATACCAAAGACAACCAATAGAACACCATCGACTACTGACAAAAGCGCACCTTGATGCTTTGAGAGAACTTCAGAAAAACGAAGATCTCATCATAACCAAACCAGACAAAGGATCTGGGACTGTGCTGATGGATCGTGCAGATTACATCAAGAAAATGCAAATGATACTCTCGGACACTTCACGTTTCGTGAGATGTGAACAACAGAAAGATAAAACAGAATGTGTAGAAAATCAATTGATCAAGTGTTTGAAATCACTAGTGAACGACGGCACCATCACCAAAGAAACGTACGACCGACTTCGTCCCATAGGCTCCACTACTCCTCGCCTTTATGGTCTCCCAAAAATACATAAACCTGACACACCATTGAGACCCATACTAGATATGAGGAATTCACCGTACCACAACATTGCGCAGTGGCTGACAAAAATGCTGAATCCCATCAGACAAATGATTGCTCCTCACAGACTGGCAGATACATTCCAGTTCATCAACGAAATTAGAGATATGAATGTCCAAGAACATCGGATGTTTTCCTTAGATGTTGTTTCATTGTTTACCAACGTGCCTCTGATAGAAACAGTTAACTACCTGTGCTCATACATTGACCAGCATGGTATAAATATCGGTATACGAAGCAACCAACTGAAACAACTGATACTCAGATGTACGTACAACGTTCAATTTCAATTCAATAGTGAGTTTTATAGACAGGTTGATGGCGTTGCAATGGGCTCCCCGCTTGGTCCATTGTTAGCGGATATTTATATGGGAATGCTAGAAAACGGTCCATTAAAACAGGTCATATCCGGACTGAAATTCTATCGGCGCTATGTGGATGATATAATTTGTATAAGCGATCGGACCACCAAACCCCAAGATATAATCGACTGTTTCAACAATGCGCACCCCAATGCCGCATTTACAGCTGAAGAAGAAAACAACAACCAAATGAACTTTTTGGACGCAAGTCTTATCAGAAGAACCGATGGATCAATCCAAAGGAAAGTATACAGGAAGCCATACTGGACTGGACAATACATGAACTTTCATAGTTTCGCCCCACTCAGCCAAAAAAGAACGCTGGTACGAACGCTAACCGATCGGGCATATAAAATCTGCAGCGAAGATACCATAAAAGCCGAACTCGCACGAATCAAAGAGGCGCTTCTCGAAAATGGATATCCGGAGCGATTTATCGAGACCCATATGAAGCGATGCATACCAAAAGCATCAAAACAAACCGTTGAAAAGAAACAGCTTTACTTGACACTTCCATTCAAAGGAAATAGTGCGGCTGAAACATGCACACGCCGACTACAGCAAAGCTGCAAAAAGACCTTTAATGCGGCTCAACTGAATGTGATTTACACGAGCAGACCTTTACTAGTTCCGAGATTCAAAGACCGAGTGCCTGATCATCTCCAATCGATGTTAATCTACCGGTTCACCTGCCCGTGCGGGGCCAGGTACGTTGGACGGACGACCAGGCATCTAGGTAAGAGAATTAAGGAACACCTACCAGGTTGGCTCTACACGCGCGAGAATAGAACAAACTACAGTGCGATTACAAACCATCTAATAAACACAGGTCACCAGATAGACAAACGAACAGCCTTTCAAATTCTCTACAAAATACCATCAAGACAAAATCATCGTCTAAGAGCAAGCATACTCGCCACCGCTGAGGCAATATGCATACGTCTCACAAATCCGAACTTGTGTGTTCAGAAGAAACTTATACAAACACTACAACTTCCCTGGCCGACCACCAGCCGTGAAGGAAGTAATGGTACTCCGCAAATTCACCTGACCTCAGTCACGTGATCAGATGAAGGCCATCACGATCACAAGTTAAATTGTCTGATCAATTGTTTCTTTGTTACACTAACGATTACAGCAGACGTTAACATAATGTATATTACTGTATGAGCCTGATGAAGAAGTAATCGAAAACAATTGTTTGCTCAAAGCTTCGTGTTTTGTTTATCTTTCGAAACTTGACATAACAAATGGGCATTTTACATGAATTTTCACATATAATACATCAACTATAACTGCCCCCATTGGTCGCATCGTTCGCATTCAATTCCCACTTGAACTACTATTATTCAGCGGCGTATCTGCTAGATAAATGCTTAAACAGGCGACTCAGTTACCTTTTGTACTTTACCCCCACCATCCTGCGATACTCGTTAGCCAACTGCATTTTTACCCAGCGTTAAATCCTTGTTTGTTGCTCATTATGCAATGCCTCTGTCGCGCTTCAAGTCATTTACATGTCTGTCTGACTAAGTTTCTTTTACTTAAACGCGTCGCTTAAGCAGCTTGTGGTTGTATGTGTTAACTTTTTCATTATATGCCATCGTTCCTTTGTTACTTCGGGAGACGATGGGTTGCAGTAATCCATATATCTGAAGTATACAGTATACCGCGGTGAGTCCATCTGTATGAACGTACTTTGCTAACCATTTTTTAAAGGTTTGCACATTCACCACGACCATCATCCTACGGGACATGTTAAGGTTTAGCTAGCTTACTAGTAGTAAACAAATGTTTCATTGTTCAAGTAGTCCACAACTGAGTAAGCCTTGTTGGAGTGCAAGAAAGCATCCCAATCAGAAGATCGGATTTTTTCACAGATGTGCTTCCAGTTTATCCTGTGGATAGTGTAGTAGGAAAGAGAGACTTGTTTGGTGGCCAATTAAAAGATGAAGGTGAGGCCTAGCATGTTGTGATCGTTACCGTATGTATTAGTCTAGCTACTTGGCACAGTACCCCATTGTGTCTAACCACCAACTATAACAGAATAAAGATAGACCGTGTGTATCGACGAGGATTGCGGAGAAGACAAATATATCTTTGATAGGCCATAGCCACTTGCAACTAGCTTCCATCTGAGTGGCATCTCTGACGCTAATTCCAGAGCTGAAGTGTTAGAGGCAACACTCGTAATGGGTTACTCTGCGGATCATAGATACATCAAGTGAAATGTAAAGTGAGGCTTCCGAGACGCGTAACCAGAGAGACGCTGGGGTAATTATTTGTTGTGGATGTCCAAATAGTTCATCTTTGTATAGCATGCATCCCCCGACATTTCTTTTACAGCGAGCTTTTAAAAACGCGATAATTAGGAGTTATTAAAGGCTAAGGAATCAGAAAAGCACCACCTTTTGGTAACCAGGATTGTTTGAACTGCGAAACTATGCTTAGGAAACGCAGTTTCATGTTAACCAATCTAGACATTAATCTGAAGTACCCTAAGGATGCTATGAAAGGTGGGGTATACGTTCTCACCGCCACTGTTGCGTCAGTACTTGTAATCGGGCATTACTAATGTAGTACAAATGTGGGTGAGGTGGAATCGAGTCTATTACTAGTAGCCGTGTGGGTAGGAATATTATGTCATTTGTAAGCGTTGATTTAGCTTGAAGAAAGTTGGGTTGTGGTCTTAAGTCTACATTGCAGTTGACTTGACACCAAACTATTCGAGTCATCTGAAGAAATCGCGGAAACAAGGGAGACTATAGTTGGCTTATGCTGAATACGTAGGGAGTAAGAATGGTCGCACTTTCATTCCCAAATACACTAAAAGGATATTGGGAGACGTCATTTGAAGTTGATGCACACTTCTGAGTCGGAATAGGATATGGTGGTACTCGGTTGACAAAGGTTTTCATATTAGCTTTGCCATACCAGTGATTATGGCGCGATATGGAAGGGTGGCTAAAAGTATCCAATGGACATTTGATCTTGGTTTTAATCGGCTCAGCATATCGCTTCGCATTGCGATTATAGAACGATGATTTATAAGACTCATGAGTTACCGCCGTGCTTTCCATAGTTTTATGACATTTTATGACACCGGCTCCTAGTGGGTTTTAGCTGCCGGTAGATGGTATTAATTTTTGCTACAGCATTGGGTCATCTGCCCTTAGAGGCCCTTAGGCTATTGAGTTCCGCTTGTAACTCCTATCTGAATCTTGATATCCATCTCACTCCAATACTTAGGGCCTATCTCAGCTCACATGTTCACTGAGTTCAAGTCAGTTGGCTTGCCAGTGTCAAGACCAATTCCCTCCATGACCTTACCTATTTACTTTAGGCTGCTCAGGCTTGTGAATTAAGTTTCCTTTGTTGCACATTTCTTGCAATCTGTATCCGCATTTAGTGCTCGAGCTGGACAGTTCAAACACTTTAGAAATCATTCCCAGCCCGATCTGACGCTTACCCCACACAATCAGTGCTATGTAAATGTTTGGGTCTGAAGAGAGTTTACCGAAAGAATTCTTAACCCTGAACTGATTTCTGGTCTTGATTCATCTGAATGCAATGGGAATATTTGCTTTGCTGAAAATCAGCATTGCCCGTGATTCGTTGATTAAATGGTTATCGCAATCGCAGTTCGCGTTTCTTGCTGACTGGGCCAATAACTGACTCTCCAGGTCTTCAGAAATAGTGATGTTAACTGGGTGACAGTTTCCGTACTATCATATTTGAGCAGTTCTAAGGAAAGCGTGTCTGTACCAGCAGCCTTAAGGCGTCTCAGATGTCTAGTCTCCAGTCAACGCGGTCTCCTTTAAAAAGGCTTCTGCATACTGCTAAGTCCACAGGCCTTGTGAGAATCCGGATAGTCATGAGTCCCACCGGTCCGCATCAACACTGGAATTACCGAATTCAAACCGCAGCGTTGTTGTCATAAGCAAAGGACTTCAGATTCTCACGGGCTCCATCAGCCAACGACAACAGTCCAGCTTTGCTTAACTGTTGCCTACATCTATTTCTAACCTCCCGGTCCCTATCATAGGTGCTAGATGTTGGCGCTGCTCAGTACGTTCGAAACCGTCTAGATCGCTTCGTGAGCAGGTATTTGCCAGTGATCCATCCACGGCGCCTGTGCTCGTGTATCTTTTATCCTCGCGAGCCGGATGTAAGGAGCAGGCGATTTCGTGAGATAAGACAAAGATTTAACCCAGCCTACTTTAACCGTGTCGGTCACCGAGATCTCACAACGCAAACCTGAAGCTTTGGTTAGCACTGCTTGATATTTCGCATATCATATGTTCGGATATGACTCAGCAATGCTCTGGTGATGACTAAATAGAGCACAACTAATGAATGCACAAATAATCACTGGTACACAGAGGAGAGCCGTAAACAATGTCTTTTATGAAATCCTATGACAGTAACAACAAGGCACAAATGGAGGATACTTTGGCGGCTATCTATCCGCTGGGGATGTTCACGAGCTGGTGCAACGGTAGTTGTAGCGAAGCCTCCAGTAGACCAGCCCTGAAAGTACTTAACGCTGATTTGCAGGAAATATAATCCAAGCAAACCCCCGGGAGATTGAATTCACTCAGCACTGAACACCAGTTGCAGTCTGAGAGCCAGTAAAATCAGGCACCACCTTGAATGTACTACCAGGACTTCTATAACGTAAAATAAATTGAGCTGGGGAATGTTGTCACTTTCGGTAAAGCTTTAACAGTTTTCTCTACCGACGGAAACAAGCTAGTCCTCAAAATATCTCACTTGAAGAACAGTGCCGCTTTGTTGAAAAACGGAGCGATCGGACTTGAATTTGGGTCTGATCGCAATGTTTAAATCGTGCGTCACCTGATAAATAGTTCGAGTTTAAGTGGGACTGGAACAATAGGGTTATTTCGTGAGTGTTCCTTCTTCAGCGTATCGTTGAACAATGAGTTAGTGGTAGGCTTTGAAAGGTGGATGGATCTAAAACAAAGACCACATCACGTCTAGACCCACCGAGCACAGCCCAAGTATTCTGCACTATCAGTCCGGACTAGGTTGGTTACGTGAAGTAAGAAGCAGGAAACAATTGAATCAGAAGGCAGGGAATTATAAAAGATAAACGAATAAGCTCCCAAAAAGGACTAAAACTGTTGAGGAGCCATTTAGGAGAAAGGATTAACGAGCTGACGTGTAAAACCGATCGTGATATCCTGAAACGACCACGTTTCAGTGAATGCACATAGGTCTAAGTGAAACCCGTCTACAAGGAGACCTAACACATAGAACTTAATCGGTATATTGCTTCCCTTGCTAAGCATTATCTAAATGACCTCCGTATGACCAATTCAGAAGCGTGCGCTACCAGAAGACTCCAAGTTTAAGTGGGACTGGAACGATAGGAGAATCCCGTGAGTGTTTCTTCTTAAACCTATTGTTGGTCCACCAGTTGATGAGACTCTTAAACTTCTTGAAAGATCTAAAACGGAGTATCGGAATCACACCCTAGGCAACCAATTACTGCCTATGTTTCCTGCACTAGAAGTCCCTGCTGTGACAATTATGTGAAGTAAGCAAGAGATTGGAAGATAAATCGGAGGTTCATAATAAGGAAGTTCACTTGAAACAATAAGCTGATATCAGTGCATGAAGGCAAATATATGAAAGAAATTCGAATTATGCATTTGCTAGTTAGTCGAGAAAAAGGGAAGTTTTCGTCTTACCACCCAAGAGCGTCAAGTAGACGATCAAGCACCTTAACCGTAGATTCTTTGATAAGAATTTCCGGAAGCATGTTCCAGCGCTCCATGACTCGGCGGAACAGCCTTGTTTCCGCCCTGAACTGATAACACCGCGTTTTGTCTAGTTTCATGGAATGTCCGCATAGAACAAACAATCCAGCGGAACTGAATAGCTAACACAAATGTGGGTCTACCTTCCCAGTTAAGATACGTTAGGTTGGGATTAGGTCTCCTCTAAGCCTTCAGTTGTGCATTGAATGCATTCCCGATCTAAGTGGACGCTAATGGTACGTTTGCCCTCGGAACGCATCAACCAACCAAGCACTCACCTATAAAACATTTTCTAGCGCCATTTTATCCAAGAACAGTCAGGAAGGAGAGGCCTTGACACAGAATACCAGATGTGGCTGCACGAGCGCTGAAGACAGTATCATAAAGATGTGGTCCATCGGGATTCCGAAGGACCGGCGTATTAGCCATAACACACGGAAACCTCTACTTGCGGCTTTCTTCCAGCTGTCGCTCGAGTATAAAATCGAGAAATGTACGGGACTTAAATCAACCTGGCTGGATACACATTGGAGCGCGACTCCACTAACTAAGTACCTCGAGGTGGACAACCTCCTCCAATTCGAAGCATAGAGTAGTTTGCCTGATTCGAGGATATTAGCCAAAAGCCAAACCGAACCCAAAGACTATCCAAGGTACACTGAATAGCCTCAGGGCCCCAGGAACATGGACAATATTTCACAGCTTCAGATCATCAGCGAATAATAGTGATGCTATCATAAATTCCGCAGGTAGATACTTCACATAGGTACAGAACAACAGCGGTCCAACTACCGAGCTTTGCGGTACGCCATTGAGGATAGACTACCAAAATGATAGGCTACGGCCTACTCATATACACTGTTCCCTGCCATGCCAGAATGCAGTCACCCGGTGTAAGAGCGCGAGTTAATACACCGTAAGAAGTTAGCATTTACGCAGGCCTCAAATGGTGTGCAGTGGCAACTGCCTTCGGAAAGTCCATCGCGTTGAGGCTGGACCTCACTGTGGTGCGTTGGTTTGCCTGCCTCAGAGGTTCATCGAGCTATGCTGGTTGGTGCTTTTTTGCATCTCCAGAGCTACTCATACCGAATTGGTCAATGGTTAAAGGCCAGACAAACTCATCTCCCTGGTCCTTCAGGTTAGGAGTTGGTGGCTCCTTGAGGGTGGCTCCTTATTCCTTAAAACAGACTCCTTGTAGCCCAACGCCAAACCCGCTGACTTGCGGTCAGGTTTTTTGAACTAAAGGCTTTGGTTGAGAACCCCAATCGTTTTTCTAGCTAGGTCAAAGCAACCTGATATAATTATGCCCACGTAAAACGATGAATTGCTTTTCAAACAGTTTTTTGATACTCTGGTAAACGCAGAGAATAACCAACTGCGCCCTACCTGTTACCTCGAGCAGGGTGGATAGGGGTTTGGATGCTACTGCTCAAGCCTTCCCGTCTTCTTATTCCCCCTCTTACGCTTTTTCACTCTTACCGTCCCGTTCCAGCTTCACTTTTATCCCCCAGTTTTCAACCCCCGATTCTTGGCCCTCCCCCAACCTGCTTTGCCAGGCGTTTATCTAGTTTCAACTCACATGTGAACGCGGAGCGTCATTCCTGTCCTGTCGACAAGCCCATGTCCAACCAAGCGGTCCATTCCAGTTCATCGGCTTCCATTTGGAGCCCTCGATCCTCCTTCAGATTGGCATGCCTCAATGTACGCACATTGCTACAGATCGGTCAACAGGCAGCACTTGCCCGAACATTAGAGACCCTCTCGATCGATATCTGCTGCTTATCGGAGACCCGCCTGCAAGACTCGAGCTCTGTGCTCACTCTGCGATCCCCTTCAGGTGACACCAGCAGCACTTTCTCATTGCGCCTATCCGGTGACGATGCAGCTTCGAGCACCGGCCAAGCCGGTGTTGGTATTGCCCTGAGTCCCCGGGCTGAAGCTGCTCTGGTTGATTGGATTCCAATCAGTAGCCGGATGTGTGCGGTCCGATTGGCTGGCTCGTTCAAAGCTTCGAAGTCGCGCGGGACTAATAGGTGTCTATTCGTCATCGCTGCCTATGCGCCCACAAACTGTAGCGATGATTCGGTAAAAGACGACTTCTATCGCCAACTGAACGAGCTCCTTCGCCACAGAAGAAGCACGGACACTGTTGTGCTGGCTGGGGATCTGAACGCTCAAGTTGGAAAGTTGTCCACTGATGAACTGCATCTGGGCGGCCAACACGGTGTAGGCTCCCGTAATGATAACGGTGAGCGGTTACTTCATTTGTGTGAAGATGCTCGCTTATTTCTTGCGAGCACTAATTTCCGACACAGCACCCGCCGGAGGGTGACTTGGCGCCCACCAGCCTCGAACCAGCTATGGACGCAAATCGATCACATTGCGATCAGTTACCGCTGGAAAGGCTGCGTCCAGAACTGTCGCTCGATTTGGAGCGCATGTGTGGACACCGACCATACACTTGTATCTGCTGCTTTACAGATGCGTTTTGTCGGACGCCCAAGACGACACTGTGAGTGCGTTGACATCAGCTAATTGGCGAAGCCAGCTGTTCTGAATGCGTATCGAAATACGCTGACATGCGAGCTGAGTAAGCGCTCACTGGATACAATTGAAGGTCACTGGTCGCATGTTCACCAGGCCTTACTAACAGCAGCCAAATCCCCATGTATTAAGTCTAATAGCCAACATGGATATGGGGTCTCTTTGCGGTCTGTGGAACTTGTCGATACTGCAGGAATACTCCGGCCGGAAGCAAGCACAATTAAGCTCGCAAAATGCTCTGCGCAAAACTTCGTGCTGACTTGAAGAGAGACCGCGAATCCTGGTGATCTCTTTATGCGTCAGAAGCCATATACATGCGTCAAGCTTTATATATAAATATATATAAGTTTTCCCAATAATAAGAGAAATTTTACGACCCTATTCCATAATGTTTTAGAAGCGCCTCGGAGGCTGTTTTATATAGGCACAAAAGGGATGCACTCGTATAATAGTCACTCATTGTTCACTTGTCGCACATTTTAGCAATGGCTACAGTATTGACCAATGATCAATATTACGTTCGCGGAAGCTTGTTGTACGAGTTCCTACAAGAGCTCAAAGCGGCCGAAGCGTGTCAAAACATGCTTGGCGCACTAGACACAGATGCTCTAATGCACCGAGTGTTGAAATGTTGGTCTCGTCGGTTCAAATTAGAGAACTACGAATTGCCAAACATTGGAGATTAAGAACACTAGCTAGCGGACTTCGTCAACAGAATCTAGCATTCTCTAAAGAGGGTCGGATTCTAGGTGTGTCCAAAGTTTCGTCACACCCTGACCTTCCAAATCCACCGTCTGTCGCCATGTGCGCCAATTCGAAATGGGCTCAAAGCTCGGACAATTCGCAATACGCAAATTGGCTTAAGAGCATCTTTTAAACCGTTGTTCTATCGCAATTCCAGTGCTCACCCGAAAACGTAATCATGGATGCCTGGAGGATGTCGTTACTAGAGACTAGAGACGGGTGCTACATGACGACCATAACAATATGCGTCAGTTGAGCGCAGCAAATGAAAATTCAGTACAAGCCACGAAGTGCAGACTGCACTGCAACATATTGGTGCTGTCGGTCTGATGAGATCGTCTCGGCGTCATCTATTGGGAGCTGATACCTGACAATTCCAGGGTCACTGCTGATGTCCATTGCCAGGAACTGCAAAGGATGCTCGACGCAGACCATACAAAGCGTTCAAAACAGGATCGAATCCTTCTCCTGCTGGCTAATGCACCTCCGTACGTTGCAAGTTTACGCTTCTCAAGATTCAGCAGCACTGTATTGAAACAATTATGCATCCAATAGATAACCCGGACCATACTCCTGCTGACTACCACCTTTTCCGCTTGCTTCAGAATCGCATCAAGGACAAGTTTCGATGAATGCAACCATATCGAAATGTGCCTTACCCAACAATTCGACAACCAGCCCAGATCGTTATATGGTAGAAGCATGGACAGGCTGCCTGAAGATTGGCAGTACGTCGTCTATAAAATGGATGTTAAGCTGATTGAATACTGTCACTTATTTAGAATAAATAATGATAGCAGTGGTGTGCTATAATGGTCAATTGGTTCCTGGACAACCTAATATATATGTAGTTGTCAAATGAGTTGACCTAGAAACCTTCAGAACCATGGAATCTATTGGAAATTGATAGACCAGTTTTAGACCAAATCAACCAGGTCACCTCCTTCTCACTTTTCCACACTGTTTTCGTCATTTTTAAATCGATTCGAAGCAGCTATGTAAGCAAATCTTGCGATGATTTCCGTTGCTACCCACAGATTGAATTGTTTCGATTCACCCATCAATAATTAATTTCAGAGTACAAACCAGTTGGATATATGGACGCAGTGGCAGCTACTCGTGAAGCCTTCGCTTTCATATGTTGTTCTTAGGTAGGCGGCTGACCTCCACGCGGTCACTTCCAGCCCAGTGTCGCGCCAGTGAACAAAGCGCGATGGGGCAAACCTATAGATGAAAAGCGCCGGACATGTCTAAGCCACTTCAATCGGTGCAATAAAGCCGGATTATTTAATGCGATCCTGACATTCTCCAAAATATGACATTTAACTTCATTCATGCAGATGCCTTGTTCCCAACACACACTTGTAGTACGCCACATGCACGCACAGCTTAAGGCCGAAGATCTGCGCACGTCAACAGAGCGAACTGTTAACGAGTCTCTTACGTACAGCAATACGTCTCGAACGGATGCAATGTAAACCAGACCATTTGACAAGAATATGGTAACCTGTTGACTCCACAATCGGCTCAGATTGACAAAGTTAGTTTGAGGTTTGGCAATGCGGAAGGAATGTTCCTTTCCAATAGTGCTACAATCAAACAATGTAGCTCCCTATGTGGACAGAGTCATCTACCTGTTTTAGTTGTGGTAACAGACGTGGACCTATCCTGGAAGGGCACTTTACACTTTGAGAGAACGAAGCGCTTAGCTACTCAGTTACTTTATTCGTAAACGATCCGGAAATGTTTGCATGTGCCACTGTGAACCATCCCAGAGTCGGTCTCCCACTTACCTAGTACAAAGGAAGTATGATATATTATGGGTAAAAAGCAGATGCTTAACAAGTCCCACGGTAAGGCCAGAATGACAGCCATAAGGTAGGGAAAAGAAACAAAGGTGATACAATGAAAATCGTTCCGGTGGACTCACCATGTTTACCCGGAAACATGCAGAAACGAGCCAAACTCCATTGTGGCGGTTAGGGCAAGTTGTGCAACGTATGTCACATTATATCCCCTGTCGATAGACACAGGCCATATCACGAAAAGTAGGTGAGTTAGGGTAGGGTCAAGACGTGTTTTCAACGCAAATAAAGTAGGGGCGGTAACAGTGTAATTTGGGAGGGCTTTTTATAGTTGACACGCACTAACAGAGTAGAAGTTTCGTTGGTATTCGAGCCTAGTGTATCGCGTGGCTAACTTGACCTGGTGGCTCATCAAATTCGTGTTGTGACTGAGTTGCATATAGTAGTAGTAGGGGTAGTAGTAGTAGTAGTAGTAGTAGTAGTAGTAGTAGTAGTAGTAGTAGTAGTAGTAGTAGTAGTAGTAGTAATAGACCAAATGTTTAACAAATTTACATAGCTGTGAGTAAATAAGTTCTATTGTTGAATCGACGAAGAACAGGGAAATAGGGAGGTCCATTTAGTACGCTGCTATTGATAGAGAAAGACGGAGCAAGCTTACCGTAAGTTGCACTCTACCAGAGATTTGGAGGTGGAGCGCATGTATGATACAGTATGCGTTTTTACGAACTTGTATCTTGGCAGGCAGTCTAATAGAGCAGGTTGATCAACCAACTTAAATGCAGCTGGGTTGTCTAGGAATGTAGCGATGGTATGCCTCCAGCAGATGTTACGTTGTTCGTGGAGTTGTCGGAGTGCGATGATTTGATTCGCACACCCATGACCAAAAAGGAATCCGGCGTGTTCCTCACGGTACTGTTAATCGCTAACCATGGATCCACTACGTAGCAGAATGAATATCAATAGTTTGGATGCATTTGAGAAAACACTAATCCTTCAGGGATTGATGCGCAAATTGCGAGGAGTTTCCTTGAAAATCGGGACAATACATGAGTCACGCTTGGAAGAAGGTACCTTGTATTCATGCCAGGTTTAGGAGAACACTGGAGTCATCTGGTTGATGACTGTCCTTTTGCTATACTTGGGGAGATCTGGAGTAAGCCTGATTCAATCGCGCTGACTTATTTCTAGAGTGGAAACTCAAGGCAAACTGGCAAATCTCTAGGTGGATGCATTAAGAAGACTCGGAGCAGCCAGCTCGGTTCGCAGGACACACAGACGGACACTAATGGCAACTGGAATGGAAATGAAAACGCTCGACCAGTTAATCCAAGCTTCTCCATAGGATAGCGATCGGCGAGCCATCTGCTTTGCAAATAGAATCGTCGACATTATGCTTTATGTGACGAATGGACCATATAAGCTGGACGAGCTTGCAAGCGTCGTCAGCGAAAACCGATCGCTGAGAACACCAAGCTCCTTAAACACTACCCAGACTTTAAAGCATTAACTAACTGATCGTGCACATTATTTCGATCGTAAACTGCCAAAATATTTCTGCTGGATCGCCAACTTTCTATTTCAACGGCAATTAGTGGACAGAGTTCGGAGCTCTTTATCGGACCCCATACAACTCGAGTGTGGTGTGCCGCAAGGCTCAGTTCTAGGTCCACGTTTGTTTTTGGTATTTACTAATGACCTTGCACAGGGAATCGCTTCAAACTTCCTAATGTTTGCCGACGATATCAAGATCTGGCGCAGGATGCGGGCGAACTCCGAGCAACATGTGCTCCAAAGTGACTTAGATACAGTGTATCAATGGTCGACCCAAAACGTATTGCATTTCAAAGTCAGTAAATGCAAGGTGCTTTCCATCTAACATCAAAGCAGCTACTCACACCGACTCGGAACGAATATACTACAACAATCAACTCTCGAACGTGACTTAGGTGTCCTGGTTCAAATGATTTGGGTTGCTCCAGACAATCCGAAATGGCCTCGAAGACCGAGAACTAACACGTGGAGCT
Source organism: Dicrocoelium dendriticum (assembly GCA_944474145.2). NCBI lineage: Eukaryota > Metazoa > Platyhelminthes > Trematoda > Plagiorchiida > Dicrocoeliidae > Dicrocoelium > Dicrocoelium dendriticum. The sequence goes on along the minus strand of OX104063.1, from coordinate 218,798,300 downwards.
GTTGAGGCGGGCGTTTGGACAAATAAACAGCTCCATATTTCGACAAATGCTCCGTGCGCAAGCTCGCCCCCATGTCGAATATGCAATTCAAGCCTGGCATCCATGGCTGCAACAGGACCTTAATGTACTGAAGCAGCCACAACGCCGGGCATCTAAGAACGTAACTGGAATGCGCAATCTTTCCTACCAGGAGAGGCTGCAACGACTGGGATTGTTCAGTGGAAGCTATCGCAGACTACGAGGTGACCTGATTATGGCATACTTGATTCTGCAAGAACCACGTCATGTGTGCCGTCCTTTACTGCAACTAAGCACCAATACAGACCTGAGGGGCCACTCATTAAAACTCGCAGAACAATACAGTCGTCTGGAGTGCCGCAGAAATTTCGTTTCCATCCGTGTCTGTCACCCGTGGAACGCTCTCCCAGAATCGGTCGTCTCTGCACCGACACTAACAATATTTTAAAGACGGTTAGACGTAGCACTCATCCAATTACACTTTGTCACTTAACACTACAACTCTATCCTACACCTGGAGTTTACTATGGAATTATTTGTTGTTAACTGTGGGTGCTGTGAATCTAAGAGGATTGCAGGACTACAGCGAAGCAATCGATAAGTCCTTTTTCATATTTAAAGTATTAACTGTTTTACTAGCCTTATCATTATTGTTATGTTGATATCCCCACCAACTATCTAACGGGACTTGTAAAGCAACGCTTCTTAACCCGTATAAATTCATTGTTCATTGTTTAAGAGCGAGTGGAATTCCAAGCCTCTTAAGGGCGCTGAGTAGTTCTGCTGGTTGTCTGTCCTGAACAATGCATATTCCCTACGTAAAAGTTCCGTGTAGTAGGCTGTTTGGTGGTAAATCGCAGTTGGGTGAATCTACTACATGAAGTTTAGCAGCTTAGCTAAACCGTGGAGCAGTTAGCCCGGTTGTGTCAACTTTACGGTGTAGGTTTTTGGTCCCCGATGAAACACGTGCATATATCTACATAGACCAGTTCACTGCATGCGTTGAATAAGGTGGACCAGCTTTATCTGTAATTCCATGCACTGCCCCATCATCAGAATCTGATGGTTTGTAACTAATTTGGGACAATGTTTGTGTTGGTGGAAATGAATACCGTGCAGCGGAACGTCTCCTTATTTGTCTGAAGCTGTGCTCGAGAGAATTAAATGATTGTCCTCACACAGTGTACGAAGTCTTTCGCCCTGTTTTCTGAGTGGCTGTCGTGGAGCGTTTGTTGGCCACTGAGTTGACATTCCCATGGTACTAGACTACCTGTTCTTGAGTTTAAATCCCCGGCAATAGAAACAGTATAGAATATGCAAACTACGCTCAAGAGCCGACGAACATTTTGCTAAAACTCGCCCTTTACCGAATCATTGCTACAGTCATTTGGTGTGTATGTGGAGACCACAAACAAGTTGTGTCTCGCTTCGCGAAAACTTGGAAAGTGACCTTGGCGGCGCCCGAAATGTTATTATTGGCGATTCAGGCGTGGCTTGACAATAGGAAACTTGGGCCACCAGAAGTGCGGTTAAGACCATTCATTCAATTATTACAGAATTTAGGTACGGCTGAGGCGGTCTCGGTTGTACCTATTTCAGATCAGCCAATCGTGCAAACTACCGTTTCAAAAACTTCAGCATGCTGACACTATTTATGCCGGTCACCCAAGGCGAAATGAGCTCCTAATGCGCCAACAATTACAAAGCTGCTACACCAACGGTCGGGGGTTGTATTCTAAGTCCCCGGAACTGAGCCATCGACATAAAACAACAATTTGGGACCTCAAAGCAATTACTTAAATTTGGCTTTCATACGACACAGTTAATCCAAAGATTAAAATCAGTGAGAGGTCATTCATTCGGAATGATCGTCTATCTCGCGGTGGCGGTGTTGCGCTCTACTAGTAAGATTATTTGAAGTATGACGCCATTAGCAAAGATTCCCTTGTTTGTCCAGACGCACTATTTTCCCAACTGCACCTAGCAGGTCGAGATGTTGGATCACAGCAGATGACGCGTGATGCTTGCCTCTTAGCAGTTATCTAAAGGCCACCAAATTCGTTAGCAGACAATGATAACATTCGGTTAATCGCTCTCATCTATGCTGTTTCACAATCGTACTCTCCATTTTTCATAATGGGCGACTTCAGTATACCTTCAATAGCACTAGTATCCCATAATAGGCCATCATTTATATAGAAGCTTCTTGAATTCATGGATATGGACATTTTGTATAGTCATGTGCACCGACCAACAAGACAGCGCGGTTCAAAAAAGCCATCACTCCTGGACTTAATCCTGACTAATGAAGAGTTGATGGTTGAGTAAGTAGCATACCACTCTCCACTGGGCCGTACCGATCATTCAGTCCTAACGTTTGGTTATGTGTGTTATACCAGTACTGTTGGTAAAGCAAGAGGGACTCAATGAACTATTACGGACTATTTTAAGCTGTAAAAATTAGCGGCAACCGTTGACTGGGACTTACAGACGCCCAGCTCAGCGAATGACACATGGAATGAATTGAAGGATAAAAGTAAGTGGGTCATACCATCAGCATCGAAGGTTGTACCATTAAGAGCATCGCGTCGGACCAATGTCTGGATCCGAAGCAGAATACGTAAATGGATCAACAGGAGAGATGAGATCTAGAGATAACATTCGCTAAGCCCATGTGATACCATCTAGTAGAATTACCAAAATTAGAAATTACTACTCGTCGCTCATCAAAGTAGCTAAGTAAGAATGGTGCAGAAATTAACGAGTAACACCAAACTACTATACAGATATGTGAATGGCTGCCACAACTCAACGCAGTCAGTTGCCTAACAACTACTGCTGTGGAGGTCACGAACGTTCTACTCCTGCAGTTTGGCTCGGTAGCTACACATAAAATAGAACCTTCGTCCTATCAATTCCCAGCAAACGTCTTTGGCTTATCCAGCGTCATCTTTACCCCAGCACCTGTTGCAAGCAAATTACAGTGCCTCCGGGAGTACAGTTCCCCTGGATTCGACATGATCTGCCATAAAGTACTTAAAAAACCATTGCTCCTAACATAGCAGTACCACTTGTAACCTTTTGCCAGGGTCTGTTTACCACCTATACACTCCCATATGAGGGGAAAAATGGAATTATCACTGAAATTCACAAAGGAGGTAAGCGATCGGATACTGCCAACCACCGACCTGTTGCTCACTGTCCTGTTTCATCAAAAGCGATGGAATCGATAAACGCAGATAAACTGACTGGATACTGTGAAAGTTTACAAAGCATTTCTATTGCCCAACATGGTTTCAGACCTACAAGATTTGCCTCACAAATTTTCTGCTTACTCGGGACTCAACTGCCGGGGCGGTTGTTGAAGAAGTCTCCCTAGATATGATTTAATTAGATTTTTCTGAAGCATTCGGCGGTTTCGATCACTTCTTTCTCCTCGAAAGGCTTGCTGCCTATGGTATCAACGGTTCCCTGCTCACCTGGTTGGAAGACTAGTTACACGACAGATCAAACTAGGTAAGAGTGGCCGACATTTACACTGAAAGCTTGTGTGTCTACAGTGATGTATCGCAAGCATCCGTCCTCTGCCCGCTACCGTTTTGATCTACATTAATGATCTTCTAGTAGACATTCTATTCCCAATGCAAATATTTGCAGACGATGCTAAAAACTTAAGAGCAATTCGCTCCACATCCGACTGTATCCATCTCCAGGATGATCCGGCTCAGATTAACTGATGGACAGTAGCGAACCAGCTCTAACCGAACCCTGAAAAATGTCATCTGCTGATGGTGCGCAGCAGCTTCGTCAACACATATCATTTCGGACAACACGTCCTACCGCACGTGATTAGTGAACGCAATTTAGGTATAATCGTGTAACAGAGTCTTGGCAATTCGCTCCACTGTTCGAAAGCAGCAAACGTGGCGAACTTGAACTTGAGACTTTTGAGGCGAGCTCTCGGGACATTTGAGCAACCGATACTACCATTCCTGGTTTACTCGTATCTTCATCCTCACGTTGAATATGCAATTTAGGCCTGGCGTCCATGATTAAAACGAGGCATTCGCCTATAAGAACAACTCCAAAGAAAAGCCACCAAGGCAACACGTGGACTATCCGGTCTCAGTTACGAACTGCGTCTTCGTGTACTCGGTGTGTTCTCCTCAGAATACCAACGGCTTCGCGGAGATCTCATTCTCGTACCTCGGATACTAACTGAAAACGAGCATCTATGCACATCACTGTTGACCCTAGACCCTTTAACAGTGCCGAGGCAACTACCTGCAAGTAATGACGCAACACTCCCGTTTGAATTGCAGAAAGTAGTTTTTCTCCCTTAGAATCTGTTCTCATTGGAATGCATTACAAAGATATGTGGTGAACGCACCAGACATGACCACATTCGAAAGACTATGAGACTTTCCTCTTAGCGGTAAACGCTGCACAAAGTTTTGATAAAGTGCAATGGCTTAACTACTGATATTCCACGTTCCACGGTGGAAAATTTTGATTTTAATTTTCTTTTGCATATTCATCCTGTGTGTCTTGTAAAGTTAGGCTTTTTATCCTATCAGGCTTTATTTAACTATTACATTATTGATGCCTTAAGGTCAAAATGCCCACAGTCGGCTGTTAAGGAAAAACTAATCCGACAATGCCACTTCACATCGCTGCTACACCGACGTAAGCCAAACATACAGCTGCTTCTGTGTCCGTAAATAAGCATAGGTAAAATATGTCTGATCAGTGGGGATGTCAACTTACTCGCTGTTCTTTGATCGTGCAATCGGGTTTGAGAAAGCCAGCAAAACTCGATGGCGAGGGACTTCAAGGTAAACTTAAAACCAGCCTGCTGCCTGATCTTCGTGATTGTACATACATTGAAGCGCACCAGCAGGGACGAGTACCAGAGCTGAAGCAAGCTAACGGCTGACCACTACAGGCATCGACAAAGCCATCGCGAGCAGAGTCATGAAAACAGCCAACGAAATTTAACGGACAACCAGATTGTTTTTACAATTGAGCAACTGGTGTATTATGGCAATTAAGCAAAGTATGACAGTTGAAATGTTTGTTGTTTCGTTTTAAAGACTTGATACTACCTGGTTACTCAAGCCAAGGAAGGAGTTGATTTATAAGATCAACGCCCTGAACCACTGGCGGAGTAGGTTGTCCGCAAGGAAGCGGGGGGAAAGTAGAGAAGTACGCCCATCGTATCTGATTTCTCAACTCATACGCTTTTCTTTTCGTGTGTAATCAAGTATGAGCCTATTCCTTCTTATGCTTTTAACATACATTTGCTAGAGTAAAATGCTCCACCGGACGGGGCTATTGGCAGTGACAATAGATAGTAGTGAGTCAAAACCTCTGCTTTGCAATGTTGTGAAAATACGTTTTAGGCTTCTGTAGGTAGAAAGCTTGCTACGTCCAGGAACACTGCCCAAGAACCACTTGCTGGAAGGTGATCAATACCGACCATCCTGCTGGCACAACGAGGTGCTTGTTCGGCATGGCACGTGTAGCCGTAGCCACTAGTCATCAGCAGAATGAGTTCATCGCACCCAACTATCATCGATGTCTCGAATAATCGAGCGGCCTGTCCCATAGCAACTTCCTTATTTGCCCTACGGCACCCAGATGTGCTGGGTGCACCATTTTTCGCAATTCGAATGCTTCCAAAAGCACGCGTGCTGTTGGTGTTTTTTCTCCTAATGTAATTATCCTAGGTTTATCAACAATACTGGCCTCGTCCAAGCCGAGCAAAAGAAAGATTTCTAGTTCAAAATTTTGTGAGATCATCTGTGCCTCTGACCATTTAATATTAGAGCAACTGACATTACTGTTCTATGGAACGAACTTTGAAAGCAGTTCACTGCATGTACAGACAATTTCTTATCGAAGAGGCGGAAACACACACACCTTTTCTATATCATTTAATCTTCAACGTTCAAGATATCCAATCTGTAGATTTAACTAGCAGCTTTCAGAAATTACCTAGTGTATTGAATGTGACAGATCCTTACTAAGTGCAAACAGCCGTCAAGCAAGTCAAAAGTGGTCGGACAACGGCCAACGGTGCACTTCGCAGCTCACATATTATAGGGTATTGATTCACAGTTTATAAAACAGGCCGTTTTGTGTTTTCATAATGAGCAATATCTAATGCATGATGTGCAACATCCAGTACGGCTGATCTGCCTGAGCACAGCCTGATACTTGTGTGCATAATGATTTAATTACTTGAAGCGATGTAGTAGGTAGTATGGTGTAGTCTGGTGTTAACAAATGGGGGCTAGATGGACATGCGTCTCCTGGTGCACATTACTGCTCTTGAAGGTATGCAACCAGTATCAGTCCCATTGAGCCACTGCCACATTCTGGTTTCATTTCACAGTTCTCGTCGATATTATTGGCAAAATTCCATGGTTTGTTAAGAAACTGAATTGTACTACTCTTCTACCCGCAGAGTAGTTTAAGAGGGAATTTGGCAAGCCAAAACACCGTGAGAAGTTTTGGTTTTCCCTTCCAAGCTTTCAATACCCACGTGCGAAAAGTGTACAAAGCCTCGCTATTGCTACCAGCTATTGTGTCTACAGATAAACGTATTCCCACATTTTGCGCACCTCAACTGTTCTATAAGTGAGAATGCAGTCAATGCGGTTGAAAGGCAAATTGGCAAACGGTAGCAAGCTTTGCTTTCGCGGAGTGTGCGTCTGTTGTTAAAGTATTTCACAAATTCTATTTTGTATAGGTGGCTGCGACGCATAAACTTTCATCCGAATCAATCTACACTACTGCGAGAAATGGTAGTTTAAATCCTAGCTGAACATAGATGCAAAGGAAAAGGTTGTTTAATTAATACCAGAATACTCAGCGTATAACGGTCCGGATCTGAGCGAAACTAACTGCTTATCATATTTGGCTGTGGGGTTGTCATAAACGCCACTACCGCTCAAAACCAGATTGTTGACCTAAGGTGAAATCTACGTAGATGGCATCAAAGTCGATGCAACGGCAAATATATTCATCACCACAAATGAGGGTTAGACTCGAGAAGATTGCGCCTAACGGCAAGACTGTAACTTTCTAACCTGTCATAGTCATTTATTAAATAAAGGCCGCTATCAGGTGGATGAAAATGGTTTTGGGCATAAATAAAAAAGAAAATCTGTACCATATACTATCCGTAAATTAATCGTGCATTAAAGGACAGAACAGAAAATTTTCTGTAAGGAACTCACTTTGGTGAAAGTGAAGTGATGAGGGATGAAACACACAAATGCAACTGGAAAAATGACCATCAATAATATCTTGCCTTATAAAGGATACGTAAGTCCTTCTAAATATATTCATTGTCACGGAAGGGGTATGAGCGACATCCAATGTTGTAGAATATGTTTCCCTGGGGAACCATGATACGCTAAATGTTGGTTTATATAAGGAAGTAAGCAAAGGAAAAGTCAATGACTACAAAATGAATGCACAGAAACTTCCAGCATTTGCTAAATTCACGAAACCGGACAAGACAGTTACATCGAGCTACGCGTAGTCTACCGAGGTTTGTGACCAACAGGGTGCAATGTCGACATCGTACTTGGGACAGTATTCTTCATGCCAGCTTATCCCAAAATGTTCACTTCGTTCATTGGATCGCGCGGCACTAAATAATTAGATGAGTGTCCATTATGGACTAGGGGCTTAGTGTGAATTTGTGCATACATTTATCCGCATGAAATTTTCTTGTTTAACAAGCTATATGTTGCGGTTAACCATAAAATGTACATCCTTGAAATTAAAATTAAACATTGCTCACTG
>OX104063.1:218712132-218790301 GCA_944474145.2 Dicrocoelium dendriticum | reverse complement strand
AACCTACAATTATTGTATGATTCATGCTGGTTGACTTGTGCAACCTATGATCTGTTACGGGGCTGTATTTATGGACCACCTGGTGCCACTCACAATGAATCTCAGTAGTTACTGTCTGTGCATAACTGACTGGTCGCATAGGAATCATGTTCTCTTCCGTCACAGAGTTTCGCCTCTTAATCCTTCTCAACACAGCCAACTTACACTCATTCGAATCGGTTTAACTCTTCGTGTTTAGCGAGCTTAACTTTATAGACCGTTTACTTACGGTAAGGGATTTGTGATACACAAGTTGTTTTAGCGCATTTCTTGCTTCTATCTAGACGGATCATTCTGTTGTTGTCAATCGCTTTTACTGCAGTGACACTGTGATCGATCAGAGATTAGCCGCGCTATACGGTAGCCCTCGTGTTACATCCATAAGATCATTTCTAACGTAGCTAATACCAAATATTTGGTTTCAATTGCATTCGTCTATCGCCGACACTTTTCGCTATCATCCACTCCGCACAAGTCAAATCCAACGGCTTTGTCCGACAGGAACCAGTGTAGATCATTAAGTTAGCCAAACCGCTTACGTCTGTCCTCGTCTTGTACACCCACCTGCGGTTTCGGAATTTGAGAGTGCGGTTTTGCTCTCTGCCAGAACCAATTCTGTTGGCGTGCGTCCTTTTTAGACTCAGAAAAATAGTACATAGGACCTTAGGCACTATTCTTGGAAAGAGAGGAGAGCAGATTTTGTGCAGCAAAAAATCAGGCGGCAGGGTATGAATTCATCGCACCACATATTTAGGTTATATCATCTTTGCCGGACAGTCTGTTAAAACTAGGCTTTGAATTTCGTACCACCTTTGCTAATTTCTATTTCTAAGCGATTTCATTAGGGCACGAGCTTTCTCTGTATTCGTGATAGTCCGGGTTCCCTCGGCATTCCAAACCTTTGAGTCCATGTTCAAGTTTCTGTAAGGTATTTGGGATTTAAATTAATGTTGCGATTACTTCGATTTGTAGTGCACTGATCTCAAATACTTAGGCTTGGATGCGACTTTGGATTATCTGTACTATCTGCAGTCAAATGGGTGTGTTTGCCTTCGTGGTAGATGTTAGCATGTTCGTATATGTGATGATACATATCGCGAATTTGTCTGCGGCTGTATCCGAATGGGACGTGGAGAAGAATCGGTCCCAATGCATTCTGCCGAGCAGCTTGTCAATTAGGTTCCCATTAATAAAGTGTATTCATGGTACTGGCTTATTTATTTCTCTGCTCCCTTATAGTCGATTGGTATGATATCATTCATGATGCAGAGCACTTAGTGGTAGTCACAGCTTATTACGAGGTCCTTCAATTAATACAAGTCAGTCAGTTCAAGTCAAAATAAGCTTTTGTGAAACCCTAATGGCGTCAGTTTCATTATTAATACTACCACCTGCGGCACACTGGATGATATATATTCAATACACATGTTTAAGTAGAAAAGTGGCAACAAAGCAAAATTGGTAATCCAAGAAACGCTCGCGCAGCATGTTGTGAAACTTTCGCGTGTCAATAAGGATACGTTGGAGATATGGCCAAAACAGTATTACAATAGGAATGACTTGCGAGAGATAAATTCTGAATTCGAACGAGTAGAAGATGAAGAGAGAGTTTTTGGAAAGATCATTGTGAAGTGGATGAAATCGGTCAGTGTTTTATAAGAAAATCTCTTCAGGCATCAAGATACCTAGAAATGATCAAATAAACTACAGATTCTCTAGACAAACCGCTGTATCTAGAAGTGTGCTTTATAGATCGCACCACTAAGATGTGGATCTTTTTGAAGAATTCCAGGAAAATGTGACAGGAGAGCAGTATGGCTATTGGGGAATAAAACGAGTACGAGGAGTGGAAATCACCTTAAGTCTGAAGGAATTAAAAGAAAATTTTCTGACATTTTAAACTTTAACAGGCTTTCGTGAACCAAGAAAATTTCTGGGACAACTACACCGTGAAAATTGACCATGGAAGACCTTGGTATGGGATTGTTATGCACAGTAACTGTGAGGGAAAAATCTTTGACGGACTGCAACTTATCACTACGTAGAAAAGCAAATATTATTGTTGTGTATTCTGTCAGCTGTCTGGACGTCTAGTCTAGACAGACACGTGCACACAACCCAGACACACACACACACACAAAGCGTCTAATTCTCTACATCCTTATTGGTTCATCCTTCTCCTTGCGAAACCTTATTGTACTCACCCAGTAAGGACATTGTTCAGATTACAGCAGTCCGTTTCCGGAGAGTGACCTTTCGTATACAACAACACTGGACGTCTAGTCTAGACAAGCTGACTGACGGAATACACAACAATTATATCTTTGCATTTCGAAGCATTAAGCTTACAATCTTATCTAGTAAATGGTTTAACGTGTTTAGTCCAGCCCTTGCTACAGACAAATGTGTCATTTCCGCAAGTTCCTCTCCTACTTGTTGGTAAGTCGATGCAACCACTCCCAATTTTCTATTCGATATATTGAAATATGCACAAAGTAAGTTGTTAATCGATGTGAGAGCGTGCTGGAGCAACATTGTGTACAGTGAACAACGAGTTATGCCGGGTAAAATAGCAGTTGAGTGACACAGTCCCACAGAATGGCGGGTTAAGACTGAAATTACCCCAAAGATAGGTGTTTTTGTTTGTTTGACTATTTATCTATCAGATACACCACTGTATAGTATTAGGTATGTGGGAATTGGATGTAGACGGGCCAGGCACATGGGGACAGTTGCAGTTGTTATAATCCGTGAGAAAAGTAAAAACGAGGATACTCAATTCTGTAGGGCTTCCTAAGGTTTATGTGACATGTTAATCTGAAATAAACGGATAAAAAATTTATTGCAATTTGTACAGTTTAGGCAACGAAAGGATAGGGGTCAAGGGCAAGATCCAATGGTTTTATAAAAATATCATTTTAATGAAAGAATTCCAGGGTTGGCAAAACCGAAGAGAAACATATTTCCCTCAACATTCCAGGCAGCTGTAAAGTGCAAGTACGTTCAGATGGTCAATTCCGAGATTAGTGTTATGTCTGGATTTTAGCAAGTGACGGCATACGTGATTAAGCTGACACAATATGGTAGAATAAGATAAGATCCCAGCAAAGCCTTCTCTGGCGGCGATTGAAAAATCCCAGTGTCACAAAGCTTTGAGGTTAGATTTCCAAGTCTCGCGACGTTCATTGTAGTCTTGCGTTGTGTATTTTCCGATATTTTCAAGTCCTCCTTCAACAAGGATTCCCAAGATTGGATGAGATATTGACAATTAAGGCTCAAGTAAGAATTGCTGCTCCTGGGGAATATGGGATCTTGAGTTTCCCGAACACTCTCCACAGCAAACCGACATGCCAGTTGGACTATCTCCGCAGCAGCCCCTGCCTCGGGATTATAACAGTTAAGATCATATTTCCGCTAGGGAAATTAGGACACCTATCTGTTTGGAGACGTTTTTCGGAATACACTTGAACAAAGGATAAATAAGTTAGTAATCCCACAGCCCAATTAAACAACGTGCCATTTAAAAAACTGAATGACAGTGTAATCAAAACTGACCAAGTTTAAAAGGTGTGTAGATTACACGCATTGTCGAAAAAGAAGTATGATTGCGTATCTTGAGTCAACGGAATTCGAAACATGCTTCAACTATTGCAATTTGCATGTTATATACGAGCATATGTCCAAAACACCGTGCTGGGACCTGTCGATCAGCTCCAGAGAATTAGTAGAATGATTCACACTATTCTTAATCAGTTTCTCTAATACTCATGCCAACACATAAGTGTGATGGATAGCTCAGTAATGGTAAGCTTTTGTGCACAGCTACTCTTGTGACGGGAGTGATAAAGGATATTTTCAACTGGCCCGGAAAGTGGCTTGATTCGAACGAAACGGTAAACATTTTGGGCATTAAGAACGGTATGTTAGGCACTCCTAGTTTTATAACGGCTGGTTGGATATCATCAAAATCCAGATAACAAGAATGTTTGATCAAATTCCTGACATGTGGCATAGTACTGATAGATAACACAATTTTGCACAATGAGTGGTTTGTTTGCACCCGAATGCATGCTTTTAATGGTTCCGTTGCCAGGCTCATGGAGGTAGCGAAAATCAGCTAAACTTTTCAGAGTTGGCAGTTATATCTTAAACAGCCTGTCCATCTGCATTAACCAGTCCATCGATCAAGCAGTGTGGTGGCCGGTCCTGCGACATGGAATTTTGACAAGTGCAACTTTTACTTCATTCTTTTCACATGTCGTTCGTAGAGCTATCTGTTCATAGTGTACCCACTTCGTCTACTGTATGTACATGACGCTCTCAATGGTTTTGTGCAACACTAAGAGCAAGATAAAATTTCCCGTCTTTCCGTATCCATATATTAGTCTCCGGTAATTCCAGCTGACTGAGCGCATGACTGTGCCTTTTTGGACACGAGTAATCCCCTTGTCTCCCTAAGTAAGAAAAGCAATGGTCTGATAGACCCGATGGTAGAAATAGTCCACGGCAGTTTGCATACTGTTAGAGAGAAAGAATGCATCCCAATCGGATAAACGGATTACTTGTTGGAATTGCTTTTAAGTTGTAATATGGGTTGCACACTGTGGCATAAAGTTGCGGTTGGGGGCCAATTTAACGTAGAAAATGATTCTAAGCATCGTGTTGTCACTATAGGGGCGTTTATCTAATACCTCTGGGCAATTGTGACCACCGAAGTGAATATTACTTCGAGTATACTGGTCATGCACCAATTCTGAGCGAGGAACGGAAAGCTGCATGCGTAGACGCGGATGGTTTGGAGGATCGGCTAATATTTGATAGGTCAAAATCACCATTATTTATCTTGTCTGTGTGGCATCTCAGGAGCAAATAAAAGCTGAAGTGATGATGGTGAAACTCGCAGTTAATGCAGTTGGCGTGTTGTAGACACATTCGAGTATAATGTGAAATCAGGCTCCTGAGGTCGACAACCAAAGATAGTTGGGGACACTTGGTAGCTGTGGATGATCAGGAAGTTTTGCTGCAAATGTATGCTGTATATATATCATGCATCTAGCTGAGCGCCAGAAAAGACACAATTCCGTGTGAATCGGTTCAAGGCCGCATTGCGCACGGACGCGGCATTTCGGGGGTACTTACAAATGGAAGATTTTGGCTGAGGACCCGCGCCGGTATCCTGTTATGTGTCCATGTTATGCCAGTATCGAACTTTAACCGTTAACTAAGTATCACGCTAACACGAATAACTATGTTTTGCGTCTGCCATCGCGCAGTGGCCTTAAGAAAAGAGTCCCCTTATCTGCTGCGTAAAATAGGTAGATAAGCAAAAATATGCTACCGCTGGCACCCCTTTCTTTATCTCTCTCCTGAACATACCCTCCCTGTTTACGATTTAAAGACCTCTCCAGTTGTTCCAGCACTGGTAACCATACGAGAGCTTGATCGTATGTAAGCTGCTCGACCGGCACATGAGTGAGCAACTGGGCGGAACACTGCAATACCCGCAATAGAACTGTCTCGTTGCGAGATCGATATTGCTGCACTTGGAGAGACCCGGCTCGCCGACCAAACCAAAAGGCTGGGTGGAGAACGCCATATCAGCACCGCGTGGACATAGGGTCGGATTTGTATTATCCGACCACCTAAATGGCCAGCTGATGGCATAGCCCACCGAAATCAGCCTACGCTGGAAAACACTTCAACTGCTATTTGGAAGCAGTACATTTGCAATTTTCTTTGGTGCGTATGAGCGCACCATGCTTTATGTTGAAAACATGACGGAGCAGTTTTACACTCAGTTGTCCTTCGTGATACGGTTTGTGGCGAGGCATGATCCATTATTCTTACTTGGTGATTTTAACGGGCGCGTTGATTGCGGCACAGCTAATAGGAACGGATACCAGCTGTACTCAATATGCGCCACTCACGACCTGACGATCACGAGCGCACCGTTTGAACTGTATGCGAGTGGCTGCTACTTGGACACACCGTCAGAGCAATCGCGCCCAGTCTTTTTCAGCCTACATCGGAACTGTGATCCAGTTTGCCTCGAATCAATATCGGTGATGGTGTGTTGAAACCACATTGAGATTTTGTTACCTGGATAGTGTACTTTCGACCGATCCTCAGGTGATAAGCGAGTTACGTGTCCACTTATCGAAAGCAGCTGCTGCGATTGCAATTTGTACAAGCCTGTGTGGAACTATCACTACTATACCGTTGAAACAAAGCTGAATGCATGCAATAAGAAATTGCTCTCCGTTCTTCTACTTCGCACCGGAACCTGGACGACCTACAGGAAAGCTGTCAAATATGTGAAGCGGTTTCATCAACAATGACTGCATAGGATTTCGCGGACGTCGTGATATGTGTCGCCTATGTTCTGAAATCCTCATTTCGGAAAACTTGGTAGACGACCGGTTAATGTATTTATGGTAATGGACAACATTTCGCTTTTGATGCAAAAGCTTCATCAGGCTTCATCAAGTCGATGATTGATGTTGTTCTCACCAAAGAAGAAATAATGGTCGACCGAATAATTGCAAGCACACCACTTGGTCGCAGTTATCAAGCGACTCTAGTGTTCAAATAGTTATGTTAAGCGGGATATCCTGAGGAAGAGGATGATAAAGTTTAAACGGTCACTCAATACGTGTTGTCCGCGCTTGATAAGGAGGTATCTCGGAACTTCCTAACAGAATGCCCCGAAAATCGCCTGGGACAATTACACAAGCACATTTGCCACACTGGTAACGTATGCGTCATATCAGAAATTCCTCCACCGTCAAAGGCGAATGAGATCATTTCTGAGGAGCAGGACACACAAACGCAAGTCTTTGAGGGACTTAGCACGGAGAGATTACAAGGACTCCTAGAATTCCAAAACCGGGACAGAATATGTAGCACAACATAAGTGTTGTGCGACTTGGATCCGGAAGGAAAAGGTGACACATCAGCAGGAGTTAAGGAAGAGATCACGCACGAACAGTAAACTGTTATACAGGCATATTTATGGCCTTCGAAAGGTGCAACGCGGAATTCTAGCACTGATACCGACTAATGGGTGTACGCGATTAGCAACAGAAGCAACCAATCACTTACGGTTCCATTACTTGCAAACGTTTCAGTCAGTAACTGGCCCAAAGGTCATTCCTGTTTCTATTGTCCCACCGTAAGTTTTTACCAATATTACTTTTACGGCAAAATATGTGACAACGAAACTGTTGTCCCTGCTAACACCAACTCTCCTGATGTGCATAAAATTTGCCCAATGGCTTTACAGGCGTCAGCCAGTGAGCTGGCGGAACCTATAGCTATAACCTAGAAGTGCTGTATGGAGGGGAACCATATTCCGATAACATGGAAGATAAGTGAGGTTTTTTCACTGACCCAAATAATTCCAGTCCCATTACGTTACTCCATTCGCATTCCAGGATTATGGAGTCTATTATTTATGATGCCTCCATTTCACTATTGTAACGGACAACGAAACGTTGAAGTTCATATACCATCCTCAGCAATGTTTGGCTACACCGCCTGCTGCAGTTGTACAGCACTGGAGCGCTGCGCTCGCTGCATATTTGTATGAAATCCAACACGGTATTGCTAAACGTATTCCACATGCTGTTTATTTGTCACGACGCGGAAAGGCTAACGAAATAAAGAGTTCAGAGTGCATGTTGATGCAACCATTTTCAGTAGATTGTTTCCACCTACTTCGATATATACGGAAATATTTTCATGCCGTTCTGTCAGCAATCCGTAACGGATGATACCATGACAAGAAGAGACGGTTGTCGCATTTTTAAAAGCTCCGGGATGAACTTGTTTTACAGTAAATGGAATTCTGTGTCCAAGATCATATTGTCGTGCCTCCTACGTTACCAGCTGCTGTGTTACACGATTTGCACACGTCTGCCTACAAGTGGCCATAGATATGCCATCTACATACGCAATGTACTAGCAGAAGTATTAGCTGAACAGTTAATCTACAATTGTTGTATGATTCATTCTGGTTGACTTGTGCAACCTATGATCTGTTACGGGGCTGTATTTATGGACCACCTGGTGCCACTCACAATGAATCTCAGTAGTTACTGTCTGTGCATAACTGACTGGTCGCATAGGAATCATGTTCTCTTCCGTCACAGAGTTTCGCCTCTTAATCCTTCTCAACACAGCCAACTTACACTCATTCGAATCGGTTTAACTCTTCGTGTTTAGCGAGCTTAACTTTATAGACCGTTTACTTACGGTAAGGGATTTGTGATACACAAGTTGTTTTAGCGCATTTCTTGCTTCTATCTAGACGGATCATTCTGTTGTTTTTAATCGTTTTTACTGCAGTGACACTGTGATCGATCAGCGATTAGCCGCGCTATCCGGTAGCCCTCGTGTTACATCCATAAGATCATTTCTAACGAAGCTAAGACTAAATGTTTGGTTTCAATTGCATTCGTCTATCGCCGACACTTTTCGCTGTCATCCACTCCCCACAAGTCAAATCCAACGGCTTTGTCCGACAGGAACCAGTGTAGATCATTAAGCTAGCCAAACCGCTTACGTCTGTCCTCGTCTTGTACACCCACCTGCGGTTTCGGAATTTGAGAGTGCGGTTTTGCTCTCTGCCAGAACCAATTCTGTTGGCGTGCGTCCTTTTTAGACTCAGAAAAATAGTACATAGGACCTTAGGCACTATTCTTGGAAAGAGAGGAGAGCAGATTTTGTGCAGCAAAAAATCAGGCGGCAGGGTATGAATTCATCGCACCACATATTTAGGTTATATCATCTTTGCCGGACAGTCTGTTAAAACTAGGCTTTGAATTTCGTACCACCTTTGCTAATTTCTATTTCTAAGCGATTTCATTAGGGCACGAGCTTTCTCTGTATTCGTGATAGTCCGGGTTCCCTCGGCATTCCAAACCTTTGAGTCCATGTTCAAGTTTCTGTAAGGTATTTGGGATTTAAATTAATGTTGCGATTACTTCGATTTGTAGTGCACTGATCTCAAATACTTAGGCTTGGATGCGACTTTGGATTATCTGTACTATCTGCAGTCAAATGGGTGTGTTTGCCTTCGTGGTAGATGTTAGCATGTTCGTATATGTGATGATACATATCGCGAATTTGTCTGCGGCTGTATCCGAATGGGACGTGGAGAAGAATCGGTCCCAATGCATTCTGCCGAGCAGCTTGTCAATTAGGTTCCCATTAATAAAGTGTATTCATGGTACTGGCTTATTTATTTCTCTGCTCCTTATAGTTGGTATGATATTCATTATGCAGAGCACTTTGTTGTAGTCACAGCTTATTACTGGGTCTTCAGTTAATACAAGTCAGTCAGTTCAAGTCAAAATAAGCTTTGTGAAACCTAATGGGTCCAGTTTCATTATTTATACTACCACTGCGCACACTTGGATGATAATATCAATATACATGTTTAAGTAGAAACGTGGGAACAAAGCAAAACTGGTACTACAAGAAACGCTCGCGCAGCATGTTAGTGACTTCTGCTGTGTCAACTAAGATACGTGGGAGATATGGCAAAACAGTATTACAATAGGATGACTTACGGAAGAATAAAATTCTGAATTTCGAATGAGTAGTAGATGAAGAGAGAGTTTTGGAAAGATCATTGTGAAGTGGATGAAATCGGTCATTTAGTGTATTATAAGCAAATCATTGCAGGCATAAAGATGTCTGGAAATGCTCAAATCAGCTACAGAATCTCTAGACAAACCGATGTATCTAGAAATGGGCTTTATAGATCGCACCAATAAAATGTGGATTTTTTGAAGAGTTCCAGGGAAAATGTGACAGGAGAGCAGTATGGCTATTGGGGAATAAAACGAGTACGAGGAGTGGAAATCACCTTAAGTCTGAAGGAATTAAAAGAAAATTTTCTGACATTTTAAACTTTAACAGGCTTTCGTGAACCAAGAAAATTTCTGGGACAACTACACCGTGAAAATTGACCATGGAAGACCTTGGTATGGGATTGTTATGCACAGTAACTGTGAGGGAAAAATCTTTGACGGACTGCAACTTATCACTACGTAGAAAAGCAAATATTATTGTTGTGTATTCTGTCAGCTGTCTGGACGTCTAGTCTAGACAGACACGTGCACACAACCCAGACACACACACACACACAAAGCGTCTAATTCTCTACATCCTTATTGGTTCATCCTTCTCCTTGCGAAACCTTATTGTACTCACCCAGTTAGACATTGTTCAGATTACAGCAGTCCGTTTCCGAGAGTGACCTTTTCGTATACAACACTGGACGTCTAGTCTAGACAGCTGACAGAATACACAACAATTATATCTTTGCATTTCGAAGCATTAAGCTTACAATCTTATCTAGTAAATGGTTTAACGTGTTGAGTCCAGCCCTTGCTACAGACAAATTGTGTCATTTCCGCAAGTTCTCTACTTGTTGTAAGTCTATGCAACCTCCAATTTCTATTCGATAGATTGAAATATGCACAAAGGAAGTTGTAATTATGTGGAGCGCTGGAGGCAACATTGTGTACAGTGAACAACGAGTTATGCCGGGTAAAATAGCAGTTGATTGACAAGTCCCACAGAATGGCGGGTTAAGACTGAAATTACCAAAGATAGGTGTTTTGTTTGTTTGACTATTTATCTATCAGATACACCGCTGAATAGTAGTAGTGTATGTGGGAATTGGATGTAGACGGCCAGGCAACATGGGGACAGTTGCAGTTGTTATAATCCGTGAGAAAAGTAAAAACGAGGATACTCAATTCTGTAGGGCTTCCTAAGGTTTATGTGACATGTTAATCTGAAATAAACGGATAAAAAATTTACTGCAATTTGTACAGTTTAGGCAACGAAAGGATAGGGGTCAAGGGCAAGATCCAATGGTTTTATAAAAATATCATTTTAATGAAAGAATTCCAGGGTTGGCAAAACCGAAGAGAAACATATTTCCCTCAACATTCCAGGCAGCTGTAAAGTGCAAGTACGTTCAGATGGTCAATTCCGAGATTAGTGTTATGTCTGGATTTTAGCAAGTGACGGCATACGTGATTAAGCTGACACAATATGGTAGAATAAGATAAGATCCCAGCAAAGCCTTCTCTGGCGGCGATTGAAAAATCCCAGTGTCACAAAGCTTTGAGGTTAGATTTCCAAGTCTCGCGACGTTCATTGTAGTCTTGCGTTGTGTATTTTCCGATATTTTCAAGTCATCCTCCAACCAGGATTCCCAAGATTGGATGAGATATTACAATTAAAGGCTCAAGTAAGAATTGTGCATCATGGGGAATATGGATCTTGTATGTTCCGAAAACCCTCCACAGCAAACCGACATGCCAGTTGGATATCTCCGCAGCAGCCCCTGTCGGATTATAACAGTTAAGATCATATTTCGTAGGGAAATCAGGTACACCTCCGTTTGAGAAGTTTTTCGGAATACACTTGACCAAAGACAATACAGTTAGTAATCCCACAGCCCAAATAAACAACGTGCCATTTAAAAAAATGAATGACAGTGTAATCAAAACTGACAAGTTTCAAGGTGTGTAGATTAAACGCATTGCCGGAAAAGAAGTGTGATTGCGTATCTTGAGTCAACGGAATCCGAAACATGCTTCAGCTATTGAAATTTGCATGTTATATACGATCATATGTCCAAAAAACCTTGCTGGGACCTGTCAATCAGCTCCAGCGAATTGATGGAATAATTCACGCTATTCTTAATCAGTTTCTCTTATACTCCTGCTAACACATAAGTGTGATGGATAGCTCAGTAATTGTAAGCTTTTGTGTACAGCTACTCTTGTGACGGGAGTGATAAAGGATATTTTCAACTGGCCCGGAAAGTGGCTTGATTCGAACGAAACGGTATACATTTTGGGCATTAAGAGAGGTATGTTAGGCACTCCCAGTTTTATAACGGCTGGTTGGATATCATCGAAATCCAGATAACAAGACTGTTTGATCAAATTCCTGACATGTGGCATAGTACTGATAGATAACACAATTTTGCACAATGAGTGGTTTGTTTGCACCCGAATGCATGCTTTTAATGGTTCCGTTGCCAGGCTCATGGAGGTAGCGAAAATCAGCTAAACTTTTCAGAGTTGGCAGTTATATCTTAAACAGCCTGTCCATCTGCATTAACCAGTCCATCGATCAAGCAGTGTGGTGGCCGGTCCTGCGACGTGGAATTTTGACAAGTGCAACTTTTACTTCATTCTTTTCACATGTCGTTCGTAGAGCTATCTGTTCATAGTGTACCCACTTCGTCTACTGTATGTACATGACGCTCTCAATGGTTTTGTGCAACACTAAGAGCAAGATAAAATTTCCCGTCTTTCCGTATCCATATATTAGTCTCCGGTAATTCCAGCTGACTGAGCGCATGACTGTGCCTTTTTGGACACGAGTAATCCCCTTGTCTCCCTAAGTAAGAAAAGCAATGGTCTGATAGACCCGATGGTAGAAATAGTCCACGGCAGTTTGCATACTGTTAGAGAGAAAGAATGCATCCCAATCGGATAAACGGATTACTTGTTGGAATTGCTTTTAAGTTGTAATATGGGTTGCACACTGTGGCATAAAGTTGCGGTTGGGGGCCAATTTAACGTAGAAAATGATTCTAAGCATCGTGTTGTCACTATAGGGGCGTTTATCTAATACCTCTGGGCAATTGTGACCACCGAAGTGAATATTACTTCGAGTATACTGGTCATGCACCAATTCTGAGCGAGGAACGGAAAGCTGCATGCGTAGACGCGGATGGTTTGGAGGATCGGCTAATATTTGATAGGTCAAAATCACCATTATTTATCTTGTCTGTGTGGCATCTCAGGAGCAAATAAAAGCTGAAGTGATGATGGTGAAACTCGCAGTTAATGCAGTTGGCGTGTTGTAGACACATTCGAGTATAATGTGAAATCAGGCTCCTGAGGTCGACAACCAAAGATAGTTGGGGACACTTGGTAGCTGTGGATGATCAGGAAGTTTTGCTGCAAATGTATGCTGTATATATATCATGCATCTAGCTGAGCGCCAGAAAAGACACAATTCCGTGTGAATCGGTTCAAGGCCGCATTGCGCACGGACGCGGCATTTCGGGGGTACTTACAAATGGAAGATTTTGGCTGAGGACCCGCGCCGGTATCCTGTTATGTGTCCATGTTATGCCAGTATCGAACTTTAACCGTTAACTAAGTATCACGCTAACACGAATAACTATGTTTTGCGTCTGCCATCGCGCAGTGGCCTTAAGAAAAGAGTCCCCTTATCTGCTGCGTAAAATAGGTAGATAAGCAAAAATATGCTACCGCTGGCACCCCTTTCTTTATCTCTCTCCTGAACATACCCTCCCTGTTTACGATTTAAAGACCTCTCCAGTTGTTCCAGCACTGGTAACCATACGAGAGCTTGATCGTATGTAAGCTGCTCGACCGGCACATGAGTGAGCAACTGGGCGGAACACTGCAATACCCGCAATAGAACTGTCTCGTTGCGAGATCGATATTGCTGCACTTGGAGAGACCCGGCTCGCCGACCAAACCAAAAGGCTGGGTGGAGAACGCCATATCAGCACCGCGTGGACATAGGGTCGGATTTGTATTATCCGACCACCTAAATGGCCAGCTGATGGCATAGCCCACCGAAATCAGCCTACGCTGGAAAACACTTCAACTGCTACTTGGAAGCAGTACATTTGCAATTTTCTTTGGTGCGTATGAGCGCACCATGCTTTATGTTGAAAACATGACGGAGCAGTTTTACACTCAGTTGTCCTTCGTGATACGGTTTGTGGCGAGGCATGATCCATTATTCTTACTTGGTGATTTTAACGGGCGCGTTGATTGCGGCACAGCTAATAGGAACGGATACCAGCTGTACTCAATATGCGCCACTCACGACCTGACGATCACGAGCGCACCGTTTGAACTGTATGCGAGTGGCTGCTACTTGGACACACCGTCAGAGCAATCGCGCCCAGTCTTTTTCAGCCTACATCGGAACTGTGATCCAGTTTGCCTCGAATCAATATCGGTGATGGTGTGTTGAAACCACATTGAGATTTTGTTACCTGGATAGTGTACTTTCGACCGATCCTCAGGTGATAAGCGAGTTACGTGTCCACTTATCGAAAGCAGCTGCTGCGATTGCAATTTGTACAAGCCTGTGTGGAACTATCACTACTATACCGTTGAAACAAAGCTGAATGCATGCAATAAGAAATTGCTCTCCGTTCTTCTACTTCGCACCGGAACCTGGACGACTTACTGGAAAGCTGTCAGATATGTGAAGCGGTTTCATCAACAATGACTGCAATGGATTTTATGCAACAGCTGGGGTGACAGAGTTACATACACGGAAATGCTCCACAATGGGATGTATGCAATGAACTGCATGCTTCTGCTGCGGCACTTGCGCTGGCTGGGGCATATCAGCCTAATGAATCCCACGAAGATACCAAAACAGCCTTTGTATGGCCAACTGAGTCCAGCGCAGTGGGAGGTTGGAAAATCAAAGATATATTACCAGGACATAAAGAAGCTGTGTTTGTCACAAACTAATGTTGATTTAAGGTGTTTGGAGTGAGCGGATTAAGCACGCGGCTATCCAGATAAAGCAGCAAGCGTTTTTACATACAGAGGAGAAAATATTTGTACGGAAGCGACAGGCCCCGATGGAGTCAACATCATCGATGTTTGGCGCATGGTACTGCAGCACATGCGGTCGCGATTGCTTGCGCAAAGCGGGCTTGGTAATCCACCGGCGTTGCAACGTGTCGCCAGCATAAAAAGAATGAGGAGACAGCGGAGTATCCAAGCATAACCAGCGCTGTGATTGGAAGGTGTGCTGCGTTCGCAACAATTTGATTTATTAATCTAGAAAAATAGGCGGTTGATATGGTACATATGCCGCATAGTAGTTGGCGTTTGTCTGTGCATGGACCTGAGCGTTGAGATTCTTTAATTTTAATGAGTTTGTTTTAGATTGATAGGGTTTGAGATTGCGATAGTTGCAAAAGTCCATCGGAATGCTACAGTTGGTGTCTCCAATGTAGAAAACACTGCTAACGCCAAGAGAGCGACAAAACGTAGACCATCGTCACTTGGCATAAAACCAGGCCCAACGATCTTCCGACCTAGCAGTGCAGAACAAATGGGTCCAAATATAACGCTTTGATTGTCGTGTGCACATATATCCTGGAATCCACCACCATTACATTTCGGGTTAACTTGTCTGACGAGCAAGACCAGTGTAACTCACTGTGCATTTTGATGAACGTAAAAGCCAAACCTAAAACCTAGTGAGAGTTACTGCTCACCCGAACACTGCACACAATCGCGAACCCAGAATTAGTAGAGTAACACTGGAATAGACCATTGATGTAGACAGCATTTAACTCACTGCAAGTACGCTAAAACACGGATCTTGTTAGGTACGTCTCTTTCCTTAGGTCCCTTGGAGAAGGCGTCAATCTAAAAGAAATATCTGCAAAGAACAGCAATCTGGATTGTCTACGCATAATCCTTAATTATGGCGTGCCATAACTTTCTTCCCACGATCGTCATGAGGCCGGTAATCACGATTTGCAAGAGTGGCGGCTCATACTTGAAACACTTGTCTTGGACAGCATCGTGGCACAATTGCGCCAAAGGCTACCTCTCTCGCCAAATTAGAAAGGAAGCGGACCAAAAATTGGATAACTCTTGGTTTAGTCAGAGTAGACAGCCATGACAGTGTTAAAACTTTGGCAGCTACATCGAAAAAGCAGTTTATCTAAACTTCGCTTAAAAAGCAGCCGAAGCATTGCAAAAACCAGAGATGAGCCCATTAGAAAAAGGAAACCTGCGAACGATAACACGGGAGCATCACTTCAGCACTAGGTCACGCCATTCTACAGTATGTCCGGATGAAGCTTGGCCAAATCAGATTGCGGACGACATGTCATCAACCCATCAAATTAACGAATAACGGCCGACATCGCATTGATCGGCATTCTACAACACCTGATTTCGTCGACAACTTGTAGGCTCCTAGTGACCGCTAAACTATCCTGCTCTTATGCTAGTGCTGATGTTCTTTTCCATAAGCTAGCCGGACTGAAAGATTGCGAAATTTCTAAGCCATGCTTTATCCTCCGTTTCACAAATATGTGATTGCAAACTGGAATTAGAGATACAGAAGTCCTGCTGCCGATTGTCACGCATACAAAATTACTGGCTTAAGAAAGAAGAAGAGGTAATCGTTTATTATCGAAACGATCTGGAGTGCAAAATAATGGAGGGTGCTGAATTACAGTTCACCGACTTTTTTGGAGCCGTGCGGTATTTCAAGAAATATTAGAAATCGACCTAGTTCGGAAACGTCACTTAAATACGCTTGGCTCAGCCAAAGAGCTGGTGACAACGCGGAGGTAATAACCCGTTATGGTAAAGCCTGATGTTGCAGCAATAGTAACATTTACTTCTGGATATCGCGATAAGGAATCAATTATGATCAAAGCATAATATTTGCCCAGAGATAAACCTAAGTAGTCTGCATGTACTCGTTGTTACACATTGCATGTCATGGATTACGGCGTCCAGTTAGACGGTCTAGAATGGATCATATCTGAGCAGCTGGCACAATCCTTTGCCGTGCGTAGTTTATCGGCATTTAATTCTAGCGACCACCATGTCAGTCGGGCCAGAGACTTTATTTTCTCCACACCAAGATGACCAGAACGCAAATCGTGTAACACAGCAGCTGGTAACGTAGGAGGCACGACAATATGATCTTGGACACAGAATTCCATTTACTGTAAAACAAGTTCATCCCGGAGCTTTTAAAAATGCGACAACCGTCTCTTCTTGTCATGGTATCATCCGTTACGGATTGCTGACAGAACGGCATGAAAATATTTCCGTATATATCGAAGTATGTGGAAAAATCTACTGAAAATTGACTCTTTCATTAGCCTTTATGCGTCGTGACAAATAAACAGCATGTGGAATACGTTTAGCAATACCGTGTTGGATTTCATACAAATATGCAGCGAGCGCAGCGCTCCAGTGCTGTACAACTGCAGCAGGCGGTGTAGCCAAACATTGCTGAGGATGGTATATGAACTTCAACGTTCCGTTATCTTTTACAATAATAAAATGTATTTCAAACAGGTTTTAAGATGGCACGAGGTCGCCCATTGTACGATAGCTTCTCTCATGTTTTGAGCTTATCCGCTTTCTGCTGGACTAGTACTTCTAGTGACATATAACATAGAATGACCATCTTGTTCTACTACTGCTTTTATACAAGCAAATGATGCGTCGGAGCTAACAGTTGTTAGCAATTTTGACGAAAAGGGTCGGAAGTAGCATCCATTGATGTGACTCGTAACAAAGTACATAACGCATATTTCTTGAAGTATGGTCCGAACAAATAATTTTACACACGGTAATTCCTCCTCTGCAGCAAAATTAGGAATACATATTAAATAAGATTGCCGAGAACCTATTAAAGAACAAACTTTTCGAAGCTTCTTGGAGTATGGGCATTAGATAATTGACCGAAACGAGCAGGATCCGGATGAAAACATTTCCTTGGACAATATATCCAAGGAAAGTAAATGCTGATATAGGGAATATGCATTTTGAAACATTTATGGCGAAGCTCCGCTAAAAAACACTTCCAAAGTGCGCGGAGTCACTGGTCGAGAAGCGGTTTTGAATGAACACAAACAAAAACATCGTCCTGGTATACTGCGAAACCTCACAGATTCTCAGTGACGCAGTTTATAATATCATGAAAGATTGATGGTGATACAGTGAGACTGAAGGGTACAGAAGTGAAACGAAATAACACAAATGGTTTGTTTATGGTTGTAAGAGCACTAGATTGTTCGTCAAGAGATATCTTTAATTAAGCATCCTTCTTCTCGATCTTAGAAAACACATGGATTCCCTCAAATGCTGAAAGACATCCTCAGGTTCTTTAGTAGTACATGTATGTAACAAGCACTTATTCAATCTAGCCTGATAGTCGCCGCAACACCCTAGGTGTTTTACCGTCATGCCTAAGTGGAGCGACTATTGGAATAGTCCAAACTGAAGTCTGCACCGTTGTAACAACGCCTTTATTAACCATGTCACTAAAGACTTTCTGGCTGGCTTCCCTAGTCTAACATGAACTGTTCGTCATTTCATGGACACGGGAGTGCTTTGGATGTCATATTTAATTGGCTCGATTCGAATGCCATTTGAAACTTTAGAACATTGTACAACAAGGGAGCATGTTTGAAATGAAGTGACTCAGAAAAAAGTCATAACGAAAGCTACGAATTTTTATAGTTTTAACACCCATGATGGAATGGCCAAAATCTTTAAGAAAAATACACAGTTGACTAGAGTAGAAAAGGCATCTGACAGGAATAATTTACATGCCACAATAATAGAAAGTGTATGACCAGTTATCTGTTTATCAGAAAGAGCCATTGGTCTCAATTTAAGTTTCACAGCCAAGCTTTCAAAATACGAACTCGCAATAAAAGACTCAGTACTACCCGTGATAATAATAACTGAATGTTGAGGTCCAACCTTGACAACAAATTTCTGTGTGACGTGAGAAACAGTGTCGCAAAAATCTGAAGCAAATGCGAATAAATGAAATTCTGATGATAGCTTTTCTTCATCTGTCGCCACTTGAAGTAAACAAGCATTCGAAGTACGAAATACAGACTGAAGATGACCTATATTAACACACGAATGACACTTGTGGTTACGGAACTTGCACGTCAGTCGCGAATGTTTATTACCCCATGAATGGCAGTTGTTCCATTGTCTTCTACCAGAAAGATAACCATCGTTTCTGCTATCAATTTTTGTGGCTGGTGTTATAAATTTCCGCGTCTTTTCCTAGCTGAGCTTCAGTTTGCTGATGGTGTTGTATAAAAGCGGAGGTACTTGCCTCATTGCGGCTTTCACATATTAACACTGTTCACAAAGACCTCTAATTGACTAAAAAGTAGGCTCAAACTGATGGAGTGACCTTTGCTGCAAGTTCGCCAAGTTAATTCCAGCATTCAACCGGTCGCGAATTCAGGTCTGCAACTGGACACTTAAACTGCAGCGTGCAGATTTCGTTTTGGAGGATAAAAGCACGTATATCTTGAGCACATTTGCTCTTACCAGTGTGAAATTTTGTTCTTTCTACCGCCTAAAAAATTTGATGGCTGAAGCTTTTTAAGCATCAACTATTTCAGCACATCATATTGTAATGAAATTTGTGAGTCAGGAAAAGGCAAGTTCTTCACTAGACTGTAAGCTTCCAGTCCAATAGCAGAAAGAAAATTCGCAGATTTCTTCTAATTTTTTTAACTCTTTTCTACTAATACATCAGATCTTAAAACGTTTCATATAGTCCTCGATATCGCGAAAATTGGAATGAATATTCCGAATACATAGACCGTAAAAATCCATGTTGTAATGTTTGTCCGCGAGACCAATTGCGGTAATGTAAGAAATAATGGAAATCTAACTATTTTGGAAATATCGGCATTGAAATACGCTTGGCTCAGCCCATGGGCTAGCGTCAACGCGGAAATAATAACTTAAAGGGAACGCACGTAGAAATCGTGTTAACCACTTTGAAATTGCGCGCACTAGTAAGGTACACTAACACAAGTACAACAAAATATCGTTCAAGAACAATCACCACATGCCGCTTGTAATTACATGGCAGAGACACCTGACTTAAATCTTTGGTGTACCGCACCCCGAACTCTGCACCGGAAATTGGCTGGCACTTGCAACAGCTGTAAGCTACAGTCTAAAGCAAATGTGCACTCACAACCTTGTCATGGATGATTTCAACGTACATTGTTCAGAAACTCCTGCTGCAGTCGTAGAACCATTCGAAGCAGATCAGCAAAAGCGCACGGCCAGTTCTCCACTTTACAGTCACACCATTATGCTCACACGTTCCAGAACGTTAATATACCAAACTTGCTGGATAATGTGTTTAACAAAAAGGAACCTGTGATTAATGTATTGATTGTAGTATGAACTTTGATTCGCAGTGATCAAGCTGGCTTCATTGTCGACTTTAGCTATTATGCGGAATATCGTCTCCAGAACACTGAGATCATGCGCAGCATTACGCGCTACGACCGCTTAGCCCAGCTTGTTAGTATCACAACCTGGTCTTTCCATGCTAAATGCCACCCGGAAATCATTTGGCGTGAAATTGTCAGCACATTCTACCAACTGGTTACAGATAACTCAGAGGCAAGGGATTTCAGTGGGCTTGTAGCCATTTCTTTTGTGTAGAACAGTACTAGAAAACTAATGACTAAGCAACGCAGACTGGTGAATGTGCAGCTTATCACCGATGCCAGATAATTGGGCCAACAATGTAGCCCATTGTTACCACTGCACTGGACTGCTCAGAGATGGCAAATTCTCCTATCAGCAAAAATTTGAAAAAAATTCGGCTCTAACCACCAACTTATGTACTAATATGTCAATAGCCGTCTTAAGTTGAGGCAGAAAATCCCTCCGCTCCGGACGACTGATGGTCCAACTAGAACAGCTATAAAAACAGCAAGCGCGTAGCGGAAGCAATATGCTTCCACATTTCAGAGGGTCTTACCGTCAGCTCATTTTCGAATTTTGATTTCTGACCTCCAGGACTCACACACATATCTTTTACTATGGAAACTCTACTGCAGAAGCTGAACTCTCTGCACAACGACAGTACCTATGGCGTAGAAACCAATCGCCTCGAGACGCTAGGAATGGCAGCATAACAAGCGAAACAGCTTTGACCTAGTTCTTACAGCACTGCTTAGACCAGAACCAGATTGGTGCGAATTCAGTACAGCAGTTCAAAAGATCTTTGCATGTGTATTTCTTAAATGTTAGACACAGAGAATGATTACCCAGAGATATCTAAAATTTTGTGTCCTAATCTACTGTGGGTTATACGATAATTTTATGGAAATCATATGAGAAAGTGCAAATCGCTCAGAGTATAGACAAATCATAGATTTCGATTGTAATGTTTTTGATCATATTCCGATGGAGTTATAAAAAGTAAATTTCTACCTGCACCCACAAACCAGCCTTCATTATTAGGCATTCAGTTTAGAATTATGGGGAATTTCTTGTAACAGCGAATATTGATATGGAATACCAATAAAATGAAATCATACATCTCCGTTCCTGTTGTGCTAAATTTGTGAACCTGAATGTCGTGCAACCAGCGCCATTTTTGTTTACTTGCATTTTAAATAAGTAGAAACACAACCAGCAAAGGAATAAAACGATTGTAAAATGTTACTTGGTCTTTTGCGAACCGCATTACTCAGTTATAAGACCTCGTGACCGGCTTTGCTTCTAAGTGCGATTCCGAAGAATTTTCAAGCATATGTTACCAAAGCAAATAATCGGAGCGAAAATCCCTGTAAATTTCGACATTGGTCTTGTTCGCGACATCGATGTGAACTACATTATCTCAAACACAAACGTGGATCACAACCGCATAAAATCTTGTCATCCAGTTTTACTGGTCTGATTAATTTACCATAAATACAAGAGCTTATACTCCTCAAGGGTAGTATTTTGTAGAAATTTGCTTCCAAGTAACGGACAACCTCGATATCCAGAAAAGTTAGCGTGTTGTCAGAGTCACAATCCCAGGTGGAGTAGTGGACAAGCTACGCGTCATTAAATGCCTTCAACAAGTACCTTTGTGTGGGACGCTCGTCTTCACTTTAAATATAAATTACCAAAAAGGATACGTAAATTTCAAGTAGAAAATAATTGTAATACGTAAGCTACGTTATTACACCGCGAGAAAAATATCATCCAGTATGCGATGCATAGATCTTCCGATCGCTTATCTAAAATCCTAAAAGAAAATTCGCCACTAAAAATTCAGTGTAAGCACAAAGGAAGTGTACTGATTAGCGCAATTCCGAATGGGTAGGACGTTTCTTGACACAGCTTTTCGCGCCTAGAATAAACACCAGTCGTCTACCATAGTTGTCTCCGCTATCCAATAGCCATCCCTATTTTGGCGGTAATGTGCAAACCGAAGTTCCTGCGTAAGGTGTCCGCGCGCAGAACCATGTAGTGCTCTCTAACCTTCTATGTGAGAGCATGTGACATGCTTAGAAGACCAGTGGTTTGGTTCAAGAATTAGCAGAGAACAAGCTTAACACCTCATTAATGGTTAAGCATCCAACCCAGCTTAGTTTAATATCGTCAAGAGAGATGAGGCACAAATGTCAACACTAGGCTGTCGAACGATGCTTAGCTTCTACCGCTGTAAGCTAATTTTGCAATGCATGTTGAAGGTCATATCCAAACTTATAAAATTGCCAATGAAACAACCGATAGATCACAGTGTGCCTAGCTGCGCTGACTAGATGATGCTCTGCCAGTCGCGGAAGATAATAAACGGCGCTCTATCTGCGGCATCGAGCAGGGTGGATAAGGGTATGGATGCTACTGCTCAGGCCATCCCGTCTTCTTATACCCTTTCTTGCGCTTTTTCATCCTTAATCTCCCGCTCTAAGTTTACTCTTATCCTCCCCCATTTTTAATCCCCTTCCCTAGCTTGCTTCAATAGTCATTTGTCTTCTAGTTTAAATCACACCCAGTCGCAGGGCGTCACTACATTTCAGTCGACAAGTCCATGGTCAACCAAGCGGACATGGTCAGTTCATCATTTTCCATTTGGAGTCCTACAGTCCCGCTAAGACTGACATGACTCAACGTGTGCACTTTGCCACAGATTGGCCAACAGGCATCACTAGCCCGCACAATAGAGAACTTATCGATCGATATTAATTGCTTAGCAGAAACCCGCCTGCAAGATTCGAGCTCCGTGGTTACTCCGCCATCCCCCACAAGCGACACTGGCGGAACATTCTCACTTCGCCTGTATGGCGATGATGCAGCTTCAAATGCCGGTCAAGCTGGCATCGGCATTGTTTTGAGTCCCCGGGCTGGAGCTGCCCTTATTGATTGGATCCAAGTAAATAGTAAGATGTGCCCGGTTAGATTAGCTTGTTCGTTCCGGGCTACGAAGTCGCGGAGACAAACGGTGCCTGTTTGTCATTGCGGCCTACGCCCCTACAAACTGTAGCAATGATTCGGTAAAAGAAGATTTCTATCAG
Organism: Dicrocoelium dendriticum; assembly: GCA_944474145.2. Classification (NCBI taxonomy): domain Eukaryota; kingdom Metazoa; phylum Platyhelminthes; class Trematoda; order Plagiorchiida; family Dicrocoeliidae; genus Dicrocoelium; species Dicrocoelium dendriticum. The sequence goes on along the minus strand of OX104063.1, from coordinate 218,767,101 downwards.
CAACTTCACGAGCTCATTCGTTACAGAAGAAGCAAAGATACTGTGGTGTTGGCTGGCGATCTAAACGCCAAAGTCGGAAAATGGTCCTCTGATGAGCTTCATCTGGGCGGGCAACATGGTGTAGGCCCCGTACTGATAATGGTGAGCGACTGCTGCAGCTGTGTGGAGATGCTCCTCTCTTTCTCGCGAGCACTAACTTTCGACACAGCAACCGCAGAAGCTTGACTTGGCGGCCACCAGCCTTGGGCCAGCCATGGAGGTAAATCCATCATATTGCGATCAGTTACCGCTGGAGAGGCTGTGTCCAAAACTGTCGCCCGATTTGTAGCACGAGCGTGGACTCTGACCACGCACTTGTCTGCACCAACCTCTGGGTGCTTTTCGGTGGACGTCCGCAACGTTGATGTGAACGGATTGATACCAGCCAGCTGGCGAAGCCAGGTATTCTGAATGTGTATCAAAGTGCGCTGACATCTGGGTTGAGTAAGCGCCCACTAAAAACCGTTGAAAATCTTTGGTCGCATATTCTTCAAACGTTACTGTTAGCAAGCATACCTTAATGTAGAAAATCAAATTGATGAACCGTATATTGGGTCGCTACACAATCTATGGAACTTATAGATGCTCGTAGACATATTCCGACTGAAAGCAATTACTATGAGGCGCGCAAAAATCTCAGCGCAAAACTACGTGCTAGTCTGAAGAAAGACCGCGAAACTTGGTGGTCTCATCATGTCTCTGAGATGAAAACAGTCGCTACCTTTGGCAATCATCGTAAGTTGTTTCGTCTGATACGGGAAACAGGCAGCAGGAAACCTGGTGTTAGGGAGACCGTACGCTACGAGAGTGGGCAGCCGATTCACAGCCTGTCAAAACACTTGGAGCGTTCGGCTGAACACTTTGCAAGGTGATTTAACCAACATGAGTTATCGGTTTCTTTTTCGGGCATTAAGCGCCATTCTCCGTGAGCCGTCTCCTTGGATCCGCTCTCACGCGCAGAAGTCGAACTTGAGATAAATCGGTTGAAAATGCGTAAGGCCAAAGGAGCAGACATAATTCAACCAGCCCTCTTCAAATTCCGGGAACCTGTTCTAATAGATTATTTACAAGAGTTGCTAGTGAAACTTTGGGGGCAGGAGACAGTCCCGACAGACTGGAACCGCTCCGTCATTGTCCCAATTTCAAGGGAACCTCCAGTTTGCAATGCGGCAATCATAGAGGGAGCAATCCGATTTCGATTGCCTCTAAATTGCTTGCCTTTGTCATTCTCCACAGACTGGCTGGCACCCGTGAACGCCAGATTCGTGAAGAACAATTCGGATTTCTTTGAGATCGGGGCTGCATCGACCACATCTTCAACTTGCGTCAATTGTTGGAGCACCTCCAAGTTTACTGGCGACCCACCGTTGTCATGTTTCTCGACATAAAAGGTGCCTTCGACTCAGTCGATCGACGTGCCCTTTGAGACTGTCTGCTAAAGAAAGGTGTGCCTGATAAATATGTAAACATTATCAAAGCGCTGTACGCGCATAGTTCTGGGAGAGTGAGGGTTTATGGCAAACTCACGTCGCCCTTCAGTATCACCAGCGGTGTGAGACAAGGACGCCCGCTGTCACTTTTTCTCTTTTACTTCACTATTGATGAAGTCATGGAAACAGCTTTCGCTGGAAACGACCTAGAAGCTGTGGAGCTACTTCCTGGTGAGCGACTTCTTGAGTTAGAGTATGCGGACGACATTGCCATAATCTGTGACAGATCCCAAACATGCCAAACAGCACTGAACCGATTAGCACTGGATGTCATTGGTTTAGGGCCATGCTTTGCTCTATCGAAATGCACAGTATTTATCCAAGATTGACAGGGACCCAACCCTGCGCTAACCCTTTGTGATGATCTGTTAGAACTCGTTCAGGAATTCAAGTGCCTGACAGCTATATTAGCACCCATGAGATTGAAGATGAGGTTACGAACAGTAAAACAAAAGCTCGAGGTACTTTTGCCAATCTCCACCACCTGTGGCGCAGACAAGACATTACTATCTTTCTGAAGGGCAGAGTTTATAATGCAGCGTTTCTTTCAACTCTCCTATCTGGTTGTGAATGCTGGCCCATCAGGTCGACAGACATAAAGTGGCACGCCATATTCGATCGTCGCTACCTTCACAGCTTAGCTCATGTCCGGTGGATGCTCCGCTTGAGCAATGAGCGTGTTCCGCGTGGCTTATTTTGTGCAGGAAGACTGAGTGAACCGCTCATCACCGTTGTGTTACACACCTTGCTGCGATGGTTAGGCCACGTGTTGCGCATGCCAGCACACCGAAGTCCGCGACGTGCGTTGTTTGCGCGTTGTGGGTGCAGTTGGAAAGGGAGGTGGTGAGGTCAAGCGATGGCTTGGTCAATAGAGATGAAAACCCTCCTTTCGTAATTGGCGTCGGTTGGTGCATTTCGACTGCCTGACTGGAATTCTAAGGACGGAGAACATGTTTGGTTGGACACACTTGCTGATATGGCTTGGCGCCGAACCCAGTGGCGTTTGTGTTGTGAGTTCATTTGTCCTTCGCCCTCTTGCTTAGCATCCCTTCCAATCACGATTTCACGCGTTAGGCATAATATAACTCTCTTTTTACGGCACGCTAGCCAGCTGTTAGCTCTGCGGAACAATTTCCATCCGTTACCGGCGACTCAGCCGCCGCGCCACTGTTTGTTTTCCTTTTCTTGTCTTTTGTATTGCGGCACAATAGCTGCGGTGTTTTCCACCTGCAGCTAACGTGTGTAATGATAATGAGCTGCGCAGCCACATTGGCTAAGCTACGAGAACACACACACACGGAGAGTACATCGGCGAGCCAGGTTTTGTAGGTTAGATGAGAGCAAAATAAGGCAGCGCAATCCTTGTCAGTTAATCATTGAACAAATGCCTCAGATAGTGGGGCACGAACACGCAGTCTTACCTCATACCATTTACTTAAATCCGCTAGAATAAATGTTTGTATAACGGAAGCATGCTTCACATCCGCTCCGTTAGCCAGAAATTAGCCGCCGTGTAATCAACAGCCGCGATCATGCACTGCGTCTCAACCACGCAGTATGCAATCAAAGCACATTCGTTAAGAAAGAACAACAAACTCACAGCACCAAACCCACCATCAATACGGTGCTTTATTTAGAAACAATAATCATTAGCAGCATCAAAAGCGCAATGCATCATAAAATGTAAGTAAATGTAAAACACGTCCATGCTTAACACTAGAGTGAACTATCCACTCAGTTGCATCTTCTTCAGCATACCGCTGTGCTGAAATTCTTTTGGACCCCAACAATTTTCAGGCATCCTTCCCTACCCAACACTAACTAAAGTGACTGGTGATTCACCGTGCCAAAAATACTTGATCACATCTACAAATGGCGAATACAATAGCTGGTGTCCTACCCTGCATTTCAGCTGAAAATGACGAGCAGTAAACACTGTGTATTTGGTGCCGCTGCCCGAACGGAATCCGCATTGCTCTTCTGCTACGTTCGCTTAAAAAACCTGAGTGACGAGGCTGTTGTGAAGGATTCAGTCGATCGCTTTACCCACACAACACAGTAGAGTGATGCCACGATGATTTGTGCACAATTGCTTGCTTCCTTTGTACTTTATAGTGGTAAGCAAAAGACATGGTCCAAGTGAGACCCCAATTCCTCTTCAAGACGCAAGTGTTGCAACAAGTGCTGCAACGCATGTATCAACATTGGTCCGCAGTGTTTACACGTTTCTGGTTGTATCTTCTTTGCTCCGTTGCAAATGCCGTTCCGCTGCTGAGCAAATGCACCTGCTTCTTGTCTGCAGCCGTTGACAAGCCTAATTAAACTCGTCAGTCAAAAATTAACTAACAGGAATATATATATATGAGAGTCTGAAATTGTTTAGGATAAAAGAGGATGCCTGTTCTTCAATACCACATTTCAGAAGACCATTTCGTGTAGATTTTACAGGGTATTTGCGAACAAAATTCAAGCAAGGGCAATACAGTAAAGAATATATCTGATAACTAAAGGACACTGGTTGAACCTTTTGCAATTGGTATTAGTAATTAACAACGCAAAAATGTTTAATACCTTATTTTCCGGGTCACTGAATTAACGTCGAAATATTGTACTGGTTCTTTCAACCTACCCAGATGTTTACTCAACGATTTTGTTAACATTTTCAAGTTTATGCCGCCTAGGTTCAATCGCGCGTGAAGACCAGAGCTGCACAATAATAATATAAATTGCTCGAGAAAAGGAAAGCTAGACAGTTTAGCAGTAAGCGGAGATTTAAATTACCAAACGCTTATCCGGAAGTAAAGTGTGTGAAGAATAAAATTATTTGGATAATTCATCAACATTGCCACTCCCTATCAGCAGACTTAAGCTAGTCTGGGGAAGCACCAGACGCCGGCGCTTTGAACTTCTGGGTCTAGTCAGTGGTGAGTATCCTATCGGACCCAAACGTGGTTCCTTCCTCTCCAATGACTTCAGGATATTCGCAGCTGTTGTCACTTTGCAATGCTTGACAGCCACGGACCATCGTGATTGACAGTTGACTATGACAGTGATAAACATTGAAGATGACAGTGGCTAGCCTCACGGGCCATGTTTTTCCGCATAGCGTCGATGAAGGTCATGGTACGTAGAAGCTTAATTATATCAAAACCCCACTACTACTCAACAGAAATTAAATTATACTCTTTTGTAATGTAAAACTAATTCCCTTGCATTTTTGTTAGCTTTTTCATCATTTTGTCATGGGTTCATAAATATAGTATAAACGTTATTAATTTATTAAATGAATCAATTATCCGAGTTTAAGGTCAATGAAATGCAGTCAGAATTAGGACTTAGTTGGTGTCAATAATGCTGGTAAATTGTGCTTGCATCTAATGGAGCATTTTATTTTCCCTGGTATTTTATTGCCCTCAGATAATGCCAAAGTTAAGAAAATTACGGTAACATTTGGATCGATTAGTGGAAGGCGTTGATTGTTGTTCAGTAACTACAAAGCAATTTGTGTTAAACTTCGCAACACTCTAGCATCGCCATTTTGGTTACAGGCCATGACCTAAACGAGGGGTGCGTTACTGACGGTACAATATGTGCTGTGGTGAATCTCAACCAGGAAATATTGCTATGATTTCCGAGGAAGTAAACTACAGAGACGCCCTACATTAATAAATAGAGCCGTTCTTGGCCCCAAAGAATTTTTGTTGTACGTGGATGATTAAGTGTGTGTCCTGGCAAATTTATGGATTTTATAAATAAAATTGCGGAATTCGACCAAGACAATTCAGCCATTGTCCGTATCATGGGCATGTAAATGAAAGTGGCTATAATAGTGTATCTTTATTTAACTTAATAATTACAACTTTAAATAAAGTGGTTGTTTCTCAATTGAATCAGATATTCTGACGGCGCGGCTAAAGCTTCTCTCTAACTCGTGAATTATGTTGAACAATACTTTGTCCACTGTTTACCAAAAGGAAACATTAACAAATACTATTCAGGCGATGGTGACCAAATTTTATTATAAATGTCTCACTCAGACAGAGGCAAACAGCATTGGGCTATAAGCAGGTTAGCAGAAAATTAAATGACTGTTTCAATGAATTAATAAACAATATTTTTAAATATTGACCGCAATTTTTAACCATAAGGCAAATTCACGACATTAACTTAAAATATAAAAATGCTTCAAAATATTGCTGCTCAGAAAGAAACTAAAACGGTTGGTAAGATTGATTCATTCCTTTTTTATAAATGGGATTTGATTTTAAATCCAAATGACTAATCCGTATGCTACCATTATATTTTACGTAATGCCCGCATTAAATTAAACAATGTTATCTTTCGTTTTACACAATTTGGATGCTTGTAGTTTAAACTCTGCACTACACCAAGTTGTCGCTCTTCTTCCTTGTAAAATGACAAACTTCAGGAATCTAAAATAATAACTTAACAAATAATCGTTTCTTTTTGTTTTTATAAAATGCATATCCTGTATTCGACTCTGAAATATTCATAAGTTGAAGCCGTTTGTGATATGCCATGGTTTTTGATTGAGGCCGATGGGCACAGTTGTCATGATGAGTAGTGAAAATTTTGCTGCCTACGTCTAATTAAAAGCCACGAGTTGCGCAAACCGGTCAATGAAATCTAACCACACTGGTTAGAGTTTAGTGCTCACGTTGTACCAAAAGCATCTAAATCAGACGTTACTAGGAAAACGAATGATTATGGCACCTAGATTTGGGACATATTTTTTGCAGTATTCTTTGGATGCTAGAGGGACTAGTGAACTATCAATGCTATCCTAAGTGTTTCAGATTTGTAAAATTATTTGCGTCGGTACCCGTGCTAAATTAAGCTAATTGTGGTCAACGTATCACTGCACATTTAGAGATCTTTGTTTCTCTAGTTGTCAGTGAAAGCACTTATATTTGGTCTACGATGGATTCAGATTGCGATCAAACTAATCGGTTGCATTCTATGCAGCTTCAGGGGTTAGTAAGGCATACGTTAGTTGGTTTATGAAGAATAAGTCTCAGTAAGTATGTTATAATTGACATTTTGTAAAGATTTCTGATTGCATAATTCGCTGTGTTTGGTTGTCCGAATGGCTTGGGGACCAACCATCGACGATAAGTTTACTGAAGCGCATAAACGACCAGAATTAAACACACTGCATGCAATAATTTGCGTGGGAGCATTCAGCAAATTATTTTAAGTTATTGATGTATAGAAGGATGGTTTGTGATATTACGAGTTGGAGATTAGCTGGAGGCCAACGAGCATTCGTTTGCATATGAGGTATGTCGAAATCAAATCGTCGTTATATATATATATATATACATAAATTAATCAAAAACAGCAGCAGCACCGAGATAGTTACACACCTTAATCGAATCCAATCGAAGGAAGCCTTTGGTGCTAACGACGAAAATTTTAATTACTAAAATAATATGATCATGAATCCTACGGCACGGATATTAAACGTGAATACTGTAACCGCGGTTTGCCTAATACATTTTTAGCGCACAAATATGGGATCATAAGGGATAACAGTGGAATAAACAAATTACTACGATTATCATCAAAACGACACTGAAGCATAAACAGTTACCGGCCAACATTCTCATTCTCTCTTTTCAGTATATTTAACTGTCAGAATTCCCATAGGTTTGGCATGAAACGTTTAGGCAAATTATTCAGTGAGTATGCTAAGCATGTCATAATAATTTTGTATAGTCTGGAATTTTAAACATTGCACGTGGACTGATTGAATAATGACCAAATTTTGAATGAAGCCGAACGTAGGATCAGAAAGCATCTTTTATTCCTGTTAGGCTTTATCAACATGCTTATTTTTCTACTTTTTAAAGGTAACTAACATATGTAATAACAGCAGCGCAGCTGCTTTGATTTGTTGGCACTTTTATAGATTTATTGACACAATGTGAGCCATCAAAACTAGATGCAGAATCATAATCTCGGAAATCACCAAGCAGGGCATGATACATGATGATCCAATGCAAGTCTAGTTTATCGTTATGTAAGTGGCCTAAAATAATCATCGATCGAAGTGTGTTGTAGATAGAAAGTTCCAAAATGATGCTATAAAAAGTGTTGTCTAAATGTACTGTTTAATTAAATGGTGAATAACGTATTTAAAGTGATCTGGTATAAATGTTTAGTTAAAATTAATTTGACACACAAAATTTAATAGCTGAACTGCCAATGTTATACACGGAATCATGTTAGTGAAATGTTTAGTATATCCTTAAAAAGATAGTGAAAGAACGGTTTCAAGTTGGAATATGTGATATAGTTGTGTTTTAAACCTTGAGTACAGATGGACTTTGAAAAGCTTGGTCTTTGCAGTCAATATTTTCAAACATCAATTTGTGGAGTGCTGAACATCTTGTGACAAAATAACATGTATACTCCAACGCCGGATCTATTTCTGCTGCCACGAAACAGTTTTCGCATTTGCAACACCTTGTTACCTGCTGCTCAAAAGTTGCGGTCTTTGAACCTAACTTAATTTATCAAAACGAAATGCGGTGTTATATATATGGCAGTACTCAAAGCACATAACCAGTTGGCGGAGATCAAATCAAACTCTGATGCACAAACAGAATAAATGTCACTCCAAAACATAGCATGGGACACATATTTTTATGTTCGCATTTATCTACAAACTTTTGTCATGGGTTTTCTGTTAAGAAGAAGAAAAACAGTACTCTATTCACCATTTCTGTGAGTACCACACGAGATTTTATGAAAGCATAGAATTGAAATGTATATACCGACAGCATTATACAATTGGAAACATCCCAAACTTCATTAGCTTGCATAGAATAAAATAAAACTTTTATTGATATCTTTTTGAAACACGTTACCGTGATGATTGAATATAATATAATTATCCCTAGGTATTTTTATAGCTGTTTAAATCACAATCCATATTGTTGAGCTTAAACTGTGTAGCCCTTTAGTTCAATGGGTGATACGCGGTCCATTTTTCTTAAACCCTTAAACATTTGATAACCGCAACCATTAGGCGATTCCTAAATAAGGATAATTGTGTAATATACGATAGTCCGAAGGATAAAATTACAAATACTCTAGAGCTTAAGGGACGGAGCACTGTAATTCAGCTTCAAGTCCATATGTGAGATAGCAGTAAGGGCGGATACTCGTGATATAAATGTATTTCAAACAAATAAATTTAATCCCTTAAATTTCGTTGTATCTTTTCGTATAGTGGTTGCTCACAATGTGGCTATCATTGGAGTAACGAAAGCAGTATGTAAAATTACGACAAGTGCAGTGCATTAAATACGCACATGCATCTACTTTCAATCCCGATCTTAAACTGGATATAAATTATTTCACTTTATTTGCTGCGATCACTACCGATGTTCTACAACAAATTCCATGTCAATGTTGTTTGTTTATTTTTGATTAAATTTTGTGTTGGTCTTTGATATCACTGGAGAAGCTGCGCTTGAACTGAATGTTGGCAAGGTGACTACCTGTCTAACATCCTGCACCTGCGTTACTGGAAAAAGAAGATAGTAAATCCTTGCTGCTGGGGACGGGAAGCACGGTCCTCGTGGCCGCTCTGGGCTTGAAGAATTGTCCCATCCAGTGTGGAGCGGACTACGGCTCAGCCACCGACTTCTGTGCGCTTGATTTTCTAAATACAGCATGCATGTTTCTGCGTGTGAAGGAGTGTGGGCCGTTTCCATTTATGAAAATTTGCTCCAGTCCGCTGTCTTCCCGGTCTTATTCCTTAGGGTTCACACTGGATATGGGGTATGTAGATGGAGCTGTTTGTGATGCAACTCAAAGCACGGGCGTCCTGTGGATATACCAATTATGGTCAAAGTAACAGTAAACTTGAAATCGGATGCCGCCAGACATTTATCTAATTGGGAAATTTGGTCCAGCCAACAGCTAACCTAGCCAATTGCAGAAAAGGTTCTTTCCTAATATCTATGTAGTTGGAAGTTTACTAAATTGTTATTCGCAAATAAAACAGTTCTCAATGCCTGTCTAAGACTCCTTTCAGCGGAAAAGTTTGTTGGTGTAAGGAATCAAGCAGTTCAATCACATATATTGTATAAGGACTGACCCACAATCCGCCTAAACCTCCAAACTCGCAAGCGACTACTAGAGTCACAGACAGAAACCTTTCCCTATAATCCTCTCTCCTACAAAACAAAGCACAGAAGATGTCAATTAGGTAGGGACGAAACGGTTAAGGCCTAACGGCCGAGCTCAGGAAACACTATGGCCAACAAAAACTAAAAAAATATATTCGTTTATAATTTCCATATATATCGTTAACTTTCACACTACAGCCAGTGATTGGACAATACTGACCGAAATCATAATCGTATGAACTACTTCTGGTAATCACCCAACTGAAAAAGAAACTGGCATATTGATGTTTAATGCCCACCAAATGTACATTTAGAAATGTGGTATTTATAAAATCTGCACGAAGTCATTTATAGCTCACTAAATTAATATCATGCCAAGTATATGGCATAAGGTGAGTGCTTCAGGTATTTTATTAACAAGTAAACGTAAACATCATAAAAGACTTTTAGTGATTAACACGTAGAAACACTAATTGCATTATTCTCAGGATTATCGAAATGGTTACATGCAATCACTGCAATCATGTACAATACCGCACAGTCGTACAATAACCTGACATACGTGCTCATATATTCAGGAGAGCTCAATTGTTGAATGTTAGAAAATCAGCCCAAATTTGATGTGTCAATCAGAATTCTTTAACTGGCATCAACGGACCAGCCATCTAGATGAGTGTAATCAAGCGAATATTTCTTAGGTTTAACCAGTATTTTGTTTGGTAAATATTATTAATATTCTGGAATAGTAAACCAGACTGAGTATTAGCTTTTGGGAATATTTGTGAATGTTTCTGAATTGAAACATATGTTATGGAATCAAAACGATACATAGATAAGCACTGTGATATTTAGAAACAAACGCGTACATACGACTAATAACAGACCTCTATCCATTAAACCAGATATATTCTTACAGTGAAAATTGAATTCAAAGGAACAGATATGGGTTGGGTAAACTGCAAATGCTAGGGGCTTGGAAACGGGACACAATGCTGTAAGCTCTTATTGGGTGTATAGTTGCTGCGGTGTTTTCTGAGCAGGGCAATTAGTTTGTAAAATGTTCAACGCCAGTCAATACTAACTTTGTTGATACGTCCAAGTGTGGAGTTACCATGAAGATTTGCATTAAAGTCGGACTATTTGAATTTAGTATTTGCTAAGAAGAGTTTTGCAACAAACCTCCCCCAAACTCAGACAGTTTGCTCCACATTTGCCAGTTAATGTCGAACAAAGTAGGTACTTACATTATTTTTGAATGCACCGATAAAGTTTATAGTGAGTTATTGCATAACATGCGAAATGACTGATAGCATATTATCAACTATATGACAAAAACTTACCACAGGATAACCAGTATGTGATTAACAGCACCGCATGAAAATTTTTAGTAAGTATAAAGGTGAGCCGAGCAGGACAGCTCATAATCAGTCCTACTGTTTGGAATACATAAGCTAACAGATTTCTGGCAATCGGTCTCAGTGATTTACCAAGGCTGAATTGCCTAGAATTTGACATTACAAAGTGGATATAAATGAAACAGCTTTTTTAAACACCAAGTTGTAATACTCGTCTGTATCTTGGAAAAAGCATAAACTACGACTCGTTTTTCTTTTCCTCATTAAGCCCGCATCTTAGTTACAATCAACGGAATTCAACCACAAACCGTTTTTGACGCTCAAGTTCAGCAAGTGAATATCTGTGTTAAAATTAGCTAATTAAAAATAAAGCAAGTATATGGCTTAAACCTACTGGAATTGCTAATTGTTTAACTCACTTTTCGCAAGGCCAATTAAGTGCATTTGCAAAAAGAACGCAGAGCGATACTTATAGTTATAAAATACTTTTCATGATTTCTTCGTTTATGTTTTAGTAGCATGACTGCGAAGCAGCATATTCCAATGGTCACCACCATAATCACCTGTCGCATTGGAATAGCGTGTTTTCAGTGACCATACTCCTTAAAATGATAGTATTTTTGATTGTGAACATCATAGCTTTAGCGCTTTCTTTGAAATGTATACCATTTTGACTGTAACATGCAGTATATATATATATATATAAATAATAGTGGTCGGCAGGCTTTTCATAAACACAACCAATCTTAGTTGCTTAACTAACAGAAAGATTAAAGAAGCTGTGATGGTCACATTTCTATTAGTCTAAGCACTATCCCCGAAAATATTTAACTGGTTTATTAGAACATATTATACATGAGCAGTTGCTGATAAGAAACTTGAAATACCATGGTTTTTGCATGCAGAAAAATGTTTGTAAAGAGTATAATGGAAAGATTATCACAAAGCATCGACCGTAAGGAAATTTTGGTCATGCTAATAACAAAGGAAAATTGTTAAATTCTAAAGGTTTAAACGACTAGACCACAAATGCAGAATCGACCAACCAAATCCTATTCACGAGGACATCTATTCCCAGTTTGATATGCAACTGAATATACGTTACCGAAAAGGATGAGCCCTCATATATCAGTATAAGTAAGCATACCAGCTTTGCCGATGCGGCCACAGTATTAAATTATTCTTAGTTGTTAAACACAAGCACGAATGTATCGAAGGTTTCACAGGCGTTTGTTAATGGAATCGCTGAGCTAAATTGGGATTAATGCTAACGTCACATTCATGTTTTGTTAACTCTTCACTTCCTTTTCACTCAGCACGCTTTAGTTTGTAAAACATTTCTTTGTAATATGATATAGTGTATAAGGAAGCCCCAACACATTTTCTGTGTTTTGACAATGGTGTGTGATTTGTGCGTATTATTTCTGGTGATGCAACTTTTATTTTACCTATAATACTCGTAAAGTGGACACACTTCAATTATTTGATTATGTTTGATGCCCGTAACAGACACACAAGCATAGTATATGACAACAATATATTGATCAAAACAGTTATAACAATCATGCTTTACAATTAGTGGCACATGAAGGAAACACGTTGTATCTAACTTTATTTTAATAACAATTCCACTGTTTCAACTGGGTGAAATGTCTATCAAATATAATTATGGTATTTACATTACGGTGTTTTAAGTGAGTATTTTCTATTAGTTTTGCAAGTAATCCAACTTTAGTCTTATTACCACATGTCAACTCCACATGGAAAACAATTAAGAATTAGGCGGTTTCATCCCCCAGAAAATATAACACGATTGTCTGGATTTGATCGGTGTTGCATGCGGCATATGACAAGACGTCCACTAAACATGCCCAGCGTAATTGCATACTCCCATTATAAAGTTCGTAAGCAGTATTTCCCATTTGCTATGGAATGTTACGAATCGTATTCGTGAACCGTATGTGATTATAGACTTTAAGAATGCTTAATAATTATTCCAAGGAAACACATTACTAACCGAAAATTGCTACTCAACTTACCAGGTGGTAGGAATTTAAAGCCTGTCTACGTGATGGGAAATCATAATATCCGACCCGTAATTAGAGCCACACCACAATGTATCTCTTCTTCGTATTACCAAGAAATATAAGGTTTAGTTTTAACCAGTCATCAAACCAGTCAAATTTTCCACGTCCAAGGTCGGAAGCTTTTGATTGGATGATAGTCTGCCGTTAACCTCCAGTCGGAACATTTCCACTGAATGGTAGAAGTGATGGAAACCAACAATCGCGAGTAAACTAAGGTTGCGCTGGGTGTTACACTGCAAGTTAGAATTTTCGGTTTGCACCTTACAGAAAAACTAGAAACTACTGCACCGTAAATGCTCAAACTGGTTTGACAAGACATGTGTTCGGTCATACGCGAGAGGATGTGCGAAAGTTAGAATGGGTCATATGTGCTTAAACATTACATGTTTTTGAGGCTTATAGTGCAGGGAAACTGTGACATTTAAAGTAACGTACGCGTCAAGTTATACTTGAAAATACATTAAAGTCGCTTGATATGCCTTCCGAACAACAAGTACTTACATTTCAAAATGCTGAGTATGGTAACTCGGGAAAATCGATTCAGATTTATTTGACAAAATTATTTTAAACCGCCGTTATGTGCAAATATTCAGGAGCAAATAGTGTAATTACTGTTAACACGATTATAAAACGATGCATTTTATCACACCAAATTTCAAAACAAGCAAATGGCAACATTAGGAATAATCCAATAGTAACGACTTCAGTCATTTGTATGCTATTTCTGGTTGATAAATTCCAATGACAACGGGAAGCGGTGATCAAACTGCGCGGTAAAAACGTTTGGCAGTCTTAGATATGGCACGTTCTGTACTCTGAATGATTTGGTCTAAATGCACTATGGATAAACAGTATTTACACAGCTGTTAGTTAAATCCACCATGAAAAATGTAAGAACAAAGCATGGCATGACTGATTGATTAGATAATTGAGGGAAATGATGACAAACCCAAATTGGTTCTGCAAAATTGCTTATTCTTCCATTGGAATATTTAAATCCGTTCTTCACCTACATCTAATTGTGTCCGTGAATATTGTGAAAATATTAGTATTACGTGTTTTTACATCGCTTTTGTAAGCTATCCATATAAATGCTACTTTATTCCGCCTAATCTCCCAGTAATTCAGTACAAGCAGATACTTCGAAAGCACAGTGTCATTACTGTATTTATTATGCAAGGTAGGTTTCGGTTAACATTGTTTCCGTTAAGACACTACCAAATTTCTAATTATTAATAAGCTGTATTGTAAATGCCGTTTTATCATTTTAAGCATACCGAGGTTTGTTAACCGATAGTTGCTAGAACTAACCCTTGTTCATGAGCCATGTACTGATCTGAATGCTAATCAAATACAAGAACGTTTTCATGAAAAGCAAACACAATTATACATTTGTGTATTCCTCATATGTAAAATACCTCTTAGCACTTTTCCTATTTGTCGGCGCATTCAAAGATGCTTTAAGTACAAATGTGAGGCAGGTTGCCTTCCGGTAGCACTATTTCAAGTGATCTATGAAATCGGCTGACTATATTTGGCGCACCATAATGATTGACTTTGTGTGTGTAAACGCAGCTTTCCATAAAACCGATTCTAGATTAAATCACCCAAAAGCTCATTAATTTTGACATATGCCCGTTTAAGCTTCGTCATCAACTGGAGATAAACGTAAGGAATACGAAATTGTTGAATAGCATATCAATTGTTTGAAATTTTCAATCGAAACCCTAGCTGACCTTTCACCAGGATCACCGACAAGGTACTAAATTTGAGCAGTTTTGTTTATCTGATATCCAACTGTAAGAAGTTATTAATATGGTGTATACCGTTCATTATAAGTTAGTAAGTACTTGTTGCGTATAAATTCTTAATATTCATATATATAAAGTAACACATATTCAAAACAGCAGGGCAATGATACACTTAGACGCTGTTAAGTTGATAATTTCTGATCAGACTAAAATAGTAGTCAAATCGACTGGAACGCTATCTACACCTCATAAATAATAAGGAGTAATAAACTAGAATGTAATGATGGAAAAGCTAAATGCCGATACGCTGCATTTCAGATAGAGTACCAGTGATCGCAATGAAAGAACTGTGTTTGAAGTAAATCAAGTCCACGATAGTGAGTGTATATCGCAATCCATGACACTCGGCAAGTGCTCCAAAACAGAACAATCAAGATTTACAAACACAAGACGCTTTGAAGTGAAACGCATTAAGTTATAACAAAACCTATGTAATGAGCCACGCTGTGTATTTTGGTTGACAGTAGCAGCCGACTCGCACTGTGATCTGCTGTGAAAACTCTGTATGCACAATTGAGTGCAAAGATCCAATAAAACAAGATAGAATTTGTTGTATAACATGAAGTGTCTATGTTAAGGTCGTGAATGTTCTCGGCTAAGAATTGGCCCGCTTTTTTCTACACGACGGTTTTCAAATCGTTCTAACTTAATTGTGATTAATTATGGTTTTGTCTGGTTCACGAGATGACAGATGTGTCAATCAGTGAAAAATTAAATTTACCTCAAATTTTCGGCTACGAAACGCAGCCAAGCCGCATTACAATGATTGATAATGTACATAAATATACTGTTTCATAAATTTAATGCAGAAGCTCAGAGTATTTTTAGTGATAAATTCATGGGAGTATAAACCAGATTTGTATTTTTGCAGGGTCCATATGAACCGTCATGCGTAGTTAATGCTAATTAATATTAGCTGTTTAGGATAAGCTGTGATGTGATAGGATTTTGTTCAAGAATTTAAGCAGCGCATTTATGCAACTACACCGAGCACGATTTCTTACATTCCATATAGTCGTTGTATAATACTGATTAGTAGTAGTGATGGTATTCGTACAACTCAGCTGATTCATCGTCACTCTAAATCAACAGACTGGAAAAGCACCAGACGCTGGCGTTTCGATCTACTGGGTCTCGTTAGTGTTGCGACTTCCAGCGGACCACTGCCGGGCTTCGCTTCCATGGCTTTAGCATGCCAGCACCTAATGCCACTTCGCCATGGGTGACAGCCTTTACCTGAGTGACTGAGAGTTGACTATGATATAGCGCGGCACATCTACTACTGCCACGCCAGGATCGAAGGTTGAAGAAGACAGTGGCTAGTCTCAAGAGCTAAGAAATTCCACCTAGCGCCTATGTACAACATAGGACTTCGAAGCTTTACGGACAGATAAGGATAACTTGTGTCTGTATAGATTTAAAGGCCCGTGTCGTATATTGGCGGAAGTCCTAGATGGTGAAGCTAACTACTCTCCTCTGAACAGTTCGTAACTTGCATGGCAGTGGAGCATTAGCCGCGCTATATTACAATCAACTCTCAATCATGTAAGTCCGTGGCTGTAAACCATGACGAAGTGACACTACTGCTGACATCCTGCAGTCATTGTAGCGGAACTCGACAGTGGTCTGCTAGAGGGCGAACCTCTGATGAGATCCAGAAGTTTGAAACGACGGCGTATGTTCCGTTTCCAGACCAGACTAAGTCTGCTAATTAATTATCGGCTTATTTTCGAAGTACAACGCGGTAATTATTATGAGTCTCTTGTTTAAAAATTTGTCAACAATTGTTAGAATAAATGGCTAAATGGCTTCATTTATGATTGGAATAGGGAAAGTAAGAAAATATAAGTTAGCGCCAGATTTGGTGATTACGATGATAGATCCGGCATTAGAAACTAGAACAATATATTCAGTACATAAAGTATGAAGACCCAGAAAGATTTATAAACGTGGTGCACAAATTAAAGTAGGTTGCTTTGAAGTGGCAATATACTAATGGAGATGCAAGCATAGCTGAATTTGGGAATCGAGTGAGAATTGATCGGCCAGCAAATACCAACCCGCCTCAAAGGAATCTAACGATTCCATCAATATGATTAACTCGTGGCGTGGACCTCACTCACACTGGCTGAAAACCAAACGCGGAATAGTGAGCGACCTTGACCTCCTAAATCAGCATGTTACGGTTAACAATAAATATAGTTAACCCATCCTGTAGCTATACTCTCACTGTCTGCAGAGTTCTGGACTTCCGTACTACTTCAGTTGGCTGGGTGCGTGACTCAGAATTCAGGCAGTCGCGGTCTTTTAGGGCAGCTAGCAGCAGTACAAAAGTTGTCAGTGGCAGAGAGCAGAGAGAAAAAGGAAGCGTTACGATACAAACTATGAAATTTAGCTTGTTGAACTGAACCATTGGTGATAATGCCTGTTTATGACTAATATTTCTTATCGAATGCAACGTGATTTTCTATCCATTGCGCAGCTAAAGTGCACGAATTGTTCCATTACCTTTTAGCGGTCATATGCTAGAAACATATCTGACGCGTCCAAATTTATATAATAATGTTTAGCTTTACATAGGGATCATTTTTCTTTACCTGGTTACTGATTTAGTCAATAAGCATATTTCGGATGGCTGACTGTCTGGGGTATACAAGTAAAATAATACGTTTAGCATAATCGTACGTCATCACGCATGAACTGCTTGCTGATTTAATCATCTTCGTGTACGAAAATCATAATCAAATACCTTTATGTGAAAGTGGATGCATATAGCGGTAGCGCTTGTGACACAAACACTGAATATCTGAAAATACCGTGCAACTCCGAAAAATAGAGTATCATATAAACTAAAGGAACCTTAACGCAAATAGATACGGATGATAGTCTGACAGCAAGCGAAGGAAGCCGGATGAATTATTTAGCTGCGTGACCACTTATCCACAGATAAAAATTTACCATATATCATATCTTTCCTAAACTTAAGTATATGCATATCTTCTAAATTTGCAATCACTGTTATTTTTATTTTTGTTAAATCTTGATGTCATTTTTCATTATCATAAATGTAGTTAAATGTGGCAAAAGTTTAAGAAATCGCTATGAAGCACTTCACTATAGAAGTTTCGTCTGCTATTGTCCGTTTCACCTTTGATTAGGGATACAGATGGCTGCAAGCATTTCGACACACAATCGAGCAAAACTTTGTTCCTACAAACCTATCCGCATAGTCATTTTGTACATTTAACTTGCTGTTATAACACCAGATTTAACGCTTTTAATTACATTGCACTTTTACTTCTGTCCCGTAAAGCAAGTCGTGCGATATTCTAAACTTATTGAGCATATTTTTCATCGAGTGGCACTTAAATTATCCTCCATTCGCTTGTTTATTAGTTAGTAGGTGAAGGGTTATTTGTGTATACCCAACTAGAGAAATAACCCTTAGCTTTTTATAATAATAATCTTACAAGACTACTCGTCGGTATAAATTTTGCTCCTTATCCATCCACAAAATCCGAGTATGTAGGATCTTGTTAGGTATGTAGAAACAACACGCTTGGTTTATTTTTCTTAATCGGTCGACGCTGCTTGATCTTGTTTGGTAAATTAATGGTTGTGTATTTCATGCAACCGTGCTATCTGTTTTCTTGCTCCCTGATTGCATATGTAGCCGTGGAATGATAGGTAGCTGTTAAGAACGGTGAATTATCGACCACTTTCAACCATATATTGATTACTGGGCTGACATGACCAAACACTGATATAGCTATATTCTTGAACCCGAGAAAGCTTAGAATTAATTCCCTAACGTCAAGTATAGATTAAAATTGGTATTAAGATATCAGCGACCAACAATTTCCTGGTCTTTCTGAATTAACATTAATCTTCCGGTGTCCGGTTACTAAACGTTTCGCATAGAAATGTAGCCGCCTATCAGCAGAACATCGCAAAAACCTTCAGTGCTAACCACAAACTGCTGTACAAGCACGTTAATAGCCTACGAAATGTGAGGCAAGGATTTCCTCCACTCAAGACGGCTGATGGCCCAACAAGCACGTCTATGGAAGCTGCAAACGCGCTGCAGATGCAATACGCCCCCACGTTTCAAACGGTCTTGCCACCAAGCGATCTACCAAGCTTTGTCTTCTGCTCACCAGGACTAACCCACATCACATTTACCGCAGAGGCTGTATTGTAAAAGCTGACCTCTCTACGCAAACACAGCTCGCCGGGTGTCGACGCCATTCGTCCTGAGGCATTGGGAGTAGCAGCAAACCAACTGGCAGGACATTTAGCTCAGTTTTTCCAGCACTGCTTAGACAAGAACCAAGTTCCCGCCATGTGGAAGCTTGGAATAATAACCCTGATTCACAAACGTGGAAGCAGATCTGATCCCTCCAACTACCGCCCAGTAACCCTTCTTCCTATACTATCCAAGGTCATGGAATCTATAGTTGCCGATGCACTGGTGTGCTATCTGGAAAACCGCATCCTCATCACTCCTGAACAGCACGGTTTCCGTCGACAGCGGTCATGTACAACTAATTTACTAATTGCACGCAGTAGTTGGACCGAGGCAGCCGACGCTGGAGAAGGTGTTGATGTGATCTACCTGGATTTTTCCAAGGCTTTCGATCGTCTAGACCATCGGATACTACCATCCAAGCTACAGCATTACGTTATCGGCGACCCTCTTTTAAGCTGGATCGCCAACTTTCTATTTCAAAGGCAATTAGTGGTCAGAGTTCGGAGCTCTTTATCGGACCCCATACAAGTGGAGTGTGGTGTGCCGCAAGGATCGGTTCTAGGTCCACGTTTGTTTCTGGTGTTTATTAATGACCTTGCACAGGGGATCGCTTCAAACTTCCTATTGTTTGCCGACGATATCAAGATCTGGCGCAGGATCCAGGCGAACGCCGACCAACATGTGCTCCAAGGTGACTTAGATACAGTGTATCAATGGTCGATCCAAAACTTATTGCATTTCAACGTCAGTAAATGCAAGGTGCTTTCCATCCGACATCAGGGCAGCTACTCATACCGACTCGGAACGGATGTACTGCAACAATCAACTCTCGAACGTGACTTGGGTGTCCTGGTTCAAGATGACTTGGGTTGCTCCAGGCAATCGGAAAAGGCCTCGAAGACCGGGAATCAACACGTTGGGCTGTTGAGGCGGGCATTTGGACAAATAAACAGCTCCATATTTCGACAAATGCTCAGTGCGTATGTTCGCCCCCACGTCGAATACGCAATTCAAGCCTGGCATCCATGGCTGAAACACGACCTTAATGCACTGGAGCAGCCTCAACGCCGGGCATCTAAGAACGTAACTGGAATGCGCAATCTGTCCTACCAGGAGAGGCTGCGACGACTAGGATTGTTCAGTGGAAGCTATCGCAGGCTACGAGGCGACCTGATTATGACATACTTGATTCTGCGAGACCCACATCATGTGTGCCGCCCTTTACTGCAACTCAGCAGCAATACAAACCTGAGAGGCCACTCATTAAAACTCGCAGAACAATACAGTCGTCTGGAGTGCCGCAGAAATTTCTTTTCCATCCGTGTCTGTCACCCGTGGAATGCTCTCCCAGAATCGGTCGTCTCTGCACCGACACTAACAATATTTAAAAGACGGTTGGACGATGCACTCATCCACTTACACTTTGTTACTTAACACTATGTCTCCATCCTACACCTGGAGTTTACCCTGGAATTATTTGTTGTTAACTGTGAGTGTTGTGAATCTAAGTGGATCGCAGGACTGCAGCGAAGCAAACGATAAGTCCTTATTTTCGTATTTAAAGTGTTAACTATTTTACTATCCTTTTCATCATAATTATTATGTTGATATCCCCACCAACTATCCAACGGGGCTTGTAAAGCAACGCTTCTTAACCCGTATACATTCATTGTTCATTGTTCAAATCAACATCAGTGACATCAGATTGTCCAGCAGATTAATTGCGTCATCCTTTCACTATGATATTGTGATTGCATATATGATTTTAGGATATTTGAGTTTCTAGACCTAAGTAACACATATCAATGTAAGTAACTGTCTGCTTGACGAATAGTAGGACGTGTTGCGGTTCCAGGTATGGGTTAACCGATATTACACTATGTACAACCGCAGCTCTATATCATGATGGTGCATTAAACCTGACAAAGTACGTACCTATTAAAGCCGTTTACATTTGGTCTCGGAAAAGGTTAATTTGGATCTTTTGCTTTTATTCATTCCGGATATGTGACCGGGCGAACCTTATAATCGATGGTTACATCAACGGAATGTTCCCTGCCACAATTGTGAAAAGATTAGGCCGTTTGCTGATTCTTAGGTGCAAGCTGACTTTCGAAAGCACGCGACTGGAATTTTTAAGTCGGTGTTTCACCTGAGTTCCTGTAACGCTTACGAAAGACCAAGGTTCGCTCCATGGTGTCCAACTTCAAGCGATTGGATCAGTCATAAGGACATTTGTTTAACTAGGATCAACTAGCTAAGAGAAACAATTCAACATTTTCTATATTTCTGTGATTTTTGACGGATTCTCTCAGCCATGACCCACAAGCGGCTGCAAAAGGAAGCTTTATCCCTAGGATTATAATTCAATACATCAAACAGTCAAATACATAAAGCATCCATAAATTGCGATTTTGAGTATGGCAGCAATCAAATTACGCCGTTGCCTCCATCAGCTCCCAATGGTGATACTTGGTTAAAGAACAAATTGTTAACTAAATCCCGTTATTAGTTAAAGATCCAATAAAATGGCAGAATTGTTATACTGCAGGACACCATAAAGCACCAAGTGAACAAGAAAGTCACAAATATTTTTGAATAGAAGCCATAAAAATTCACTGGCATTGTTATCCTAAAAAGCAACCGGTACTAACGTAAGATGGGGACGATATTGTCTGAGGGCACAAGATTCAAGCCGGTTGCTTATTTCGACACACTTTGCTTAGTGAAAAAGCAGTTATGTGATAAATTGTAAATTCGTAGGCACCGTGAATTTATCTCTGACGACGAGTTTTATGCGCTGAATCTCATAATGCATAAATGTACGGCTTAAAGCACGGAAAACAGAAATGTTATAGCGACCATCTATCTACATGGTTAATTCCCCTAACCATGCCTTTGCTAAGTGGTTGGACAGCAAGCTAGTGCCCATAAGAAAATGCTAGCAAAACACACTGAAAAACACATTTGAACATCTTCCTTATTTTGGAATGTCTATATTTTACCAGAAAGCAAAAATGCTCTCCTGAATTTCAGTTTATTTTCATCATCGTCCAAATGAATAAGACTGTTTATTACTTATGTTAGTTTACATCAACACATAAGGTTGAAGTTCAGCTTCCTACGGATTTTTTGATGAACGTTATTCTTTTGTGCACAGAACATCAAGTTTGAATTTTCGATGGAAAGTATAGCAACAGATTTACCTGAAGTTATGGGTAGTGCTCTTGGCCCGTTATTCACAGACGTATTCATGATTACATAAATGCAGATCGCATCATGCGATCGTCCACTCTATATCAGCATTGCTATGATGACTTATTGCTAATCATGGACTCTGACGTGAACATCCAGCATGTGACTAAAACACACAAAAGATACATCCAAAGATTATCGTGACACACGCGGATGAGCAAAACAATTACCTTTTTAGATAAATGGGCTAAATTCATGGCAGTCAGGAGGCTCCTTGCGAATGTCTGTCTACAGTAGGACGACCAAGAGGGGCAGTAATTGAATTTCACGAATTTCTCTCCAATCAAACAAAATAAACCCCTCATCCGGACACTATTTTATCAGGTCTAAATTATCTGCATCACAGACACCATAGAACCAGACGGGAACATTATATTCAACACGCCGTAATCCAGCGGTTATCCGTTAAATTTGATTGAACTCAACCGAAAAACAAACAAGCATGGTCACATGCAGACAATCCCAAGGAGGCCCATCATCATTGAACTTCATTTCAAAAGTGAGGATGGGATAAATATCACGAAGTAACGCATGTGTGCCTCACTGAAAAGGGCTAATACACGGCGGGACTGCGGCTGCTCATTTCGAATAGACATGTGCTAATGTGTTCCATTAAGACAACGATGACAAAGCAATGCATGTCCCATGGTGTATACACTGTTAACTGTAGCGGTGATTATACCTACCTCGGGCGCAATGACCGGAGTCAAGGTGTCAAAAACAAGGAACACTTCTGAAACTGGTTACGCAACGGGATTGAATCTGTGCCAGCAAATCACTTGGCTCGGGAAAATATGGACAAAATACCATGAGTTATCACGCGACAAAAGCGCGTACTTAACATACCTCGTAGAATGGTTGAAGTTAATACAATGAAATCAAAATGTATGTGAGTCATTTACCGAGTGTCTATTGAGACAAATGTGATGATAAATAATGTTAGTGTACAATAAAAGTCGAGTAAGCATACTGAAATACACAGGGCCCAATTATCGTTGTTGCTGTAGATGAGAGAAGTACTAAAATGGTTCCCTTATGCGCCGTCTTCTTGGGTCAATTTGACAAATAATTTTTTTAGAAGGGTATACATGGCGTAGTCCACAATGACGTATTTTTGGTAGCCAAATTCGGGGAGCTAAGAGCAACATTTAATTGCTTTCTGAAAACGTCAAGACTAGAGAGAAACTGCCGAGCCTGGGTGTGCGTTCTAGGATTGACAAATGCGAATAGAAAGTAATTCAATCGACCCGTTAGACGGCTATATTATCCCTTTAATGTCAAGCAGTTACCCTTGAGCTGTCTACTGTGGTTAACTTTCAACAAATGGCGGTATAAGTGGTTGAGATCAATAAATATTTGGTACGTTTATATGAGATCGCCGTGCAGCATTCAGTAGCATCCGCTGATAATCCCTGCAACTGTAACCATCCGTGTTAGGAGTGATAGCGCATGCCGTTTACATGCTTTGTTGTTCTTCGCTATGATGCCGTTAATGCCTCTAGTTCAAGCTAAAATAAAAGCTGTCAAACGTGGATAGCGTACTCAAAGTGAGGGAGCACGTTGCGACTGTGCATCGTTGGGAAGATTTATGGTCTGAATCCCCATAAAGCCATTCGCAACAAAACGATGTGTTCCTTGCCTATTTTCACAGCTACCTCAGCTCCGTTTGAACAATAGCGGTCAACCTGTATGAGCACACCATGGTCACGTTACTGGAAGCTGTTCTGAAATCCGTGTTTCCCAAGCAAACACATGGGGTCATGTCTATGTCGTAATTGCAGAATGCGACATTTGTCCACGTTGAATGGTAGGCGTTCTGACCTGACCATTTCGACACATTGTTAAGTTCACGCTGGAACTGTTCGTGGTTTCTCTGTCCTCCGATCATTCGCAATATCGCGATGACATCCGCTAAAAGTAGCATATCGGAAGCGTTGCTCTTTGCAGTTCGTTAATCAACACCAAGAGTGGACCAGGCCCACGAACCGAGGCCACACAACAGCAACTGCATCGGACACAGTATCACGGACTCTCACTAACTCTCGTTTGTTTAAGTAATTGCTTATCCAACTAGGGGATTGGTCTCCAGTGCCTTACTACTAAAGCTTGCGAATGAGCATTTATTGCTATAAGCGAGCAAAGGGTTTTGAGAAGTTCAGGTACGTAACATCGACTCTTGCTCCATCATCAACTGCTTCAGTCCAGTTATTAAGCGCAGTTAATACACTAGTAGTATATGAAGCCTTCTGACGGAAGCCAGGTTACACTGTCGCTATTAATTTGTGATTTTGAAGATACTGCATCAGCGCATCTACGATGGTTGATTCCATAAATTTGGCTAGTACAGGGTGTAGCATTATAGCACGGTAGCTTTTAGGGTCAGTAGGGCTACCTTCCATATGAATGGGAGTGTTGACCCCTCGCTCTCATAATGGTAGAATATGATTCTGCTGTTGCTAATAGAAAACGGTCAGTGATTTTTCCAGCTCCCTAGCTAACGTCTACAGAACCATCGGTGGAATGTTTTCGACTACAGGAGAACTGTGTATACGCAAGCATAAAACTTATTTAACCTATTTGCCGCAATAAAGGTTATGTTGTATAATCCCATCTGTTATGTAATAGCAAAAGGGATAAAATTTGGCTCGATATTTCCTGGAAAGTTTGGGAGTACGGAAGCCGTAAGAGATCCGTTGATTCTGTTGCTGACCGCATGCATCCATCTGCTATAAACACTGTTGGAATCCTGTCATTCATCGTATGAAGGCCGTTAGTGTGCCAGTAGAGAAGTTTTCGGTTCGTGCAGAATCGGTTCTTTAAATCATGCATGCGCGTAACTTTGAATTCGCGGAACAACTTCACACAGAAATGACGGTGCACGACGTATGCGGTCCACGTGTCGTCATATGGGCAGTCTTGTAAACTAGCCATGCCAAATCCCTCAAGGACATATATGTACGCATTCTTCTCCTCATAAATGACTTTTATTTGTTTTATTTTGGAAGGACTTCAGTTTGGATGCATGCTCTAGCAGTGGGTTAAATTTCCTTGTGGACGCTTCCCAAGAAACCTTTGGAAGCATTAGGTTAACAAAATCCTAGATGTATGCTCAACAAGCTTAGATGACACTTTATATTGCGAAAATTATGCACTATATGATGTTCATTTTCCGGATATTTCGCATAATATATGTAGTCAAAGATTAGCGTTACATGGTTACCGTAACCCAAAAGCGTAATTGTAACTGTCCCGTCGACCATGAGTTTTTCGTTAGTTTGCACGGGAGTGATTATCTATGGTTTGTTAGCAGTTCGCAATCTAGTGCGAAAGGTTACGTGGATGTACAAAGAGTGGCTAGCGATTAGCTATTACAAGCGTGCTTTAAACTGTTTCCATCAGTTGATATCATTTCCGGGTCTTATACATTAAAGTATCCAGCAACAAAAATGTAGCTTTTCAGCTTGTTCAAAGTAAGCTGAAAAATCTGGTTTAGTTTGGAGTCTATTCCAGAGGTAGAATTTGGTGGGCGGTGTATTACGGCTAGTAGACGTGTATCCTTGTTTCGCAAACATAGGCTGCACCAAAACGAACCAGGAGCGTGGATTTTCGGATGATCGATAATTCTGTATCCGAGGATTGCAGGATATTAATGTATCACACCACCCTCTTCCAATTCTATTGTTTTGAAGCATCGACCTACCTGGGAATTTGATCTCAGTGTCGGTTATCTCATGGTTTAACCAGGTCTCTGTTATCAGGCAGCGGCCCTGCGGTTGTGAGACATGGAATTATCTATGTTCAACCAGCTTACTTCCAAGGCCTTAAGTTTTGTGTACGGAAGGTATAGTTTGTTCCATTGTTAGGAGTGCGTTGATAGATGTCAAATTTGTGGTTTAGCTAAGCCGATCGTTAAGTGGCCGGTCTTATAAATGTAACTTAAGTTGCGTGGCACCGATGCGCCATCCTTAAAAGAAGTTTCGTTTGTGCTACACTCTGTACTGTTGCGTGACGTCCGTGCTGTTGTGTCGGTCTCTCCATCGAACTTTGCAGCAAAAAATTTAGAGCGGTTACTAGTTTAGGCGAATTGCCTACCACTTGCGGCCTTGCGTCTGCTGCCTTTAGCCGGATTTCGGTTGGCAACCTGGCTCGGAAATTTTACCAGCTATCCAATAGCGCTTGCGTCATTGCTTCGGAGTGTAATACTACGTTCATTAATCTTGGACCGCAGCCATTGTAATTAGGTGAAAACGGAACCCGTAGCAAGGATTTGGCAATAACATTTTACATAGAGTTGGCTTCGCGGACGTATCGCCATTGCTGTCAGTCATGTGCATACTCATCGTGAACAGGAGAATCCGCAAGCCCGATAACACCATGCACAAACATTGTTTTCCTGCTGTCGCTATTAGGAATGCCACTTTGCACATTTACTTCCACTGGGCGATCTTTCCATGGAAGCTTGGGTAATATTCGCATCGCGATAGGTGAGTTGCCAAGACGACCTGCTGAGAGCAGGACAGTCTGTGTCTCATCCATTGAGTTCAGTGTTATTCAAAGAATTCGGATTTCACCAGAGTGCACTAACGTCGTGTGAAGGGCTAGGCCATTCAGCAAAGTACGCGAAACCCGAATGCCCATCTCATCGCAGATGGGACTCCAATGCTTGAGATCGTCTAGCAACGGCTTTTATTGTGCTCGATTTGGAATCTGAAACATCAGTGCGTACGAGATTTAAAGCAACGTAGCTTTGCCGATTTAACGTTGGATCAAAGTGGTTCCTGTCAATAGACACTTGCTGACTACTGTTGATTGCGTTAATCCTGATGAGTCGTTTGCAGTCCTAATGCGCGTTCAGTGACTCTAGATACTTACACTATTGAAGGCTATCATTATCAATTGCGAACCACCAAAGTTTTGCGGTCAATAAACTGACATTTGCTTTAATCCTGTCTTGGCAGCTCGTGGAGTTTGCAAACTATAACCATAGTTTTTGTATATTGCATTTGCATCCTTGTGTGATGGATCAGAATACACAAACCCACTATGTAATATCACGGTTCATGTCTTCAGATGTTTGTGTTTGGAACCACAATATACGTATAATCCTAGAAATAAACGAACACTTTTATCAATGTGCACCATTTTCTACCTTTACTTTTGCTGGATAACACAGGGGATCGTACGTATCACTTAAACATTGGTTATTAAGTTGTTAACCTTGAACAAGCAGAATCATGGTCTTCGTCTCTTTTCTTGTTGCAAAACATTTTACTGTCAATACCGCGCATTTATTCATCGCAAACAATATTTAAGCAAACATTTTATCAGAAATGTATCTCTTAACTCCGGGGCTGTTCCATTCCGTCAATGTTTTGAATGGTTCGATGGATATTCATATTTGCGTACGGTTGAATATGCTCACTGTCTGGAAAAATAAGAAAGCACCTTGCTGGCTGACAGCTTGCTTAGAGGTCGTTCAGTTGGAAGCACACAATTAACAGTAAACCTAATTAATCATACACGATCATAAGTTGGTGAAATAGTGGACGGCGCAGCAGTTGTGCATGGAGATGAACACAGTCATATTGATGCCACAATAAATCTGACTGCATTCCTAATTGGAATTCGTTATTGGAGTCTGAGGGGATGTCATCACTTACACTCTTCCTCATTGTTGTAACTAGAGCAATGTTTCACCCATTCAAATGTCCTCAGCAACTGTCATTTGAGTGAATGCAAACCCACGATTCGAATCATCTTAGTTCTGTCATAATTGTAACGTTTACATTGCCACTAACAAGTAGAATAGTATGAAGCACTATACGGATGTTTTATCCACAACGTAACAGCCAACATTTGACAGTTCATTCCGCGTCATTGGCGTGGCGTTCAATAAGCAGTCGCTTTAAACAACATGGCGGCCGTCTTGACCATACTAGAAACGCTAAACAATTTCTTCTTTATACAAAATTAGCTCGCTGCTTTACTCCAAATCTCCCACACTCAGTAACTTTAAACACTGTATCATAATGGTATGCTCTTATTTTATGATAATAATCACTCCGATTCATAATCCTGATTTATTCAAAACGGTATGGCTTCGAGATTTTTCCGCATCAACTATTGCGAGACGCTAGATAAGGCTATAAGTTTCGGTTTTTACAGCTTTTACCAAAGAATATCTGTCCGTTCACTATAAACATCTCATTGATTATTTAAATGTTTGCTTACTTGTGTGCTACCCATCAAAACCAACTTTTTTACAAATATATAAGTCATCCTCACCAAGACAATATGGAAATAGTAAAGAACAGAAATATAATTTTAAAATGGTTCCCTTTGTCAGCAACTCCATATAACAATAAAAGCTTAGTTTAGTTTAACTGACTTAACGGCTTGAAAATATGTTATACTGCTACAAATTTAATGGTATATGTATGGTTTAACTCAACTATACAGCGAGAACTATAGAGCGTAGGCCCCAGTTTAGTTCCTTGAATGTTGAAAAGCTATATTCTTCTCTACGGAAGGCATCAGCTTTAATTTCATTCTCTTTGCCTTCGTCCTCTTGCTCCAACCCCAAGTTATATCGAAGCATTTTGAAGTCTGGCGATGATCCCAGATGTTGTACTCAAAGAAGACTAGTAGGCCCGACACTATTTCACCAGTTTCCTGAAAGGACCTTGCAGACAGCTTCATCATTCCTCTGATCGATTTAACCGTTTCTAACTTATGGTGGTATTATTGACATTTGAAGTTAAGTCCGAACAACGCCAAGAACAAGAAGGAATCACTGAAATTTAGTCCGATCGCCTTTATGTCCCTCATACTGAAATTCTTAGAGCAACCACTGGCTCTTTGGATCTCAACAAGTCTTCAGACTGCAGATGCAGTCTAGTTTTTTACTGTTGCACTGTTGAAGCTTCCTGTCAGGATAATATAATCATCTGTCCGGAAATGCAACAGACGATTGCTTTGACCTACTGGGGCTCCTAGCGAGTATGCATTTCCTCATTCAGTTGAATACCACTGCTAGCTGCCTGCCAACTACCTGCCTGCGCCAACTATCCGGTAGCATATCGGACAACCACAACATACCCAGTTAACCCACTATGTAATCACTTCGTGCATGGTTAATCATGACTTAACCTGGGCAACACAAGCGGTCAAATCACCTCGCAATGTGTGAAAGCTATATTACCATTCCTGAGATACAACATATTTCAAAGCCTTGCTCTTTAGTTTATGCATATTTTATCGGATGCATACCACGTTGGCTACAATACTTTCTATAAATTCCCTTGCCACCTACAAGGAGAATTCATATTGGTATTCCATTCCATTATGCTTATACCCAGGTGAGTGTGTTGCCCAGTGAGTCTCTGGTTGGCTTCATTGTTACTAAGCGTTTTTGTAACAGTTTACTTTAAAGATAATAAATTATACTTTTAACACCCAAGCGATGTAT
Source organism: Dicrocoelium dendriticum (assembly GCA_944474145.2). Lineage (NCBI taxonomy): Eukaryota > Metazoa > Platyhelminthes > Trematoda > Plagiorchiida > Dicrocoeliidae > Dicrocoelium > Dicrocoelium dendriticum. Next base: position 218,737,185 of record OX104063.1, on the reverse strand, counting down.
TAACGCTAGTTGCTGCACCTCTAAACCTCTACATTTATGGTATCGTTTGCCCTCGCAACACTTATAACTTTATCAAACTGTATACACCCCGCTGTAGTTTGGACTCCAAGAAATCTATCAGTAACAGGTATGAATATTTACTTGAGTGAGGTGCATGCATATTTTGATTGTTACCAGTTGACTGCATTTTCAGATTAATGCCAAGGCCAGTGAGAAATATTAAAGTTGTTCTAATATAAGTGCAGCAAGCCTATATCTGCCAAAACACTACCTTAATCTCAACTAACATAAGTTGATACAACTGCTTAATCACAAAAACCAGTGTACCTGCTCCATTGAGTCCATTTCGTAGTTTGCACATATTTTTATTCCGTAAATGTCTTCCCCATGGATAGGCCTTCTTGTATAACAATCTTCCAGTCCTTTATAAGCATACAAGTTCACATACCATGAAATTGTCATCCACTATAATTTAATATTAATCACTATTCAGTATGAAAAATATTCAGAGGACTATTTCGTAGTAGCGCGAAAACATTCGTTTGGTTATAAATAAACTCCAACAAGAACTAAGCACGGATATAAGCTCTGTTCTCCATGCTACCTTTTGGTTTACAAACACTACTGTATTATCGGGTTACTCATGAGCAAGTATGATTCTGTCATAATAATGTGATTCTCATGTTGCAATAGAATCTTGTCAAGTACCGAAGTCGTGCTGCAGGCGACAATTTAGATACGCCTCTATGCATTGCATACTGTAAAATCCATGTTCAAAACTTAATCAACTAAAACACAGGCTTTTCATTAATGCGTGCATTTGGACATGTTCACACTATACATATTTGCAAGTGGCGCAGATCAGGCTTCCAGTTAGATTGTGTAGTTCCTATTACCCATTTGATGAAATGATCATGTCAATTATTGAACACTTCCACCCAACTTCGACTCTGTACTTCTGTATTGGTAGTTCAACCGCGTAATCTGTGGCTGTGCACCAACTGATGTCTTTGCAGCATGTTACAACGCGTCACACATTGCGGTATACAGGGCACGCAATATAAGCGAATGGAAAATAGAACAATATTATAATATGGAAAAAAAGTGCCAAAGCCTAACATATCTCATGGGATGGTTTGTTCAAAATCTGCAATAAAGTGAAACGCACATCTATGGACTCAGCATATTATCCACTTTAACAAAATTGTGCTTCCGTCTAACTAGGTTTCTTGGGTGTCCGTGAGAAGTATGTTTGTTTGCGTCACTCAATGTAAAAAGCAAATCAACTAACGCTGGTCGTGTAATGCAACATCGAGTCATCAGTTAAAAATGGCGCAGAAATGGCAGTAGAAAGGAAAAAATAATTACCGCAGCTTCCCAGTCGACTGTATTTTGTGGCCTGCTTCAGCCGGCGACCCAGCATGTTTTGTTGGCTGCTGAGTTTCAGGTAGTGGCGGCAAGAACAACTGGGATTGTTCAAGATCTGGTAGGCCAGAATAAATTCGCCCCGTTGACTGCGGTAAGTTCCACTGCACACGCATAGGTCTTTCGTTTGCAAAGTTATGGTGGGTTGTATAATCCCTATAGTTTTTCGTTGTCATTCGCTGTGGACTTTACAGTGCAATCTAATCGCGTTTTAACCAGGGTTGCTAGGACCTAATCGTGTACTCTACGACGTGTCTCACATGTTCCTTAAATTTTAGGGGGAATATGGAAGGGGCAAACCTTTCGAACGCCTTCCGCAAGGAACCAAATTGTTGGTTCGAAGGTTTGAAATCTTTAAAGGTCTGTGTCGAACAGTTGACGCCGCCTTGCATCACCACCCCATGTTCGCGCTCCTGTGAGGTGGTTTTCAACATATGGTCTCCAAGCTTATATTCGTAAGTTATTTTGTGGCGTACATGTAGGGTTTGCACTTATCCGCTCTAAAGGGAAATGCATTTGACGTTGATCATCGGAATGCGCGTGCTAAGTATCGGCTTAGCATATCACGCTCTTCCTGACTGTTGATAGCTTTCCATATCTTGATTCCATCGCAAATTGCAGGAACTTTGAATCGATGACACTCGCGAGCTGGTTAATAATGAGCACGAACAAGCGCAACCTATTGCGGAACATCGCAGTTACCATCAATGAGCTGAGTGTTTTAGCCAAGAACGCAAACCTGAAGCGACCGATGTAAAATGAAGTTTCCGATCTGTGTTAGAAGAGAGTTCCCAATTTCGTAGGCTTAAAGCTTTCGTAGATGTACGCCGTGATCCAATCGGTCGAAAGCTCTATAAAACTCGAGTGAGACGACATTAAAGACCGTCTAACTTTCGGCTATCTTGGTCTAACCGCCAAGCGCAATCGGCAGATTGGTAGTGCATGACCGATGTTGACTGATTGTGTGCTGTGCCGATACTATGATGTTTAACCTTTCATAACAGCTCATTAAAGCCTCAGCTATGATAGATTACATCATTTTTGAGAGCACCGGGATGTAAATGACTTGGTGATGGTTTGCGTGCTCTGAACGGTTAAAACCCATGAAAATCGGGATAGTGATACCGTGCTTCCACATGTTGGGGACATGCTGTTCATCTAGCCGTCGGAAAAATGGGGGCGATGACTCATCTTTCCTCGTAGCTTTCAATTTATTTGTGTTTCGTGTGCGTTCTGTTAATATTGTGATGAACTACGAGTGCGCAACGATAGCGGCTATCTTAACTTGGTCGCCGAATTAAAAGTGACGTGGTTAAACACTGACATTTGGGGGAATTATAAAGAAAAGTGGCATGCTGGTAGCGCGTCATAATATTGGAGCATATTGTAGTCCAAAAACGTTGGCTGCATCCTCTGCGGTTTGAGCACACTCCTCTGCTGATATCAGTAAGGGAACACTACGCTTCGAATTTCTGTACTGAGGCTTGTTGCTAGCACCAAGCCTTTCCAATTTGCTTTGCTGGTGTACAGATTTGTCCTCATGGACAAGTATAGTACAGCGCGAACGATACACTATATATTTGCGCCAGTTGTAGGTCTAGGGTTAGCTGTGTACATATGCCAAGCTGCATGATTTACTGTCAGGTGATATCGGTTCTGCTCGGAATGAATGATTGTGATCTTACAGGAGGAGGGGGCCTTTTTACCGATATGGATTAAATCAGATTCTTGAACGTCCCAGCAAACGCCATCCAAGCACTATCAATGGAACAAACTTCAGGAAATTCCCGGTTGGCATCTCTAGCAATTTGCGTTAGTAAATCATAGTATGTGAATTTGCAAACAAGTTACTATGTTCTTTTGAAGCTTCCGCATCAAACATATAGTCGTAAAGTAATGATATATAGTCAAATTTGACCAAGAGGGCTCTAGCTTTGGTTTCTCAAACATGAGCTCTTTGTTCGTGAGCGCGAATACAAGAAGGGATGGTTTATTTTCCGTTCTGAATCAGGTGGGCGAACTGACGCAGCTAAAGGGCAGCACGCTTGCAATTTACTGTTGCATGTCGGCCTTGAATTGCAAGTTTGGTGATGCCGGAACCTATAAATTGACAACATTGAAGTGTCCTGAGGTAAAAACATGACTGCAACGTCGTGGTAGAACCCTTCCCAAGCCTAATGTCAGGCGGGTGTCCATCTTTAGTGTGGATTTGGGGGACGGTAAACTACTGTCACCAAGCGTGTAGTTACTTCTTATTTGTAAACTGGGTCATATTGAGTCTATGATCAGCGTTTCTGGATCACCCACTGGTTCGCAGTGCGTTAGTTTCAGATAAGGAACAAATAATGTACTGCGACTTCGATGTCGGAAAATTGTGAGTACACCCAATTTTCAAGCATGAATATTAGGTCTCCGGTATATAATGATTCACGTAGCTGCAGTTCGGAAGCTTGTTCAAGAGATCTTGTGTTGTTGGTATACATGCAGAAAAGCCTCTCGAGAATGCTTCGTCAAAGCTGCAAGATCTTCGAGCTTTTATATATTCGAAAAGACGAAACGGATGTTTAGTGCATTTTCGGATGTGCAGTGGATGTCTGCCTAACTGAATGCGACCGTGACGAATCTTCAATGAAATTCATTTTAATTCCTACATTACACTGCATTAGGTTTTGAGCCGTCTAATTGTAGGTTGTGCATCAACAGCCACAGAATGCAGTAAAAGTTGAATCCATGACCAAATTACCTACTAAAACAACTGGTGCTGATTAAGAAGTTTTGGGATGATCGAAAACTTGGGCTAATTATGATGAACCAAACCTACAATGGTTAGGATTTGCCAGTTAGACGGACCGGGAGAAAGACAGCTGTTCCGGTATAAGTCTTAGTAAGCAGTTAGTTGGCAACTGCACTGAGTCCATCAGACATTTGTTAAACTTTGGTGTCAAGATGTCTGGCTTTCGGTTGAGATAAATAAAACTACTACTATTTACTCCGATGTTTCACTCCGGCACCCAGAAGTGAAGTTGACTGTTGAAGTCAGGACCCTTGTACAAACTGTCGGTTTTCCCATTCAGCATAATTTAATTAGGCTAGTTTTTTAAATCCGGCTGTCGCATTGTATTCAAGCGCATTTTCGTATGGTACGACAAATGGACCATTGATAATATAGACGTAAGTGTCATATATTAACCAGTACCATGCAAATCAATGGTGTAAGTTTCCTTCTATCCAGTAGACATTTTTCAGCGCAAAGCCGAACGCAGCTTACTTAGTAGTAGCTTATCCAATCTTCCTTAATCTAAGGCGTATATTTCCTGCCAACACGACCTTCTTAGGCTTATCTGCAGTTCAGGGTTACTTATTAATTAATGAGCACTGGAGTAGAGCAATGGTATATTTGACTGCGTTGTTGATTTTGCTCACTGTTCATTTGGAATATATCAATTGTGTTACATGTTTTTCAACTAAAGCGGACAAATCGTTGCCAGTCGACTTACTAGCATGTTGCGTTCGGGTAATGGGAGATGTTTTAAGTTATGAATCGGGTGCATTTTGGAGGCAGCTGAGCAAGCGAATATAGAATGACACGTCCTTTGAACCCAAATATACGCCTTACTAGCCAACCCGCTGGGTGGAAATACAAAACGATATCCCAATAGATAAATGGCGATATGCAGTATCGTACAATTCTCTACTTTTATCGCATTCTTATGGAAACGACGATTTTCACACTTGATTCCTTGTTTTAATTAACTTTAAGGGGTCCCAGTGTATATCAGTTGGATAAAACAGTCATGGACATATAAATACTCTGCGTAATGAATCGACAATTTAAACAAGGAATTGATGAACATATGAACAAGAAGACTGTCATGTTTATTTTTTGTAAACAAATGTGTGCTAATATTACTCTTCTTTCGTTGTGCATGATGTGCGACATGTCATAGCATGGAAAATTGCCAGTTCAACTGTGATATCCAATTAGCATATCAACCGATGGTCTTTTCCAAATAATTGAAGCAGGAATCAATAGCTAGATCAACCTATTGTAATATGTTATTAGGAGGAACAGCATTCTAAGACCAGTATAATTTGCAATCTGTCCGGAACAACCGGAAACAGTAAACGTGTTCAAAAATACCATCAGTTGATTGCATTATTTAACGATTTAGAAGTGTATGCTGGCTGTTTATCAGATACACTCCAACGCTGCTCATTTACATGAGTTTCCGAAAACTGTAAATACTCCACTTGAAATCTGCTAATCAACTGCTCATACCGTGTTGTGTATTGGAGTTGCATGACCTGCTGATGCTAACATCTCATCGGCATTATGAACATTGTCGTTATTTCGAGCATGTGCAGTATTCCTATGCAAGTCCATGCAAACGTTATTTTGTGCCACATGTCAAACATCTTTAACTTAACTTTGAAATAGCCTAAAGAAGAAGTCTCACTAAAATCATTGCTTCTCAAGATGCTCACTTTTGCTAATGGTTAATAGCTGCTACCTTGCGGTATTTGTAATGCGTTTCCCGACTAATTGTAAGTATTTTGCAAACATCATTGTTTATAAATTGTTAGACAATACTACGCGCTAGCGAATAAATTACTGGCGAAACCAGCACAACGTAAGCTACAAACTGATAACAGAATCATTGAGCATGTCAAATTGATATTGTGAAAAACGGAAAATATTGCTTTTCTTTATCCTCCGTAGATAGAAAGGACGAATTTAGATTAAAAGTATAAATTCTGCAATGACAACACATTATTGTTTCATGCACTGGTACATCTCAGGGCAAGGAGAAAACATTTCAATAGGCTGCTTATTACATACCCATCTGTGATCACCTGGAATTACTGTTGCATAAGGAAACTTGACGGTGTCTCAAATAACGTGTCATGCAATCCCATCCCCTTTCATTGTTTCATGCTCATAACGTTTTCTGCAGGTCCGATAACCAGATCCCTAACCGTTATTTGTTAAATGGAAAGCAGGTTTAACTGCACGTTCGCTATTGCCAATGCGATAAAATATATCGTACACCAGTTGTACAGCAAATCTCAAATTATGTGGAAGCGCTTGAAGTGGAAACCAAGCTAATCGATAGGAAGTTAACCCTTTTAAGGTTTGTTTCATGTTTACAATCTGAAAGCAGCATTCACACACATTTTACACAGAACAGGACACATCAATTAGGTAGAGTGGATAGGGCTGACGGAAAAATTACGAAATTCTTGTGCTCATGCCCGAATCGGCGTATTTCTTCCAGTGCAAGCTCTCCGCGGCATCAATGAGTTTTTGACCCACCGTTAAATTTAGAGTAGCTTGAATGGCTTCCTCTATACTCGCTTTGTTGGTAAGCTGAGAATCGGGTATGTGATACAATACATTGATGCACAGCAGGCTAGAAAAGGAACAACGGTCTTGCAAAAAGGGGTAGTATACACTTACTCCTTATATTCTCCCATATTAAATCATATATATTCAATATCAGAGTATGAACCCATCCGGAATTGGGAAATATGGATACCATCTACTAAATCCTAATTCTGATTGATCACTTCGCATTGTGAGCATCACCTAATTGTTATAAATATGAGACGGCCAATGCGATTTGTATCAGAGCAAAGCCCGATCGTGTAGGGTGTGAGCAAGTCTCTTATACAACCACTTGGATAACATCTAAAAAGCAAGCACGGAAGTAAGCCATCACTCAAAGATGCCATTAACCTACATGCACGTCATCCAGTAGCCTTGGTGAGTTAATGGCATAAGCACAGGCACAAACGCTTACCTTAGTGAGTATTATCGTTAAATACATACATTGACTACACAACCAGATAATGGCTACAGGTAGTCCCCTTGCGTTGTATGGGCAAATCGAACCATGATAAAGCGCACTGCTTGGTAGCTTTAATAGCAATTCAAGTACCGGATATCCTAATAGCCAACTTCGAACGAATTTATCACCATAGTCGGCCGTAAACGACGCGTATTTCAAAATAGGACTTCCTACCGTAAAATATAGGCAACCCACTATAACCAAAGAATTTGATTAGTACTAAGGTGGATTTTCATGGCACAGGTTCACATAACTTATATTATATATTTTCGAGTATAGCTTAGGGTGTAAATTATTTTCAGTACAAAAAGGCATCGGACGACTAGTTGACTTAATAATCTAGTTGTAGTGGGCGCAAAATGTCCTGAGCACAGTGACTTTCTACCTTGTTTCCTTTTTTACTTACGGTCTTTGTGATCGGAATGAACGAGGTCCACCTCAAGTGAACCGAGGTCTCAATAGACGTGCTTGTAGCAACCCAACCACCAGCGGATTCTCCAAGTCCAACTTTGAATTGCAAACTGCTTTGATCATATAAGATACAAGACATACGGGTTTTACTGTATTTCAACGATTTTGTCGTGCATGTTATGATGCACTCAAGCGGCATTCCAAAGATATCAGAATGGGACTCACTCATAATTATACGGAAAACGAAACGCTATTGCATCTGCCTGCAGCAGGACCAACCCCATTTGTCCGATGGTAAATATTTGCCTCTTTCATCAGTTGCACTTTCGGGGGTTAGGAGCCTGGAAAATTTAATACAAAGCACCAAGAGTACTTGTGTTTGCTACATCACATTCATCTCATAAACTCCAGTCCATACCTGTACTCAACCCAGTCGTTCTTAAAATGCAAACCTCAAGCATTGAGGACGCTATAGTATAAGCTATAGCAAGCATACTTCTCTTAGTTTAAATACATGCAGTGCGACTAATGGTTAAGTAGTCACAACGAAAACTATACTGTAGACCACGAAGTTCAGTGATCTGTCACTATAATTTACACCCGTGTGCTCATCAGTAGAAAATGCTATTTAATGGTTACCACCGTCTTAAAAAAAGAACTCTTTAGTTTGAAGCGATTGTGGTTGTGCTTGTGACGGAAACTTAAAAATCAAAGAGGCTGTGTTTAAATTCATACTAATTTTAATTTAAGACACCTAATCTAGTCGATCATGACAGAATTGCCATCTTATTGAAGGGGCAAACATGCCATGTCAAGTAACAACGAATATCGAGCGCGTGCATCGTCTACTGTACTGATGATAATCATAGGTTTAGCTGCACTACAAAAATTCAACTTTTGGCTTCACGTCCTAACTGGTATGTCACCCAGTATGGGCTACCCAAGATATAGGCATACGCGGTGACTAGTTAAGACAATGTGCTCCGCATAAGTTTTAAGTGCTTTTAGAACAAGTTTAACAGGAAGGATCTCCTGATTCAGCTGATATTCATGCACAAAGTTTTGGGTTCTACAAACGATTACATAAAATGTCGAAAACTATGGTACCGCGAACCTATATTTTAAGGAATTGTGTCCCAACCGGTGTTCGGATGGCATTAGAACAAGGGCGTAATATGTTTCCCCTGCAGCACCTTATTTTATGTGACACTAACTTATGGCTGACACTTTCTAATAGGGTAGTATCCTCAACAACCATTGGGACAGCTAATAACCTAGTGGTTCATTTTTTTTTATCTCTGCTCCAGTGAACTAATGCGATAATAGAAATACACTGGACATATTTCTCTTAATTTTATATGTGTCACTGCGAATATCCACTAATTTCCGTTCTCAGTAACTTGCTTTAACAAACCTGCACTCCAGTACATTTAAGTAATGTCAGCTGGGATAAAGAGTAAATTTTAATTATGAATTATTTAAACACACGTGGTGCAATAATAGGACGAACGCAGAACTCATAACAAAATCCAACACTTTGATAATATGCTATACTATCAAAGTTTGGGTAGTATTGCGCGCATCATAAAGAACGATAAGGAAAAATTATTGGTTGACAAGTACATTGGCGTTGCTTAAATGTTCACTGTAAGCACTGATGGTGGCGCACACCCTTCTTCTGACAATATTTGCTTATAAAGTAAGCACGGAATGTTCCATTAGTAACAACGCATAGCTGATTTACTTGTAGCCAAAACCGCTACGTTAGCTACCTCGTGACTCTTTGAATTAACCGAGAAGTGTCAGTTGACCTGCGAGCACAACGAACTTAAGCTACGCACTATGGTTTCTGGTTAATAACGGTTAATAATGTGCCTACCTCCCTAATATCCATTACCTCTGCCATACTGGCTCTTTGGAGACAGTTGGTCGTTGCTGGAGGGGATGGGGTGCACGAGTATCGTGGTCGTGCTAGGCTGGAAGATTATTTCCATCTAGTGTGCAGCGGACAACGGTCAAGCCACCGCGTTCTGTGAGCTTGATTTCTCAAATACAGCCTGCTTATGTTTTCCCATGAAGCATTGTGGGCCAGATCCGTTGATGGAGCATACGTCCCTTCCACTTGCATCGCAGTCTTATTCCTTCGCGTTTGTACGAGACATGGGGTGCATGATTAGAACTGTGGATGGTGTAGCGCAAGCTACGCGTAGTCTCTCTGTCCTCGCGGAGGACACAGTCACATGGAATTATGGAACCGGATGCCACCAACTATTGCTTAGGGGTTTCACTGTCTGTCATTTTGTCAGTTAAAACCTTGGTGAAGAGATGATTATGTCACCTTTTGCTAGCAGTCTTGACACATGTATCAACGCTCGACGGACTGGCTAACTAATTTTCATTAGCAGTCAAGTACAAATTTGAAATTGGATTGCGGGGAGTATAAACAAAACTGTACTGTCATGAGTTCAGAGAGGTTTGAAAACAATCGGTTTCGTATAGTAATTTGGTAACGTTTCGCCTCTAACATAGAGGCTTCATCAGACCAGGTGAATCAGTGTGCAATTGGTGTGGGATTTTATAGCGAACAGGGGCGATAACCGCTTTACCCGAGTCTTGAGCCATGAGTCATTACAGGAAGAGTTCGGGATGTCACCTCAGGTGGTTCGATCACAGTGGGAATAGTCCAGGTGTTCCTTTGTGTGTCATGACATTGACGGATAAGCCATGGGAGCCGGTTTGCACTTTTCAATCTGATCCACGCATCGATGCTCGTCAAGCTGGTCGGCTTAAGACCGCCCGCCACGCATTAGGGATTTCTACCCCCTCCATTCTATTCACGCAGTCGTCAGATTTGGCAATTTCCACCGCCTCGGCAATCAACCGCTGAGTGGTGGATCGGATACCCTTCCTAATGACCTCTACGTTTTCGAGGTCTATCTGGTGACCCGTATCTAATGCATGCACAGCTACGGCCGAGTCTCTGATTATTGCTTGATATTCAAACTCGTTTCTTGGTAGTCTTGCAATGCGTCTCCTATGCTCAGAAATTCGTGTGCGTAATTCTCTCGCTGTTTGGCCTATGTACACATGTGCACAGTTCTTACATTTAATTTTATAAACACAGTTAGTCGTCCTATCCTTGGGAAGCGGGTCCTTCAGGTGTACCAGCGCCGAACGTAGCGTTCGACCTCGGTGAAAGATCACCCTTATATTTTCCTTGTTTAATACCCTCCGAATTGCCTCCGAAGTGCCTTCCTTGTACGGAATTCCGACCGTCCCTATCCACTCGGCTGGGGGTCTTGACTGCCGGTGTAGCACTTTATGTAATTGGCGTTTATCTAGCCGTCTTGGGTAACCACTTTCTAATAGTTTGCCCATTGCCACTTTCCGCGCAGCCTTTTTGTCCTCCTCCATTGTGCACAAGGTTTGTGCCCTGTAGAAAAGCGCTGAGGCTATCCCAGCGTAAACCTGTTTCGGATGACCCGAGGTGTAGTGGAGTACGCCATCAGTATCCGTTGGCTTGCGATATATTGTCGTCTTTAAATTTCCCCCATTCCTGTGAACCAGGCAGTCAAGAAACTGTATTGTGCCGCTACAAGATTCTAACTCAATAGTAAACTGTATTCTCTCATCAATGGAGTTTAAGTGATCAAGTAACTCGTCCTTCTTATCCCGTTTAACAAGTACAAAGGTGTCGTCTACATAACGCCACCAAACTTTGAGTGAGTTAATGTTGTTTGTTAACGCCCTGTTCTCGAATTCTTCCATATACAGGTTCGCCAGTACCGGGGATATTGGCGATCCCATGGCGAAGCCTTGTTCTTGACTGTAAAGCTTTGACTGATCTGATGAAGCCTCTATGTTAGAGGCGAAACGTTACCAAATTACTATACCAAACCGATTGTTTTCAAACCTCTCTGAACTCAAAACTGTACTGTATTTGAAACTTTATCTTGGAAGCGTTTACTTCTCACAATCGTTCAGCCATGAGCACTTTAGCTAAGTATCGTGTTGCGTTCTTTCACTTTGAAGCAAATGATGAAATGAGCTTGCTATCGGTCGAGTTGATTAAGTACGCGAGCACTAGTTATCTAGATAAGGTACATATATTTGAAACCTCTCCTTGTGTCACGTTGCTGTTTTTCAGGTACAGCAAGTTCGCATCTCCCCTATAATATTATGCATATATATTGCAACATTGCGCTGGTCCTTAATCTAAGTAGGGTAACACCTAAACCATAATTTCGCATTCGTTATACCGGATAACTCAACTGTTGCAAAAGGGAAGTTTTAAATAGCGGACTCAATAATATTGTTCTACAAAAGAAATCGCCACTGTCAGTTGTCTTATTTTATGCGCTTTTAGGTTACAGGTATAATTCCGGACGATGGTCAAAAATCCTTCCTACGCAAGCGTTAAACATACTAACTAACCTCTATTTCCATTCACACGGATTTAAGACAGAAATAAATCAAAATATTGTACATAAACGGAGATCTACATGTTTTAACAAAAATTGGTTAATAGCAAAACGTACGGCATTTTTTAACAAGAACAATTGAAAAATGCGGAGCAATCTCAGTGACGATCGTCAGCTGCCGTTAAGTACTAGTTTTTAACTCATTTCATGGAACAACTAAAAGAAGTGTAATCAATACTGTCGAACAACGCTGCAGAGTTGCGCTTCAGATGCGGACATGGGCGTTTCCCATCCTGCCTATTATTTTGCATAAACTTGGCAACCGTTCCATGAGAGTCGACGCGTGAATACAGCGCGTCTGGACAGTTATCAGAGGATAAATTAGGTTGGTTAGCGTCAACGTTTCAAGCGACTTTCCTGTTCGTAACAGGCCACAGTTTAACAACAATCGGTTGCGATCACATTATATGCCATATTGCCTTGTGACAGCTAAACGCCAACTTGATTGCCTATTGTCGACTAAAAAGCATGCTCCTCTGGCCAGTATATCCGTACAACATCAGAGCAAAGTGTGGGCTAATGGAAAACTATGAGCCAACAGCTCGCATCCCTTTGAAACAGAAAGAAAAATAATAAAAGCAGTACACCAGTCAATTTTTTAAACTAAACAGTAAACAATAAACATTGAATTTGTATGGGTTAAGAAACGTTGATTTACAACTCACGTTGGATATTTGTTGAGGATTTCGAGATAAGCATAATGATAGTAGTGATAGTACAACCGTTATTACTTCATATATGAATATAAGTACTTGTCGTTTGCTCCTCCTTAGTCCTACAAACCGCTTAGATTCACATCATCCGCAGGTAACATAAAACAATTCCTTGGTAAACTTCAGCAGTAAGATGGATACGTAATTCTAAGTGACAAATGTAAGCGATTGAGTGTGTCAATCAACTGTCTTTTAAATACTGTTAGCGTAGGTACAGATATGTTTGATTATGGGAGAGCACTCCAAGGAGGAAGGTCACTAATGGGAAAGCAATTTCTGCGGCACTCCAGACGGCTATATCGTTCTGCGAATTTCAATGAGTGTCCCCTCAGCGTTGTATTGGCGCTGAGTCACAGTAAAACGGCAAACATGATATGGGCCTCTCAGGATCAAGTGTGCCACAGTCAGGTCGCCTCGCAGTTTGCAATAGCTTCCAGTGAATACCCCCAATGGTTGCAGCTTCTCCTGGTACTAAATGTTACGCATTTCAAATACGTTCTTAAATGCATGACGTCGTGGCTACTCAGGTGCATTTAGGTGGTGTTGCAGCCATGGATGCTGGTCTTGAATCTTGTATTCGACATGGAAGCGAACATCCGCACTACGCATTTGTCGAAATTTAGAGCTGTTTATTTGTCCAAACACGCCTCGCAACAGCCCGTTGTATTGGTTCCCAGTCTTTGAAGCGTTGTCGGATTTTTCGACACTACTCACGTCAGCTTAAGCCAAGACAGCCAAGTCACGATTCGTAGCTGATTGTTGCCGTAAATTCATTCCGCGTCTGTGTAAGTAGCTGCTCTGATGTCGGAGAGAAAATACTTTGCATTTACTGATGTTGAATTACAGTAAGTTTTGGGTTAGGCCTTGATACAACGTATCTGGTACACTCTGATGCACATGCTGGCCAATCTTTTCCTGGGTTCTGCGCCAAAGCTTGACATCGTCGGCAAACATTGGAACGTTTGAAACTATTCTCTGTGCAAGATTATTAATAAAAAACCAAAACGCGTGGATTTATTATTGAACCTTGCGACACCACACAATCTACTTGTATGGTATATTACAAAGACTCCAAACTCTGACCACCAATTGCCGTTGAAGTGGAAACTTGGCAATCCAGCTTAACTCAGAATCTCCGATCCCGTAATACTGGAGCTTGGAGAGTAGTATCCGATAATCTAGGCGAGCAAAAGAGTTCGAAAAATCCAGGTAGATAACATCAAAGCCTTCTCCAGAGTCAGCTAACTCGATCCAACTACTGCGTGCAATTAGTAAGTTGTGCATGCATGCAGTAGGCGGAAACCTTGCTGCTAATTTGTGATGATTTTACATTGACGCCTATGGATTACATGAACTTGGAGAGTATGCTTAGAAAGGGTTACTGGGCGATAGTTAGAAAGATCCTATCTAAATTTACGTTTGTGAATCCGGATTATTATTCCAAGCTTCCACATAGCTGGAACTTGATTCTGGTCTACGCAGCGCTGGAAAAATTAGCGAACGATCCTGCCAGTTGACTGGCTGCTGCTTCCAGTACTTCTGGACAAATGGTGTCGACACCCGGCGAGCTGGGTTTGCGTAGAGACGCCAGGTTCCGCCATACAGCCTCCGCGGCAAAACTGATGTGGCTTAGTCCTGGCAAGGAGACGACAAAGTTTGGAAGATGGATTAGTGATAAGACCATATGAAATATAGGAGTATAATGCATCCGCAGCGCGTTTGCTGCTTCCACGGCCGTTCTTGTTGGACGTGCGGAGTAGAGAAATCCTAGCCTCACCTTTCTTAGGCTAGTGATGTGTCTGTACAAGAGCTTATGGTTTGCACTCGTTCTGGTGATAGGTGGCTTCGCTTTCTCTAAGCAGTTGAGTGCAGTGGTTAAGTTGCGCTAAGTGGTTTTCCCAAGTGTTTGACGCTGGAGCTCTTCAGTACACTCTCCATGCTAGGTTGCGTACTGTCATCCGTTTTCGAGTTCTGCTCCTAACGAAGGAATCTAACGTGCACTTATTGCTAACGCTTATTTCTGCAGCCTGCAGTCGGCTGATTGAATTTTTTGAGGAACTCTTGTTACGCGACTACCAGGGGGTTCGTCGGCAAGGAACGACCAAGTCGTAGCGCTGACCAGCTGGGCTAACCGATCGTAGTTTGTGATGGTTCGCACAATCTCATCGTTCTCCTTCCGATATTCTGCGTAGCGGACGAAATGGAAACTGATGACTGCGTGGCCACTGTGACCAAACGGGCAATCCAAAACCAACACATTAATCATATGCTCCTCGTTGGTAAGCGCAAGTTCCAGCGCAAATGACCTGTTACCTGTACTGAACTAAGTGGACAAAGTGATCTTGTAAGAAGCAGCAGTGGTTAGGAGATCTTGTAGATCAGCGTTGAATGGCTCTCCGCTAGATGCAGGAGTTCCTACCCAATGTACGTTAAAATCACCCATACTAGGTATGTGAGTATACTTTGTTGTAAGCTGCATCTTAAAACAGTCGTTAGATTGCAGTCCGTTTCGGGAGTAGAGTTAGGGGGAGAGGTCCAACAAAACAATAAGGCAAGCGTCCCTGCCTTTTAGCTGTCAACAACACCAAAGTGAGTCGGGGAATTGGAAGTCTGAATCCGCCGCAGCTTCGCACTGTAAGTCGCCTTGGTAATGCAGGATTACCCCTCCTCGTTTTGTCAGCCGATCTTTGCGGATCAGCGACAAGCCCGGTAGCGAAACTTCAGCCTCCATCATTTCCGTATACAGCCTCGTCATGTTGAGACAATGAACTCATTTTAACCGAAAGCTTGTCGATATTTAATTTGGGCCGGTTTAGTAAAAAGACCCTGATGATTCCTATACAAGCAGGCCAGTTGTACAAAATCTCTAGGAGCCCACAGATAAGTGGAAGAGTTAAGTATGGGAGAGTTTCGACAGATGGAAGGTCGGCAGTTACTCCTTTTATCGATAACATAATTATAACTCGTCTGGATGTTGATTCTGCTAAGGCTTGTCCCAATCTTTGTAGAGACCTTCGTTAGAGTCAAATTAAGCAGCAGTCGACTAACACTTCTGTACCTTCGTCGGTACGCTTGCTGGTTAAGGTGTCTTGAAGTCTGAACTATGAAAAGCTTCTGCGACCTGTAAACAAAACTCAGAAGTACGACTTTCCCGATTTTCCACCATCGATGCAAATCATACATTAATTGGTGCTCTGACTTAACCACAAGTTTTAGGATTCCAGGACAGCATTCTCTATACTTTAGTGAGAAAGGTATTCTGGTAAGCGAAAGCTCCGCATTATTATTCAAAGAATGTGTTTCACCAACGAAACGTTACTGATCTAAATCGCGCTTTCTTGTCTTTTGAAAGTCATTAGAATGATGTTCTGGCACGTCAAGTGTGAAGCTATTTTAGGCGGTCATATTTGTTTTGCCCCTCTGGTCTTTCTTTATAATTGTCGCCCGCTCCTAGCGACTTCAGGATAGATGCGTATCCCACCGGATCCTTGTTTTAGAGCGCTTGCGGACAGCAAAACTTTTTCTATGTCGTTGGAGGATTCCACTGTTACTCCAATAGTTCTGGCTCCTCCATAGTGTGGCGAGTTCGGATGACATGTAAATTGTACTAAGTTTATGAGTATCGTTCCGACACTGATCAGCAGGCACAAGGAGTTCCCCTTCTATTGATTGTCCGATAACATATCACGCATTGTAATGGCGGTAGATTCAGGGATAATTGGGTATACGACAGTCGGGACATTATCGCTGGATCCATTTTTCCTTCATCTACAAGGTAGAGTACTCGTTTGTCCTGACCTGCTGAAAAGTGTTGATTAATGATCTTTTGTCCCTCTAGTGGCATTCAGTGGTGTTTATACCAGAAGACGCCGCAACGGCGGCCTCCTCGCGGCCCTTCGTATTTATCTCTGCATATGTGACTGATGTTCCGGGGTGGCTTTGTATCGACAAGACACATGTGAGCTACATGTACCGAGGGTTGGTGTTCGGCTGCTTTATCCTTATAAATACTAGATGTCAGGTCTAGTGGAAGTTGATTAAGCATACATTTCGATTTCTGCATGATTTTCGTTACCATGAGTACTGGTTGACATTCGTAGATGCCGTCAGATTTGCTCGGCTTTCTACCAAAGTTAGAGCAGACAACGGAGATAAGGGCATGACTGATTGCGGTAAGGAAGAAGTGGACTGTGCGGAATGCTGTTGCACAGAATCCGCTACGCTTCCGTGGTTCATACTGACTTTCATTAAAGTAATATTAGCATTTATCCTCTGACCAGTTTCCGCTATTAACCGGTAGCACTTCTGAACTAAGATATGCAAACAATTAACGAGTGGGCTAGGGAAGGGCGCAGTACAGATCCAAAGTGCATCTTGGGAGCTATTTCTTTCTCTTGTACCAGGTGTTGGGACACATTTTGAATGACACCATTCTAACCAGTGCGAGCAAGCCAGACCGATTTTAACTATTCCATGACATTCTCCTAACCTACAAATGCCTTTCGCTTGGAGAATTTTCCGATTCACAATCCTGCCAGTCAACGTAACGTCGTCACCTAACCCAGTGCATGCTCATACGCTAGCATCAACCAGTTTGGCTGTGCGGAGTAATAAGCAATATATTCACCACGGCAATAAATTCATACTTAGCACCAAGGAATAGTCTAGTCAATAGCTGGAATATATTCCAGCTACTCATGTTCCGCTGAGCGCGTTTCATCATTACGGAGAAAAAAAGTTTTGACTTTCGTTAAAACAGGCTAGGCATATTCTCTCCAATCTTACCAGATGCCAGCCACATCCTTACTTTGGTGAAGGTGGTGGCGATTCGTCTCAGAAACCTGCAGGTGTGTGTTAGTATCCAATTCGTAAGTGCATTGGATTTTACTTGTCTAACTACCACCCATGTAGCTTCCAGCGATGAAAATGCATCAGCCTCATCATCAGTATTTTAGCTGAAACTGCTTAAAACATACGCAAATCGTCCACTCAGCCTCTCTTATCCTTCAGAAATACTAGAAAACTGACTTTTGTGGTTAGGTGCAATTCCAGCGATAGATCCGAATTTTGGTTTTGGACACTGACATTCTTATTGTACTGAGAAATTGTATTATCAACAAGAATAAAGCATGTCTATATTAGCTGAGGGAAGAGCGTTTTCTTATCTTAACTTATAATTGCGTAAAGTGTTTGTATTATACAGTCATGTACGTTTAATATCTCTCTGTACACATTCAACCAATACAATGATAAGTCACGTAATAAATCATCAAAAATGGAAAGTATAAAACCAATGCAAATTGCTGATATGATTGCCGAGGTTGGTTTTGGCCTGGCAAGCTTTACGCTTAAATGCAGCCAAAAAAGCTGGATGGAGAGGCAGCAGAAATATTGGTTTTAAATTTTCTAGCTTCCACGTAACAAGAAATATAGCTGCCTGGAATCATTACAAAGCTGCAGGCAAAAGGCTTATTGAGTGCCGTTTTGTGGCAGCTTGAAGGTGCGCCTGTCCATTCTGTACAAAGGGTATGCGTTTATCTTAATGCAACTTTCTTTAATAGCGGAAACGGTCGTGGAGGACCAATTTCTTGGCATGCACGGTCTACTTATTTAAAACAACTTGGAGTTTTTTCTATGTAGATTCTGAAAACGCTAAGTGTATAAAACCATGTCAAAGTGTCTGGGGAAATGGAACGTAACATCCTAAACGAATGCCGTGGTATATCGGTGGACACTGTAGAAGTACTAGTCAATAGCACTCGGCAAGTACTGCTCTGCAAACAAAACGACGGTGGTCATTTTAATGATTTACTTCGTTGGCTTTCATGACCGGTAATTTATTTTGTTGTTAGAATTGACGCTTTACATTTGTCAGCAACCTCCTACAAAGAAATCTCGCGGACCTGTGTGTTTCCACCACTGCAGGACGAAGGACGTGAACTCGGGCATCGTCACCGAATGTCGCGGTATGTTGGTAGACACTTTGCAGAAGTGCTAGCCGATAGCCTTTGGGCGAGTACTGCTCTTCAAGCAAAATGACGGTGATCATTTTGAACATCTACTTCGTTAGATTTTTCGCTTTTGAAAAGTAATTATGTGCATATATCTTTAATGCAAAACAATTGATTTCAGTACGATATTGTTGTGATGGGTAATGGTGCGAACACTTCCTCAAGGTAGAGCGGAAGCTACGAGGTAAGAGAACAAGGTGGATACGTGAGAAATGCGCGATCGCTCAATTGCCTGATATGGTGCAAACGCCGCTGTTGATGCTGACTCTAGTTTTGACGGCGGTGGACGAAACCGTTTCAGCTCAGTATGCTGCGGTACACTATTCTTGCTAGCAGGGATCAGGTACTTATTTTGTCCATATGACGTTAATCTTGTGTTTGCAGAGTAACTCTATTACGATTACAGTCATTCTGCTGCCTAGCATTGTTCTTCAATTATAAGGGAACTGTCGCTGGAAAATAGGTAGGAATTACAAGATTTTGATGTTTTCACCACTGATGGTCTTTAGATACATGAGGACTTCGCTTCAGCGGTCATATAACGCACCTGCCCGTTATGCAGAAGCGGTGCGGCATTATATCAACGTGTGTTAAGTCACGGGCGGATCGTTCGCAGAGGTTCAAAGGATTAGCATGTCCGGTCACCTTACTTGAATCACTTATATTTCCTCCAATGGGGAAATTTGAAAATAAGAGATTACAAAAACGCGTATTTCACATGAACAATTGAAGGGCAGTATTGTCCACGGATGTCTCGCCATCAACACAGAAACTTTACACAAACGTTATGGCTTTTTACATTAGGCAATCCATTCTGCGTTCTAACCAGCCCGACACCCCGTATTTATAAATCAGTAAACTTGCCCTATGGCTTGCTGTAGATTGACTCTAACTCAATCATTTGCGCCTGATCCAGCGTTTTCACGATGAACGACAATTTCTAGTCCACATGCACCCACATGCATGCACATTTATGTGACCCGGTGTGAGATTTCGAGATAGATCAAGATATGCTTTTGAACAATTGACAATCTAGTGCGCTGTGTCTCACTCAGGAAGGACTGACCCTTTGTCCCGCATTAAGGGAGTAGAGGACCAGAGTTTTGGGCAAGCCGTTTGTTATCACGCAAGTAAACTGTTATCGCTCCGCAGTACATGCAGGACGACGTATGTTCCGATTGTCTATTTGAAAATCTCAGTTTGGGTGGTGATGTTAGTGAAGCTCAACAGGGCGTCGCTAACAGTTTGGATGGCCGCACTTTTTGGTACACTAGTGTTGGTGCAGATCTTGTGTTCAAACACTCGCCTGCAACCAGCGCGATACACGTGCTTTTTTGGACTATGTTTGCAAGCTGCATTTTTGGACCAAAATATTTTGACGGTTGTAGTAACCATAACATATATCGCATAATGGGATATCCGAGTGGATTGTAGAATAATTGATTGGTTTATATACTCCAGGAATCACGAATATTTTGGGTTCTGCACACAGTTCGCTGTCACCAAATCCAGTCTATCTAGACAACATCGGACTCCACGAGTTATTTGACCAGTGATTCTGCTTCGACAATCAAAGTCGTAATAAAACATTTTGTCAGATATTTAGCGCGGTGTGAACATGGAAAATGATCGGAGGTCACTAGGCCTCAAAACTCAGCCATTGATACTAAAGGCGAACAGGAATATAAAGCGCATTGCCGAATTTTGCAAATACAGGGATTTGAAGTGCGCGTTAGATTACGAAAAATACGGTTGTCTATTTGCTTTCTAATTGTAAACCTGCTCTTCTTGAAAGCTTTGCATATTAATCGATGCGCATTTTGCTTTAAATCTCGCAGTACGAGGACAAACATGTCACACATGCTTCAGATCCTTAAGAGTAGTTTGATTTACCATAATTTATGGCGCTGCACCTTCGCATCACATCTGTGACAAGACATGTTAATAAAGGTTTATGGGTGCACACAAACGATTCCCATCAACGTGGAAAGAAGCGGCCACGTAGCAATTCATGATTACTCACACATATAGGATTTTAGGGATTAGGTTTTAATCTCGTAAGTTCTGAACTGCTAGTTCTGGTTTACTTTTGCAAGTGATCAAGTGTAAAACAACAACCGTCCATAATAGTATATTTTGCATACTTGGTGGTGCGGATAGCATATTTTTTTGATTTCGCTGTTCCTCTTGAGTCCGCTACCGTTCGTTTTATAATTTCCATGGTATTATGTTTTAATACTGGATTTGGACTGACTTTTGAGCGGTCCGCAAATATGTTTTTGAAAAGCAGTAACGTTTTAGATTATGTCGTGACATAGCGTACGCGGCACATCACACCCTTAGTGCCTTCCGCATTTTGACCCAACCTGTAGGTCGGAATTTAGTTAGCACCTGTCATATATACATAGGAAGATTCGGTGTTGAGTATCTCAGCTAAATTGTTAGTCAAATATGGTAGCGTTTCTTTTGAATTTAACCGCACGTCTGGTGTTAAACGCTTGTGGGCTTTAACTAGCCTTTAGAAGTAAAGATAACAGTAACAGTAGTTTCCTCAATTTGGGACTATACACCTTGCGGATTGATGAAACTGGAATTTTTGCCAATGGCTTTTCAAATGACATGCACAAATTTAGTGCCGACTCAGATGTATTGCGCTTGTTAATGTGACGCCATTCCTTTGGAGGAGAAACTTTGATACACGTAAAAAAGCAGACACTGATTACTCTTTGGATGTTCGAGTTGGCTCACTGTTGTTTTCATCTGTTAGAATTTCTTTACAGTGGATATACAGATATGTACTTAATTGTGTTCAGTTGTGAAGCCGACCGACCACAGTGAAACGTGCTCAGCGTCTTCATCCAAACCCAAACTCACCTCATGAATGTAAAGTTAACCGTGATCCATTAAATGCAGATGACCCGTGACTAGTCTCAGTCTTGTGGGCTCAACTGAAATAACGAGGGTAAAATAAGTTGATTTACCTTGTCTGCCGCCATCCAGCGGCTTCCACTATGTTTTTTCTTCGACTATGATTCCGTGGTTCAATCTAATTATTCTCGATTTCAGAGTATTATGTTTACCATTTTAACAGCTTGTGGGACTGCTGATGGTCACCCCAAGGTTTACCGGATGGTGCTATGCGGTCTTACGGATGTCATCCAAAATGATTGTAGGCAGGCAACCGATGTGTGCATTCACCGACTTTTATCGGTTCCGGGCCGCTATTTTCTCGAGGCCGTTATACCGATATGGTTAAATTTGATTTGCTCCCATGAGAGTAGCGAAAGCAAACACCCTCACCATTAGCCCTTCTATAGAAGTGAGATTGTAGCATTTAGGTTTCTTATTCGGACTAGAGGCAAAGGTTAAAATACAGGAGTACAATACAAGAGGGAGAGAGAGAGTTCCACTACCAGTTCGGCTATTTCTACCTGATGAGTCTAAACCAAGACGAAACCGTCGGTCGTGGAGTGCAGGGATGGAAGAGAACGACACCGAAAATTTCCACTTTGGTGACAGTTCCAGTGACCGTATTGGTCGAGACCGACTTCAAAGTCAACTGACGCAACTAGTGAGATTGCGCGTCGCAATCCAAGACACGCAGCGGGTGCGGCAAGTACCCGAAAATCTAGTTCTAGCCGCTGTGTCAAACACTGCACTATGGCCTAGTGATCATGGCGATGGCCGCCAAACAATATGCGCCGAGTTCCACTACCAGTTCGGCTATTTCTACCTGACCATTCGAAACCAAGAATAAATCGTCGGTCGTGGAGTGCAAGGATGGGAGAGAGCGACACCGAAACGCTCCGCCGTGCCCATGTTTGTTTCCTTGGGTGCACCCATAGTTTTCCCCAATGCCATATTTCGCACATAAACCATTGACGATTAGGGTGACCCGGCATGTTGGTAGCTTCAACGAAACGCTGTGAGCTTGAGCTGAATGCAAGCGGAGCTGGACATAATGACAGAGACAATATGTTTTAAAGCTTTTCGTTATCTGGTTGAGGTGAAAAAAGACAGCGATTAAGTTGGCTGAGTTGGCTGAAATGGTTATACGGAGAAATAAATCCGCAAATTAATGGTTTATGGATAGAAAAATTTAATGAAATTGTAATAACTGTATGTTGTGTTCCGTTAGAAGATGGAGAGTAATTCACTATGATGAAAAAGCTCGAACCCCATGCTTCCACATGGCCGGTGACTGTGGGACTATGTCGGCTAAAAAAGGCTTACACATGGTTTCTATCTGCGACATAGTTCTACACTTAGTGCAAACTTTTATGGAGCGATAACTGTGCTAGATTGACGGAGTATAGCCCAATCGCCAAAGAAGTGTTTTGATGTGGCTTGCCTTAACGGATTTGTTACGGTATCTTTACGCTGGCTGAATATAATACGCTTTCTCCCTATTGCTTATGTTAACTCACCGATTGAGTAATTGGCACCATTGTTTTACAAGTTGTTATTGCATGCTTGAGTTCCGATATATATCCTATATTCGACTGATGTTAGCATGATAACACACTGCGTCGCGCGCCCACGGACGAACCTTTTGACTTAGCTCCCATCTCCATGTTTTACTGATTGCTGAAGATTGCCATCCTAGATGGCCTGGCTCCGTTAGAAAGCAACCTTACTACCCTACTTGTATTTAACCAGCGACCTCGAGTTTGCCATTACTGAGGAAAATAGATTAAAGTTCCAAGACATTTACTCGTTGAGTTGAGCTTTCACTGATGCATATCCGTAAGAACGCTTGCAGTGCTTTTATGTTACCTGGCTGTGCTTCCCAGACGAAAGTGCTTACTGCAAAGAACATAGTCTCTTTATGCAACAGGAAACAGCTGAATTCTTAAAGGATATCATGACCTTATCACTCTTCTTCTATTCTTCATAAGCAGTTCGAAGTATATGTGAAGACTTTGTAAATGATATCTGAAATTGCTGATAATCGGATACGTGAGGCATCGTTGGAGGGAGAGGCTTGCAAAATTACGTCTGATCCAGCCCGTGCGTTCTTACAGTGAGAAAAGAAATATCACTCAATCAAAACGGTTCTGTCCGACTAGCTCAGCTGTTGTGGCAAACGTACCATATTGCCAGCAATTATCAGCAGACAAACCGTATTGTTATCGCTTTGGAAGTATTTCACACGAAAATGGCTTTGTCACTTTCGCGCACGTGAATTCAAGTGTGAAGCTATGGAGAGATTGGGCACTAAATCGGTTGTTGATAGTCACAGGCTACCGCATTCATCGAAAATAACACCACATCTGATTTGCATGCTGCCTATCCCACACAAAAATATGTACCGTGCATTACCGAATATAAGCCCGTTCATAGATTGCTTGTCAGTACAAGTGCAACACCAAATCTGTCCAAAGCCGTAAGCCCTACAGTAGCAGACACCCCAAAACAGCAGGCAGGGAAACTAATTTATTTCTTCAGGAATTTGACGTCATCAATACCTGCTATTACCTGAGTGTGTTCAAGCGAAGGCCGCTCTAATATTGGTCATTGGGGTTAAAGGAATGTTTTACAATCGCTGTTAATGGGTCGTAGGGTCGTCGGAATTATAACATCCACCGCACCAGACAGTGAATTGACCATATGTCGAGTCATATGAAACCGGCTGGACAACCGGGTTCAGGTGAGAGTGTATGAAGTACAAAAATTTCGGCATGGTCGGCGGTCTGATATAAATGGACCACAGTAGAGGAGTAAATGAGAGCGAAGTTTATGATGGGGGCTGCGGCACGAAATACGCAGTGCATTGCTAGGTGGATTTTGCATGTGACGTTATTTTCAAATTGCGTACAGTTTTTTGTACTCTTGTACTACGCATTTGTCGGGGTTGACAGTGATGCTATTAGCGGCCAGCCTATCGAAAAATATTTTGAGATGTTCTGCGTGCTGTTCTTCAGAGGCGCTGGCAACTAGGATATCGTCGATGTATGCATAAACGAAATTTAGACCTATAGTGACTGAATCGATGAGCCGTTGAAAGTCTGGGCTGCGTTGCGAAGACCGAACGGCATACGCAAAAATTCGAACAGCCCAAAAGGCGTGATTACGGCAGTCTTCGGTATGTCTTCCTCAGCGACTGGAATCTGGTGATACGCGCGAACCAGATCGATTTTCGAGAACACACGGGTGCCGCGCA
>OX104063.1:218690233-218711632 GCA_944474145.2 Dicrocoelium dendriticum | reverse complement strand
TTAGACTGGCTTCGTCCACGACATTGATTTTCATACGCCGATCTTGTTGAGCACCGTGCCTTCCAAGATGGGTAATTTGCCTCAATTTTACTGAGTCCTCAGCAGCGTCGTGCAGTCTGTCAATTAGATTCAGTAAAAACGACATCGTGATCATAGCGCACTTGAGGTGGTGGATGACTGTACTCCGGCGCATGAAAGGTCACGAGGTTATAACGCCTCTGGTCGGACGACCTTGAACTTGCAGGGCGAAGTATATAACTGGCCTCACGTTATTTGGCTAACAGTTGAGTTACAGAAGTGACCGACGAACACCCCTTCGTGATTTCGTTCATTGTTTTTTCTACTGGTCTTCAGAACTCAGGCTTTCATCTGCTGGGACATCAATGCGCGTTCGACACAACAAAGGCAAACAATTTATGTCAGGTGAAAATGGGCTTCTCACAGCGTTTGGACTTCGTGCCGGTGAGTTTGCACGGGTAGACCGAAGAGAGTGAGCTGAAACCTGAAAGCTGTTTGGCTTAGGTTGTTGGGTCAAACACACAGAGCTATTTGCAACGGAATGATGAAGCCTACACGTCGGCTTTACTCTTCCTGGCTGTATATATTGTTTCCGCAATTTTCATATAAAGTTTGAACGAAAACGTGCTGGTTTTACCGAAGACGATTAAACGCTCAACTAATAATCCAACACATGAAATGTACTATTTAACTTGGCACAAAACACATGTGAGGGGATTTGCAAGGAATCTTGGAACATGTGCCATATAGTGATTATTTCAACATTGTGAAGAATCAGCAAACAAGATGGCGAAAGCAAGCTCACCGAAACCAGGTGGAGAAAACACAAGTATTTTTTTCTTCGCAATCAGCCGACAATTCAGATTTGTCGACCAGCTATCCGGAAAAACAACAGACGTCCGTTTCGCCCTATTGGGACCCATCAGTGGTGCTCATCCTTCGGTCCTCTGCGGAGGATCGAACCCATGACTGCTAGTGGCTCTTGCCAACTAGCCCGCAGCTTATGCAACTGCGTCATAGAGGACGGTATCCAACAATCACGAATTGTTAACTAAATGCAATATAGCCCGATCCATCCTCCACTGGCAAACAGATGACAGCGGTTGGCCTTCAGGCGTCAGGACTTCCCGGTTACGGCAGCTATGAATCGACAGCAATTTTGGAATCCGTGAGGGCGAATTGGTATTACTTATGAGTGGAAGGATTTAATGAGTATTTTTGTTCGTCGCAATCAGCCAACAATTCAGGTATGTCGACCGGCTATCCGGAGAAGCACCAGACGGCCGGCTCGCCCTATTGGGGCTCATCAGTGGTGCGCATCCTTCGGTCCCCTGCGGAGGATCGAACCCATGACTGCTAGTGGCTCTTGCCAATTAGCCCGCAGCTTATGTAACTGCGTCGTGGAGGACGGTATCCAACCATCACGAATTGTTAACTAAATGCGATATAGGATGGGCCGGGCTATAGCGCATTTAGCTAACAATTCGTGATGGTTGGATACCGTCCTCCATGACGCAGTTGCATAAGCTGCGGGCTAGTTGGCAAGAGCCACTAGCAGTCATGGGTTCGATCCTCCGCAGAGGACCGAAGGATGCGCACCACTGATGAGCCCAAATAGGGCAAAACGGCCTTCTGGTGCTTTTCCGGATAGCTGGTCGACATACCTGAATTGTTGGCTGATTGCGACGAACAAAAATACTCACCAAATCCTTCCACTCATACGTAAAACACAAGTATTTCTAATGATAGAGTTCAGCAACCGAAATAAGACTGAATTTTACCTAACTTCACAAAATACTTTCAATGTACGAAGAAATCCTACACAATGTGATCTTGTCAACGCAGCTAACGATCTCATCGCCGAGGGTATATCACACACAGCACAATTTATCACATTCGCTAACCTCTATATTTCGGCAATGTGAGCATTGCTAGCTTATGTTGCATAGGAACCTCTAGCCCAAAACGTGGCTAGGACAAAGTGCCTAAATGTACATTGGCGACGGTTTCGATAGTTTATTAAAAGCCACTGGGTCACTATGCTGATGCGACGTAATCGCAATGGTCGCCAGCACCGAAAATGTGGCATCCCATTGACTGTCTGCAGTTACATAGAACTGCTAAAGTTGATGCTCCGTTAGAAAACATGAAAGCAAGTAGCTAGCAGTGTACATTTTTTGTGCACTAATTAGTGAATTAGTAAGACTTCTCAGACGCTTCTCTTTGTAGCGAAAAAAGGTTACATTTCTTCCGTTGGATTATTTAGATTGCGACGTCACAAGAATCTGCGAAAAAGCATCACTGGAATGGTGTTCTCAAATTTCCAAACTCGGACATTCATGCTAAGCCAATGCAATGTACCTAGCCAGCACGAGTGTGAGATGACCCGTTCAAAAAGTGTTTTGGTTACTTACGAAAAGCACCAGTGCAGTTAATTTTAAACGCAGAAGCATGAATCGTCCTGAATTCCACAGCAGAAAATCACGTCAGTAGCCACATGGATCAATGGTGTGAACGTAAAGGTTTGTCGTGTTTTGTCATTAAAAGAATTACTCGTGCGTACACGCGCTGAGTTAAAAAGTTCCATTTGTATTTTATCGCCAACTTATTCCTTTTGTATCTGCTGTATTAATATTGTGTGCTTGCTTATTTAACGGTTTTCCAGAAAACAAAGTCCTCAAATATGACGAACATTTCAACAAATCCTTGAATTCCTAAGAGGATCTGATGATACTTCATTCTACTGAATTATGGAATGAGCGAGGAAAGTTTAGTGGTCCATTATCTACCACGGTGGTGTTTAATTTATATTAATGAAGAATTTCTCAAATTAATCATACGAAACAAACTCATTAATTTAAAATCATGCTAATTCAAAGTGTTTTAATTAGAAAGTTTTCTTTGCGCACTCATCAAAATTAGCTAACATACGCTTGTACGGGAAGAGGACAATCCAACCAAACCGCCGAATTTTATGTGATTCCTCAAATATAGAAGGTAGAACTTGTAATGAAGACATTTATGGGAGAGTCTCGTTTCTTTTATTTTATCATTACGGTGGAGAGATGATTGGTTTCTTGAGAGAACGATCTTTCAGAAGACAACGTGGGTTTTGTTATATAAGAGTTATCTTATATATGTGCCGTTAAAATAAAAGCACTTTTTTACGTTGTTTGTACTGTCGCGCCTCAGGAATCCACAGCTTAGAAACGTTAGAAGCTGAGGATTTCATCATCATGACACTAAAGCTAATGGATATTCGCTTTCGTTTATCAAAAGACATTCTAAGTTATGTGCTTACCCTAAAACAATACCAAATGTAAGCAAATGTACCTTTCATTTCGGTTCTTCACAAGTGGATATCACTTACATGTTAATGAACAGAAGAATGTCGATCACATTGTGCCAAAGGTATCCGGCTGCTAGAGTGCACATACTTGCCGGGACACTTCCGTTCATAACTAAACGCCCCAAAGAGAGAATCCTGGCTCGTTCCGAGTTGTTTGTATTAAATCAATTCATCTGCACCTGCAGTGAAAGGTACGTCGGGCACACAACTAGGCTACTCTCTAAGCGAATAGTGGAACATTGTCCTGTCCTCCTAAAATATAGCGGGCTTAAGAATCTCCACAGCTCCATCCTTGAACACCAGCTTGACACTGGGCACCAGCTTCGAACTGAAGACGGATTTAAAATCGTCTATACTGTGTCAAGGCGTAGCCCCAAGGGATTTAAAAAGCGCCTGCTGGCCACCGCCGAAGCTATAATGATCAGACTATTACAACCTGAGTCATGCAAGTAAAGGACGCTAATACAAGCTCTCAGTTTGTCTTGGCTGTGTCCAGGACTCTGTCCGTATCTGACAGAAACCTGACCTAACTGTGGGCTTTGTTCCCTATCAGCCTTGAACATACTTACTTCGCTATGTTTTCGTGTGTATGCGCGGACGCGGTGTCTTAAATTCTACCACCTGACTTTATTGACAGAATTCAGAATCAGTTTCATTGACATTATTTTAAACCGTGCTGTAATCACCATCACCATTACTCTTTTAGGTTTCCCTTGTTTGTTAATCTTCCCCGTAACCGTTAATGTCTAAAAGGAATTGTCGAAAAGAGATATCTCCGCAAGTCACCTTCCGAAACAATAGATTAGCCTTCCAGTAGTTCGACTCCATAGCCACTACCAAATACACCTTCCTATATGTGAATTTAAAAAGCTTATTTTTCATATCCTTAAATAACAACAAAATTGTGACTGGTCCCTTTATCCTATACTAGTTTCATCTGGTCAGTTTTGGAAGAGAACATGGATAATAGCAATTATCTTCAGAGAAACTATAAAGTTCGGTACAAAATTAGTTAGATTTTTCACATGCTCTAGTTGTGTTTGACAGGATGTTCCACAAAGCAGCTTAGTAGACGAGGAAAATGCTAAAGTGCTGGATGTCTTAGCCCTTGGAACATGTTGCGTATCTTTTCTGTTGGGGAGCATTTGACAGGTGTTCTTGCCCAAACACTAAATTACTCAGGTGAATAAAACGAACAATGAATTTATACGGGTTAAGAAGCGTTGCTTTACAAGTTCCGTTGGATAGTTGGTGGGGATATCAACAGAACAATAATGATGATAAGGATAGTAAAATAGTTATTAATTTAAATATGATAATAAGGACTTATCGTTTGCTTCGCTGCAGTCCTGCTATCCTCTTAGATTCACAGCATCCACAGTTAACACCAAATAATTCCATGGTATACTCCAGGTGTAGGATGGAGACGTAGTGTTAAGTAACAAAGTGTAAGTGGCTGAGTGTATCGTCCAACCGTCTTTTAAATACTGTTAGCGTTGGTGCAGAGACGGCCGATTCTGGGAGAGCGTTCCACGGGTGACAGACACGAATGAAAAAGAAATTTCTGCTGCAATCTAGACGACTGTATTGTTCTGCGAGTTTTAATGAGTGGCCCCTCAGGTTTGTATGGCTACTGAGTTGCAGTAAAGGGCGGCACACATAATGCGGGCCATGCAGAATCAAGTATACCATAATCAGGTCGCCTGTTAGTCTGCGGTGACTTCCACTGAACAATCCCAGTCGTTGTAGCCTCTCCTAGTAAGAAAGATTGCGCATTCCAATTACGTTCTTAGATGCCCGGCGTTGTGGCTGCTCCGGTGCATTAAGGTCGTGTTTCAGCCATAGATACCAAGCTTGTATTGCGTATTCGACATAAGGGCGAACATGCACACTGAGCATTTGTCGAAATATGGAGCTGTTTATTTGTCCAGACGCTCGCATCAACAGCCCCACGTGCCTAATCCGGTCGTCCAGCCCTTTCCGGATTGCCTGGAGCAACCCAAGTCATCTTGAACCAGGACACCCAAGTCATGTTCGAGAGTTGATTGTTGTAGTATATTCGTTCCGAGTCGGTATGAGAAGCTGCTCTGATGTCGGATGGAAAGCACCTTGCATTTACTGACGTTGAAATGCAATAAGTTTTGGATTGACCATGTGTACACCGTACATAACTCACTTTGAGGAGCATGTTGGTCGGCGTTTGTTAGGATCCTGCGCCAGACCTTGATATCGTCGGCAAACATTAGGAAGTTTGAAGCGATTCCCTGTACAAGGTCATTAATAAACACCAAAAGCAATCGTGGACCTAGAACTGAGCCTTGCGGCACCCAACACTCGAATTGTATGTGGTCCGCTAAGCAGCTCTGAACTCTAATTGCCGTTAAAGTAGAAAGTTGGCAATCCAGCTTAAAAGAGGATCACCGATCCCGTAACGCTGCAGATTTATAGTAATATCCGATGGTCTAGACGATCGAAGGCCTTGGAAAAATCCAGGTAGATCACATCAACTCCTACTCCGGCGTCAGCTGCCACGGTCCAACAACTGCGTGCAATTAGTAAATTCGTTGTACATGACCGCTGTCGACGGAAACCGTACTGTTCAGGAATGATAAGGTTGCAGTTTTCTAGATAACACACCAGTGCATCGGCAACTATGGATTCCATGACCTTGGAGAGTATAGGAAGAAGGGTTACTGGGCGGTAGTTGGAGGGATCAGTTCCGATCCACCTTTGTGAATCGGGGTTATTATTCCAAGCTTCCTCATGGCGGGAACTTGGTTCTGGTCTAGGCGGCGCTGGAAAAACTGCGCTAAATTTTTTGCCAGTTGGCTTGTTCCTGCTCCCAATGCCTCTAGACGAATGGTGTCGACACCCGGCGAGCTGTGTTTGCGTTGATTAATCATCGTTTGCAATACAGCCTCTGCGGTAAAATTGATGTGCGATAGTCTTGGCAAGCAGAATACAAAGCTTGTTAGATCGCTTGTTGCCAAGACCCTTTGAAACGTGATGGCGTATTGCATCTGCGGCGCGTTTGCAGCTTCCATAATCGTTCTTGTTGGACCATCAGCCGTATTGATTGGAGGAAGTCCTTGCATCTCTTTCGTAGGCTATTAACGTGCTTGTACAGCAGTTTGTGTTCAGCACTGAATCTTTTGCGATACTCTACTGATAAGCGGTTTTGTCTTCTCTTAGCATTTGGGTGCAGTGGTTACGTTTTGCTAGGTATTTGTCCGAAGTTTCTGGTGCTGGAGCTACTCTGTACACTCGCCATGCTGCGTTGCGTACTGTCATCCATTTTCGAGTTATGCTCCTACCGAAAGAAACGGATTTGCACTTATTGCAAGCTTTTATCTCTGAAGCCTGTGCAATCAGCTGACTGAATTTGTTAACGAACTCGAGCCAGGCGACTTCCGTGGGTTCTTCTTCTAGGAAAAACCATGTTGTGGCGCTGACTAACTGGGCGAGTCAGTCGTAACTCGTGATGGTTCGTTCAGTCTCATCGTTATCATTCGGATATTCTTCATAGCAGACGAAGTTGAAACTGCTGACTGCGTGATTACTGCGACCCACGGCAGTCTAAAACCAACGCATCAATCATACGCTCTTCGTTGGTAAGCACAAGATCCAGCACAAATGGCCTGTTACAACTTCTGAACCGAGTAGGCAAAGTCATATGGTTAAAAATAGGAACATTATTTACTAGATCTTGTAGATCACTTTTGAATTGTTCTCCGGTCGTGGCAGGGGCTTCTAAACAATGTACGTTGTAATTACCCATGATAAGAATGTGAGTGTAGTTTTGTTGTAAAATGCACCTTAAAGCAGCCGCTAGGTGGTAATCAGTTCTGGGTGTTGAGTTAGGGGCGCGGTACACCAAGATAATAATGCAAGCGTCACTGCCTTTTAACTGCAACCGGCACCAAAGAGAGTCGGGGAACTGCGAGTCTGAATCCTCCACGGCTTTGCGCTGTAAGTCGTTTCGGTAGTACAGGATTACCCCTCCTCCTTTTGTGAGCCTGTCCTTCGGGATCAGCGACATGCCGGGTAGCGAAACTTCAGCGTCCGTCATTCCTGTTTGCAACCATGTCTCGGTGATACCAATGACATCATACGAGCCGGAAACTTGGCGATCTTTCAGTTCAGCCAGTTTGTTAGGAAGACACTGAGCATTCATATACAAGCAGGCCAGCTTCTCGGTATCTAGGAGCCCACAGAGAGGTGAAGCGGTCACGTGTGGGAGAATGCCGACCGATGGGAGGTCAGCAGTTACTTGTTTTTTTGATGGGTCAGTTATTCGGCTCAGGTGCGTCCCAACATTCTTTTAGACCTACGTCAGAGTCAATTCAACCAGCAGACAAGCTGCGCTTTTGTACATTCGTCCGTATGTTTGCTGCTTCAGTTGCTTTAATATTTGAACTGTGCAAAGTGTTCGCGACCTTTAACCGAATTTCGGAAAGAAGATGTTTCCGATTTCTCCGCCATCGATCCAAAACATCCTTTACTTGTTGCTCTGACTAAACCACAAATTTTAGGATTATTGGGCCGCATCCTCTATAATTCGGTGAGAGAGATGTCTTGGTGAGCGATAGTGCCACAACATTATTTAAAGAATGTGTTTCACGAATGAACCGCCACTGTTCTAAATCGTGCTTTCCGGTCTCTTGAAAATCGTTAGAAGGATGTTCTGGCACGCCAAGTATGAGGATTGTGTTTCTGCGGTCTTGCTTGCTGTGCCCCTCTTCGGTGTTTCGTTTTGGTTGTCGCGCGCTACAAGGGACATCAGGATAGATACATATTCCACAGGATTCGTGTTTCAGCGCGATTGCGGAGAGCAAAACCACTTCTACGTCGGTGGAGGATTCTAGATTTACTCGAATAAGTCTGAATTCTCTATAGTGTGGTGAGTTCGGATGACGAGTAATTTGTAACAAGTTTACGGGCCTGGCTTTGATACTCATCTGCATGCACAATGAGTTTCATTGGTCTTGGTCGTCTGATAACTTATCCCACAATGTGATGTCGGTAGATTCAGGAACATTTGAGCATACAACAGTCCGGGCACTGTTGTTGGAATAGGTTTTATGAGGTCGAAACTTAAGTTTGGTCAGCATGTTTGATGCTACCTTAGCAGTCAGATGTGTCAAAGGTAAAATTACTTACAACGCTCATGGTTATTTAAGGTAGTTGCATCACCGAACATGCGTTTGGTGATGACATCTGTAATTGGCCATGGCTTTGCTTTCTTAAATCCGAACACTACCGTATGGTAAACTGTAGTATTTAAGGATGGAATGATTGACGGTATTGAATAGCTTGTGTATGACAGGAACTCTAAATTTTTACATGACAGCTATACATTTTCTGGCACGGGCAATGAAAAACAAAAAATGAAACAATACCGTGTTCCAAGCTCACGAATTCACTGCCGTGTGCATATGCAGACATAAGGAACCATTTAAAAAATATTAACTTAGGCTTTGCTTTTCTGACGAGAGGTTGAACAGCTTCACGTTGCATTATTGCGAAAGGAATTGATGGTTATTTTTTGTAGCAGCAGCGCTAGCTAAAGGCTTTCTAAAACAGTGTGTCGTTGAGCTTTACAAGCTAGCTTTTTGCCCTAAGCGGTAGCGCTTGTTTGTTGAGTCCACATTTCCTGCTCTAATTTATTCGGTGTGCGACAAATTTCATAAACAATGTGAGTTGTTATGTAGACAAAATTCTGGACTCCTAACGCCCCTAATAGTTGAAACGTCGCAAAAAGTAACAGCATTTTAGTGCATAATTTCAAACACAAAATAATTTCTTTACACCATGTAAGCATTGCATATTAATAGCAGAATTCATCATGCTTCCTGGGCCAAACTACTCTCCTCCTTTTTCTCCCTATGTTCTCCAAAGTATTTTATCATGTAGGTGAGCCCACCTAATTTGCTTTCTAATTGCACCGTAGTAAGAATAGGTATCATATATATTACTGTAATTTACTTTACAACTGACTCGCTCCACACGGGTTGGGCCACTAAGCTATTCATTGTTTCTATGCGGTTGCAATTTTTTGTATTATTTTATGGTACCACAACGTCTTATTGCTCCGTTCCTACGATGTAGGTCTTCATTGCTAGGCGAGCCAGTAAGAATAACACCGATGTTGCTTGACCGTCTACTAAGTCGAGGATGCGCTTATTCGTCCACGGCTTCTTCGTCAACTGATTTTTCGATTGTGCAATTTATAATACATAGGCAAGGAAAATATTCAGTGTTGCAAATTTGCCTACCTTAGTGTATGCAGCTGCCTGTGACTTGATCTGAATTGAATATTTTCCAGATAACCTTTCTCCTTATGTTTGCGTGTTGACAACGTTGACCTACATCGAAAAACGCAAACGATACCAGGACCTATTATGTTCATATGAAGAGATTAGCTAAGTTCCAAAGCCTCCGGAATTTCTACTTGATGTCCCAAGCTATGTTGCAATTACAAATGACATTTTGAAACTACCCTCGATCACTGGTAAAATATTTCTTACCACTGTTCTCACAGACAGTTGTCACACCCATAATATTCGGTCACCAATTACCTCATAATTGTTGAGACCAACGCAGTCCCCACTCTTTATAGCATCTTATCAGTACCAACAAACTATTCGCAACAAAGGGTATTTTCAATACATGTCTGCACAATTACTTTATCAGCAAGCAAACATCGCTACCGAACCGTGGTGATGCCCGATACATTAGGCTCATCTCTAATGGTTCCTAATTATTAACCTTTCCGCAGAAGATCACTGTACAAGTAACGAGGATGATGCATGACATACCTACATCACGCATTTGCAGCCGATCTCCTTGCACATCCCCAAATAGTAAATGTCCCAGGATCTCACTAGTTTTCCGTATCAGGAACCTCCCTTCACATTTTACTCCGATGTACCGGCAACTCCCCGTATACGTCAAATGCTTGTGTTGCCAGTAACAATACTGCTTTGAAATTTGCATCGAACGTGCCACAAACGCAACAGATAAATGTGGATGAGTGAAATCTAGAAAGAAGATGTTGGTCCTCCTAGGTATCGTCGTCTATACAATGCTACCTTCTTCTTCTTTTAGAGTTAGTTTTTGGATAATATGAGCAAACAACTAACTAGGTCAAAACATTTGTACTAGAGGCTAATTATATTGAGAATCATCAGCGTACAGATAGATGTAGCAGAAAAGTATCCCTGCAGAAAACACAATACGCGTTAACTATAGTAGTTAAATCGTCATTATCTACAACTCTTCACCAATACACAATCCACAGCATAAACTGGAAACAATTTCCAAAATTCAATCGTCTGTTTGAAGTAGATTCTTCCAGTCTAGCAATATGTGCACAGTCAGGGAGCGTCTTTATACTCAGACCCATGGAAACATAGCCCTCCTTACCCACATGCCGACCGGACTCCTCATGTTCAAAAAGAGGCAGTCAAATGATTAATCAGTCAGAAATTCAGAAAACTGATCACGAAATGAATAAACAGTCTTCACAATAATCTTACAGGTGCACCGATTCATCGCTACAGCGAAGCATGCCCTGTTGATAAGGTACATACATGAGCAGCAGACGAGCATACGAATGATATGTAATGCAAACGTAAATGTCAAGACTTTGCGTCGCAGCACTAACAGCTGCCTCTGTTGGTTCAGTGAACCGGTTGACAAGGACGGTCACTCACTGCATGACCCGGTTGACAGCTGCAAATAAGTTAGCTTGTTCTTCGCTAGCTTCATGGAATCGGAGACTGACGCATAGAGGTAGAAAGGACAAAAGCTCTATAGATAATTATTATTTCCCTTTGCAGTTTACACCAGTTAATTATTCCCATTAGACCTACCTCCTTCCTGGTTGCTGTTGACATCCACTGTCTACTAAAAGTTGGGAGAGTTTGAGATTAATGTTGGAAGTTTGTGAGTAGGGTAAAGTTTGTAGAAAGTAAAAGTCACGATTAAAATTCACGCACAATAATATGCCTCGACGGGGAGTCGAACCCCGGCCCAGGAATTTCCGGTCCGCTGCTCTACATGCGTGAATTTTGTACGTGAATTTTACTCTTGACTTCTACTTTCTACAAACTTTACCCTACTCACAAACTTCCAACATTAATCTACCATCGCCCCTTGGACATTTGAAGGACAGGTACTTCCGTCCATTGGGAAGTGACGTGTGAGTGAGCTAATCTGCAACATCAGGACAGATACTGTGAGCCCATTGGCAATACGTCGCGCACCAAGCAGAAGTCATGTGTTAAAATTTGCGCACCTAATCATTAGCCCTCGGTAGCTCAGGTGGTAGAGCAGCGGACCGGAAATTCGTGGACCGGGGTTCGACTCCCCGTCGAGGCATATTATTGTGCGTGAATTTTAATCGCGACTTCTACTTTCTACAGTGTTTGAGATGTTACTGTTTCTTTTAAATGTGTTTAACATTTCTCTGGGATCAAGCTGCTTTCTAGATAAGTGTAAAACTTTGTTCATCATTCCTTGCCAATTAACGGACCATAGCAGAATAGCGGCAATTAACCAACAATTTATTATACTCCCATTTTTCACCAGTTTTTAGAATCTGTTCTTGAGATGCATGTGCTCTGTTTCTTCAACTCATTAAAGCTGTTAATAAGTCTCGGCTTGATTTCCTTGACTAGCTATAATATATCACAGCTTGTTACAATATTTTAACTACATCAAAATTTATTTAAGGCCTGCATAAATCATAATTTTATGGCTGGACATGTGAAAGTTATTTTATTTGGTGATTTATAAACAGTTACTGTTAAATTGAATGCAAGCTTTTCTCTTTATAAACTTCAACATAACATGAGGAACCAACGTTTTGACAGAATACTCCGAATTCAGTAATCACTGATGTCGATAGCTTTCTTCGGAGTCAAGTACACAATTCTATATTGGGTATGGTTATACCTGAATATTCTCTCTCAGATATTAGCCTTACGTGACTACCAAATATTTTGCGTCTAATCATCAATGATTTTATCCAAGGAATTTTGCTCAGTGTAATAATAGCCTCAGTATACGTCAACTGCACCAGTGTAGTTATTAATCATGATATTTTCCGACGACTTAAAGGTTGCCTGTAATTTCTCAAAAGCTAAACTTTAAAACATACCACACATTCGGGATGATCTTCATTTCCTTAGAACATGTTGTGAAAAGTGTTTACTAAAGTTCACAGCAGAAAAACCATCATTATACCTTGTGTTTTTGACAACCGATGGTTCTATCACACGCAACAAAGAATGTCTTTATTTAAAACTCTGTACGCAAGATCTCGGAATCAGAGCTTTCTCTACCTTTTTTTCATTTTATGAGCAGTTTGTGTACCAGATGACACAGGTAGGCTAAATTGTGGCTTAATTATCTCTTAAGTTGCAAAGAATCTCAGGCCAATTTGAACTTTTGGTATCTTAACTCATCTGATCCTGAGGTATTGCAGCATAAGTTGTGGGAGTATAAAGAGAAGCTGACAAAAAGTCTATTTAAAATCCACAACTGTCTTTTGCCGAAAGCCTATTACGCACAAGGGCTTCCAATAACTATCTGTAGCGGTGCCAGCAATGCCATCTCGATCTGCATTGGCTGCGAAGATCATAGGGTAACTTGCTACTGATTTACAATCTGATACATAACAATTCCTACTGAAATCTATTTATATTAACATGGCAACACATTTCCAATCAGAAGCTGCTTAACGAAGACTTTACTCTGAGTATAAAATGATGCAGGACAAACCGGTGGTTAAAGTTATTTCTCCTCAGATACGCCGCCCTGTGGAAACAGCTAGCAATCACAAGTAAGTTTGTGTGAGAGTTCGCAATCATTTCTTAATATGCTGGGAAACTACCTCAAAATGGACACGATTATTACAGTGTTGTTGTGGAGGAAAACGGCTACCGGTCTACTTATTATGAGTCCAGATGACATGTAATGGGTAAACAACGGGAAATTCGCTGAATTAAAGCAGTTTTCATTGTTTACAATATCCGCAAAGAGCAGCTGTGTCATAGGCTATAAGGTTCAACACAAACACGCGAGTCATATAAATTGCCAGGAATACAGAGACAAGCACACAACTGCGTATTGCTCACGCAAGAGCATTGTAATGCCGGTACAAAGCTGGTGTCGGTCAACAATGAACGGAGGCTCTCACCTGCTGTGAGGTGTATATATATTATTATTAGCATGGCCATATTAGTGTACTTGTTCAAATTAATCTTCAATGAAAGCTGGTGGAACTGATACTCTCTGACAAACAGGAATATATAATAAATTTAAGGTGTAACACAGTATTCGGTATGCATACATATGAAATGCCTCGATTATTGTTGTTCCAGAAGTTTATATATACAGTGCTTCTATTATATAACTTCGAGCGTGATAATAAACAAAACAACCAGTGGTTAAGGTTAGTTTTTCCCTTTGCATGACAAGCAAGTTTTCTCAAGTTTTTGACAAAGCAGGATGCACGTATACGAAAAGCATAAATCGCTGATCTCATGAGCGAAAGAATTTGTGCTTCTTTTAATAAACATGGCCGTTAAATTTGTCCTGTAGGACTTGTAATCCAAGGTTTGATCAAGTTTTGAGTTTATAATGACCTGTTCCACACCCAGCAATTGTAACTTAGACCTTGTTAAATACACCTTTATTACATAAGAGAAACACGTATTGCTCCCCTAACGCCATTCGATGGCTTGCGTAGATCCTAAATCAACGTGTTTTTATGTTCAACTAAACTGCTTAGGTGCGGCAGACCCTAGGAGCTTTAAGGGAAACGCTTAGACAACCAATAATTTGAATGTGAGACCACTGCACGTAAGGACTGATTTTAATTTACATTCAGGAAACGGCGAACAGCAAACCAATACAACGATTTCGCTTAATGAGTCACCTATACAGACGACGAACCGCGTCTGCAACTGCAACTCAGAAAGCATGTTGAGTACTCCAGCCTGAAATAAGATGGAATCTGTTCTGTTTTATGTAACACCGGCTACAATTAATATACCTTCCAATACAGTTTAGGAAATATTTGTATTATTTGAAAATAGAGTAGTGGTAGCAAGAGTCGAAGCATGATTTGGGGACTGCAGTGCTTCCTTTTCATTCGAAACTGGTGGTATTGTGCGTTTGAATAATTCATGATTGAAATTTCCATGCACACCACGCTCACTGCAACGGGGAAGATTTTTGTCTTTATGGATAGGTGGCACCCGGAGTTGCCTGCCACTGTGGTCTCCACGGTAACAGCTACAGGACGCCTGCAGCTACACAGGGATCATAGGTGGCTTGCGTCGCACCACCCACAGTTTCAGTCACACACCGCAGATCCGGTGTAAATCTGAAGGAATAATATCAGGTGGCATGTGGATTAGAGCCGTGTTAGATTAACGGAGTCGGTTCACATTCGTTCAACAAGCACCTCGTAAGTATTCGTGCCTAATTGGGAGCCCATGCGTACAAAACGTACATAAAGCTGTAACTTGACCGTAATCCGCTCCACCCTGATTGCATGGAACCAATCTTTGCGTCTAGCACAGCCACGAGGAGCGTGCTCCCCGTCCCCTCTAGCAAAGATTTACAGTCTCCTGGAGTAAGTATAATCTATGTCAGCCATTAGTAACCATCATTCAGCCGAGGCCTCTTTTTGAACTTTTCCATTTCCTAAGGCCCTCACCTTTGATCACCACAACTTCAGCAATCCGTAACCCCTAACAGATGCAAATCTGCGATCTTCAGTGGTCAAATTGGTATTTTTTATGGTGGCTAAATTGCAGTCTTGGTATTACTGCTGTTTCCCTTTTAAACCTCATATTTTTAACTTTCACAGATACAAGATAACAATCATTTTGCGGCAACATCAAGCCACGTGGCTGTTATTACACAAAAGATATCACTAATATTTACAATTTTCTTTACTTATCGTTGGCTTTTTACTTTATGGGATGTCAAAAGTGGAAGGTTTAGTAACTTCGTAAAAATATGTTGAGATAATAATGCGAGCCTTGATTCTGGTGACCTTAAACAAGTATGCTTAAGTCCGGCTCCAGACTTGACATCGAGAGTGGAATATCTCCTCTTGATGGGATGCTTCATATGTTTCTACATTTTGTTAAGGAAACCAGTCTGCTGAATCCCCATACAAACACGTATGTGCGTGGAAAATTAAGGAGCTAGACTCCAGGTATTTCCCACCATCAGGGGCATCAGTATATCCAAAAAGCTCCCTTATATAGTATGAATTCAGATCTTACTATTGGGTCATTCTTAAGCTCTATGAAACTTTACAGAATTTTAGATCCAACATCGCAGGGCTGTACATCAAATGGATCTAAAACCTAAAGTTGGACTGCCGTGTCAATCTGGTCATGAAACCGCTCCTTCGTTTCTTTTCGGAGTTCTTGTTTATGACTGGCATAAACAAGCAGCTGGGAATTGTAAATATTCCCGCAGTCCGATGTTATGAGCATATACTTCCAGTTTTTAAGAAAATCCATTATTGGATGTTTGCACAAAATTAGGTTACCTAATTTGCCTTGAAGAGTTTTATTTAATAAATTTTTCGAAGTCAGCAGTCAGCTAAAACACATCTGACTTAGCTACACACATTTTTCTTTCATAATCAGTTCCAGAAAGAACGTGATGACGGTGTCCCAGAGTGCAACATAACGGAGGATATAGTTTCCTATGGAGTGACATCTAACTTATGTATGCAAAAGTAAAACCGGGAAAGCTTCACTGTTCTTCTCACATAACTACTGGAAAAGACGATCTTGAAAAGGGTTCGGATTGATATTGTTAACTACTATTCTATATGTTGAAAGTGAATTGTTTAAGCGCCCTCCCACGTTCTTAGCCACTAGGTGCACTCAGTCGCACAATGAATTGTATGAGCAGAAAGCAGAATAAATTTTAGATGGGCAATGAATCTTCAATATATTCTGACCATTGCAGTAGCACCACCTGTTGCACCTGCAACCATGCTTTGCATTGTGATGGAGTTTTCAGGCAGAGAGCCATTGACTACGTCAAATATAAATTAACCCTGTGTATAAGTTTTATATATCCTGGCAAACAGCATATCTTCCATTAATACATTATCATTGAAGAATCGAAGATCTTTATTAGATAAAGTAGAATAATGTACTAGTGACTAAGGTACCTGGTATGTCCTGAGCCACTTCATCTATTTACTTAGACACAGTTGATTTGCTGAGCAAAATGTCTTAAACTGCTTCCTATAGATTCATATACAGCAGATCAGATAGTATTATTGATTCTAAAGGAAAAATAATATTTTTATCAATATGTGGACCGCACTTTTTGCAATTAAATTGCTGATTGTACAAGACGTAACTCCACTTGACACTTTGCTCTGTCAGAATCCTTTATATTTAATTTTGCTATGCTTTCGAAGCTATCTCGCAGTTTTCTAAAAAAAGTCTACAGACATTTAGCTTTCTCCCCACATCATTAATTTCTAAATGATTTCCCAATTCAACTGGTTTCATATTTTTATTTGAAAGTGTTTTGGTAAATTAAACACATAAGTCGAGTAGAGATTTGAAGTGATGCGGTAAATCCAAATGAAAGAGCGATCTTCTATGACGTATTGCCAAAACTTACTCGTTGCCGAGGAGATCATTTCAGAAATATGTCATTGCAAATTTTTGGAATGAAATGCCCCTATATTGATTTTGTTTTTATATTCTTACAGAGTTATATCATATGCATTAAATAAAATTATTCGAGAGGGCGTAAAATGTAGATAATATTCATACTTTATGGCATTAAATTTATTCTTGCTTGACCGTGAGAATATAAGAAAGTACGTTTAGGAGGCACACTTGAAACTTATTTTGGCGGTTACAATATTAAAATGTATAACTTAAGAAACACTGTTAGGGGCCACTCAAACGCATTTTCTGAGGATGGATTTGAAAATACCGTGTGTGGCTAAATTGACAGAATGCTTAACAAAAGCCAATGCAGAAAGCAAATTATACTCAGCAAATGGCAATACTCACTAGATACACATAGAGTAAAGTAATGGCAAATATTGCTAACAGATAAAATGTAGGAGAGAAGCGATAAACATGGAACAAAACTGCCAGATAATTCAAGGAACCGGCATGGGAGTGTCAACAGCGAAGCGTATAAGGCACATCAGCCATTTTCGAAATATGGCGTCAAATGCGTGCTGGCGAAGCAGTTGATGAATATAATTATAACGAGAAACATGCTTATGTACAAATTGTATTAAATATACTCACCAAAGCAACCAGATAGCCTATCGAAAGATAGTACCCTATGCGCGCAGAGTAGCCACTCGCAATCGGAAACTTGCGGGTTAACGTAAAAGCCGCCAGAAGTACAAGCTTGCTGAGACGGTAGTGTTCCAGCATTTTAAATGTCAGTTAAATGTGATTTCACACAAAAAGTATAAAACCCCTTCCTTATAACCATTAGAAATACAAACTGGTGAAACCATGCCAGCTGAGACTGGAGACGAAATACGCGTAACCAAGTATTACCGTAGTGAAACCCGAACGAGAACGACTGACCGGCATATGAGTTGTCACACAGTGGTAGAGCCCTGAAGAAAACTTTGTTAGTGTCATTGTGGCTTTGTGCCGTAACCGCCTAGTATAATGACGAGAGTTCCCTAGATTCACTGCAGCTTGCACAGTAGGTGTATCAGTCTCCTGAGTAAAGCTCATTTGGTTCACTGTGGACAGGCTTCAAATGCATGAGGACGAATCGGGTGTTAGTTACACAGTCTAAGTCGCCATGTGGTGATTGTATGTTAAAGCTCAGCCCGGCGAAATCTGCGCAAGTTTGGTGGGGCTATGCCAGCTCCGAACCAGAAAGTCGGCTCAACATGGCTTACACACTTTCGTAAACAAACACGTGCGCGCGTAACTGATTTCACTAAACTTTAGTTACAAGTGGGGATTAGGGCGCGGAGAAAAACTATTAGAAAATTATTTTTAAATATTGTTGTTATTTGTGTATCACAACCAACTTTTCATAGCACGGCGCACTATGACCCCCAAGGTTCCGACCATGGACCCCTCATGGTCCCACCTAAAATTATTTCTATCCCAGGACATTTCGCCAATCCTCTATGGCCCCAACGGGGCCATTTGGCCTTTATTGAGATTGATTGATCTAGGTGAATAGCAATAGACAGGCACGTTGTCAACATGCAAGCCAAACGCAGTCACACCGGGGATATCAAAACAGCCAACATAGAATTCGAACGAAAATAGACACGTAAGACTAACACCAAATAGAATATAAACTAAAAGGGTTGAGCAAATCAAATGAAAAGGAATACGTTCTTCCAGTTTAGAAATATGTAGTTTAAGTGTAATTCAGTGTAGCACAACTTCGGTGAAGAAGCATGCATGATGCACGCACCATTATCCCTGGCCTAAGGCACCATGAAAATAAACATAACAATATGGACAAAATAAAGATTTAGGGATAAAAATATTGATACCGTTACAACGCGAAATAAAAATGAAGTAAAAGCCCAGCGGAACCGTGAAGATTTATGGTTAGTGAGTGCTGTAGATGCCGTCTCCGTGGTAATCGAGAATTAGCATATGGTATGGATGCGGAAGACAGCGGTTTCCCGGAGGACAGAAGGACCACTAAACCAGGAGCGGACGGAATGGGAAACGGCTGCAATGAGGGGGAGCAGACGGAAGAATACTGACCTAACGGAACGAGACGAAAACGGGCACGAGCTTCGCCCAATAGTGAGTCAGAGTCAGTCAAAACGAGGAGAGCATTTGTCGAGAACCTAATAACTGGGACAAGACCCCGGAACAATCACAAGTAGAGTAATACACCCAAGGTAAAGCAATGCACGAGCGTTCGAACGACCGGATTAGTCAAAATTGGAGGCGTGGAAGCGGAGCTACGGGAACGAAAAAGACATAGAATAATTATTGCCGTACCTCAGTTTGTATGGACTTGTCGCAAGGGGA
This sequence comes from Dicrocoelium dendriticum, assembly GCA_944474145.2. NCBI lineage: Eukaryota > Metazoa > Platyhelminthes > Trematoda > Plagiorchiida > Dicrocoeliidae > Dicrocoelium > Dicrocoelium dendriticum. The sequence continues at coordinate 218,692,213 of OX104063.1, read as the reverse complement.
AGCCAGGAGAGCTGGTGCAACGGGGGAAGGGAACACGACACATTAATATAGGCCTGTGTGAGTGGCGGCATAGCTTGTGATAGCGCCAATAAAGATTGTGCTTCATTGTCGCGTCATTGTTGCTACAATGTATGTGGAACCACCAGGCAATCACTCTTGCGTTGTTCAGTATGTTATGTTACTATTTATTTTTCTCCTGGTCACCTGCTCCAGGCGCTAGCCTCTCTCGACTTAGAATTGCTCTCATCAAACTCACATGAACGACAGTGGTTACTTATAAAACAGTTTAAAGCCGAATGGATTCAACTATTCCAACAGCTATATGGACTTCCAAAAATGCACAAGAGCGGAGTGCCGCTCAGGCCCATCCTCTCGAAGACGAAACGCACCCCAACATAAATTAGCTCGCGCTGGTTGGTTAATGTGCTTTTCTCGCTAAAAGCTCAGTTTAAATCGATATGACCTCAAAGATTCCTTCGAGCTTGTCGAGGATCTCGATCAAATGAACTTGTCCGATAAGGTGATGTGTTCCGTAAGACGTGGAATCTTATTTACTAATGTGCCGCTACACCAGACCGTTGAGCTTCATCTGCGAATTAGCCGAAAGTTCCGAATGTCGGTTGCCGATTCCAGTTGGAATTCTTAAGAGAATCATTACGTCTATGCACGGAGAATGTCGATTTCCACTTCCGAAAACATACCTGTATCGCCAAATTGCTGGGGTAGCCATGGGCATGCCCACTGGGGGTCCCATACATCGGGATTTCTTCATGCTGATGATATGAACGAAGCCTCTGCGAAGAAATAGCGCGTTGCGCTAATGACAAACGTTACGTGGGACGATATATTGGTGCTCAGTTCGACAGGAAATTGCAGATCGCAGAGCTAGTGGCGCGTTTAACTCATCGGCATGTCAATTTGAGGGTTTTCCTGCGAGTCGAACAACAGAACTGTCTTCCATATTTGGTTGTTCTATCAGCGCAAGGATAACGGATTGTAAAAAGGTCTGTCTCTCGAAAGCAACGTGGTCGGACAAGTAATCTGCATTTTAGCAGCTTTTACGACCCATTCGGCACAAGCGATACGCTCGTGAAGACCTTGTTTAGTCGCGCCAGACGAATATGTTCGACCGATTGTCTAGCCGATGAAATAGAAACTAATTACCACAACACGTTAATTGCTAATGGCGACCCTCGAAACTTTATCCGAAAGCACAGCGAAATCCGTGAAAGAGAAAGTTGCTCTACCTACTGTGCCTAAGAAAAAGTTATTCTTAGAGCTGCCCTTTAAGGGTGATATTGCTTAATTGAGGACCAGCAGACGTCTGTTTGCTGCCACAAAGAGCACATTCTGTGCTGCCGACGTTGTAATTCCTTGACCGAAGACCCATTAAGCTACCGTTTGTCCCTCCACTGAAGGAAACTCACCTATTGGCGCCAACTCCCATTGCGTATATCAATTCGTAAGTAACTGCGGGATAGTGTACATAGGCCAGAACCAATAGAACACTGAGTTCCCTATAAAGGAGCACGTACCAAAATGGGTTCAATGCGGGCTTAGTCAGCAAGCAAGCCCAAATCAGACTACGTGTGGACGCAGGCCGCCAGCATCTTCCATCGGCAGGCACTTATTGACAACAGGTCATCGAATTGAGGTCAACAAGGCGTTCACAATCCCTGCTTCGCATAGCTAATTCCCGGCTCCTCCGGTTTGCCGAGGCGATTGCCATTAGTCGGATTAGGCCAGTGCTTTGTGTTCAAAAACATTATCGATCAGCCTCAGGCTGCCCCTGGTTGTAGACGAAAGACACCTTTTTCTCGCGTTTGTTTATATGATGTCTGTACCCACAAACTGTTATATAAAATTACCGGTTTTCGTTATCGGCACTGATGAGACGATACGAAATACATTCATCCGCCGAACTTCAGCTTCTAATTGTGATTTTCGAGTTACTAAATGGAACTAACTGTTTTAAATCTG
>OX104063.1:218672958-218689935 GCA_944474145.2 Dicrocoelium dendriticum | reverse complement strand
ATAACGATCTTGTGCATTAGCGTTCCTGAGCCTCGGTGGGAGTGCTGAGGCTCCTCTACGCTATTCAACGATAGTGCACGCCACAGAACTAAACATTGATGATGCCATCTCGATTGGTGAGGAAATGTTTGCAACAAAATTGCCAAGCTCATCGAACAGTTCAACAGCCAACTTAGTAAATGTACGCAACCAGCGGAATTCCATCTGCGATGCGATTGATATGTTGGTTGACCCAACTGAGCTACAAAGTGTAGTGCGTCACCCAAATAAAGTGCGCTAAGGCGAACCACGATTCCTTAGCGTAACCTTGATTTCAACTGAGGGGACAGAGATAGTCCTACTCTCAGCAGTTCATCTTCGAAACTCATCGAGCAGGATACGCATGCTAGTCAAAATTCCTTGGAAAGGACAGTCAAAAGAAAAAGTAAACAATGGCGGCCTTTCTACACACAAAGCAAAATCCGTATTTGTTTATGGTGTTCCTGAACTACTAGGTTCTCCTGAGCACGAAGCGCAAAAGTGTGACCGAAATCAGTGGTGCTACATCCGCGAAGCTCTCTCTCTCTGGACGATGTTATTGCTAAATCACTAACGAGAACTCCTTCATTTCCAAACTACAAGGGCTATGCTCCAAAGATATTGAAAGTCGTGTTACACTGTGATAGAATGACAGAAGTCCCAATGGATAAAACATTGCTCCAGCTTGCCTATTAAGATTCGGCTAAAGATAGCAAGCGCACGTCCACTAGTTATCAACACTTCATTGGAACATGCAAGTTCAGTAACATATTTACCTCCAACATCCTGCTGAGTTGTAGACAATATCGCATCAGCAACACCTGACGGGACAAAAAGACAGACGACAGAACATCTCGATCTATGATGCTCTGTGCTACCACGCAGTCTGCCTGAAATTTAAGAACCAAAGACTTACACAAGAAACGATTAGTGGCCGACCGACGTACGGTCGGCTTAAAAGTAGACAAGAATTCATTGTTCACCTACACACTTTTAACATCAAAATCAGTATCACTTTTGTATACTAATGCTTAAGGTCTTTTTAATATGTTGGCCGAACCTTGAGAACGCCAGGCAGCAAAACCGCGGGATTTCATTATGACTACGAATACCTAGTTAAGTTTTGAGAAAGCAGATTCTGTAGTCAATTTATCTGGTACATCATTGCTTCGGAATGACAGAGCTGGAAGAGGTGGTGGCGTAATTCCGTATTGCAAGACTTCCCTTCGATGTGAACTTATTGACCACCCAGAGATCCGTGCCCCAGATTTGCTTTGGGGCGGCTATGGTTACGGAACAAAGACACATGGTTAATAGCTGTGATTTACTGTCCACTAAACTCTACTTTTGAAATAGACTCTAAACTAAAGCACCTTGTTATATTTGTTTTAAGCAAGACCTACAGTCATTCTCAACGCAGGCGATATTAATGTGCACGATCCTGAAATAGCGGCAACCGATATCAGTAAGTTTAAAGCCTATGTACATGAGGTAATTTCCAGCTATCCTCTGCACAACCACGTGACCTTTCCCACCAGATTTCGAACAGCTAACAAGCAGTCGATGACTGATATTGTGCTCACCAAAGAAGAACTAACTCATAGTAGATAAAATAATTACAAGCAAACCATGTGGTCAGAGTGACGATGTGACTCTGCTGTTTAACTATGTTTGTTATGCGAAATATCCTAAAGAAGAGGACAATAAAGTATATACGGTCACTCACTACGATATGTTATCCGCGCTTGTTAAGTGGGTTTCTGAGCCGTAATCCTTCCATTGTCAAAAGAGAACGAATTCCTTTCTGACTAGCAGAAGACGTAAATACATATCCTTGAGCGAATTAGCATAGAGAGCTCACAGGGACTGCCCGAATTCCGAAACCTGGACTGCCTGTGGAACACAATGTAGCTTCTGCGTGAGTTTGATCCGCGAGAAAAGGCTGACGCATCAGCAGGACTTAATAAATAGATTCTGCACGAACTGCAAACTCTTATTCAGGTGTGTTAATAGGGCTTGTAATGTGCAACGCGGAAGTTAAGTACTGATCACGATTGACAGATGCACGCACTCAGTAACGGCAGAAGCTGATCCCTTATGATTACATTACTCACAAAATTCCCACGGAGTAACGTGCCCAACGATTATCCCTGTTTCTATTGTTCTACTATCAGCCTTATCCAATGTTAGTTTTATTGCAAAAAGTATGTCAAAGAAACTGTTGTCCCTGTGTATGCACAGCTCTCCAGGTATCAGTAATATTTGACCAAATGCTTGACAGGCAGCAGCAAGTGATCAGACTGACAGATTATAATCTATCAACGCAGTAAGGAGAACCGAATTTAAAATATGAAAGATGGGGAATCACTCCTATTCATAAGGGAGGTAGTCGCACTGACCCAAACAATTACCGTCCTATAATGCTACTCCCTGTGCTTTCCAAGCTTATGGAGTTTATCACCGCTGATGCACTCACGCATTATCTGAAAAATTACAAGAGGAAAGCACCAAAGCAACATGGCTTCCGACATAAGCGCTCATACACTACGAACCTGTTAATTGCATGCAACAACTGGACTAAAGCAGTTGATTGTGGAGCAAGAGTTAATGTCATTTACTGAGACTTCTCAAAGGCATTTGATTGTTTAGAGCACCAAATCTCCTCTGTATACTTCAGCTCCATGGCATTGGTGACCCCCCGCTGCTTGGGATAGACAATTTCATGCATGAACTTTGGTTAGAGGTGAGAGTACGGTAATCTCTGTCCGACGCAACTGAGGTGGAGTGCGGCGTACCCAAAGCTTTGGTGATCAGGCCATCTTTATTCTTACTTTTCATAAAAGCCTGGCAAAGTAAATAAGGTCGGATTTCCCACTCTTCGCGGATGATACTAAGCTATGGCGAGCAATCAAATAACCGAACGACCACGAAATGCTCCAGCGTGACCTCAACACTATTTCGAACTGGTCAGTTTTGATTACCCTACCGTTAATTATGAAAAAATGTCACGCTGTTCAATTGCGTTAACGACATGACTACGTGTATAGGCTTGGGTCACATCTAGTGCAAACAGCTTTCCAAGAAAGCAACATTTGTATGATCATTCAAAGTGAACTTAACTGTTTAATGCAATCAGAGGTAGCTGCGAAGTGAGCCAACCAGCACGTCGACTTGCTGCGGAGAGTACTCGGAAGATTCGACCCATCCATCTTCCCCATGTTGCACAATTCTTACGTGCAGCCTCACGTTGAATACACCATCCAAGCTTGGCAACCTTGTTTGAAGCGTGACTTAGAAGTGTTAGGAAAACCACAACGCAGGAACACAAAGAATGTCAAAGGCCTACGAGATATGTCCTAACATCAAAGGCTGAAGTTATTGGGAGTTTTCAGTGGCCGCTACCGAAGGCTGCGCGGCGATCTCAAGTTAGTCAAACAAATAATGTGTGACCCTAATCACGTCTGCAGCCATTTGCTATTACTCAGTCATAATACCAATCTCAGAGGTAACCTTCTTAAATTGTGTGCACATTATAACCACCTGGAATGTCGACTGAATCATTTTTCTCTTCGGGTTTGCCAACCGTGGAACTCTCTAGCAAAGTAAGCTATATTCTCCCCAAATTGGATATTTTGAAAAAGATTGGATCTTCTCCTTGACCCATATCATTTCGTTACTTAAACTGTGCAACTTCGGAATCTATTAATTATCCCTCCATACAGGATAAGCATGTTACACAAACATAAGGATGCGGGACAGAAGTGAGCATTCTCGTTTTAACGTCTTCCTTTTCTCAGCGAGTACAACAAATATAACTGTCCCCATTATGTCTTGTCGGAAGCATTAAATTTCCACTTACACTACATTTACATTTCAGCAGCGTATTTGGTAGATGAACCCTCAAACAAACAATGCACCTATCGTTTGATAATTGTGGTTTTACCCTCACCAACCTGCGGTACGTGTCAAGCAAATGCTTTTTTACGGGCCATAAATTATTGTTCATATTTCATTGTTCATTATTCCATCATTAGCCCAATGTTAGAATACGGTTCGTCTGCCTACTTTCTGATTACCTGAGGTTGGGCACAAAGATCGAACGGGTTCGACGCGTTGCTACCAGGCTCATCTCGAGTTCACGCGGCTTGGGATTTGAAAACCGTTGTGAGAAAATTGGCCTCTATAAGTAGCTCTATCGTCGGGTGCGAGTCGACCTCAATATGACATACTGTATTCTACATCTCCATGACTTCCCTAATGCTGAGACGAATGCTGCACTTTCGTGGACCATGTAGCACACGCGAACAGAGATACAAAGTTGTCGTGCCGGATGCGAAGCTAGTTTCTCATCAACTGTGCTTCGAAAGGAGAGTGGTAAATATTTGGAGAAACATCTGTGCAGCAGTTCAAATCGTCGATAGATTTATATTTTACCACTATTCGATTCACAGAACGATTTCACATTTACGATGATACATCACATTTGTGAGTCCTGAAATATCGTGAGTCAGATATTTGAAACGTTACATTATATCGATAACAAAATTCATGGCTACAATTTGTTAAGCTTTGCACCGTATTTTGAAAGCGCTGTACATAATTTATTTATATTTGTTCTATAATGCATATTCAGTATTCATTTACTTATCACAAACAGCGTAATCTCGGACAGATATGTTTAGCTCTTGTTTTCATATGCTTGAATAATTGATAACCGGGAACGTAATGGAGACTCGGTGCAGCGCAGAGGACGCAGTTTTCGGTATTTTACCGTCGCTCTCCGGCAACGTTTGTCATAGTGGATAAAGGTTGCGTGATAACTAATATGCTGAATTACAATGTATTTTGGGATAAACAAAGGATTTGTCTTTGATGTAGTGTTCGGAGAGAATGAATACAGTTAATGCACAGTTATTGCATACAATCAAAACAGCTCCGGAGAAAAATGATGCCGTTCAGCTGCTTCATAAGACACTTTTACAATTTGTCCTAGAAAATTAAATGCAGCCAGCATTATAACAGTAATCATACTTAAACCTAATTAACAAGCTGCAAGCAAAGTAATGAAGCTCTAAGGGAGGATTTGGTTTCTAGGCTGTGGACTGTACAAACAGAATGGAAGGATTGTAATATAACTACGCATACATTCACTATAAGTAAAATTAACTGCGCCGTCTTTAGTGGCTGCTGCACCGTAAGTTAAAAATAGCTGTTTCGTTAGAATGGCTTGGATTTGTGAATTTTACCAAAAGCAGTCATTTAAGAATTAAAGTTGCTTGAGTGTTGCATATGTGAAGCAGGTTTAAAATTCATTATTCTGAGTTATTTCATCATCAGCTAATGCAAGAAAAAGTCGCAGCTACAGTAAAGATTTGATGGCAATATTTGCTGATATCTGACTTACTTTTATAGTGAAATCTCTTAAATTTCTTGTTCCCCTTAAGTGCATATGTCACAATATAGTCGTATCTTGCTCTAGTAATCTGTAAACACGTGTAACGGACGTTAAATATAGAGTTTCATTCTACATATTTTGTTGTGAACTTATCCATTGTTTGGTGCAAATTCTGAGATTTTTGGTAACATATGATTGAAAGATCTTTTGTTTTTCATACATCAAAGTTCAATATTAATAGCCGTACCTTTGCTGATTCATCTAAACTTAAGCCGTCCACATTAAAATTGTTCTCATTTCTCTTATACAAAGCTAAGGAGATATTGCCACTGTCTGGGATATATCTGCATTTGGTGTTTGATTTGAGCATTACTACTGCTGTCTGCAACCACTGATTTGTGAGCTGATATTGTTACCTCTACTATTTCAAATAAAGTTTGCGGCTGTTCTATTTGACATGGATGGCTTCATAAGATTTGCATCAAGACGATTTGATCAACAATCTCTGTCGTCAAACCCTTATTTCTAATATTTGTATTAAAAAGCCCAGGTTAACACTGCTTCAGACGTTTACTTACACACATAGCCGTTACAACTGACTCATGGAACACAATTCTATTTTGCCTACTTTGGCCATCGCTTGCTGAACGCCCATCAACTTTCGCTTGTTGTCTGATTGACTGAAAGTTTGAGGCTGGTTCCCACATGATTTACAAGTATCAATAGGTATAAGAGTGTTAGCACCGTAAGTAAATGGGGCCGTGACCTTATTAATGTTAGCTACACTGGAAGTGAATATGGTTGTATCGTAATAACTGTATTTTAAAAAGTAATTTTTGGTAGGTTTTCAACTACCATCATAAATGGTCTATGATCAGTAAACAAATTTATGACTAAAATATTACTTGACTTACATAACTTTTATGCTACTAGCGTGCTGGAAATCCACCGTTTAACGTGAGTCGATATAATTTCTGTGTGTGTTGTTTTAATCACTATTTTTAAGCCGGTGATTATATGCAATACTATGCCATTACAAATAAATCAAGACACAATTCTACGGTATCATGCACGCCATCAGTTAAGCCGGAACAATTAAACTAAATCTTGGTAACCATTATATTGACAGCTAGGGTAGTAACTGAATAGAAGATTGCCAACAATATGTCATAAGTCTCTTCAATGCTGTAATTGTTGAAACCATGCAAATAAAACAATTTGGTTTAGGTGGAGTATGCCTTCTTTAGACGACTGTAGTAGAATGTGTTCACACCCCTTTTACATTGGTTTCATAACTGGTTCGGACTCGGAAAATCGAAAGCGCTGAGTAATCGAAATTCGTATGAGGACTGCGTTGTTATTACAGGGCTAGCAGTCAAAACATTAATACTGTGTACATGTAATTTCAACTTTGTGTAGCTTTACTTCCAAAAGACAAGCTGAGTTCACCACCCATGCGCGTCTACTTGGATAGCAGTTATTGGTGGCACCGGATGTAAACGCTTATTGGTGTGATAGTGTTAATGGATATTTGATGCTACTTTTTTCTATTCACTGATGAATCATTCATTTTTAGAACGAAAGGCGTTTACATACTCTCTTTATCAGCGTCTGTTCAAATCTCAGCTGCTTGTAATAAGTCAACTAAAACAGAAAATACCAGGCCTCGCATCATTTAAATAATATTCTTTAAAACATTGCACACATATCCTTGTTACGCGACAGTTTGTATGGGCGTCTGCATAATGTTGTAGTTTGTTGAAACGACCACAATGATAGCAAATGGATGGCTTGCGTCTTTACATAATTATTTCTGGAGCGGTTTTATCCCATTTTCACTGCTTTTTCTTCTGATATTTGTACATATGTTATGTAGAAATGTATGGTGACAGATGGAGAGGTGTGAGCCATGCTTTTTCCAACATTTGAAAGCATTATTAGATGTTTGCCAAAAGAAATCCTGAATTTATATGGATTGTTCATAAGAAATGCCATACGTATGAAATAGATTAAGTGTGTACTGTTCCTGTGAGCGACAAATTGTTATTAGGCTTGTGGTGGTTTGAATATTGCTTCTGTTTGATCCGAAATTGCCCAGTGGTCTTACCGATTTCAAGGCTGACATGAAATACGGGCAGGTCGTTTTCAATGTTTATGTAATCGCACTTTGGAACATCGTTTACCAACACTTCATCGACAACTCAGGTGATATGAACATTATCTATAAGTGACTGGTGCATGAATTGATCTAGAGGCCACTGCTTATTGGATGCACTAGCTGCTGCTGCGCATTGTTGTCACCTCGTTTGACCAAAAACGCCTGCAGCCTAACTGCTGATCTTTCAATAGTTATAACCACATACTACTGACTACGGTTCAGTAGCGCATGGTATTTAGATGCGGAATATTCAAATTGAGAAAGCTCAAACATCTGGGGAGTACCGTTGTATTATATTAGGTCACAAAGCACTTATCAAAGAAATTAACTTAAACTTATTGTATACGGTGCAGAAAGTTACAATTGGACCGTGAGTTATTACATCTATGAATCGACTAACCAACCAGTAGCTGCGACTTCTTTCTAAGCAGTCACTTCCATATAACTTTTCCGGAACAACTTACCACCATGCAAAAATGTGTCTCGGTGTCAAGGTAGTAGATCATTTTGAATCCATGTGGTTTTCCATAGCGTTTAGGCTGAATCTGTGTTATTCTTACCTGTTGTGTTATGCTAAAATTATTACTAAAGGAGAATACCAAGTATGATCTTTTTATGTGGACTTAGCTTGTCTATTACCATTGTGTCTATGAGGTGGCCTCCACCTAGACGTTAAAGCGGTTAGACTGAATTTTTATATTAATTTGCTAATAACACATGTAGTACATAATCAGGTTAGGGGTCTGCAAGTTTGACCCAAAACTGCATCCTTTATGACTGTTTGGAGAGCAGTGTCCCTGGAAGATTCCATCACTCCCCAGTCGTGCATGTGACGTAACGTATTCCGAGGAGTGTTGGTTTGCACGAACTAGTAAAGAGCACTGACTTTTCTGCTTTTTTCACAGAAGTAGAATTTATTATATTGTCACCGGTGGATCAAACTCATAGGTTAAGTGTGAATAGCAAGCTAATACCTAAATCTACTGAAAGCCATCGGCGAGCTTATACCACACAAACCACCGCCTATACATATGTGTAGCTTGCCAACATAGGACGAAGGAGGAAACAGTAAATAGAGGGAATGTGGAGACAAATGACGCAATTCTACATCCGGCAGCTGATTCCATTGATCGCATTCATAAAAGTTATAACACAGGAGGCACAATGATGCAGGTGACACAGGATAATGTAAAATAGGTTTTGTGTATATAATATATGCCGTATTAGCTCAGTTAGATTACTCATATTCACAGCTATTAGTAGTAAGCGTGCAAATTAAATCTGCAGGGGGACTGTTGGCATGTTCGCCGTGCTTTTCGGTCACAAAGACTTTGGCTGACATGTAACCAGCAGCGACGCTCAGTCCTTGTGAAGGATAGGCCACGCTGGTCTTATAAGGACTGTAGAGGATTTATTAGACTGTACGCAAAGCTTACTGAAAGCAGAATAACATATCGACAATTTAAGCGAATTATGCGATAAAATACGCTAAGCAAATCCTTCATACTCCGTCTTCTGTGGTATTTTGTTCTATGTGCAAAATTAAGTACGTATTGTCTTGTAGTAGTGAGTGGATTTGCAAGCAGCATTGTAAAGTTTGGTGCACAATTGCCAAAGCGTTCATTGCTCAATCATTTACATATCCTGTGATCGTGTTCACTTATACATTTCAGACTCCAATGGTCCGCAAGACTGAAAGCCTTTCGGGGTTACTTGGTAAATGCGGACCAAGTAAGATTCAACTGAATTATACGTTCTTTGTGCCATGGTTCCCTACCGGTATCTCTAAAACCTCGTGTGTAGAAAAGCGACTAAGATTCATCCAATAGGCACTAGCATTTCTTTTGGCATTTGAACTCATTGATTGTTCACAGTTTACTCATCTTTGAACTTGCATACGCCGTACGGGCTATTTTAGTGCATTCGGCTTTTTTGCCTTCAGCTGTTGATGGTTCCGAGATTTACGTTCATAGTATACAACCATTTCGCCTCAAAAATCTTAACCGAGCAACGTTACCCGCCGGCTCCGTTGCCCGGCACCTAGTCCGCTGTTAGATTTGTCAGAATCTAGACGAAGCATTCAAGGTCATCAACAGACCCAGAAACCCCAACATGTTGCGTTTTGCTGAGGCTTACGCTGTCCGGCATTTAAAGCCTAAGGTATGTAAAGAACTCGAGTTTGTAGCCAATTGTTAATTGTATTGGTGTGGAAAGACAGGCTAGCCAAAGCAACCAACCAACGATTTATTGTATTGACTTATTACTCCTAATTGTTTAAAATTTTCACCCATTGTACGTAAGCGGTTGAAGAGAATACACACCACATACTTAATTCAGAATATTGCGCAGAAGTGTTCGTTGGTTTTGCTCTGTTAAGGTTTACGCTTATAAAAGCACATCCTTTGGAGGAAAGAATATTTTGTATATGATGTGCATACAAAATGCGCCGTCCAGTACGTGCATTTGCTCCCACAGATCCGGCGTTTCCTTATTACTGTTTCCCAACGATCAGTATTAACATCTTCCAAGCAATTTTGATTGACCACTGTGAGAAACCATTGCATTTCAGGGATTCGCGTTATTGACTAACCATCAGAGATAGTGCATAAGAATTTGCTTGAAAGGTTGGTTAAAGATGCCACAAAAAGGTGCTTTATGCTCATACTTACTGCGTGCGTTGGTTGAAACAGTATTTATTCGTGTCAGACGGAGCTACTTAAAAGATTGTCAGGGTGATGAATTTGTTAATCACCAAAACGCCCCTGGTGATTGGCAACTTGAAGCCATTCCTTGAACATTTGAGTCAGGTTAGATAGCCTAAAAACGATGTTGACGGTGCTAAATAATTTGTTCGCATCTTTCAAGGTTAACTTCGTCGCAAGAAGAAAAAAACTAATGGCCTCAATTATTAAATATACGTACTGTGCTGCGGATGTGCTAGTTCTCAACAGCATCCAAATGGCATCATTTCTTTAGGAAAGGAATATGAACCCGTCTGAACAAACTCACATTACGTTTAACAATTTGCAAGTAACTGTGGAGTCAATTAGCTAAACACAATCGACAGAGCTTTGGACCCCTGAGTATAGCTATTCTTATCAAAGTGGGTTCAGGCCGAAGTTAATCACTCTCATGCAAATGTATGTGCTCGCCTAATCCGCTAGTGTCATCCACAGATAGGCATATTTTTGTGATCCCTCATCACCTTAATTCCTATTCGACGTTTAGAATCTTGATGTGTCCAACAACTTCACGTCTCATGTGATTTGCCGCAGCTGACAAGATAAGTTGGATTGTAGTAGCTTGAAGGATTTTGAAGCAATTAGTTGTCAAACCGTGGTTGCCGTGTCCCAAAAGCCGATCCTCCGGACGACAACCATGAAGGTGAATGGCTTGAATACATCCTTTAATTCATATATAACGATTTATCAGTTGTTGTATTGTAACTAAGTTGATAATGTGAGATGTATGCAACTACATTTGTCTGTCTTCATGTTGCGCGGTTCAATGGGAATCATTCGAAGAATTTAGGGTGAGTAGAAACGCAGCAATAAAAATGAATTCATCTTAAATAAAGCATACCAAATGAACTATAAAGCAATGACTCAATTAGTAAGCAAAATGTTTCCAATAGCTAAATACGCTTTTTCGCAAACACATCTAATTGAAAGAGCAATGTTTATGGCTATTGGCTGGCCTTTGCACATGTTACCGCTGGAGGTATATGCACTCATGCTTTACTCAGTGTGTTTCTTTACGGTTGTGTATTACATTGTGAGTTTGGAGATGCTACAGTTTGTTATTACCGAATGTCTAGGTAATAAACAAACTCTATTCTGCAATTGTCCTTAGTAGCTGCCTTGTTATACGACGCCGTCACAGCAATACATTTTAGTATTGAAACCGCCTTAAACACAAATGTTCGTCCGTCAATGATTAGCCTGGTTGTGGTAGTTGCCAGCACGCAGTTGTTATTCCTGATAAATTTACTTTACATTGAACAGCTGATTGCACTGTTCAGCACCATTCTTAGCACAGAAAGGAGATAGGGGGTATCTAGTAGAACCATGTTATTTGATTACGAAGGTGCAAACCAAACGTTCACAGCATGTCAAGTGTTGGTTTATTTGCAATTTTTTATTTACGTTACGCGTGGCGCTCCATACAGCAAATGTTCACCAGTAATTGGTCAACTGGCTTCTGTAGGTGCATAAACGAAAAATATATTGGCCATCCTATCCACCTGATACTGAATGTCGATTGAGTGCTGTATTTCTTTAATCAGTATCTTGATTATCGCTGAAAGCCGTCGTTGTGTCCGTGACTGACAATATTTTCGTTAGGTCTGTGGACAATTCACTAGAAAGTCGCAGTGTAAACCCATTTCTTAACTACTGAAGTCTGCGTACGATCATACTTTGATAAGAACCTGGAAGATTATGATAAAAAGTGAACCCCGCATATTGATTGTGTGCCGAACAATCTGCATCTGACGCAGTGGCTCACACGATTGCATTTCACCTTTTTCCATGTTATCGGTGAGCATGATACTGCTAAGGAGTAGTGTTTCACCATCATCCACCGCCCAACGCTGACATCTATGAAACAATGAAGCTGGTGATATCAACCCATATTTTATTGGACATTCGTAACTAAATGACTTGGTACGTGACTTGTCTAAAGTCAAGGGCGAGTCGTTGGCATCTCGGTTGCAACATAGGCAAACGTTAAGGTTACTGTATGCAGAAAGCGAATTGTTTAAAAGTCTGGTAGATGTAACACGAGAACAAACTTTGTTACTGTTCCGACCTGGAAAGACTGATGAAGGAGCTTGGTGTGAGGCATAACAGTGATGAATGACGTTTGTTCATTGTCTCGTTCAAGAGTAGTCTTAAAGACGTACTGAATCAAAATGATCAAATGTACCCAACTGTGCCTCCGTAGAATGCCATCAATATGAAGGAGAATTACTAGAGCCTCAAGATACTCGCTTCCTTGAAATACGATAACGGTAGCTGGAACAACTATGCAATCTTCAGAGTCTTTGGACTCCTAATGATGTGTAGCAAAATATTGCTGCTTCTTTCGCATATTGGACAGTAGAGAAACTCAACAGTACAACACAACAGAAAAGTGGCCAGAGAGGAAGGAGCATGCTGCAGGGCAAATGAATGTAAAGCATACACAACTTGTGCAGCCAGATCATATTTATCTCCCACCCCTGCACATCAACCTTGGTTTGATTCAAACAACCTCAAAGTCCTCAAGAGAAGGCATTTTGCGTTTCAGTGCTTAAACATATTTTCCCGAAGATCAGTGGTGCGAAGCTCAAAGAAGTTACGGTTAAAGACCTAAATTTGCCCGATAATAGCAGACAGGGCTTACGAATTTCAGTTGACTTCATTTGAGTTAGAAGCGTGAAGAACATTCAAGGTATTGTCCACAGGATTTTTGAATAGACAGAAAGCAGATACTTAAGACGCTATGCAAATAGCAATGCAGACTATCAGGCCGTTGTTGCCTAATTTCCACTCAAGATTCACTTTCTGCATATGCTACTAGATATTTTCCCTGAGAACTTGGGATCTGTTCGTGATGAACATGGCATGCGCTTTCACCAAGACAGTTCAGTCATGGAGTAGCATTACATTGGCAAGTACACGCCTTCCATGAGGGTTGACTGCTGGTATTCGCAACTTGATGCACTAGATCGTACAATGTAGGATCTCGGCGAAGTCATAATTTGCCAGCTCCAAGCTGCAGTCAGTAGTCAGGAGTGATCCTAGCAGTGATGTTTTAAACACATTTGCTACATATATACATAATGTATATGTCGCAATGCAGTACAGTTACATATAATACGAGCTAGACTATACAATGCTGAAAATAATCAATCGTTTATAGCAATTTAACCTGAGGTGCTAGGTAAGATGGGATTAGTTCTCTAGAATCTGGTGAGTGGATTATATCGGGTAGCGACTTTGGCATTTGCGTTATAGAAAATAAATATATTTATAATAAAAAGGTTATTCGCTTTGGTTCATCGCAATTATATTCCAAGTCGAACGAGCATGCTACCAATTCAGAAAAGCGCCAGACACGTGTTTCGTCCTGTTGGGGCTTGTCAGTGGATGGATGCGCACCATTAACGAGCCCCAATAAGGCGAAACGCTTGTCTGGTGCTTTTCCAGATGGGTAGCATAAATTTTCGGCTTGGAAGCTAATTGCGATGTACAGAATCGACTCATACTCAAATCCGTCTACTCATTATTAATCGAATATCTAAGCCTTACCAGTATTCAAAAATGTTGTGTGGATTCACGGCGCCGGCAAGGGAAGACCTGACCGTGACGGCCAATCAATGCCCTTTGCACGAGCAATAAGCTGCACTACAGTAGATCATGGGTCAGGCTATATCGCAGTTATGTTTCAATTCCTAATGGTCGGCTGTCTTTCCCCATTGCTCAGTGGCGTAAGCTGCTGGCTGGTTGGCGTTAGTCTCTAAAGGTCATAAGTTCCATCCTAATAGGGGACCGATGGATGTGCACCACTGAAAAGCCGCAAGAGGACGAAACGCGCGTCTGGTGCTTTTCCGGATTGGTAGCTTACCTACGCGGCTTTGAATCTAATTGTGCTGAACCAACTCGAATCATACACCAATCAGTATTAACCGTGTTATTGAAGCTTGCTACAAATGCTTTTGTCATTATAAACGCATTTTTTATCTTTTATCAATAACAATATCACTGCCAGTTTTTGGGGTTTACTGTTTCGAAAACTGAGGATAATACAAACTTAAAAAGATCCTTTCAGTTTTGTGCAGCATTACCCGACTGAAGCTTGCACAGACATAAAGCATCACCATAGAATCAATGGTCATTATTTTAATTATCGCACTGTTATATCTGCTTATAATCCAGACTTGGTGCCAAATGATTCCCATCTGTTTAGGCAACTAAAATAATAGTTTCGATGTCAACGTTTCATTAACGCTAGTGAATGGATATGGGTTATCTTCACTGTTTAGGAGGTGCAGACAAACATTACTGCGATAACACATTTCAATCGTTTGCGGAACGGTAGAACACGCATATAAAAATATCGTGGAATGTATTGAAAGATAAATACGGCCTTTACTCGCTAGAACTCGTATGTAGGTTCCTCGGAACTATCCTGGATATCGTTGAGCATCCCTGGTTTAAGAATAATCTAATGAGACATAGGTGATATGTAATAAAAGACACTTTGAATGACTTCCGTGCTCTGTTTGGGGGTATGTAATACTCGAAGGTAGCTGCCATTGCCATCTTAATGAGGCTGGACCTTTCCGTGGTGCGATGATTTGCGTGCCTCAGAGATCCATTGAGCTATGCTTGGTGGTGCTTTATTCACACCTTCAGAGCCACTCATACCAGATTGGTCAATGGTTAGTGGCTAGACAAACTCAGCCTCCTGGTCCTACAGGTTGGGGGTTGGAATGAGGGTGGCTCCTCATTTCATAAAATGGGCTCTGTAGTCTGAGCCAAAAGCTTTGGTTGAGAACCCTAATTGTTCTCCTGTCTAGGCCTAGGAAACCTGACAGTATACTGCCCACGCAATGCGATGAACCTTTCTTCAACAATTTATTGATGCGCTGGCCGTCGCAGAGGATAGGAAACGGCGCCCTATCTGCTGCATCGAGCAGGGTGGATAGGGGTATGGATGCTACTTCTCAGGCTTTCCCGTCTTCATATACCCCTACTTGCGCTTCTTCATCCTTATCGTCCCGCTCCAACTTTACTTATATCCCCCGCAATTTCAATCCCCCAATTCTTGGGCCTCCTCCAGCTTACTTCAATAGCCGCTTGTCTTCTACTTTCAAATCACACACAATCGCAGGGCCTCACTCTAATCCAGTCGATAAGTCTATGTTTAATCAAGCGGACAACGTCAGTTCATCCGTTTCCCTTTGTAGTCCTCGTGTCTCGCTAAGACTGGCATGCCGCAACGTGCGCATTTTGCTGCGGATTGGCCAACAGGCAGCACTTGCCCGAACATTGGAGACCATATCGATCGATATGTGCTGTTTATCAGAAACCCGCCTGCAAGGTTCGAGCTAAGTGCTTACCCTGAGATCCCCACAAGCGACACTGGCGGCACATTCTCATTGCGCCTATCTGGCAATGATACAGCTTCAAATGCCGGTCAAGCTGTCGTCGGCATTATTTTGAGTCCCCGGGCTGAAGCTGCCCTGATTGATTGGATCCCAGTAAACAGTAGGATGTGCGCCGTTAGATAAGCTGGTTGGTTCCGTGCTACGAAGTCGCGCGGGGACAAACGGTGCCCGTTTGTCATTGGGGCTTACGCCCCTACAAACTGCAGCACTGATTCGGTTAAAGATGATTTTTATCAGCAACTTCACGAGCTCCTTCGTTACAGAAGAAGCACTGATACTGTGGTGTTGGCAGGCGATCTAAAAGCCCAAGTCGGAAAATTGTCCTCTGGTGAGCTTCATCTGGGCGGTCAACATGGCGTAGGCCCCCGTAATGATAATGGTGAGCGATTGCTACAGCTGTGTGCAGATGCTCGCCTCTTTCTCGCGAGCACTAACTTTCGACACAGCACCCGCAGAAGCGGGCCTTGGAGGCCACCAGCCTCGCGACCGCCATGGACGCAAATCGATCATATCGCGATCAGTTACCGCTGGAGAGGCTGCGTCAAAAAATGTCGCTCGATTTGGAGCACGAGCGTGGATTCTGACCACGCACTTGTCTGTGCCGACCTCCTGGTGCGTTTCGGTGGACGTCCGCAACGTCGATGTGAACGGATTGACCCCAGCCAGCTGGCGAAGCCAGATGTTTTGAATAAGTATCAAAGCGCGCTGACATCTGGGCTGAGTAATCTCCCACTAAACACTGTCGAAGATCACTGGTCGCCTATTCGTTACGTTACTATCAGCATACGTTACTATCAGCAGGCATGTCTTCATGTGGCAAAGCAAATTGCTAAAGCAAACATGGGTCTCTACACAGTCTCTGAAACTCATGGATGTATCCCGACGGATTCCGGCTGGAAGCGAATACAATGAGGCTCGCAAAAATCTCAGGGCAAAACTACGTGCTAGCCTAAAGAAGGAACACGAAACCTGGTGGTCTCGTCGTTCATCTGAGATGGAAACAGCGGCTGCCGTTGGTAATCATCGTAAGTTATATTGTCTGATACGGGAAACAGGCAGCAGTAGACCTGGTGTTAACGAGACCATACGCGTCGAGAGTGGGCAGCCGATCCACGCCTTGCCAAAACACTTGGAGCGTTGGGCTGAACACTTTGCAAGGCAATTTAAACCAACCTGAGTTATCGCTTTCTTCTTCGGGCATTGAGCGCCCTTCTCCCGGGGCGTCTCCTTGGATCCGCCCTCACGCGCAGA
>OX104063.1:218602028-218672489 GCA_944474145.2 Dicrocoelium dendriticum | reverse complement strand
TCTGATTTGGGAAACGTGGCTGCGAAAACTTCACTTAATGACTTCAAAATTTCCCGCTAATGTGTACATCCTAATATAAAATTACTCGTTGGAAATCGGCTCAATTACTATGTTTTGGTAAACTGCACGACATATATTTGATAGTTTATGAATAACTCCAAGTATCCAAATGTTTAACAAGTCCCGTAGGATGACCAGAATAAGAGGCACGAAATGAAGAAGCAAAATTGGTGACAAAGATAAACGTTTTTGGTGGGTTCACTATATTGTTGCTACAAGGCATGTGTGCAAGTGTCTAACTCCGATTGCGCGAGGTAATGCACCCTTAGTTATGTCATACATTCTCCTGATAAACCCGGGCGGTTTTTACTGCAGGCTGGTTAGGACAACAGCAGAGATTTTTAATAATACGTATAGTATGTGAGGAGAAGCACAAAATATATGTGTAGGTGCATTATTTAACGGCATAGATATTTTGGGCGACATTATTTTTTTTTGGCGAATTGCATGGCTATATGGAAAAGATAACCCCTCAGTTTGGTGTTGTTATTTAATTTCAGTTGGTGGTAGAAAACCTGCTTGGTGTTCCTCAGTTTCTGATAGACATTACTAGATCGCCGCTTAGACTCTCTATGCTTGCAGGGTTTTTTGCTTTAATTAACATGTAAGGCGGAAGATTACTTTAACAGGCCTAGTGGCTGTTTGTTGCGTATTTTTGTTCGCTAGAAAAACTTGCTTTTGGTCAATGATAACATTCGTAATATTCAAGGTTATGCTACTTTTTGGTTCAGTTGGTTGCAAAGAAAGAAAATACTGAACGTTGAGCGAACAGATAACATTGCACTGGGCTTCTGACATGAATTTCCCAGTTAAATTATCCTTGAAAACTTTAAAATAGTAATCGTAGTTTTTTGATAAACGGCTGACTATATTCTCCCTAGCTATTCGTCTGCTTATAGAACCAAACTTGCTCAATCACGCAAACAACATTCATTTAAAAATGACAAAGGAAACTTACATACCAATACAGCCAATAGGGATGCATGCAGGCAGTAACGAATTTAAAAAATTTATCATGTGTACTTAAACTGCTTGCATCTGAAATCATAAGAATAAACATACTTCCTAATAAACCAGTTATCTTGCTGGCATGTGTAGAAACAAAAATATCTTTATGATAAAGCAGCAACTTTTAACAAGCACAAGATGATTCAGGTGCAAGTTGTATAGTAGTTGCGAAATTTGAAGAAAATTAGAGGATTATTGACCGAAGAACTGAAACTATTAATTTAAAGGATATGGAAGCGTCAACATGAGTACACTGGGAAGACGGTTGTAAAACAAGTGCATTTAAACTGTGTAATGAGTCGGAACTACTCCGATAATGAAAGCTACATCCGTGAAACAAGAGGAATTCGTCCAAGTATTTGGTGCTAACGAGCAGAGATCATTAAGCATGATTTTCACAATAACATATCGGGATGTTATCTCTTCGAGAAATACTAGAGTCAGCCGGAAGCAGAATCTACATTTTGCACTTCAGCATGGTAATGTGAGTTTGTAGCATAGTCACTCATCAATATGCATCCTACTGGGAGGAAGCCGCCCTCCGGTAACAAAATAAGTATCCTGGATATGTGACGAATGCCGAGAGCAAATGAATCTTCGATGAACAGGCGTCTGCTAATCCTGAAATATATATCATTTACGGTAAATGCGGGGGAATTTACAAGCATTTTCTGAGGTGTGAATCGCTACGTGGGTAAAACAAAATGCTCCTAAGTTCGATATATAAAGAATCGAGTGATCCGTTTCGTACTTTATCAATTTAATCGTTTTCCAATTATTTTTAATTCACTTAGTCCAGTGGTGTTCAACTAGTGCTATCCTGTGTGGAAGAAAGTCAAAGCTTGTCCCTCTTAGATTAGTTCCACTGCCCTTATCAGCGCATCAGAATTAGGAAATATGTGACCGCAGTTGAAAGTTTACAGTTTGGGCGACAGATGAAAGAACGATGTATTCAGATTTGGTGAAAATGCAGTGTGTGATAACAATGACATTCAACAAACGTCTGCTTCAGACGGATCAGGTGCGAAGTTTGGACAAATGCATTTTCCTGTATCTTGCCTTCTAATACAAGCTTCCTTCTCCGTTTTATATGACTGCTTGTTTACTTTTGATTACTTCTAAAGCGCAATTCTCATTTGCCGCGGTTTGACCCCGCAGAAGAATTCTATAATGATTATATACGCATTTCCTCGGTGGACGAAGAGCATCACTTTCCGCGCGGACTGCACTTGACTGAAAATCGTAAGGGAGGAGAAACACTGTGTTTTAATTATTTACTTTGAACATTTGACGTAGATTCAATGTGTTAAATCCCAGTTTCTTGACGAATTACCGGACTTTAGCAAAGCATTTGTGATTTGCTTTGAGCGGGTCAAAAGTTACCACGAATACTAAAGTCGGTTAAATTACTGATCAGGTTTAAATATTCTTAGCACCTATCTTACAGTCAGCTTTCTCCTTCACAATATATTCTTTAAAACAGCATGTAGTTTCAACCAGTTGGGCATCATTAGCAGAGTGCTTCAGTCGGATCCGTCAGGGTTTGGAAACTTAACTATGAGCGGCTGGCACCGCCAGTCAACAGTTTATGTCGCGGGGCAACGAGGGAGAATTTCGGATTGTCATGGGTTCGAATCTTAACGGATCCCATATATGCACATTACTTATGACGCACATCGTATCGAAAAAGCAATATAATGCTTTTCCGGACATGTGGACAAATCTCGGCTGTGGAACCTGCTACGGCGAATTCTCAAGTAATTACATAAATTATCCTACTCATGAGTACATGAAAACAGCATGCACTGAGTCATAACTGAGGCCCACATTCATGGCCAACTGGGAAATGGATAACTTTCTACCACTCAATCTCATCCGGTGAATTGATTCCACGTGATCGTCAGACGACCACGGTTGTGGGTGGTTGGACCAAATGTCATTGCCACCTCTCCTTCCATCTCCTCTACTTAACAGAATAATATGAAACTGAAACCAAAGCAATTGTCTGGAAAAATATCAAAATGTATGTCATTGTGTGCCATGCCATTCTATATTAACTAATTTTTCAAAAACCGCCTTTTAAATGTGTCCTAATTTAGAAATTGAACAACGTAGTTTATTTGATTTTGTCCAATTTTGGAAATTTAACAACCTAGGTTATTTTATTGTGACATCAACTGAAAACTAACAAAGATAAAATATCTTGAGACTAGGCACTAATAATGCTAGGCTAAAATATTTTATAAAATTTTCTTACTATTTTTTCACTGCACTTACATCCTGGTCATGCCGAAAACATGATAACACCTCCTTGCAGTATTTGTGAGCAAGCTGATAAGCACTATCTAATACCCAGTGTGTCATACTTCATACGCAAGGCGACCTTCCTAATACATTGCAGCACGCATTTAAATTATGTGTCTAGAGATGCTTCTTAAGCTTATAAAACAAGTAAAATGGAGTCCGTATGTTTAACGCAAATCAGATATCGCTAGAATAATGGCCAGAATTTTATGAGTTACGATAATTTCCGAACAATAATAAAGCAAAATTGTAACTGTAGTTATTGAAGTGGTAAAGTGTAACTAGTAGCAAGCAGATGAAACAAGCTTTCTGGACCGTAATCTAACAAGGAGAAAAGTTTGAAAGGAACGAATGTTATCCGGTTTTGGACGTACAGTTAGAGACACAAGGAACGTAGTTTGTAAGGCTTGAGCAAATGAAGAAAGTGAGAGGGTGAATGTATGACAAGGAACTGCCCTTATTATTCAATGTGTCAACAAAAATATACCATCCGCCCGTTTGCAATCTGACGGCACAGCTTCTTCAAAATTCCTCAACGATTACGACCGTTATGGACACCTACAACAGCGTCGCAGTTGGTCGCATACATTCGCTGGGATGATTGGGATTTGCAGTCATAGACATGTTCTTTGGTTGTGACCAGCTTTTTCAATTGTTTCAAAAGAGTAACAAATTTGCTACCATTTGTGTGGCTATTAAGCAATTACCGTGTAAATAAAGATCATGATCCCTGCGAAATCTTCTAACGGCAGCGTTATCTGCCTTACTGCAACTTCGCCCGTCGAATAATCTCACGGTTCATTAATTTCAGAGTTGTGGACAACTGCTTGTCCACAAATCACACAGAATTGATGACTTTTCCATCGGTTCCGAATAAGTACAATCATCTATATTACAAATACAGATGAAGGCCCAGTGATTGTGAATGTGTTTCTAAGCAGCGAAATACGTTTGCTTTCGCCATATTCGATGGGACTTCTCTTTAAGAAGCAGTGGCTTGAGTTGCAGTGGAGTAACCATTCTACAGTGGAAAGCTGTTGTACTACGTTTGTGAAATCAAATTCCATGAGCGCCGCCACATTTTCAGGAAAGGCGAGTGCCCTTTTAAGACAGTGAGCTGATGCATACCTTCGAGCATTCTTCATGTTGCCATTAGCGACACAGAGAGATCACTGAGATTTTACTATAAACGTCAGCGAGAAACCAGTTGAAAGTGTTACAATCCAGATGGAGTTTTTATTTACATGTGCAGGATGCGGACGAGGATGAAGGATGATGCACCCGAGAATGCTTCGTCATGTTTTCAGCCAAACTAATGCCGACTGATTTTGTTAGTTTATGGAAAGCAATTCAAAGAAATGCCATCATCTCTGGTTTATATTTGTGCTGAAATCTAGCTCGAGTTGTCTACGTGTAGTGGCAACCCGGCAAAGTGAAACCATAATCGTCGACCAAAGTAACCAACCCTCCAAACCTAGATGTAACTCATATTCCTGTACCTTAAAAATATCAGTACTCACGCGCTAATATTGTACAAACCATGTTAGTAGGCAACAAGATACTGGCACCGTGCGATAAATCATTACGCTAATTTTGGTGGCGAACTGCGAACCGCCTGTGTAAAGGAAAGCTTGTGCTGTCTATGGGACTGCAAAAACACCTCTTATATAATGAGTACAAACAAGATGAACGTGTGAATTTACGCTCAACAACCAGCAATATATTGAGCTAATTTCTGTCCAAATAAAACCGTCCTCCCAATTATTTAGAGCAACTTTACTAGTTAGCCTAGTACCAACTTGTCACTTGCAATATTCAGTCTGATAATTACAGTTCCTGAGAAACTGGATGGAACCATTGATATCGATGAATGGATGGCATCCGGCGTAGACTCCATTGACCCGTTAGGCATTGCCGTCACTTTAGCTACTTCTGCAGTCACCATTGACTCTCAACATGTTATGCAGGACATTTTTGGGGGTATTAGCAGTACAAATGATGTCGTTTCATGCTCAGATCAGAACAAGCGCCGGCTGTAATGTTACGGTCTGAAACTCGTCCATCCATAAGCATTCAGATATTTATCTAAAAGCGCCTGATTGTCCAAAACCGGTGACAAAATTGTCATTGATTGCTTCACGGGGAATAGACGTTAGTGCGGTTAATGCAAGGAAATATACACCCACAAAAGGAAGCACAATATCTGATGACATCCCATCCACTAAATAACAGTAGTCAACTTCGAGAGCATTTTATGCTTAGAAATAAACCCACTACGGTTGGGACGTAACCCAAAACCCATAACATGGCTAAGACTGGCAACAATCCTACGTTATCTGTAAAACATAAATCCATAACCTCTCAGATTACGCTAGCGGAGTCACTGGACACTAGACCCGTAACTTCCACTACGTAAATAAATGGTACTGTCTTCTCCTGTTTTTGACTTGCCCCTACATACTTAACCACCTAGTTTAAGTAACCACAATACTACCTCAATCGCATTTGTTAAACATTTCCAAATTCATCCTCTTTAATTTCTCCACCTATTAGGCCTCAAAAGTTATCATCAAGCAGTGCAGTAGATCTCACTGTGCAGCAGGTAATATAAGCTCAAATTCCAATGAGTATTGTGACTCATAGCGAGGTAGAATGCTTACGGGATGGTAATACTTAAAATGATTTCACTGTTAAATAAGATTCACTTGCTCCCTATCATTATTAACCAGATCTTATCCCGCTTACTGAAATTTGGTGCAGCGAAAATGTGTTAAGTTAAATGAATTTAATTCACGGATATAAACTGATAAGAAGTGAATGAATAGCAGGTAGAGGTGGAGGTTTCATAATTCACTACTCAGAATATATGCTTGATTGAGTATAAACGTCCGCTTAACAGTCTCTCCATTGATTCCGTCGGAATATTTTTGTCGTTCGGTGGAAAGCGTTGTAGAGTAGGTTGCATATAACACCGACTTAGTGCCAGTGATCATGATATGATGTATTTGGTAAAACTTCTTGTCAGCATTTTCACACTTACTCTGCTAACTAATGTCATTTGTGTAGAGTTCACCCTGCCTGATATATGCTGGTCTAGATTGGTACCAAGATGGACTCACGTGAACATCATACTTTTGCTTGTGACTGAAAAATGGACACAGGATATTCTTTCACCTACTAGAGGTCAAATTTGCCGAACCTAATTTGGACGTTAGGTCCTCTTTCCATATTGGTTGAGGTATTAGTTAACATCCAAGGAAGCAAGGACAAATTAGTTGCCCCCGAAATATTGGACGATCCCCACTGGTCCATTCAAAATTATATTCTTTCCTCCCTCAGAATGTACAATGGGACACGTTTTCCATTAAACACCGGTTTCAAATTTAGGACATATTATTTATTTCCCATGACCTTCAGAATGAATCTGTGCTGTTATAGGATACCATACAATGTTGCTTGGAAGTACCGCATATCGGGAAAATTCCTTATGCACGTCCGTCTGCCAGCGCGACTTTGTTTAAACAATATAGAAAACAGATGCGCACACTGACTGAGGCATATGCAAATCTCGTGATTTCAGTGGGCTATTGCCTCTCCAAAGACTTGTAGTAGAAATGGATGTCAATAAATCTCCGCATCTTAGACAAAAATGGAAATGCATTTTACACTACAAAAACAAAACTGGTGAATTAAGCAGTTTATTGAGGAAGCGAAACGCGTCGTAAACAGACCTACCCTCACATATTACGGCACCAGTCGTCGGTGTTGTCGACACACCTACCGCTATGCTGATGCGTCTAGTGCATACTGTGCTGAAACTTTCAGCAAGGAAAATGCGACTCTACCACATATAGTGTTAACTGTCACTACCGAAACTATCTCAGTTGCTGACTTCAATATCGGAGACATCTGACGTTTTATTAACTTGCTTAAACCATCTCATAACCCTGCTCCTGATGATCTCACTTCAGCCGAAACCAAGCTTTGTGGTGATGCTATACGAGTACTGTTACTGAAAATGTTTCTTTCGTGTGGCTAGTGTTCTGGGAGAGGGAAGGAATCTGTTGTCATACCACCTTATACGTTTGGGTCTAAAACCGACGTTTGTAATTATTGTCTCATTAGTCACACCATTTTATCACGTTTGATGGAGAGAACTGTAAAGTTGTAAAGTGTCTTTCCTCTAATCACACAGCCTCCTTTCATTTTTGCATTATGGGTTTTTAAATTGTTGTTCGTGCATATCTTTTCAAATTGATTGCTTTACTGATGATACTGAATCGAGTGGCTCTAGATTTCAATGCATTTGTTTGCATATTGACATACTAAATGCCTTCGATTTAATCCCACCAAACTTTAGTATCGAACCTGGGTAGGTTTGCCTTATCAATCCCTCCTCTTCCCTTGTATGAAGCTTATGTGACAGAATGCTTCACGGTAATCATCGTAAATTTTTTCAAGTCTGTCTTCAACATGTCACTGGTGGCGTCGTTCAAGGTAACTTTTTATGTTATCTACTTTTCTGAGTTTATATAATCGATCTTATAAGTATCGTACAGATTGTTCAGTCCAATCGGACATTGCCCCAAACCATCAGGGAATAAATCGCTTATTTAGTTTCATGTTTCCTATCAAGCTGATCTTGGTATTGTCATACAGTCATGGTGCTCTAGTAGGTTACTTCCAATTTCACACTATCCATTTCCTTGGTTCTCTCATTAAGCGATTCATGTAGGAGTAAAACGAAGTATTTGTAAGTTTAGTTATACATAATTTAATCCCTCTTATACTAGCCACAAAGGTAAAAGAACCAACTGTTTTATACCTTTTTACACAAATTAATAATATTCGGCGTAATCGGAAACGTAAATGTACTTCTTGACAACCGTAAGCAAGCAATGTTGCTCTTCTGTTTCATCGGTCACGTGACATAGATCATTGGAAATGACGAGGAAACCCTTTTCGTCACCCATTAAGACAAGCTATGTGATCCTGTTCAAGCAAGTATCTTATCTTTACGGCGATTGCATGTTCCATCGAAGCGTTGATCACTCTTGGCCTTGCGCCATCATGACTGATTTCGCCTGTATATACCGCATGTTCTATCGAGTAAAGCACTCATTAAATTCCCTTCCATCTAAGATAAGTCGAGTAAGAATAAATTAAAACTTGCAACAACAATTAAAAATATTTGAACCCCTGACTGTCCTATTACTGGGGACAGCAAGCTCAAATATGAATTATCTTTAACACGCCAGTGTCTTTATTTAGTCATTTGCAGCATATGTATGCAATAGAATATGATGTTTGCCAAGTGCGTTTGCTTATCATTCGTCCGACAAATTGCCAGTAGCAACAACGCAAAATATCCTGCTCAGAGCAGATTATATAGAAGACATTCGGTACAAATTTACAAGGCTTTGGAAGAACGTTTAGTGCAAAAAATACTTAATACGTTTTCAATGTATTGATTCATAGGTGCCGAAAAATGCATAATGGTGCAAGCGTACTGACAGTTGAATACACTACTTGTAAAACTAAAAGATTATCGAGCGACAAAACGTACATGCCAAAGGAAGTTTGGTGGTCATCCACTGCCAGCTTCGAAAGGCCCTAAAGCCACCGCTTCCGACATATTTACAAACAGGAATGTGAACAATGTACCTAGGCTAAATATCTGAGATCGGAGTCTAGTCAGTCTTCAAATAAAAAGGCCGATGCTGCGTCAAAAAATGTGGGATAGCTTTTCTTAACCAGTTCGACAACCATTCCGAATGAAGCACTGGCCGGAAACGCTATCGTCTGTGTTCAAATATTTCAGTCGTAAAACAAAGGCACCACCTATTCCTTCGGAACACAAGAGCTTTGCTCAAACGAGTCGGACTAGAGTGGCAGTGCCAATCTTAGCATTGATAAGTCAAGTGCTTCCCATGAACGTCCAAACGGTCAATGGAAAATTGACTTCCTACGCATATTCCTGCGTACTGCCTGGACCCAACCGGTCTGGGTGCTACCAATGTCATACGTCGATATGAATTACTCCAAAGGCGCACAGCAAATCCAGATGGATCCCAGCCAAATGGACTTTCTTCTTCGGATAATGTACGATCAGATTATGGTCGGTTTACAATATAAAACCTTATGCCCTCCGCATTTTGTACGGATCTACGTTATGTGTACTCAGATTTTGCGGAATAGTTTAATAGATAATATACGTTAATTATCGGAACTAAATGGAACCGAACATTTATGCCTATCTGTAAGACACCGCACTACAGCGAAAACCGCCATTAATGTCAGCGTAATAACGGCTACTGACACACCAGAGGTCCATTTTGCTCGTACGTTTTACCTTAGCAACAGGTTGCATCTACTGTATTATCAGAACCACAGAAAATCCTCCGTCCAAAAAACATGTTGTAGATATCGCTGTACACGAAATACATGCATCTTCCAACCCCGGATCATAGGTTACTCTGAATCATATAATCGTGCCTTCGCGTTCTACACCGCATCAACATGAATCACAACATGTTAAGGTTTCCTGGTGGTGTCAGTGCCGAAGATTGGAAAACTTTAATGCAACAGAACACTTGGTATCTGTTCTTTCACCTTATTTACTGCACCTGGTTTACCGTAAACATAGTGGATAGCCACAAACTGCTCCGGCAATCTGGCCCTTCTCTAACTCAAATGCCTTTGCAAAACCGATATTGCGTTAGCTCATAAGGTTACCTAAAACGCAGGGTGGTGCAGACCTATTTATTATTTATACTCGTGCTTACAATTTTGGTAAACACTCAAATGCTTCCCTAATATCAGAGGAGGTCCACATCAACAAATCCCAGGATGTATTATTTTCACTAATAAGTTATGCGATAGCCGAGGAAGCGGTTGCCTAACATTCGTTAATGGTACAAATCCTGCCTCGCCTTTGCTTGAGGCGATGCTTGAAAGTCTTGCTGACTCATTTTAAATAAGGGCCGATATCGAGCAACGCACATTCCTAGAAGGGTGGATCTACAGTCTTCTGAACAGAGGTAAGACTGAAGTCTGACGGCTAGCGGACGTAAACGGTTAAATCACAGACCATGCGGCTAGATACAAGCTAGTGTTAAGCGGACGTAAATTTGCAAATTTGTCCCGGCACACTTATAATTGCCCTCTTAGAGTTTCGAATTTGCTTTGATTGTGTGCTCACAAGGCTGGGCACGACCTTCTTAGTCCCTAATTGGCTGTGTGTCATCCAACCAACTTTTAAATATGGCTAGCGTGGGCGTAAAAGCGATCGAGGCGAGTCAGTTTTCCTTGGTTAAAACACACGAATGGAAACGAAATTGCTACGGCACGAATGACTGCTGTTCCATTCGGCTAATTTTAAGGAGTGGCCTCTAAGTTAGGTGTTACTGTTGAGTCGCAGAAAAGAGCGGCACACTTGATTTGTACTGTATAAAACGTGAAACTTGTGTAAAACGTGATGAAGCGTACTAAGAATAAATGAGGAATGTTTACATAAAGCATGGTGAATGATGGAATTTTGCGGCGGAGCAAAAAACTCAAGGTTATAAAGATACCAATGGTAAACAGTTCATGTACCCAATCACTAGTTGGAAAATTGGATCTCTAAACAGTATTAGATTTTACTGAGTTTACTCAAATGCAAGTCACTATAATGCCAGAAAGCTATCTTCACGCGGACATTGAAGATGAAGCCGTGAAACCGGACGGATTTATTACTTATCTGGTTGACCTCCTGTATGTCAACAAAAATTGGGGAGCTAGCGCTATCAAGCACATCAACTCTTCATGGTGCAAGGGATCGAAAATCATTTCGCTACAGCTCGCAGCATATCAGGTGTTTAATCACAAATATAAACTACGATACTTAAGCAGCTATGGCTCAAATTTGTTTGTTTTTATCCATGTAACTCCTATCGGTCTCTGACCTGAAGCTAAAGCATTTTACGAGGGATTTATAGTTACAGGCTGTGAATACCAATAGTTCTTGTTGTTCATATTTGCTGTCGATTATTACATGTCTGCCACATGATTCATTGCCAAACGACCTAAAGTATATCCTGTTGACTCTAATCATGTGGACTGTAATTCTAGAATTGTGTTCGTTTTAAGCTTGAAATGTTTTACTTTTTGTCACCGGGCACCGCTTAGGAGCTGTGAGCATACCAGCATAATGTTAGCCTTCATTCATTATAGAAATGTGCAATTAAATAAAGCCACGAAAATCTCATACTCTTTAGAGATTCAATTTTCCAACCAGTGGTCGGATATATAAAATGCATAAAATAGCTATCTGTCATCCCACGAGCATTTTTCCCTGCCGTGCCACCTTCCATCACGCACAGTGCTTTAAGTAAACTTGCTTCATTTCTTCTTAGTACGCTTTATCAATTTTCTTATAGGCTGATTAGGAGAAACTGACAAATTCCTATACGTACAAACACTTTTGGATGATCGCAAGTGTAAGCGGTCATGTTGCTATTCACAGCACACATTTTGAAGATTTACTACGAATTTGTCTTGAAATGGTTCCAAAAGGCGTGCGTTTTATTGAATTCGTTTGGCAGGGAGGCAAGGCTCATTTTGAATACCTAGTTATCGTGTCACGCGAACATCACTTGGTTCCCCAGTTAGTATGAAAAATGGATGTTAACGATAAAGACATATAGCAAGCAGACAAATCGGGTAGGTTACTCCATTACATTTCGGGGCATAAAAAGTACTTTATGATTCCACCGAGTCTGTCAGCACATATGAAGATGACATGAACGCTGCTTGTAAAGAGGCTGTAAGTGAACTATTATATTCCAGATATATGTGATGAGTGAAAGGCCATTTAAAGAGAGACTGCAACCCATCTTCCCTTCACACGGCAGTGATGGGAACAGTTGGAATCCTTTAAATGAGTAGTGCAGAAGCAACTGTGCGGTTAATAAACAAGGAGGAAATATTGGTGTTTTCCAAAACTGGAAGGATTTCCGTTAAGCAGAAATGCGTCTGAAGCCTCCGATTCCGATACAGAAGACAACCAATTGTATCTACATAATCAGCTGCCAAGACTGTGCACCCGACCAACAGCAGAAGAGCTACGTTGGAAGTACGCATCACACACAAAAGCACGATCGCGTTCACCAGGATTCAAACATAAATATCTGGTCCTACAAATAGTTCAGCGATGGCCGCAGATGCGCTAGACAAGAGACGCGAAATTGACTGTATTATTTGAGTTTATTATAAGAGGAGCAGGAATAACGGGTCAAGGTGAGTACTGATACAGTAGTAAGTGCTAATGCCAATACGTAAAAGATTAGATGGGGTGAAGGTTTTAAATGGTTTTCAGGTTATTTTAACTTTAATAATCCGAATGGCGTCGGTTGACAGACTCAGTTTAGAGCGAGAACGGGCATCAACTAAAATGGGAATGACTCACAAGTGAATTATCTCAGTCGCGGATCAACCAGGAACTTTTCATACTGCTTTTGGTACAAAAATAAATATTTGGCCCACTGATCCGCAACATTATTATTCACTCACTCGTGTCAATTTTCCCACAAATTTGACCCCACTTTCCCTTGAAAATTAAGCTGGTATGGCATTGATTCACATCGTCAGAAGAGGCTTTTGCGGGAGAGTGAAAAGTAGCCGAAGCGAAAGCAGCAAAAGCAGGAATTGTGTTATAAATATTCCTAAATAAAAAACATCTACTTAATTATTTTAAAAACATTTCCGACTTAACCCAACTTTGTAATTATGTAAAATGCATTATTGTTTGAAGACACCACCAAGCAATATAAATTTTCATTTACATTTCACCGTGTTTTGATAAAGAATGCGAGAAAAGTGACAAGACTACTATGTATGCACAGCAGTCAACATACTTTACGAGCAAATGCACTTACTAAACACGTATACACTTTGCAGTTACGTGACAGGGCCTCTCTCTTAATTTTACGAAACATGCTCTGTTTGCTTACACAATATATGCAAGCATTTTCTACCAGAGTGATATTTTATCTATCACATATCCGAAAGTAACTATTGAGCATTTGATCAATTTTTCATCTGTAGTTAGGTTTATTTGCCTTTCTCGAAACTTCTGAATAACAAGCAAACAATTATACATGAGTAGAAAAGCGTTTTCGAGTTTTCGTTTTTAACTAGAAACAGCTGAAGAAGACATTATAATCAAACAATGATTCCCACGTTCATGCTCAACCTGGAGCGAGGATGCGCTTGGTTATTCAGTGAAACTAATGGGTAATGCCCTAACCTGGCCAGAGCAAAACTCAACATTCCATTTCGATAAAGTCACTTTTATTTTTGTTAAAATAACAATACTATGAGGATACTTTGGTTTCTACTTATTCACCTAAAGGAAATACAGGCTCAAACTGACTGAAATTATGACGGTTTTTGTTTCTATGAAAGTAGATTTTAACAGTTAAACGGGTAAAAGCGATTAACTGTGTATTCGTTTTTTAATATTCAAAATGTGTACAATGGTTAGGTGCATTCTTGCAGTACGTTAGAAAACCCAGGAAACTGAGCCACACTGCAACGATAAACAAATGTATGACGTTCACCCTGTTTAGTCCCCAAGTGAGCTCAACATATCCGAACTGCAGTAGCTCGCGCCAAACTGCAAATTGCTGAATTTCGAAATAATTTTCGCGTATCTTCTGAGTAATACTTGAAATAGAATTATACATTTTGTCGCAGCGTTATCATTACGTTTCGACAAGAAGTAGTTTTCACCAAAATTGTGACACAACCTTTAAAATTGGTAAAATATAGCGAGTAATATAATTAAATTTTGTTACCGATCACGAACGTCTGCCTGTCTAAAGCATAATGAACGCTCTAAGAAACAATAATCTATATGCATGCAAATTTAAATAAAACAAAAAATTAGAAAATTAATTCCCTGACACATTTTGGCTTGAATGGACAATTGTTCGTTTTTAACGTTTATGGTAGCATTTCAAATAACCCATTTTAATATGCGCATAGTTTCATTGTATTTCATAAACTATATCCTTTAGCATACTACGCTACCGTTGTTAAACTTATGGAAATCTTATCGCGACTTTGCAATATATATGGTATTTCAATAGCACAACAGCAACCTGCCATGAAAAATTCGAATGAAAAGTTGGTTCCACATGGAACAATTCCACTAATATAAATAGGTGCTATCACGCGATTTGCAGTGAATAACGTTTTCTTCTTACTTTACGGAAATTCTTCTTCTGAAATTGTTCAATGTGTTATGAGTAAGATAACATAAGTGCGTGCGTTGAAGTTTAGAGCGGAACTTGGGTACGGTTTACGATGAGAACAAGTAGCAACAGTTACAGATACCGACTATACAGAAGTATACAAGTTGTCGGACCCAACGTGTATTATACAGATCGGCTATGAACTGGAAGCAGGTTAACAAGATTAAGGGGCAAATTCAGCGCACAGCTTACAGGAAATTCGAAGGTGCAAGGGTGTACTAACAGTAAAACATCTGGGCTACCGGAAGATACAAACAGCCATAAAATCCATTTTCACTACAGGGGACTCACCTTTGAAAACTGACTAAGAACACCTTGCGACAGAGGTGTTTGGTGGTGTGGTAATCTGAGGATGGGATATTCAGATAGCAAATGAAGTGTGCGCAGGCTTCACAATAAGGAAACATCCACAGTTCGTTGGCTCTGGTATTCTTTGTTATGTATTATTTATTAATTTAGTGTGAAATGGAGCGTATCTTCCGTGGGCCGCCGCGTCGCACTCATTGGCCTGTAAAAAGTTCTGGTAGCTCCAGTAGAAATGCCCACATGACATTTCCTCCGCTGCTGGTCTGGCGGTGCGCTTGGGGTGTGTCACGCTCACTGCCAACCGTAATCCACCACCAGAATGATCCTTGTCCGCCGGAGAATCCAAGGTGACATCGTAGAAAAAAGATAGCAGTTGTCAGCACCTGTAAAGTGTGGAATGTCGGTTGCTTGGAGGCAAGGTGTAGGAGCCTTATGCTACAAACCAATGGGCCAGAAGATGCTGTGGTTTTCCATTCCCTCTAGCTTCTAGAATGAGAACTCAGGGAGACTGGGTCGTGGTCGGTAAAGGTGGAGTTGCGCCGTAGGGCCACCAATACAATTATATGAAACAAAAGTACACCCTTTGGTTTTTAAATTCTGGGCTTTTTGTCGTGCTACAATAAGTTTGTCAATTAGGCACACGCTTACAATAACATATTAAAATGTGCTTGTTTAGGTAAATAGCACACGTTAACAAAATCGGAAACGCAGACTGCACGTTTGACCTGTCTACCGGTTTTGGGTTGTCGAAGGGTCAAAATAACATCACAATCCTGAGAGGCCGTTACGAAAGATGCATCTGCAGGTAGGTGCAAGTGTTTGGTTGTACCTGGCGTGGTAAGAGACCGGACTTCGAGAAAGTCACAATGAGGCTACCGATAGACAAAGTTGTTCGGTGATCATTCTGGTCTAAGGTAAATTGTTTCGGAAAATTTTCCAGAACATTTAAGGGACTAGTGTAAGGAGGATGAATAGGACGACCCACTGGGCCTGTGCAAGCGAAATGATGAGTGCTGGCAGAGAGTCGATGTGCATTTGCACATCTTTGTTATTCTCATGTATTGGTGTAAGATGCGGTGAAAGCATGCGTTGCGAAGGGGAAGACTCAAAGTCTGATGCTGGCATACAAGATATCTGGGGAGGCCAAGTAAATCTTCCAGGCAGTTTATGTGTTGTGCCGTAGACCAGCTCTGCCCGTGCGTGCTGCAGGTCTCCTCTGATGCTGCTGCCAATAACCAGAAGTACAAACGAAATCTTTTGTATCCATTTAGGGTTAGAAATGGCAAACAGAAAAGAGTTTTGTGCTGCATCTGCAAAAACGAAATTACTTTCGTCGCTTCCGAGAAGGGCAATGCGGGGCTGCAGCAAGAATTGAAGAGTAGAGAGAAGTTCATTAGACAAGAAATCAGAACTTAACAATATTTAATAGCCTATATCCTATACACAATGACGTCGATGCCAGTTGGTGACACGAGGTGACCTAGCATTTTTGTCGTAGACTTACCGTTTTGCATTTTGCCAGGTTATCGGTGACAATGAGTTGGGTCAGACTTTGGACAGAGAATGTAGAAGTGCGATGCGCTCTTCCTCAGACGAACGGGCTACAAATCTGTCGTCGAGATAGGGGTAATCTAATTCTAGGCCCTGAGTGACGTCGTTGATAAGGCGTTGAAAGGTTAGTGCAACACTGCACTATCAAAAAGGCATTCATAAAGCACGAGCAAGTCGAAGGAGTGTTGACGGTTATATTAAGTATGTCCTCTACAGTTATCTAGTTGTTGTCCTAATCAAGATCGGTCTTGCTGAAAACCGTCTTACCTGTGAGGCATGCAGTAAGGTTCTGTATGCGTGGAATGCAATACGTTTCGGTTACTGACAGTTTCTTTAGTGCTCAGTAGTTACAGACAGGACACCAGTTGCCAGATTTCTTTGTAACCAACTAAACGGACAGGACCGGAAATTAACTAATGAACGGATTTTACTAAGTTCTAGTATGAGCTCAAAATCAGACCTAGCTAGGTTGAGCTTTAATGAAAGTCCATGCAGATGTGGTGAGAGGTATGGGTTGGTGCATGACTTGAGATGCCAAGAGAAGAGTTGTAACCATTGGCTGAACGAGCTTAGGTTAACTGGAGAAAAATTCAGCATAGTCGCTAGAGTTCTGTGGGCGAGCGTAGACTGAGGTGAGAACTGCGAATCTGATGCTGGTGTCAGTGACGATAAGCGTCGTTTCGACCCGAACTATTCTCATTTGTTATTTTTTAAGGTATTCATTCCAGTAGTTTACAAGCTAGATAGCACAGTCTTGTCCTGGAAAAGCACCTCATTTTCCTCTTATCAGCCAAAAGGTCACAGTATCTAAAACAGTCGGTGCCCATAATAACAAACAAAACCTCGGCAATAATGAAAACTCAGAGAAATGTTCTGCAGAGACCTATTTTGGTGGTTAAACAGCTTTGGCCATAAGTAGGGATAAGTGGGTTGTTGGCTGCATGAAGGTTGGGGGTGGCTGGCTTTGTATTCTCCCTAGGTGCTGGATAAACCACGCTTCTTTCAGCTCTGGTTGCAAACCAGTAGGCAGTTCCAGGTTTGCATTCCTAAACATAAAGGATGCGACTATTTATGGATAGGCCAGTGATGTTAGCCGCCTTTACGTCTTGGCCCAAGGGTTTCCCTTTTGTCAAAGGAATGGTGTAGTGTGTAGTACAACGTGTGGCCTGCGCATGAAAGCGCCTGTATTAAAGACAATATGTATTACTACATGCAGGGTCGTTTCTGATAAGTGATTTGCTGCATAGGCGGCGTGCTTTATTGTTCTAAGACTTTTCAGTAAAGTCACGATGTGCACTTGTTAAGTTCTGAGACAGTTACTTACTCTTTTGATGCTGGGGCAGATAGCTTGCCATGTGAACAGCAACAGCAAGGAACAGTTTTAGAATTACACAGTGGTTGAACAATGGTGAACAATGATTTATAAAGGGTAAAAAAGCCGGAGTTTTACACGACCCATAGGTTGTAACAAGAGTGGAGCGACACAGATTTGCTGCGCGTGCAAAGGATATTCTAATATGTTGGCTATTTGTGGGGCATCAGTAGGTGATTTTAGTTGAATCGCTGTAAGGATACCGTGCGCTGATTCGGATAAAATCTATACGCCAAGTTCGCGCAGTGCTGATATGTGCAGTATATCTAACGCATTTGGCTTATTAAGGTAGTGCTTCATGTCAACTATTTGCAAGTCTTAAAATTGCTGCTGTTTGCCGGTCCGCTTAGATGGTGTGACTCTGCTTATAACGGCCTGCTTCACTGTTGTAAAGTTGCTCAGAATCAGGATGCATTAAGAAGTCTTGAGCTTCAGTGTTGCGTTACTAGGCAGGCAAGCGCGTAGCTGAGTACACTTTGATGCCAAGGAAGCTCCAAATATAATAAAGCAAAAAAAGAAGAGCATTGCTTATAAATCGCTTCACCTGAATCGTAACAGCATTGAAATTAAGGTTTGTAAGTTTGACCTTAAGATGCCCAATGATGAAACCATACGAGACAAAAACACGGTCTCCCCCGGAGGTGGAATTCAATGGCTGTGATGCATTAAGCAACCGTGGTCACCAATGGCTGAGCAGAACTAGGGTACCGGTTTGGATGAGGACCAGTAGCAAGAATTACATATGCCAACTATTCAGAAGTATACAAGTTGTTGGACCCAACCTGTACTATACAATGCTTCAATGAACTGGAAGTGGGTAAACAACAGCAGGGAAAAATGTAATGCACAGCATACAGGGAATGCGAACGTGCACAATATATAAAATCAGTAAAACAAATAAACTAATGGAATACAAACGACGATAAAATTCATTTTCACAAATTAATGAAATGGTAAATATTTTGTGTTCACAACAGTAGCATACCACCTGTTTGTCTAACGTTTGATGACTACGCTTTTATGACTCTGATCGGCCCTTCACAAACACTGCCTCACGTATGTATACACACACACCTTATTTGATCCCGTTAATTTATAGCATGTTAGATGTTAAGTATATTGTATCCAACGTACGCTGGTTTTTACATCTTGGCTACGAACCGACATACATAATACTACGATCGAGTCGTGATTAGTGTAATATTGTAACAGCGGAATTTTATGATGCTTAAGCAGCTGTCAACGTAAAAGTTGTGTGCATGTGGCGAAATATAACGTGGTAGATTTAGATGCTGTGCTCACGCAACCAACAGTTAAAAAGTATTTTAAAAGCAGAAATTGAATCATATATATATATATATATATATATATATATATATATTGGCGGCATCCGGTTTCCGATTTGCCTATCACTGTGGCCAGCCAAAGGACGTCTGCGCCTACCAAAGGACCATGGATGGCTTGCGCTGCACCACCCACAGCTCCAACCACACACCTCAAAACCTGTGTTAACCGGAAGGAATAAGACTTGGAGGCATGTGGATGGGATTCACGTTTCATTAACGGAGCCGGCCCACACTCCTTCACAGGCAAACACAAGCACCCTGTATTTGGGACTCAAGCGCACACAAGGCAGTTATTGGACCGTAGTCCGCTTCACACTGAGTGCATGGAACCACTCTTTGATCCTAACACTGCCATAAGGACCGTGCCCTCCGACCCTCCAGCAACGACCGAATGTCTCCTAGAGCGATTATGGACGAGGTAGTGGGTAATATACAGGTGGGTACCTTGTCAACATGCACATAAAGCACAGCCACACCGGGGATATCAAGCAACAGCAAATCACTTGGAGGAAAGTTAATAAAGAACATAAATCGAGTAATGTAGTAGGAAACGGTGAAATAGGTCATAAATAAATGAGCATATGAAATAAGTCGTTGACAAAAGAATCCGAGATGAGTTCAAGAGGACAGAAAGTATAGTTTACGGAAATGCCACAAACACGATAATGTTATCGAAATTCACTACAATTGGCTTAAGCCATGTGTGAAAGCTTATATGAGAGAGTACAGGTAGACAGTTATATGAGAAAGAAAATCATTAGGACAAAATTGAAAACCCACCGCCTGAAATAAGTAGACTTAGCATGCAAGCACGCGGTTAGTAAATCGAATGTAGAGTGCCTACAAACGCTGCGCAGGTTCTGCCTACGTTCTCCGTATGACCCGTCGTTGCTTCGGTAGTGGTCCTGAGTGGCCTCGCTCATGGCTCACTAGGCCTGCCTGACTCAGGCAATCGCGACCGCATGTGCTACAGCACCATGCGCGCGATGTCGATGGAGTACAACCCATCGGTGCTTGCCACTTCCACACTTGCCGTTTCTTCTCTGCATGTATGAGGTCTTCCTCCTGCACTTCGACAACGGCCTTCGTGGTTAGATCGGGCCACGCACGCCGATCAACCGCCTTCGATTCCCATGACGCAATCAAGAGTAGAAAGTGAGTGGCTTAATTTAATCATGTCCTGGTAACGTAACTTTGTTTTACTCACATGCCGCTTCCCAATACTCAGCTAACCATATAAGAGTCGTTGCTGTATCCGCATCAAATCCGTACGGCTCATAAGACCGAGCCACCTCTGGTGTCTCAGCAAAAGTATGCAGTCCACTGCCTACATTCCACTTAGTAGCAACACTTCCGTGTCAGCAACTCTGTCGCCACAACCGATGTGCAAATCCGTCGCAAACACTGTTGATAGAACAGCTCGAGATATCGCACATCCAGCCGGTACACCGTCCGCGTTTCACTGCCGAAGAGAAGAACGGACAGCACCAAGGATTTGTACACTATCAGCTTCTTGCCAATAGTTAACTGATGGTTGTTCCACACTCGGTACTCAAGCTTCCCGAATGCCACGGCTGCCTTCGACACGCGCTTACGTAGCTCACTGTGTATCTGCTGATCAGTCAACAACACACGCCCAAGGTCAGAGAAGCGGGAGGTGGTTCCCAATACCTCAGCACTAATGCTGATTCGCGAAAATATTGAAGACTGCACTTCCTGTGAAGGCTGAAAGAGACAGACAGTTTCGCTTGCGTTGATGCTGAGCCCGAATTTCGTCGCTGTCGAAGCCGGAGCACTAGTCATGTGCTGCACGTCATCTGCGCTATGTACAAACAACGCACAGTCGTCAACAAAAAGCAACATACGGATAGTTGTCTCACAGACTAGAGTTCTCGCACCGAAACGACGGATGCTCAGAAAACCACCATCAATACGGTGCTCCACACGAACACCGTAAGCACAAGCCGCATCGAAAGCACAAGAAATCACTGCATGAAGATATATATTAAACAAGGCAGGAGCTAAGACACAACCTTGCTTCACACCAGAGACAATTGCAAAGTCATTCGAGGTCTCTCCACTCAGCTGCACCCTCGCTTGCATACTGCTGTGCAGACATCAATTAAACTTACCAAATTACGAGGCAAGCAAACTTACCCAACACCAGCCGAAATGTCTTGCGGTTCACCGTATCAAATGCCCTGGTGAAATCAACAAAAAGTGAGTACAATGGCTGGAGTCGTTCTCTGCACTTCTCCTGCAACTGACGAGCCGTAAACAACGTATCTATAGTGTTGCGACCCGAACGGAATTAACACTGCTTCTCCGCCACGTTAGGTTCCAAAACCTGATTAGTGAGGCGGTTGGGAAAGATTCGGGCAAACACCTTGCTCACACAACGCAGCAAGTTGATGCCACGATAATTCGCGCAACATTGTTTTCTACATTTTTACAGTGGTAGCACAAAGGCATCCCTTAGATCAGGAGGCTCATTTTCCTCAATCCTTTCACGTTGCACCAAATGGTGCAGCGCATTCAACAACGCAGGTCCGCCGTGTTTCAATACTTCATGCTGGATCCCGTCGGCACCGATACACTTGCTGTTCCGCAGCTGAGCAAGTGCTCTCTACGTCTCATCCAGTGTCGACGTTTCCGCC
This sequence comes from Dicrocoelium dendriticum, assembly GCA_944474145.2. Lineage (NCBI taxonomy): Eukaryota > Metazoa > Platyhelminthes > Trematoda > Plagiorchiida > Dicrocoeliidae > Dicrocoelium > Dicrocoelium dendriticum. Next base: position 218,650,588 of record OX104063.1, on the reverse strand, counting down.
AGACTCGTCTTCACATCCTGCTGCTTAAAGCCGTTCAATATAAGCCAGTCAATCTCTGAACGGTTGTTCAAGAGACAGTCGACATGTTTCCGCCAGATCTGCATTATGTTTGCAGTCTCTGTGCATGTAGCGCATGAACTACCATCGATCAGCGTCCTCAACTGCTCCAATCTCGGTCCATACACCGCCTTCAAGAGGTCAAATAATTCCTTGTGTTGGCGGCGCTCGGTGTAGCATTCCCTCTGCTTCGTCTTCTCTGTCTACCATGCATTTTTCATGCCACGGAGCTCTCGGGTCAGTTGCCGTCGAAGTTTGAGAAGGGAAAGGAGAGTGAGAATTGGTAAGTCTGTTATCAATGGATAGATTCCTTCTAAATGATGACTGTAATTGTTGACTAGAAGTGGAATCAGTAGGATGCAAACGATAAATGTGCACCAGACGTCAAAAAGGAACAAAATGTCCACGCTTATCGCACATTTTGCGATCTATTCCTAAGGCAGGGCACTTGACAAAATTGGCATTACACTGTAGACTGCTGCAACGGAAGCATTTCTGTAGAGATTTAAATTCCGTTGACGAGCCATGGATCTTGTCAACATCCTATAGGTCTGCTTGGGGAGCGAAACATCACAATTGTTCGGCAGTAGTTATTTCGAGGCAAGTTAATTCAAGCTATCCCAACTCAATGTGGTTGCGTCTTCGGAAAGTAGACATCCACACATATTGTTGTGTGTGATTTCATCAATCAAATGTTGGATAGCAAGACTTCTGCGACATATTTTCGGTGTGGTTGGATATTCCAATAGTCAAACACCGCGAATGAGGTGATCAACAAAAATGTTTATCGTTTCCGATGGATCTTGTGTAAGTCGACCAAATTTGACTCCAGCCACGAAGACGTTTGTACGCTGGCCCCAGGACATATACAACACATTCAGTGCTTATTTAGCTGTCTTTAGATGGAATTCCAATGTAGCAAACTAACCTTTTCCTGCATCACAGAGTAGGTGTCTGAGAAGCTTCTGTTTTATCATTCTGTGTAGTTAGAAGCCGCAGTTAATCGGTTAGGCCAGTAAACTTCAGGAAAATTTAATTGTAATGCCCTGACGTTGGTTAGTAAGCGGAAACGCTTATGTTGTATACGAGAGAGCGCAAGTACGATCCGAAGTAAGGAAATCCGTTTTGCTAAACTAACTACTGTAATCCGACACATATACAACTGAAGTGAGTGCCAGTAGAGAGATTGAACCAATCGGGAAGCAGCTAAGCTCGTACGCGTGTGTGTGTGTGTGTGCCGGAATTCTGTGCTCGCAGGCAGTGTCAGTCTATAGACCAGGGCCAAGACGTGTGAATACACAACAGTGGCATCACAGACGACTGCATTGTGTGGCCTGGTACAGGTAATACCCTATCAATTTTGTGTTGCGACTAAGTTTCCGGAAATGACGGCAAGCGTAATCAGTGTTTTCTATGTTCCGCTGCACCAGAATGGGGTCGTCTCATGCGCGGCCATTTATTGCGCTGCACAGTCCCAGGGCACCACATCGTCGATACTATGGTAGGTGGAACATTCCCTTCACATGGTTGGTTGCCGTTCACTGCGGGTTCTCTATCGCGGCCAAAGCGCGTTTTAACCAGGTTTTCTAGGCCTAAATCGCCTACTCTATGTAGGGCATCACATATGCATGCGTATTTGGGGAAAGATGGTGGGGTTGAACAACCCAAACGCACTCCATATGAGATCAACATGTTGGTTAGCGATTTTTGACGCCTTCAAGGACAGCGCCAAACATCCGAGGTCTCTTGCATCATTACCCTAGGTTGTGCTCCTGTGGAGCGATCTTCAAATTGTGAATTTCAAGTTTATATGCGTAAGCGGGCTTGTGACAACGTGCACAGTTTTGCAACTGCTTGCTTTAAATGGAAGTAGCTATTTATAGGAAGAAATTCTTCACATCTAGGCTCACTCAGACAGCCGCCACACGCCCGGAAAGGCACTGTACGCGCGTTTCTTACTTTCGGGAATCGTCAGCAGTGCGCATTCCATCCTAGATGTGATGAATTTCTTCCTATAACATTCAACTCTCCCTACTACTCTTCTGTAATCAGTACACAGACCAAACTGCTTATAATGCCATGAGTTAATTGGCGGCTTAAATTTGGTAAGCTCGTCGCTTGGTGAGGGAGCTACCCTGTCCTCTACACGGCAGTAACGTATAAGTCAGTGGATAGTGAGCGGCGCTATATCACACCTAGTAACTTATTCACGATGGTCGTTGCCGTCCCCCGTAGTTCAGTGGTCTCAACCACGGACTGGCGACAGTCGAGTTGCGGGTTCGAGCCCAGCCAGGGCCCGATGGAATGCGTATTGCTGACGATTCCCGAAAGGATGAAACGAGCGTACAGTGCTTTTCCGGGCGTATGGCGGCTGTGTGAGTGAGCCTATATGTGATGAATTTTTTCCTATAACATTCAACTCTCCCTACTACTTTTCTGTAAAAAGAAGTAGCTATTTATTTGACCATTAAAAGCACCCCGAATTAATATTAGAACATATCACGCTCTTCCTAGCTACTGATCGCCTGCCATATCATGATGTCACCGGCTGAAATCAGAAAATTCGATTTGACGAAAACCATAGGGTCATTAATGATAAGTAACGATGGACGCGGCGCCAACACTTATCACTGTGGAACTCCGCAGTCCAAAACTTAGTGGGTTTTCGCCTGACAAGTGTTGTCTCTACAAAAAGACAAAAATGACCGTTTAAAAACCCTGTGACGTGGCGGACATAACTCGCCACTAAATAAAGTCAATGCTTCCTGCCTTTCCGAAGGATCTTATCCCACTCACGGACGTCAGTCAATTCGAATAGCTTGCTTGATCCCTTCCCATGTTGGCGAATTCAGCGAACACAGTCACAACTTCAGCACAACAGTAACAAATTCACCCAACATGATGGCTAACCCATGCACTTAGATACCTATATAAGACAACTCCAATATTTATTGGTTAAATAGTAAGACTTGTGACAATTACTGAGCATACACTCTGCATTACGAGTTCATGACTTTAGGTGCGTCCCGCTCTAAGCCCGAACAAGAACTCGTCGTTGAAGCAGGAATTTGCCGATCCATCCGAGGAGAGGGTTTCCAATTCCTTACGTTCGCACATTTTGCAGAAGCAAGCGGCGATCGAAGCAGTCGAATGCTTTAGAAAATTCACAGTAGGTGACATTACGCTGGCCTTGCCATCGGCTATTTCAGTTAAACCGCTATGCGCAATCAGCTGATTTGTAGTACATGGCCAATGTCGAAGGAATCGGTGTTGCTCCGGCGTTATGACGTTAGACCTCTCTGGCTAACCTACGAGTGAATCAGCTATAATCGACTCTATCCACGTTGAAAACACCGAAAAGGGATTCAGTGAACAATAGTTGACTGGCTCCGAACGGCTACCACCCTAGAAAATTCGGGTAATGATAGCCGGCTTCTACACTCTGTGAACTAGCTGCTTATTCAGGTACCTATGAAAAAATGAGGTAATGTTTCAGCTATCCTCGTAGCTGCCAACTGCACTGCTATTATGTGGATGACATTAACTCTGAGAGAACTATGGATGTGCAATAAAAGCATCTTCATTGACACATTCGCTTAACTAAAAATGACGTGGGTAGATACTGGTGTCTGGTGGAATGGGACACATATTTGCATTAGCTGGTGGAGCATCAGAATATTAGAGTATACTGGAGGTTAAGAAACACTGGCTGAATCCTCGGCGATTTGAACACATTGCTTTTCTGAGATGAGTGGAGGAAGACCACGGTTCACATTCCGGAGGCTGTACACATTTTTGTAAAAGCATGTTGTTAGCACAAAAACCTTACCGATGGGTTCTGCTGGTCTACTCATTTGATCTCACGTAGTCGTGCGATACAGTGATTATGATACACAACATAGTTGCTGCAGTTGTCAGAGCAAAGGTCTGCTCTGCACCCATGCAACTATGCGGCGCTTACCGCCATGAGTTTTCGAGTTTTGTTTTAAACGGATGATTCGGCTCTTGCAGAACGATGTTTGTTTTCCGATGCGGATTTAATCAACTCACTGAATTTGCAAGCAAACTCCTTCTGAGCAGTGTCAATAAACCAGTCAACCGAAAATCTCAGATGGCTTCTACAACGAGTTCGGATAGTATGCCGTATAGTTAATTTTCCGCTCAGAATCGAGGAAGCAAACGGCATTTCCTAAAGTGCGTAATGCATGCAATATGCATTCACATGTCTGCGTTGGATCGCACGCTGGGAGATGCCGGAACCTTCACCTCGTGTATATGGAGGCCGCCTACGTTAAGAACATGGCTGCATCATCGTCAAAGATGCACCCCGAAACAAATGTCAGGCGGAAGTCCATATTCGAGATGGACGTTGGGGGAATATGAACAGCTGTAACAGGCAGATTTCCTTGCGTCTTAATCGCATGCTGCACCAGAGTGAGTCTGTGATCAGCGTTTCTGGTTCGTCTACGGTTCGCACTGCATAGCACTGTGGTAGTATAAAACAACCCACCGCCCTTGACGAGGAGATCGTTCCGAATGACTGGCATAACATGAATCGCAAATTCAGCGTCAGCAAATTATGTGTGCAACCAAATTTCTGTTAAAAATATCACGTCCCAAGCATATGATGCATGACGTAGGCGCAGTTCGGCCAGCTGAATCAGTAAACCTTTGCGTTTGTGTACATGAGGAAAAATTTCTGAAAAATTCAGCACTAATTAAAATGGACAATGAATTTATACGGGTTAGGAAGCGTTGCTTTACAAGTCCCGTTGGATAGTTTGTTGGGATAACAACATAAAAATAAGGATAATAAGGATAGTAAAATGGTTAACACATTAAATAAGATAATAAGGACTTATCGTTTGCTTCACCGAAGTCCTGCGATCCTCTTAGATTCTCAACACCCACAGTTAACAACAAATTATTCTATGGTAAACTCCAGGTGTAGGATGGAGACTTAGTGTTAAGTAACAAACTGTAAGTGCATGAGTGCATCGTTCAACCGTCTTTTAAATACTGTTCGAGTTGGTGCAGAGACGATCGATTTTGGGGGAGCATTCCACGGGTGACGGACACGAATGGAAAAGAAATTTCTGCTGAAATCCAGACGATTTTATTGTTCTGTGTGTATTAATGAGTGGCCCCTCAGGTTTGTATTGCTGCTGAGTTGCAGTAAAGGGTGGCACACATGATGTGGGTCTCGTGGAATCAAGTATGCCATAATCAGGTCGCCTCGTAGTCTGCGATAGCTTCCACTGAACAATCCCAGTCGTTGCAGCCAATCTTGGTAGGAAAAATGGCGCACTTCGATTAGTTCTTAGATGCCCGGCGTTGTGGCCGCTCCACTGCATTAAGGTCGTGTTTCAGCCATGGATGCCAGGCTTGAATTGCATATTCGACATGTGGGCGAACATACCCACGGAGAATTTGTCGAAATATGGAGCTGTTTATTTGTCCAAACGCCCGCTTCAGCAGCCCAGCGTGTTGGTTACCGTTCTTCGAGGAATTTTCGGATTGTATGCAGCAACCCAAGTCATCTTGAACCGGGACACCTAAGTCACATTCGAGAGAAGATTGTTGAAGTACATCCGTTCCGAGTCGGTATGAGTAGATGCTGTGATGTCGCATGGAAAGCATCTTGCATTTACTGACATTGAAATGCAATAAGTTTTGGGTTGATAATTGATACACTGTATCTAAGTCACTCTGAATCACATGTTGGTCGGAGTTCGCCTGGATCTTGCGCCAGATCTTGATATCGTCTGCAAACATTAGGAAATATGAAACGATTCCATGTGAAAGGTCAGTAATAAACACCAAAAACAAACGTGGACCTAGAACTGAGCCTTGCGGCACACCACAATCGACTTGTATGGGGTCCGATAAAGAGCTCCGAAATCTGACCACTAATTGCCGTTGAAGCAGAAAGTTGGCAATCCAGCTTAAATGAGGGTCGCCGATCCCGTAATGCTGCAGCTTGGATAGTAGTATCCGATGGTCTAGACGATCGAAAGCCTTGGAAAAATCCAGGTAGATCACATCAACACCTTCTCCAGCGTCAGCTGCTTCGGTCCAACAACTGCGTGCAATTAGCGAATAAGTTGTACATGACCGCTGTTGACGGAAACCGTGCTATTCAGGAATGAAAATGTTGCAGCTTTCCAAATAACACACCAGTGCATCACAAAATATGGATTCCATGAATTTGGAGAGTAAAGGAAAGAAGGGTTACTGGGCGGTAGTTGGAGAGATCAGTTCCGCTTCCACCTTTGTGAATCGGGGTTATTATTCCAAGCTTCCACATGGCGGGAACTTGGTTCTGGTCTAAGCGGCGCCGGGAAACCTGAGCCAAATTTCCATTCAGTTGGCTTGTTGCTGCCCCCAATGCCTCTGGACGAATGGTGTCCACACCCGACAATTTGTGTTTGCGTAAAGAATTCAGCTTTTGCAATACAGCCTCTGCGGTAAAATTGATATGGTTTAGTCCTGGCGAGCAGAAGACAAAGCTTGGTAGATCGCTTGGTGGCAAGACTCTTTGAAACGTGGGGGCGTATTGCATCTGCAGCGCGATGGTTGCGTCCATAACCATTCTTTTGTGCCATCAGCCGTATTGGGTGGAGGAAATACTTGCTCACTTTTCATAGGCTATTCGCGTGCTTGTACATCAGTTTGCGGTTAGCACTGAAGGTTGTTGCGATGTTCTGCTGAAAGGCGGGTTTGTCTTCTCTCAACAGTTGAGTGCTTTGGTTACGTGGGGCTACGTATTTGTCCGAAGTTTCTGGTGATGGAGCTTCTCTGTACATTTGCCATGCTGCATTGCGTACTGTCATCCATTTTCGAGTTATGCTCCTACCGAAAGAAACTGATTTGCACTTATTGCAAGCTTTTATCTCTGAAGCCTGTGCAATCAGCTGACTGAATTTGTTGACGAACTCGAGCCAGGCGACTTCCGGGGGTTCTTCTTCGAGGAAACACCAAGTTGTGGCGCTTACTAGCTGGGCGAGTCGGTCGTAACTCGTGATGGTTCGCACAGTCTCATCGTTATCATTCGGGTATTCTGCATAGCAGACGAAGTTGAAACTGAGGACTGCGTGATCACTGCGACCCAACGGGCAGTCTAAAACCAACGCATCAATCATATGCTCCCCGTTGGTAAGCACAATATCCAGCACAGATTGCCTGTTACCAGTTCAGAACCGAGTGGGCACATTGATATGGTTGTAAAGAGGAACAGTAGTTACTAGATCTTTTAGATAAGTTTTGAATTGTTCTCCGATCGTGGCAGGGGCTTCTAAACAATGTACGTTGAAATCACCCATGATAAGAATGTGAGTGTACTTTTGTTGTAAACTGCACCTTAACGAAGCCGCTAGGTGGTAGTCGTTTTCGGGTGTTGAGTTAGGGGCGCGGTACACCAAGACAATAATGCAAGCGTCACTGCCTTTTAACTGCAACCGGCACTAAAGAGAGTCGGGGAATTGCACGTCTGAATCCTCCACGGCTTCGCACTGTAAGTCGTTTCGGTAATCCAGGATTATCCTTCCTCCTTTTGTGAGCCTGTCGTTCGGGATCAGCGACATGCCGGGTAGCAAAACTTCAGTGTCCGTCATTCCCGTGTGCAACCATGTCTCGGTGATACCAATGACATCATACGAACCAGGAACTTGGCGAACTTTCAGTTCAGCCAGCTCGTTAGAAAGACCCTGTGCATTCGTATGCAAGCAGGCCAGCTTCTCGGTATCTAGGAGCCCACAGAGTGGTGAAGCGGTCACTTGTGGGAGAATGCCGACCGATGGGAGGTCCGCAGTTACTCGTTTTTATGACGAGTCAATGATTCGGCCCAGGTACGTCCCAACCTTCGTTTAGGCCTACGTCATAGTCAATTAAAGCAGCAGTCAAGTTACGCTTTTGTACATTCGTCCGTATGCTTGCTGCTTCAGTTGCTTTAATATTTGAGCTGTGCAAAGTGTTTGCGACTTTTAACTGAATTTCGGAAGGAAGATGTTTCCGATTTCTCCGCCATCGATCCAAAACATCCTTTGCTTGTTGCTGTGACTGAACCACAATTTTTAGGATTCTAGGGCCGCATCCTCTACAATTCGGTGAGAGAGGAGTCCTGGTGAGCGATAGTGCCACAACATTATCCAAAGAAAATGCTTCACGAATGAACCGCTACTGTTCTAAATCGTGCATTCCGGTCTCTTGAAAATCGTTAGAAGGATGTTCTGGCAGCCAAGGATGAGGATTGTGTTTTTGCGGTTTTGCTTACTGTGCCCCACTTCAGTGTTTCATTTTGGTTTTCGCGCGCTCCAAGGGACATCAGTATAGATACGTATTCCACAGTATTCATGTTTCAGCGCGATTGCGGAGAGCAAAACGTTTTCTACGTCGGTGGAGGATTCTAGATTCACTCGAATAAGTTTGGGTTCACCATAGTGTGGCGAGTTCGGATGACGAGTAATTCGTAACAAATTTATGGGCCTGGCTTTGATACGCATCTGCATACACAATGAGTTTCATTGATCTTGGTCGTATCACTTGGACGTATCCCGCAAAGTGCTGGCGGTAGATTCAGGAACATTTGAGCATACAAAAGTCCGGGTATTGTTATTGGATCCGTTTTCGTCGATCTACAATGTATGGTACTCATTTGTCCTGACATGTTGACAAGTAATTTTTCGCTGTTTTTCTCTCCATTTGCGTTAACGGTGTTTACAATGGAAGACGACGCAACGGCGACCTCTCGGTGGACCCTTGCAGCAATCTCTGCGTATATAACCGATGTTCTGGGTGGCTTAATCTCTACAAGATATAAATTTAGCTACGGGTACCAAGAGTTGGTGTTTGGCTGCTTCATCCTTGTTAATGCTAGATGTCAGGTCTAGTGAAATTTGCTTAACCAGACGTTTTGAATAGTGCCTGATTTTCGTTGTCGTGTGCACTGTTTGAATCTCGTAGTTACAGTCGGTTTTCGCCCAGCATTCTACCAAATTTGGAGAAAACAAACGAGATTTTGAGGTGGCTGATTGCGGTTCAGGGGAAGCGGATTGTTCAGCATTCCTTTGCTTAGAAGCCGCTACGCTTCTGTGGTCCATACTTACTTCCATTGCAGTAATCCTATTGCTTATCCTCTGCTCTGCTTCTGCGATTAACCGGTCGCATTTCTGAGCTAGGATAAACAGGCACTTAACGAGGGGGATGGTGGAACACGCAGTACAGAAGCAAAATGCATCTTGAGAGCTATTTTGCTTCCGTAACTGTTGTTGCGATACATTTGCCCATTTCGTATGGTACCATTCCAAACAGTGCGAACAAGCCAGACCGACTTTTACTTCCCGATGATATTCTCCTACCCTGCAATGCCTTTCGCTTGCAGTCTCTTCGGTTTCGCCTTTCTGCCATTCAATTTGGTGTCGTTACCTGAACCAGTGGGTTGGTTAACGTTCTGTACTTTTACAGCTTTGAGAACGGCGCACACCGGTCAGGCGAGCGTGGTGGTTGCAACGTTAGATGAGCTGTCGGCGTGGTCGCGCTGTCCGTTTGATGGGTTATGCAGCCGCACTGGCTGACAAGGTCACAAGGAATGGCGAGTGACTGAAACCTGAACAGAATGCTGAACACAGATTGACAGATCACAGATCAAATTCTTTCAGAGCTGTGTTGAGAGACACTAGATCGGAATAAGCTTAGGCTTTTCGGCCTGCCTCGAGAAATCTGTACAGAATGGTGACAAACAGAAAGGCAATATGCTCAACATGCCTGAATTAAACGCTTGCGCTTAATCACAGTTGCCAGTGAAAACGGTTAGTGATGGCACAGCCTCTAATCGTAGAAGATATTTCCACGTATGATGGATCACTGTGTAGGGCTGGTAAATCCGGTTCGAATGAGCGTACAGTGACAACGCTGCGAGAAGATGGAGAGATGATAGAGGGGAATAATCCAAATGAACCAGGAGCACGCACGTCAGGCGTGTGTAAGGATGACCTTGGTATCGTGTGTGTTATAGGTATATCTTTGTGCAGACCGTGAATGGATGGTTATTAAATGTTTTTTGGCAGCTTGTTGACGAAAGCATATGAGGCTGACCAATGGAACCCGCCATTACCTAGTTTCACCTCCCTTTGTATGTAACGTACGGGATGTATTCACAAGTTTCGTTGGATAGCTGAATGATGTTATCCGAACGGTTATCGGGAAGTGGTTCAACTTAATTGCTGCTCACATGTGTTTGTTCATGGAACGCTGCTTTGATCCGGAGCTCTGCAAGTAAGCAGTTTCGACCCGCATGCCAGCACTCCAACACCTCTGTTAACATTTATCTGAATGAAACACCACATGCACAATCCTAGGGTCACATCCGTTGTAATTTGGCCAGCTGTGCCGCCATAATATCCAATGCGCTGAGGTTTAATAGGCTGAAGGTCACTCAAATCTAGCCCCGTTCTTCCTAGTCCCGGGTAGTCTCTTGTCACTGAACAAACGTACAGCCTCAGGAGCACCGTATACAAAGATTAACCTGGTTACTGAATTCGGACGGTATTCTACCAATCTAGCTTGCTTTATATTATAGATCTAAACATAGCCCAGTTGTTTTTCTTTTAAGGAATGTGACATTGATTCTGGTACGTTGGTGCAGCTTGCCCATGGTTTAGTATGTGCAGCCCGAGTGGAGATCAAGCACCGATTTGGTCTGCATACAACCAGAAGAGACAGTGTAAGGACAGCTTCGCCTTGTTCTTTTAATTTGATTCCATTGGGCGTACTTAAGGGCCATATTTTGCCGTCGCTTTTGGCAGAAGCCACTCTACAGTCGCTACTACTCGCAATATTCTTCTGGAAGTTTGAAAGTGCTTGCAATGTGGACAACGTCCCAGCCGTACGTATTCCAATCGGACTGATAATTGTTGGTCCAGTCGTAATTTGGCTAACTGTGGTATTGAAATCTTAAGCCACGGGTAAAACATTATTGACGCGCTGTCCAGAGTTTCTCCTAAGGTTGGAAGTAGAGCTGAAGGCGAAGGAATAGGGTTGGCTCTCTGTCATGCTTTTTTCTAATGATAGAAATTTAATTATTCCTCATTTGTTCAATCATTTCTAAGCTTTTCGTGTTTTGCAATAGAATGAAAAGGGGAGGCAGAATCTGAGTAAAGAATTCTTTTCGGTAATTCGCATGCGTCTCCAATATTACATAATAACAAGAAAGTGCTAAATGGGCTGGAATGGGCTGCGTATTGATTAAAATATTTAATTCCAACAGGAACATATCAATAAATCACGGGATCATTAAAAGGGTTATTATTTACAAGGGAAATCACAGCACAAGTTGTAGGCCACGGTAGTAGTAAATGACGTACAAACTGTTTTTGTATGCACAATTCTGGCTTGAGGAGGCGGATGTAGATAGCTTCCGTAATAGACAGGAGATGCTCCTGGAAACCGCACCAGAAACGTTCAGGAACCGTCTAGACGATCCTACGAACTTTACACCACTCACAAACATCCACAATAAATCTACCATCGCCTTTCGGACATCCGAAGGACAGATACTTCTGTCCATTGGGAAGTGACGGGTGAGTGAGCCAATCTACAACACCAGGACAGATACTGTGAGCTCACTGGTAATACGTCGAGCACCAGGCAGAAATCATGTATTTTAAATTGCGCACCTAATGGTCAGCCCTCGGTAGATCAGTGGTAGTGCAGTGGACGGGAAATTCGTTGGGCCGGGGTTCGATCCCCGTAGAGGCACATTATTGTGTGTAAATTTTAATTATGAAGTCTACTTTCTACGTACTTTCTACGAGAGTCTAAAATCGTTTTCCGTCTCTGCGTGACCGCACTCTAGAAGGTACGACAGGCTGGAGCTGTTATTAGACCTCTCTTTGCCTTTTTAAACTCAGTTCGGCAGGTGTTCGCGAATCCCATGAGATAAGCGTCTAGCATTACGACCTATTTATGGTGCACCACAGGAGCACGAGTATATATAAACAAGCATTGCGCTAGTAACTAGTTCATCCTCCGTGGTTTTATTTGCGTTCTTTCAAATGTTTAAGGCTGAATGTATCCGGATATTATTTAGCTCGTAATGCATCACCGATCCTCCGCAATTATTTGGTGATGGTTTCCAGTGTACACATTCTGTTTTGTCGGATGTCACAATTACGGACCAGATTTCATTTGTTCTGTAGTGGTAGGTCACTATAGAACTTGATGTACTGTCCAGTCCAAGTTGCCTTTTATTAGGCGGAGCTAGAGATACTAGTCGGTAAGCAATGACAGGTAAGGCGTGTCAAATATGACAATCAAGAAGTCGGAGGCGAAAGAACCCAACGTATATTGTGCAGGCTAAAATAATAGGAAGCGAATCAGACAGAGCGAGAAACGTGCAGCCAGGTACTCACCAAAACGGTTTGTGTCAACGGAAGTGCAGTCAGTAAAACAAGTGGACGTTCCGAAGGTTAAAACAACCGTAGAAGCCAGTGTTACAAAATACTGGAAGCGCTTGTTTTCCGGTGCACTACAAGGGCCTCCCCCTAGAAGGCTGAATGATGGAAGCCTTCTATGGAGCTGTTAGTGGGGGAAAACGGAAGGTGAGGGTGGATGCGAATATTTGCAAGGCTTGAGTAAAGGCTTCCAAGGTGGGTTGTGTAGCAGAGTTTGCTGGGTCCAGGCCTTTCTAGTTATTATTTATGACGATCGTATGGACCAGAGTGCATCATCGGTGGGCCGTCGGGGCGGGCTGTTCGGACTGCAAAAAACTGTCTATTCCAAAAAAAAGGCCAACAGGATCTTCCCTTTGCTGCAGACCCGACGGTGCGCTTGGGAGGTGTCACACCCCCACCGCACTTTTGTCCACGGTCCTCGTCCCACGAAGAAATGCGGGCGTCCTCGTCGGCAATGCCTAGGCGGTGGTTGGGGACCAATCCGTTCGTTGGTGTCTGCGGTCAAGGGCCACTGTCTGTTCCTTGGGTGAGGAAGGGGGATTTGGGACGGCTGGCGAGTCGATTGGTGAGCCGAATGGCGAGTCACTCGAGGGTTGCCTGGGCAGTTCCGGCGGTTGAGTTTCTGGAAGATAGAACTCAGAGGGAGTGGGCAATTGTCAGGGAAGTGGCTTGGAGCCGGAGAGTGAACATGGCTTGCATGATAAAAGCAAATAAGCATTTTAAGTTTTCAAAATGTTTCGGGATCTTTTTGTTGATTTTACAAAACGTTTGTGGATGAGAAGCAGGATATCCACTAATGACGAAAATGGCGTGTTAATGGAAATAGCAGATGTTTACAAAATCTGACAAACGGACCGGACGTTTGAACTGTCTATCGCGTCGGTCGGTTGCCTGGGGTTGCGGCGGGATTGGTTGCGGGTCAAGGGGTACGGAGGGTTCCGGGCTATCCAGTGTTTGGGAAGTCACGACAGGTGCTGGTGCTTGTGCAAGAGCATCAGGATGGGTTGCAACTGGCTCGTCAACGAAAGCCACTTTGAGGCGGTCGATGGACACCGTTGTTCGTTGAGTATACTGGTCTAAAGTAAAATGTTTCTGAGTCCGCTGCAGAACTCTAAAAGGGCAAGTGTAGGGAGGCTGAAGAAGGCGCTGCACTGCATCGGTGCGGAGGAAGGCGTGAGTGCAGGTAGAGAATCCGCTGTGCATTTAATATCTCTAGTCTGTTCACGGGGCAGGGTCGGGCGTAGTGAACATATGCGTTGAGCTAGGGAGGACGCAAAGATAAGCGGAGACGTACCCGACGATGGGGATGTGAAACGAATTCTCATGGTAACTTGAGCGTCGTGCCGTAAACCAGCTCTGCTATTACACATTGCAAGTCAGCTTTGATGCTGCTGCGAATGCCTAAGAGAACGAGCGAAATGTTTTCGCTCCAGCTAGGGTCGGAGGAGACCCAGAGCGAGGCTTTAAGCTGTCTATGGAAGCGTTCAACTAACCGGTTGGCTGCTGGGTGATACGCTGTGGTATGAAGGCGGCGACAGTCTAACAAGTTGCAGAACGTATCGAAGTGTGAAGGTTCGAAAGGCGTTCCTCGGTCAGTTGTGACGGTGGATGGGCATCCGTAGTACGAGACCCACCGGTCCAAGAAGGCCCGGATAACAGTCTCAGCTGTGCAGTCTGTTACAGGAATGGCTTCTGGTCATCTGATGAAGCGGTCGACCCATGAAAGAATGTATACGAATCCGCGTGAAGGAGGCAATGAACATACCAGGTCTACGTGTACATGCGAGAACCGAGAGTCCGGGGCAGGGAATGAACCAAGAGGACTGCGGGTGTGACGATGTACTTTGGAGCGTTGACATTGAAGGCAGGCGCGAGTCCAAGTACGAACATCTTTGTTTATGCGTGGCCAAACGAACCGTTTGGTGACCGGTTTCAAATATGCACGGATACCAGGATGTGATAGTGAGTGCAGTGCGTCAAATAGTGTACGTCTGAAGGAGACAGGCACGAAGGGTCTAGGGCAACCTGTGAAAATGTCACAGAGAGTGGTACCTTCCGTGGTTTGGAGAGGAACATTTGCACACACAGCAAAGTGGACTGCAGAGTGCGCTGTATATCTTCCTCTTGAGCCTGAGCCGAATCCATGGCGGCAAGGTCGACTTTAGGCAAAGACTTCAGAGTGAGTTTGACGCGTGAGAGAGCGTCGGCGACGGGATTGTCGACAACTGAGACATAAAGTATGTGAGCAGTAAACTGTGTGACAAAGTCCAGATGTCTTGTTTCCCGTGGTGTGTATTTGTCGCAAGCAGAGTTGGAGGCAAAGATAAGGGGCTTGTGGTCAGTGTAGACCGTGAAAGCGCAGCCTTCGAGTATGTGCCGAAAGTGAAGTATTGCTGGGTAAGTGGCTAGCAGTTCTCTGCGAAACATGCTGTAGCAGGATTCCGTTGGCTGCAGCCGCTTGGAGAAGATCCCAAGGGGTTGTCATTGTCCACCAAAGTGTTGTTGGAGGACGGCTCCTACCGCGACGTCCGAGGCATCAGTCGTAACAGAAAGGGGTGCAGTCGATTCGGAATGAGCGAGGAGGGCTATGCTGGAGATAGCATCTTTGCGTTCGGAAAACGCTGCCTTTCCTTTGTCAGAGAAAGCGAACTTACGTGCATTTCCTGTGAGTAATTCAGTCAGTGGCTGCATGAGCTGAGCGCAGCGCGAAAAGAAACGTCGATAGTAGTTGAACTAACCACAAAATCGACGGAGGTGCTTGAATGAAGTCGGAGCTGGGAAGTCCTTAATTGGCTGGATCTTATCAGGAATGACTTCCATGCAGACAATGAAACGAGGTGGTCTAGAAAATCTACGGTTGATTTGCCGAGTTCGCACTTAGTCAGGTTGACTATGACACCATGTTGGGTCAAGCGCTGGAAGAGAGTTCGAAGATGCTCGAGGTGCTCTTGTTCTGATTAACTGGCTATTAAATATCATCGATGTGGGAATAGGCGAAGTCAAGGACACGAGTGACATCGTGGATGAAGCGTTGGAAAGTTTGTGCGGCGTTGCACAGTCCAAATGGCATTCAGAAAAATTTAAACGAACCGAAAGGAGTGATGACAGCTGTTTTAGGAATGTCATTGTCTTCCACAGGTATCTGGTGATAGGTGCGATCCAGATCGATCTTTCTGAAGATCGTCTTACCTGTGAGGCATGCGGTAAGGTCCTGCATGTGTGGGATGAGATACCTATCTGGGACGGTTAGGCGATTGAATGCGCGATAATCACCGCAAGGACACCAATCACCACATTTCTTGAGGACCATCTGAAGGGGCGAGGTTCAAGGACTCTCAGAACTGGGTATCGGAGTCACAATCTCTAATGTAGATGAGACGGCGTTGGGTTTCACCAAAGTTCGTGGCCATTACAGCCCGGCGTGGCGGATCATCTATAGCGGAGTAGCTACACGGCTGTACCCACTTACGGGCTTTAGTACCGAAAGGCGATTGGTAAAAGCAGTAACCTGTGGCATCAGGTTTTGTGCGACTAAGCGATGATCTTGAGCGGTTGCGGCGCTTATGATTTAAAGTGAGTTCACTGATCTGGCGCTGAAGCGATGTTATCTGCAATGATATTGCGTCTATTGCTGACGGCGGGCTTGTCGCGCCTGTCGTGGTTGCGCCAGCGCAAGGCTGCTTAGGTGCTTTGGTTTCAGTCTCTGGCTGGTGCCGTTCGATGACGCGGTCTGTTAGATCTGCAGTTGCTGTGATGGGCTAGTCACTTGCTTCTGCAAGGATAGTCTGTGTGCTTTCAGGAAGGCGTTGCACCCACAGCTCGCGGAGAATCCCTACGTTCATGTTGGACGTGCCGGTGAGCTGTTGCATTTCGCGCAACTAGGCTGAGGGCATCCTACCTCAAAGCTGCAGATCACTAAATAGTTGCTGAAGATGAACCTAGTCAGAAGGCGTGATTCGGTGAACAATGGCCTGTTTAAGATTCTCGTATTTCATTACTAGAGGGGGGCAAAGTATGACGTCTCTCACCTGCGAGGATATATTCTGAGGAAGGCAAGATATTAGCTGATTATACATGGCGAACTCAGAAGAAATCCTACGAATATAAACTACGGATTCTAGATGCAGAAACCATAATAAAGGATCGTTCTTCCAAAAAGAGGGAGGGCCTAACGCAACAGAATTGAGCACGGCAGGCTGAATGGCGTTAACCGCGCATGGAGACGACTTATCCTCTAGGTAATCATTTGCAAAAAGCAGATAAAAATTGTGGTAGGTGAGAAAATGATATGATCACAAGTAATGAATAACAAAATCACCGGAACGAGCTCACTAGAATGAAAATGCAAAACGGCGAGCAGCGTGTTCCTGACAGGGGGTCACTAATGGTTGGGCGGAGCCTGGGATATTAGTCGGTTAGCAATGACACGTAAGGCTTGTCAAATATGACAATCAAGAAGTCGGAGGCGAAAGAACCCAACGTATATTGTGCAGGCTACAATAATAGGAAGCGAATCAGACAGAGCGAGAAACATGCAGCCAGGTACTTACCAAAACGGTTTGTGTCAACGGAAGTGCAGTCAGTAAAACAAGTGGACGTTCCGAAGGTTAAAACAACCGTAGAAGCCAGTGTTACAAAATACTAGAAGCGCTTTCTATACACTTAACACTATACACTATACACTTTCTATACACTGCTCTGCTGCTCGATTCATCTGTGTTACTGATGATTTCAAATTCCAGGAACGGTAGTCAGTTTCCGGACTCGTGCTCATGTGTGAATTGTAAATTCGGGTACAAATCACTAAAGGCCTCCACCAGTTTGACAGCATGTGCTTTCGATTTGCAAAGTATGTCCACCACCTGCAACCGGAATTGTGCGTAAAAGCAGCTTGTACATACTTTACTACTATCGTGGCCAAAATCTTCCGCTGTGGTTTACCCTGTACATAAATTGCTATCTTCAAAGATCCCGTAAATTATGGATTTGTTCTTGTTGCTATTAAACTTGTTGATCCATACGCAGCCTATCCTGGCGCATTTCGCACTGTGTCGTCATCAGGTATTGTTTGAGTCGGAAGAGAATTACCGAAAAGAATTCATTACTCAGATTCTGCCTCCCTTGATACAATATAGGAAATAGGAAATTTTTGATTGAGAACTATCTGCATTCCCCGTGATTCAGGCAATCTTTTGCGATGGTTCAATATGAAGTGATCCAAAACATACCTACTACTTTTTACGCAAATTTGTTGTTGAGTAAGTGCAGAGTATTCCTACTTGTTTTGCTAACCTGTGCATTGCGGCCCTATTGACTTTTTTGATTGGCGAGTCCCGATAATGACGTTCGCTCATGGTTGATTCATCCGACTTCATTTTTTGTAACACCACAAATACAGTCCGCTTGTCTGACCATTCTGCTATCTGCTATCCGCGCTCGATCACGCGCATCGTGCATGACTGGTGTCTAGTCCTATGTATACAATCATGCTACTGGAATGATCCAAGAACTAGAGAGAATATGTAAACTGTTGGGTACCTCCAACTGCTTTAATGTAAGCCAAGATACCTTGGAATGAAACTTGATGACGCAACTGAAACACCGAATTTCTGTTCACACATTTTATGGCAAGAGGGAATACCACATACTACTACCTTTTTTAGCGCGATTGAATAAACACCTATTGCTTGCTGTTTACAAATAACTGTGTCATGGATATCTTTCAGGTTAGTGCCCTAGTACATGTAATTGCAAGGCTGTCCTCTTGACGCGCCGAACTGGCTTTATTTTCAATATAGACCCACTAGGTGGGTGCAGGGCTGGCGGCGGAAGATTTAAGTGCTTGGTCTTTGGCTCGCTAATCGCTCTAAAATACAGAAAAAAACGACGGAATCATCATGCCACTAAATGTCCGATAGCTAGTTTAGTTAACAATCAAAGCTAAGGGTAATGGCTTTTCGTATAAATCTCGAAGTCTGCTTTCGTTTTAGTTCACAAATTATGCTTTGTGGCTCCGGATTGCGATACTTCCGCGTTTGTATACTCCTGGAATGCTGCGAAATGTGCGATGTGGTGACAACAGAGGATCCCTACAATATAGATCCAATTAATGGAATACACTAAACAGCGCTTGTGAAGGTAGATCGAAGGAATGCAAGTACAGTGTGTGTGATGAGAATTGTTACCGTTACTCCAATTTGAGTACGAGACTGAAGAGCATACGACTGTACTGTAGGGTAGTCATTTGTGTTTCCCTATCCACTGGATGTTACGTTACTGCTACCGAATATGATGGTTTCATAATCCTTAGGCGCTTGATGTTAATCAGGCTCTGCATGTTGCTGACCTTAAACTATAATCAAGGTTTGTCATGACATACTATTAATGTATTTCAAACAGTACTGAAAACTTTGGATCCACCATTTGTGTTTACTGATAAACGACTAGGTTCCGGTCATTACATTCGATGAGCAAAGGCTACACCAGCTAGTGCAAAGTATTGTTGCAAGTTATGGCCAGTAACACTATACGTTTGGGTGTTTGCAGTTGATTGGATAAGATATCAAAGCAGTTGCTCAATGTGTTTTTATTGCGCTAAATCCGTGAACAATGTACTAGATGACCATCGAATTTTGTACAGTGAGCGCATTCTATTAAGTAATGATTGCCTCTTTAATGCTGCAGTGTTCTCCTTTATTGAATTGTTAGCTAAAAATTACGATTAATAATGAATCATAAAATTGCTTCTAGACCTAAAACCAAACAGTTCGCAGTAACAAGTTGTTCTGGCCGTCATTGCAAAAACTAAAGCAATTTCTTCCTCCTCTCGAAGCCCGGATGATATATTGCACCTTCTGAATAGAAAACATATATGAGTGTGAGCAAACATGCCTAGACACGGAATAATTCATTTGATGCACCCACCGCAACCAGGATGAGGATCCCCTTGGGAACTGCAAATGGTATGGTCAACCAACCGTGGTAATTGCAAACATACATGGGATGTATATGACTACGAACGGACCATAGTGGGCCATCAACCATCAGTCGCAGACAACGGTGACCACCTGGCTCACCAAGGCGAAACACCACGATGGCAAACACAACTTCCTTGCTATTGAATTGAACTAGCCAAAACATTAACATTTTAATATTCCCAATTAGTAGCTAATTCGATGTAGTCTTGGTCAGGGGTGCTAAATGCAAGAGCCTGCGGGTGAAACTAACCGGTGACAATTGTTGCGGAATAGACACATTTTCCTCTCGGTTAAATATTAGGGTGTGGGAAACATGCAAGAGGAATATGCACTTCGCGATGGCATCGGGGGTTTGATTGTCGAATTGAAATTGTTTACTATCTCTGAGAGTTACATTGGTTGTGATTGATATTGCGCCAATACTTATTCCTCGATAGTACGGATCACCGTAGTAGCTTCACGTCAGTAGATATTTTGTCAAACTTGTTGAGAGGTGCCGCCAAATATGACATACTAAGCTGCAGGTAAACCCATGTATTCAGTTACCAGCGTTAGCTAATGTATTGTACCCTACCACTAGCGAAACAAACGGTTGGTTCAGACTAAATTTACATGCTTACGGCATCATACTTGAATTTTCAATAGTGTTTAAATTGCAATTTATATTTTACTATATCAAATTACACGCACCTTCTTGAAGCAGTTAGGAACGGTTCTGTTAAATTCCACTTAACTTTATCTAGTGACTATTGAGAGAACGGCTTGTCAATTTTACTAAGCGTCCGTTTTATTCCATTACGTTTGTGGTACAAGTATTTAAATTGCGTTCTTCACAGCATGCAGTACAACACCTTGTTATAAAATTAGGGCACACGATCGGATTTTGTTGCCTGGATGTTTCAAACGGTTACTTTCAGTTGGTAACTTAAAAGGCACACTTATACCACAAAATTTGGCAGCTGCATACATTTCGTATGATCTCATCAGTGCCGATAACGATAACCGGTAATTTTATTCACCAGTGTTTGAGTACAGACATACGTACAAAGAAAACAAGAGAAAAAGCGGGGGACTTTCTTTTACAAGCAGCGCAGTCTGCGGCTGAACAATAACTTTGCTTGCCCACAAAGAACTGGCTTAATCCGATTAATGGCAGTAACCTCGGCAAAATGAAGGAGCCGAGAATTATTATGGCGAAGCAGGATCCAAAACGCTTGCTTGACCTCATTTCGGTGACCCGATGTCAATATATGTCTGCTGATCGAAGATGCCGTCGACTTGCGCCCACAAGTAGTCTGATTTGCGCTTGTTTGATGAATAAGCCCGCAACGAACTCATTTTGGTACATGCACCTTTATTCAGGAACTCGTGTTCTATTGGTTCTGCCAATGTAACTATCTTCATTGCATTCGAATTGAAATACCCAGTGGGAGTTTGCCCCAGTAAGCTGTTTTCTTCAGTGGCGGCAACGGTAACTTACAAATTTGGTTGATAATTACTACTTCGGTAGCAGAGAAAGTGTTTTTTGGCAGTAGTCAGATGTCTTGTGGTCCGCAAAGAAGCAATAACCTTAGAGGGCAAATTTAAGCATGCCTCTTTCTTAAGCACAATAGGTACAGCAACGTTGGTTTCACGGATTTGCATTTCGAAAATTCTAAGTATGATGTGGAAATACTTTTGCTTTTCAATAAAACTGGCGGTGAAATCTGGCTTCGACAATATTACTGCATATCGTGTATAGTATATTAATTCACTAGCTAATGTCTGGTTAGTTAAAATGCCAATGCTAAAAGTTAATCTAATATTTTAAGATGTACCTCAAGGAAAAACTTTGCGAAATTCATTCCGACGAAAGCAAAAGCAATTAGTCTAACCACCTGTATTCTTAGATAGCTTATATAAATTATTATAACTAATCATACGTTCACCCAATTGCTACTAACACTTACGAAATTGAACTTCACGGGCCAACGCGAATATTCAACGGCCACTCATGTCCACCGCCAGTTGAAGGTATACCCAGGTTTATATTCTTTACAGATTTGGTTACCCAGAAGATTCATTGCTTTTGCGCATATAATATCTTTGGATTACATGTGTTAACGGGAATCGATTGAGCACCGTTTCCTAGGTAATAGCGTCGATAGCCACCAAAGAAAGTTAAATTTACTGCTTTTTTGCTGCCTTATTCTGGATCCTTTAGCTAACGCCGATAGTATTTACATGTTAGAGGAAAAGTTGCAGAAACGAATCAACTTGGGTTCTACAAAATTAAAAAATGACAAGCCCGGTTCTGTAAGAATTCATATTATTTGACGCATGGTATTAAGAAAAGCCTTGCACTAATACACCGGTAAAGAGCAGATAACGAAAAAATCCTAAAGCAACTAGCTTAGAACTTTTGCTGTATTTGGGCTTATATTGTGGATTCTCCAAATTAATTAATTGCTTGTGGAAGTAGAAATAGCGGTAGATTGTTGGCCATCTGTAATAAAATTTTTGTTAGGTTGCTTCAAATCTGTAATTGCTAATTACGGAAACAAACGAGCAGCCAAGCAGACTAGATTCCTACACTCTCTGAACTATTTAGCCAGGAGAAATTATTATGTGCCATTATAATATATTTGAGCATTCATCGGTTATATGTCTCGCTGTGCTAATTGTGTTGTTGAGCTTGGCAATCCATTTACTCAACGTCAAGGTACTTCAAGCAGTGGGCATCGTACTTCGTAAGCAAGCCAAGAAGTTGACAAAATGATTTATCCACTCTCTTAGTATAAAGTAAAGAAACAGCATTGCCAGAGTTTCAAGTTAATAAAGTGTGAATGAGCACTAAAGTAAATCACATTATTCTTGACTTATTGTTGCAGCATAAATACCTTTCTTATTTTTAATGAGACTTATTAGCACAGCCTGAGTCACCATATAAATAACCTAACAGATACCTGCACAAATGTAAATGTCAATGGAAAAAACCTTTTAAAAAATAATTAGCTGCCAGCTTCTTTGTATTTAATATAACCCAGATTAAAAACTCGTCCCGAATTTCGACTCAGTTAGCTGTCATCTTGTCTACAAATTTACTGTGATATCAAAAGTGTGGGAGATCACCAAATGGCTTCGCTCACACTATTTACACTTAAAACCTTAACGAATGTTACTGAACATACTAGAAGATGTATGCAAGAAAGAATCACTCTAATAGTATGCATATACTTTTAAAATTCAGGTTAATCATAATAATGTACTTGTTTACAATCATAATGAAATAGTACATAAGTTAGATTGCTAATTTCAAAACTGCAGGAACGTGTTTACTTTCGTCTGCCAGTACCTGTATACTCATGCCGCTTTTCCAAATCCAGAAACGCTGGTTGGTTCGAGCATTTTCAAATACGATGCATCTGAATTAGGTCAGTTATAAGATGAGGTCATCAATCGTCCACCATTCTAGGTTGCATCTTCAGCGCATAATCGATTTTTGGCAAAGGCGGAAGTTTTAAACGTTTACGGAAACAGTAATCTATACTGACGATCAATAAGTTATCACATTTCTGGTCAAAATACGTAAATGCTACTTGTTATCAAAGGTCATCCTCACACAAACCTGACGTGCGTGCTCCTGGTTCATTTGGATTATTCCCCTCTATCATCTATCCATCTTCTCGCAGCGTTGTCACTGTACGCTCATTCGAACCGGATTTACCAGCCCTACACACTGATCCATCATACGTGGAAATATCTTCTACGATTAGAGGTTATGCCATCACTAAACTTTTTCACGGGCATCTGTGATTAAGCGCAAGCGTTTTATTCAGGCCTATTAAGAAGATTGCCTTTCTGTGTGACATCATTCTCTACAGATTTCTCGAGGCAGGCCGAAAAGCCTAAGCTTATTCCGATCTAATGTTTTTCAACACAGCTCTAAAAGAATCTGATCTGTGATCTGTCAATCTGTGTTCAGCGCTCTGTTCAGGTTCCAGTCACTCGCCATTAGTTGTGATCTTGTCAGCCAGTGCGGCTGCATAACCCATCAAACGGACCGCGCGACCACGCCGACAGCTCATCTAACGTTGCAACCACCACGCTCGCCTGACCGGTGTGCGCCGTTCTCAAAACTGTAAAAGTACAGAACGTTAACCAACCCACTGGTTCAGGTAACGACACCAAATTGAATGGCAGAAAGGCGAAACCGAAGAGACTGCAAGCGAAATGCATTGCAGGTTAGGAGAATGTCATCGAGTAGTAAAAATCGTTCTGGCTTGTTCGCACTGTTTGGAATTGTACCACACGAAATGTGCGAATATATCCCAACGACAGTTACGGAAGCAAAATAGCTCTCAAGATGCATTTTGCTTCTGTACTGCGTGTTCCACCATCCCCCTCGTTAAGTGCCTGTTTATCCTAGCTCAGAAATGCGACCGGTTAATCGCAGAAGCAGAGCAGAGGATAAGCAATAAGATTACTTCAATGGAAGTGAGTATGGACCGCAGTAGCGTAGCGGCTTCTAAGCAAAGGAATGCTGAACAATCCGCTTCCCCTGAACCGCAATCAGCCACCTCTCAATCTCCGTTGTTTTCTCCAACTTTGGTAGATTGCCGGACGGAAACAGATTGTACCTACGAGACTCAAACAGTACACACGGCAACGAAAACCAGGCACTATTCAAAACGTCTGGTTAAGCAAATTTCACTAGACCTGACATCTAGCATTAACAAGGATGAAGCAGCCAAACACCAACTCTAGGTACCTGTAGCTAAATTTATATCTTGTAGAGATTAAGCCACCCAGAACATCGGTTATATACGCAGAGATTGCTGCAAGGGTCCACCGAGAGGCCGCCGTTGCGTCGTCTTCCATTGTAAACACCGTTAACGTAAATGGAGAGAAAAACAGCGAACAATAACTTGTCAACATATCAGGATAAATGGGTACCATACCTTGTAGATCGACGAAAAAGGATCCAATAACAGTACCCGGACTTTTGTATTCTCAAATGTTCCTGAATCTACCGCCATCACATTGCGGGATAAGTTATCAGACGACCCAGACCAATGGAACTCATTGTGTATGCAGATGCGTATCAAAGCCAAGCCCATAAATTTGTTACGAATTACTCGTCATCCGAACTCGCCAGACTATGGTGAACACAGACTTATTCGAGTAAATCTAGAATCCTCCACCGACGTAGAAAACGTTTTGCTCTCCGCAATCGCGCTGAAACATGAATACTGTGGAATACGTATCTATACTGATGTCCCTTGGAGCGCGCGACAACCAAAACGAAACACCGAAGAGGGGCACAGCAAGCAAGACTGCCTAAACACAATCTTCATACATGGCGTGCCAGAACATCTTCCTAACGATTTTCAAGAGACCGGAGTGCACGATTTAGAACATTGGCGGTTCATTCGTGAAGCATTTTCTTTGGATAATGTTGTGGCACGATCGCTCACCAGGACTCCTCTCTCACCGAATTGTAGAGGATGCGGCCCTAGAATCCTAAAAATTGTGGTTCAGTCAGAGCAACAAGCAAAGGATGTTTTGGATCGATGGCGGAGAAATCGGAAACATCTTCCTTCCGAAATTCAGTTAAAAGTCGCAAACACTTTGCACAGCTCAAATATTAAAGCAACTGAAGCAGCTAGCATACCGACATATATACAAAACCGTAACTTGACTGCTGCTTTAATTGACTAAGACGTACGCATAAACGAAGGTTGGGACGTACCTGGGCCGAATCATTGACTCGTCATAAAAACGAGTAACTGCGGACCTCCCATCGGTCGGCATTCTCCCACAATTGACCGCTTCACCAATCTGTGGGCTCCTAGATACCGAGAAGCTGGCCCGCTTGCATACGAATGCACATGGTCTTTCTAACGTGCTGGCTGAACTAAAAGTTCGCCAAGTTCCTGGTTCGTATGATGTCATTGGTATCACCGAGACATGGTTGCACACGGGAATGACGGACGCTGAAATTTTGCTACCCGGCATGTCGCTGATCCCGAACGACAGGCTCACAAAAGGAGGAGGGATAATCCTGGATTACCGAAACGACTTACAGTGCGAGGCCGTGGAGGATCCAGACTCGCAGTTCCCCGACTCTCTTTAGTGCCGGTTGCAGTTAAAAGGCAGTGACGCTTGCTTTATTGTCTTGGTGCACCGCGCACCTAACTCAACACCCGAAAACGACTACCACCTAGCGGCTGCGTTAAGGTGCAGTATACGACAAAAATACACTCACATTCTTATCATGGATGACTTCGACGTACATTGTTTAGAAGCCCCTGCCACGATAGGAGAACAATTCAAAACTTATCTAAAATATCTAGTAACTACTGTTCCTCTTTATAACCATATCACATTGCCCACTCGGTTCAGAACTGGTAACAGTCCATCTGTGTTAGATGTTGTGCTTACCAACGGGGAGCATATTATTGATGCGCTGGTTTTAGACTGCCCGTTGGGTCGCAGTGATCACGCAGTCCTCAGTTTCAACTTCGTCTGCTATGCAGAATATCTGAATGATAACGATGAGACTGTGCGAACCATCACGAGTTACGACCGACTCGCCCAGCTAGTCAGCGCCACAACTTGGTGTTTCCTCGAAGAAGAACCCCCGGAAGTCGCCTGGCTCGAGTTCGTCAACAAATTCAGTCAGCTGATTGCACAGGCTTCAGAGATAAAAGCTTGCAATAAGTGCAAATCAGTTTCTTTCGGTAGGAGCATAACTCGAAAATGGATGACAGTACTCAATGCAGCATGGCAAATGTACAGAGGAGCTCCTGCAACAAAGACTTGGGACAACTACCTAGCCCAACGTAACCAATGCACTCAAATGTTGAGAGAAGACAAAGCCGCCTTTCAGCAGAACATCGCAACAACCTTCAGTGCTAACCGCAAACTGTTGTACAAGCACGCGAATAGCCTATGAAAAGTGAGCATTTCCTCCACCCAATACGGCTGATGGCACAAAAGAATGGTTATGGAAGCAGCAAACGCGCTGCAGATGCAATACGCCCCCACGTTTCAAAGAGTCTTGCCACCAAGCGATCTACCAAGCTTTGTCTTCTGCTCGCCAGGACTAAACCATATCAATTTTACCGCAGAGGCTGTATTGCAAAAGCTGAATTCTTTACGCAAACACAAATTGTCGGGTGTGGACACCATTCGTCCAGATGCCTTGGGGGCAGCAGCAAGCCAACTGAATGGAACTTTAGCTCAGTTTTCCAAGCGCTGCTTAGACCAGAACCAAGTTCCCGCCATGTGGAAGCTTGGAATAATAACCCCGATTCACAAAGGTGGAAGCGGAACTGATCCCTCCAACTACCGCCCTGTAACCCTTCTTCCTATGCACTCCAAGGTCATAGAATCGACAGTTGCTGATACACTGATGTGTTATTTGGAAAACTGCAACCTCATCACTCCTGAACAGCACGGTTTGCGTCGACAGCGGTCATGTACAACTTATTCGCTAATTGCACTCAGTAGTTGGACCGAGGCAGCTGACGCTGGAGAAGGTGTTGATGTGATCTACCTGGATTTTTCCAAGGCTTTCGATCGTCTAGACCATCGGATACTACTATCCAAGCTGCAGCATTACGGGATTGGAGACCCTCATTTAAGCTGGATTGCCAACATTCTACTTCAACGGCAATTAGTGGTCAGAGTTCGGAGCTCCTTAGCGGACCCATAAAATTTGAGTGTGGTGTGCCGCGAGGCTCAGTTCTAAGTCCACGTTTTTTTTGGTGTTTATTAATGGCCTTGCTCAAGGAATCGTTTCAAACTACCTAATGTTTGCCGATGATATCAACATCTGGCGCAAGATCCAGGCGAACGCCGACCAACATGTGCTTCAGAGTGACTTAGATACAGCTTATCAATTGTCGACCCAAAAATTATACATTTCAACATCATTAAATGCAAAGTGCTTTCCATGCGACATCAGATGAGCTACTCATACCGACTACGAACGGATGTGCTACATGGATCAAATATTAAAAGTGAGTTCGTTGTCCTTGTTCAAGTTGACGGGTTGCTCCAGGCGATGCGAACAGGCCTCGAAGACTGGGAAACAACAGGTCGGGCTGTTGAAGAGGGCTTTTGGACAAATAAACAGCTCCACATTTCGACAAATGCTCCTTGCGCAGTTCCGCCTCTATGTCGAATACGCAATTCAAACCTGGTATCCATGGCTAAAACACGACCTTAATGCACTAGAGCAGCCACAACGCCGGGCATCTAAGAAAGTAATTAGAATGCGAAATCTTTCCTACCAGGAGAGGCTGCAACGACTGGGATTGTTTAGTGGAAGCTATCGTAGACTACGAGGCGACCTGATTATGGCATACTTGATTCTGTGAGACCCACATCATCTGTGCCGCCCTGTACTGCAACTCCGCAGCCATACAAACCTGAGGGGCCACTCATTAACACTCGCAGAACAATAAAATCGTCTGGATTTCAGCAGAAATTTCTTTTCCATTCCTGTCCGTCACCCGTGGAACGCTCCCCCAGAATCAGTCGTCTCTGAACCAACAATAACAGTATTTAAAAGACGGTTGAACGATGCACTCATCCACTTACACTTTGTTACTTAACACTACGTCTCCATCCTACATCTGGATTATACCATGGAATAATTTGTTGTTAACTGTGGGTGTTTTGAATCTAAGAGGATCGCGGGACGGCGGTGAAGCAAACGATAAGTCCTTATTATCATATATATCTTATTAACTCTTTTACTATCTTTATCTTCACTAATGTTATGTGGATATCCCCACCAACTATCCAACGGGACTTGTAAAGCAACGCTTATTAAGCCGTATAAATTCATTGTTCATTGTTCATTGAATATATTTTATATGACATACCTTCGACTCTTTGAACACATCATGGTGCACGGTGGATGATGGATCGTTCCTTTCTCTGGATTGAACAACGCTCAGCTCTAACGCTTCATTCACATGCAAAGTAGATAACTGTAAGGCGTGGTTGCATGCGATCCAAGTATGACCAAGTATGTTTGGGTCACTTTACACCAGTAAGGCTTTTGCGCCTAAGGGGAATATAACGTCATTATCCATAGAAATATTCATCACAGCAGCATGTGTTTATCACACAGGTCTTTGCTTCAACTGTAATTAGCACATCAGCGCTACTACACTTTATTCGGAAAAAGTTTTATTCCATCAAGTTGCTCTGGTTTCGCCGTCTATCAATAAGCACAATGAAAACAATTCATCCACATCCAGTTGGTCTACCCCACATTCGGAGTGCACCAAGCAATTTAAATTTTACCTCAGAAAATACGTGTAATTTTAACATGTACCATGTTTCCTACTCACGGTTGAGTTCGTCTGTTTGGAAAAAGCTTTCGAGCAACAGTAGAAAGAGGGAATGATTTAATTTTGTGTGTTGTTCTTATTTAGACAGAAAGAGCAAAATACAACTTTCCCGATCACAAGAGACGATTATTTGTAATAGTGATTTAAAAGCAAATAGCGGTATTATTATAAAAGGATTGCGTTGCTGCCTATTGTTGTATCTAAAAGTTTCATGTTCTCTAATGTACATGACAAAATTCGCAGTCAGAACACAATGCGGAAACATCAGCGCTTAAAAACATGCTTCTAACTGTAGTGTCAAGCGCCGCGCGCTATGCCAAATAAACTGGTGTTCGTACCGCCAGCTCTCATCTCTTGCATTCATGTTTTCTCACCCATCAAACAAAGATGAAAACTGAGATAGTGGCACGTGTTGCAAGCACAGCTCGTTCATCCTTTAGTGAATACGTCCTCTGAGCTGGACAAATTTTTTCAACAATTTATTGAAGATGCCTAGAAAAGATTTCGATTTAAAATATGGGGGATGATGGAAGAAATAAGGCATATTCCAGTTGCGGTCTTATTGATCGGAATGACTGAATTCATTGAAATTTAACCTAATTGAGGTTGCGCGTCATAATTCAAACTCAGGGCCGATGGTCTAAAACCCAGCAGTGAAACTATTTATATTCATCAAACCTATCAAGACCTTAAGAGTTATGTCTTCATAACGTCTTTTTTTTAAAACACATGAACAGCTGCTTTGCTTTCGACCTAGCTAATGGCATGTAATTGCGGAACTACACACAGTTGCTTATGGCCAGGGAGCAAATAAACTCCGCATTTCACATGAAGACAACTGTACCTCCACACCTAGAGTATCGTCCACAATAATATTTTAGATATGTTTGTGCGTCATCAATACGCACCCGAGTGGACAGGGTGATTGCGTATTTCCCATGAACAAGTATTTACACACACAAATTGATGAACGAGTCTAGTCGATTCTAACGGGTTTCATTTTGCGTCAGCTCTAAAACATGCATGCATAATTCTAACGCTGCCTGAAGTCAGTGCTTGTATATTCATTGAATATGAGGATTTATGCTTAATGTTATTCGGGTGGGGTTTAAGCTGTCATCCAATGCAACCCAGAAACGGAAATGACCGCTTCTAACTGTCGTCACAGAAGGGTGAGTGATTAGTTCCATACTTTTGTTTTATTGTTCTAAATTGACCTATTGTACAACATACCTTTCGCACCTAGTCGGTAGTTCATTTATGCTAAATCTATAACACCGTTATTTTGGTACCCTTAATTACTGAAAACTTCAATGAAGTTAACCAGTGATTTTCAAACCAGAAGCATGAACAATAATCTGTCCGTTTTGGGCATTTTGGTTCATATTTGATAAAACTACGAAAGTCTCTGAGCATGTTTTAATCCTTTATACTTGTTCGTTTAAAATCAAAACAATTTCTAGCAGATGCACCGTTAAAACGATTGTCATAGTAATTTCGCTAACCTGTGAGAGCAGCCTACGCCTTAGACAAACGAAGCTGCTCGTGACGAGCGGATGGAAGGCTAAGCCACTGATACTTAACGGCACATAAAATAACAATAAAAGCACCTACAAGAATTGCGAATGTCGCAGCAAACGCCATGCAGAAACAGCACGCATCACTTGTTTAACCTGTTTCATGATAATCTGATCCATTAGAAATCACTGTACATGCACAAGACTTACTAATCTACTTCGTGGATGACACTGTGCGACCACACAGCTGTTCCGATAATAATGATTGACGCCTTAAGGCGTTTGCCGTAGAAAATAAGGGATTGGTTGCATATTTGGCGCTGTTCCTTCAGCACTACTTCAATAAGCGGCATGCTCCTACAACATGGAAACATGGGATAGTGATTCAAATTTACAAAGAGACAGTCATTTCGACCCGGCTAACTATCGTTCATGGACTCCACTTTCAGTTCTTCTAGAAGTCAAATGATTTAATTGCTGACGCGCTCAAGACTTACCGTGAATATTTGACTGCATCGCACAACAGCAAGATGGCTCCCGCCAGAATCGATCGTACGCTTCGGTATTGAAGCCCAGTCTGTTCTTGATTTACCGTAACAATTTAGTCACTTAAACAGTTTACGCTGTTTGCTTTTCACTGATGAATGCAAAATTTGGTGTACGGTCAGATATCAAGACGACCGCATACAGTTTCAAAACGACCTCGATCAGACTCATGAATATTTAGTCCATAAAGGTCTTCCGTTCAACCTCACTATACATCGAGTAACCTATATACGACACCAAATGGTCCACACTTATAAGCTGTACAATTAAAAATAATATCTTTGTATTGGTCCAGAAAGACCTTGGTTGCTCGGGACAATCTGCACTGCATCAAAAAGCAAACCCAAAGTTTGAGGCTATTACAGCTTTTTTCCAAGGTGCTTTCTGCATACGTAGGCTTGCACATGGAAGATGCGATTCATGCATGACTGAAGCGGATCCCACTATTTTGGAACTTACATAACGTCGGACCACCGAAAGAGTCAAGACACTATACCGCTTAACTTACAAATAGCGCTTGGGGAATTTAGAATTATTCAAAGAACGCTTTCGGCCTTTTGGCGGTACCCTATCATGGTTTGTTACATTTTAAGTATGCCAAAATAACTTTTGTTATCAACCGCTATAGCTCAGCCATAACAACAAGAAAAAAAGACCACTGTTTCGAATTGATGGTTCAATAGAGCCGGAAAGAGTGTATAAGGAGTTTTTTCTCTCTGTTTGTTTGTCACGCCTGGAATTCCCTCTCACAACCTGGTGTCTTAATCCCTATATTAGTTCTGACAAAAGACCATGCATGCAGTGCGCTGGCAGCACTACACCACAACCTATAATCAACAGAACGTACTTTCAGAAAATAAAAACCGAAATATAACACCTGTTTATCTGGGAAAACTAGGGGCAGTGAACTTCTGAATAACATAAAAATATGGGAGCGATTCAAAAGGATAAAAGTTTGCTCGACAAGCCAACTGCTTCAGGTTTAGCTGTTTATAGCTGCTGTTAATTTTCTTTTGAAAACTCTCACTTACCATCTGCGGGACATGTTAACTTGCAGCATTTTATCCGCAATATACCAATGATTATTTACCACGCTAGTGGAAGAGTAAAACAGATGAGCTTGCTCGTTGCAACAGGTACAGGTGAGTACCAACATATATTATTTTCAATAAACCCATAGTGAATGCAATAAAGCGTGAGCTAGTGTACGTGGCTGATGACGACGGAAAAAGGACAGCAACCAGAAAAGTTGTGCAATACTGGTAACTTATGAATAGCACTCTGCTCATGGACATCACAGTTTTTCTCGCTTTCCGATATGCATTCGGAACTTTACATGAATGCAAGGTGTGAGCAAATTAGCACAGCACTCCATCATTGAGTTGCAACTCATCAAAATCTGAACTAATATCTACAGACGCCAACGGTTTGACGATAATTTAACTAAGTACCAAGTATAGGATCAGGGGTACATACGTCACAAGCCTATTAACCGTCTTTCAAAATTCGCACTTGCCACTTAAGGTCTGATCTGAAGAAGCGGAAAATACACGAGTGAAAAATGTAAATCGTTTCTTTACCACACCGGTACAAACTGTGCAACAAATGAAACATTTTCAATGTGTGAGAAGCATTGAGGAAACGCATGGAAATGAAATAGCTGAGCTTCATCAGTCTGTTCGTACCCACTTTCTAACAACGGAAACGATCAGAATGTGTGAAGGACCGCATAAACCCGCACCAGCATATCTCCTTGAGTATTCTGAAGACTTTCATGTTACCAAGGAAGTTTCTTTCCATGGAGGTCGAGTATGCTCCGAATGAAATGCTGCAGTAATGCATAAACACTATTTTTATGGTCAAATATCTCAAAAGTGAGCTATTTGCTAATATGTTATTGACAAAGTCTTAAATGCAAATTATGCTTGTAAGATCCTCATTGTTTATATTTTATGCAGGTTATTTCGTATAGCGTCCAAGGTAAACGTGAGGTATCTCACACGTTCAGTTGAGCAGGAGCTATGGTAACTGGGTGAAAGAATAATAACTACGCCCGCGATCAAATAACCACAGAACAACAACATTAGAACCGAAGTATATTAAAATCGGAGGGAGATGAGCTATTGCAATTGCGTCCAGTTATTTTCCGTACAAAGACTTTGTTTCATCTTGAGTCTAAATTGTTAAAGCCTTTAGGTAGTTAGCTCATGTTAGTTTCTTGACTGAAATGCAATGATGTTGACTGGCATTGAACTGATCTGTCACATGAAAACAACTGAATGATAGATGAGTGCATGTTGTTGAAGCATGTGCCGGTCTTATGAACCTTGGATGCATGTCATTCGGTTGTTTTGTTGTTGTAGAACAATCAAACAATTTGATGTAGCGGTAACTGTTGTTAGCTCAGGTTGTTCATCTTTGAGACGAACTGTTCTCCCAGTATGGTAATTTTATTGTAAACATTTCGTAACCAGGCAAAGTGACTTCATCATTGCGTTGGCACTTAGTGTAGCGATACGTAGGTGTGAACCGCGTACTCCCGCGCATGTGCTTTTATGGGCCATCTTCATTGCCCATTTGGTAACTTTATTTTTGACAAGGACTTTTACGACCCACTCCTGTGCTCGTGACACATTTCTCTCGGCAGATGAAAATGCATTCTGAGGTTTATGAACGGTGCCGTTCCTTCGAATGCGTCAGTGATTCGTTGAACATAGATGCGTATATATGCCTACCGTCTCAACGTGTCAATTAATTAAATTATTCCTAAACTTGTTTTGCTTTTAAGAAATCGCTTGCCTGCTTTGTATTCGCATGTTTTAGGATCTTTAAATTTCACGGGTCGCAACAGTTACCAACTTTATCATCGTGTATCGAAACCAAGGTATAGAATGAGCA
Organism: Dicrocoelium dendriticum; assembly: GCA_944474145.2. Taxonomy (NCBI): domain Eukaryota; kingdom Metazoa; phylum Platyhelminthes; class Trematoda; order Plagiorchiida; family Dicrocoeliidae; genus Dicrocoelium; species Dicrocoelium dendriticum. The sequence goes on along the minus strand of OX104063.1, from coordinate 218,616,794 downwards.
TGCCTTCATTTGTAGCTATTATGCTCAGTGATGCGTGTGGAATACTTTCTTCCTGTTTGTCCGATGTCGTGCTCATCACATTCGCTACAGTTTACCAGGTAAATCAAATGAGTTGAACTACACTGTTTGATTGTGTCTGCTAGTCTGGAAGGAACTTCAAGACGAATTCAATCAATCAACACGTTTTGTTGAAAGCCATCTATGTAAATTTACGAGCAACGGATCACTACCGCAATCAAATGAAATTATTGGAAAACGGAACCATACAAAAAGTTCAGGGAGCATTTTCAGCAACGGTGACAAACTACCCATGGTCACAAGTGATGGGTCGAGAAAGCGCTTGTCAAACATCAAGCCTGAACGCCTGAGTGACCAAGGTCCCAAAACACATCTGTGACCACCCGATTCACACTTACGCATTAATGCACTGTCAATGTCACCACTACTGGTGACAGAAGATTTGCAACAATTTTTCAAGCTCAGAGAACAGTTTGTAAAACAAACAAAGTTTAATCACTTTCTGTGCAGTCAAGAACGTGTCGATACATCTAGGGAATTCGTGTTCAAGAGTTGGGCACGTATTCCAGGTGGTAGCTTGTCAAGTACTGTGGAAAATATTGGCAAATCCTATTGTCATGGACTTGCATTGCAGTTTGGATTCTTAAACGCGCAATCGATTTTTACAATCCCATGTCATTTGACATTTTTTGAGATAGTAATAAGAATAAGCAATCCACTCCGCCTAAAATTTTGGGTCATACCTTCATTCTTCAGGCGCTGAGTGTAGATGTAGTAGGGCACAAGCTACCTAAAGTGGTATATATAGGACAATTGCAAAGCGGGTGTTATAATGAAAGTCCTAGTAAAAAGCGTGAGCATCAAGTTTATATAATAATGATTTTGGTGATCATTTCATAGTATCACTATGTGAATGGTTTCAATATCAATGTGGACCCACATCCCCATTAGGGTGGACAGTCATCAATTTGACTAGCAAAATTATTGAGTGTTGCTCGCTGAAAAATGCAGCAATCCTTGACTGGTCTCGACTTTTTTGATCTCACTGTGTTGCGATAGCAGGCACTCGAACCCTCGTCCATCGGAATGCCAGCGGGAATCTATATTCTTAAACTATCGAGTCGCGGTGGGCAGTGCTTTAATGACTAATTTTATGATAACCTGCAAGCGCTCCTTGTGAATGGATTGCGACGCGCGATTCACCCTGAAATGAACAGTGATCCACTATATAACAGGACCATAACCGAAGGAGGTGAGCATTGATGGTCATATACTTACAACGATTATTTATTGATGAACGCCTGCCAGCAGCTCATAAACGGATAATTTAGCCACCAACCTGGATTTGCATTAAACGACCATTTCAATCCATTGGACTCGTTTGTGGCTTCTCCTGGTCGGTGGTCAGACTAGCTTGCCTGTTAACTGATTGTGAAATCATCAAAAATACTCATACTCATTAGTAATTATGTATTGTCTTAATTGGAGGGGAAAACTGTCCCTTCAGTCTAGTGGATAACGCTTGGTCGCATTCGCACATTATTAAACAGGGACATAAAAGGCAAGGCCAAAGAGAATGGAAAAGATGGGGACAACTGCCATGATGTTCTTTCTATATTCAAGTATTTTCATCAGCTACGGTAAGACCTGAGATCAGATATATTGCATACATATAATGGAGCTGAAGGTTGACAGGAAAAACAATACTTATACCATCGCACATCTAGACTTATTTCTGTCGTGTTCAACACAACTGAGTGCGCTTTATATGTCCATCGATCCTCTTCAAAATGCATTTTACCTTAACCGCTTTAGTCTGAGTATATTAATGACTTCATTTATTGAATTGATCTCAGCATACATGTGGAACTGCTCGTATTTGGTAGAAATTTAAGGCTTGTTCAATATGGTCGCATATTCATTCACGAGGGAGAGGCTTGTTTCATGGTGTTAAGATTAATTGGTAGTAAGGCAAAATTATTTGTTTACTGGTCCGCAGGTAGCAGACTATTATATAGGAGAAGGATATCCAAGAGCATGTACGATGCAATCGAGTATATGATGACGTAGTGAAAAATTGTTTCTAACCCCCTGAATCACAAAGTAACTTATATCATTATGCAGTGTTCCGATTACGTATGACTTCAAGTGAAACCCGGAATCACAACAGTGAATGTGCGTTAAACATGTAGCAATACTACTGATCATGTGTTATAATGCACTGAATAACAATTCGCTTGAGTTATACTTCCGTACTCCTTAAATAACAGAGATAAGATATAATGGTTTCAAGATTTAACACATCTCACATTTTATTTTCTTAGCCTTAGCTGCGATGCACTATACAGGCTCACGAGTTTCGAAACATTTTATTAGAATTACTCTAAATTTCAGTCAAAATACACAAGTAATATTTATACCAAAAAGGGCTCTCTCGATTAGGCTGAATTACCTCACAAAACGAAGCGTTGCAAGTTTTCTGAACAAGGTCATTCTTGAGGTACAGCGGAAGATATCCTTGATTATTAGGCGGCCTGAAGATGACTTGTCTGATCCAGCATGCTCTAGCGATGTGTGCTGGTGTTTACTGGAGCTCAACAGCAGCACCACCAATATGAGGTCAGTCCATGTGACTGACCGAATGATAAAGCCGCTTAGAATGCCATAGAAGCTCCGCTTAATTTCATTCCACCGAATCACAGAAAACAGTCTCTAACAGATTATTTTCTGGTCAGTAATATTCAAAAGTTTGGCGAAACAAAACACAGTCACCACCAGTTCAATCTTTAGCATTTTGTTGCTGTACTGCATGCAGGATGAAAACTTTACCAACCGTCGTTTTTTTGCACCACAATAAAGTATGTGTTATTAGTCTGGCTTTCAGCTTACATGGTTTCCTCTATAGTGTTTAGGTAAACTTCATTCGCACCACCTAGACGCACCAGCAAAACGCATGTATCGACCCACACGAAAACAATGAGTGTCGCCCATTTCCACCGTACCTAGTTACTATGGTTCATTGCAAGGTGCGCTCTTCTGGTGTGCAGAAGTAAAGTGGCATGTTTGGAAGATCATTTTGAAATGCAAGTTGTGTGGATGGATTGTGGCGCGTAGTCACAGCGTGGACCGTATTCCAACTGAAAGGAATCTAGGTCATTCAATCAATAGGACCGTAACTAAATCATATAGAAATTACGTGTTGCCTAACCAAAAACATTGCACTCCATGACGCATTTGAAACTTATTTGGTCTCATCAGACAGAGATAGCAGACATCGAACCTAGGACCACTATGCATGTATTTCTGAAATCAGTGGTGGAAAAATCCAAAGTAAATGATCATAACTTGCGGAGCGCCTTGGCAGCGGAATGACCAATTTATATGGTGCGCTCATTTGTTGGCGATTGAAAAGCCGGGGTGTGCTAAACCGAAACATAGTCTAGCATACTGCAGTGTTCGGTCCAACTGGCCAAACTAGGTTCAGATCAGTGAATGCTTAACTACAATCGTAAAAGGCTAAACTATGTTTACGTGAGGTGCAGAATAAACAAGTTCATGTACTAGGGCGGAAAGTTATTATGACGTCTACGGAGATCGCTAAACTGCTTATCGCTTAGACGTGCTGTGTTTAAAAGTGCCACTGTTGAATTAGATGAAACGAAACAAAAGCATTCTCTATCATCTGCATTCTTACATACTTTCATATCCACAGGAAATTGAAAAGATTCATGTTATGCGAGCATGTTGGATGGCACGCTTCGTCGCATCTTTTAACTATTGTTAATGAGGTATTTAATCATATTACTTCCATAGCCTATATTATGACGACTGGTGACAAAGCTATGTGATTATTCAATTGGCTTCCAAGAAGGGAAAATCTATGCACTCATGCGACAGCAAGGACAGCGTATGAAGATGTACACAGAGACAATCAAAATGTAGAATGAGCGTATTTAGATACAACCGCGATCAATGCTTCCTAATTCCCAAATCAATTATTCTGACTCGCTACGGATTGAGATTACTAATTCCAGTACAGCAAAATGGATGTAAATGAAAGCTCCATATTATACTTCCACATTTTTTTCTGAAATAGCCTAGTGACTTAACTTATAATGAAACCAGCCATTTTCGCAGTGAACTGGATTTGCAGCCATCCCACGCCCAAGCTGTTATGCAATTCATCCGCATAGACTACGCATGATTACTTAGAACGCTTCTTCAATAACATCAATATTCCGTCACACGTTTAATTAACAAATTAATAACAAATTTTGGTCAGCATTTAAGCATTTGTAATATAGCAAAGTTTGTTGCGCAGTCCGAATGTTCGGTTGCTTAAAGTAGTACTTCTTATTGGTCCATTGCTTGTTACCAAGACATTGTGAAGGCACTTGTTTGGTAGTATTATATACTAGTATTAAATTTTCCATTGCTCCTTTCAACGCTTTGAGAATGCTGCTCCCAATAATTTGGAAGCATCACTTTATCCTGTCTTCTCACCTACTTGTTTTACCATAAACTGCAGTTAGAAGCATATTGAATTAGCTAAATGCCCTAGTACATACTGCCTGTAAAGCCGACAGGATTACCCCGAATCGTTCTATGATTATCACAAGGGCTCATTCCTACATAATATGCAATCAGTCATTTGCTAGAGTTTAAATTATGTACCCTAACGTTACTGTTAACGGAGTAATTCTGTTCACGCGAAACCGATCTAGTGCCCGTAAGCTAAGTGTAGTCATGCATACACCTTTTCCTGCTACCGACAAACCATTGCGTATATACGGAAGCAATTGTAATTCCCATAATGAAGTGCAAAATTGGTTCGTAATCAGAACCTGTCGACTGCAAAATAACCGTTCCTTGTTATTCTGCTTTAGGAACCCAATGCATTACTTTCGTTTCGCACATTCAGAAGTATCCTATTGATTTCGCACTATACTTAGATGAGTGAAGCAAGGTATGATATTGCTACGTGTGTGATCCCGAACGATAAAGTAACCTATAATGCAATTTATGATTTTCTAGCCAAAATCCGGAATGTCAACCACGATGTTTCGCTATGTCATTTTCAGAGTATTCGCTTTCCATCGTTATTCATCTGCACCACATTTAGTTAAACATCTTCTGTTGTGCCAGCTAATTCCTAACCAATTACATGACTTCAAACAAATCGTTTTGGTTTTTTTACTAAACTATCTAACATTTGGAAATTGTGATGCTTTCTGGACACTTAACTGACTTTTACAGCATACGTAAATTTCAGAACATCAACAGATATTTGTAGGTTAAATCTTTCTGATAATTTAAAAAGTATCCGCGAATCGAATGTCTGATAATGATTACTCTGGCAGCTACATCCAACAAATGGATGCTTTATTTGCGTGGATAAAACGAAGGAATTACTTTTGACGTTGCACAAAACCCGGCATTATCATTCGAACTGCCACAACATCGGATTTACGCCTCCGGTGTTGGAATAGTGGGATTACGCACAACACTGAAAGGTCTAGGGATTAGCGTCGGAATTCATGTTAATCTCATCAAGATAGCAGTGCATGCTACAGAGAACGCAAACTACACGAATTCGTATATGGCAAATAATGGCTTATCTCTCACAAACGGTACAAAACCATTGTATGTAGTGTCTTAATAGAATACCGCGATAAGTTCCAATGTGCTCTTAATGTCATTTAACAGAGCGTCGTCCATTTCCGACACATAAATTATGGTCAGTAAACTAGATGGGTAAGGTAACTACATAAACACATTGCTTGATTTTTCTGCAAGAATTCGATGTTTTACTCACTTCCCAGTTACCTGACATGTTACTGTTCAAAGGTTTAAAGAACCAACCGTAACATAAATGGCTCAATTCCAATAATCAACTAACTGTCTTTCGCTCCCATCTGTCATAATAATAATACAAGTACACTACTCACAAACATCTACAATTAATGATCTAATAAAGGAATTCACTTTTGATAGACAATTTCTTGAAACATCAATCAGAGCATTTATGTTTCAGTTATATTCCTTTCTGGATTACCACACAGCATATGAGACTGTGGTTCTTAAGTGCATCTACTACTTCCTACTGTGCATTGGTTTAAGCTTAAGAAGAAGTTCGAACCATTATGCCAATTATTGAGAGATTAAATGGTGCTTACTACAACATTGGTGCAGTCGTGTGTGTAGACTTGGCGCGATAATAATTTGTGTGGTCTAATAAACCTATCCGTCACTACCGTTTTGTCATAATCGAAACTAAATATTCATGTCATTTGATGAACGGCTGATAAAATGAAATCAAAATGTTACTTTCTACAGTGCGCATTTAAAGTTAACCGCATGCTGCTAATCGCAGAATACCTTCTAGGCTGAACGTTATGTAATCACTAAGTTGCAATTATTGTTACAATGCAGTTCAGCTGCGTTACTAAACTAAGTAACAAAACTATGACCAGAAAAAGTCTGTGCATGTCATTGCAGTTTGTTTCAACTTGCATAAATATGCTACTTTTTCTTGCTGTGCCTGGCGTAATGAAATTTGAGATAATAGCAAGTGTAACCTTGGATATATTTCTTGTCTTTTACATTACAATGCAGATACGCAAGTCGTATAAGTAATGCACATTTTAAAGGAGTTGAAAGTAAAAAATTAGTAAAATTTTAGGTTCCTAACAACCTGTCGTATGAGATGCAATAAACTAGGTATGACAGTTACTAAATTCAACCTAGCGTCAAACCTTAGAATAAGGTAGTTTCCTATTCGGCGCAATGGAACAAAACAAAGCTAGGTTAACCTGCAAACCCCTAGGTTGATTAAACAGTGACATAATACAACCTGGATACCGAAGCCGCCAGTGCAACAGTGCTTCCGACACCACCGAGTTGATTGGACACGTAATAATTATAGTCAATTTACGTAGAATAAGAGCCATTTCGCAAACGGTTACTTTGGATTTGTTCCCGCATTTGTTTACATAGTTGTTGGACCACAGATCCTGAAACTTTTAGTTTGAGTATCACCTCATCAACATTTGTGCGACGGATTTATTAATCATGGGTGCACAACATTTATGAAGATTCGCGCATCCTACAGATAGTAAACTTCAATGCCAGATGTTTTGAATTTTATTAATTTGGTAACATTCACTAGAGTGATTATGTATTTCACTTCTTGGTATGCGTTGTTCTCTATTTATGAGACTGTAGCGACTGTATTTTGCAGCTAGTGTGCATACAAATATATGATCAGGTTGGACTATCACATCGAAATGGCGCGTAGACATATGTATCGGCAGTGGAAGCCAAGCTAAGAGGAGCCCCTGTTTTTGATAGCGTTACAATGGGGTTGCTCCTTAATCAGAACCCAGAGCGACGCTGGCGAATTTAGATTGGCTAGGTAGCAGCATTCTTATCTAGCCTTGCTATGCTTGATTGTATACAATACAGCGATGCTCCAATGCTAGGCACCTTATGGCTTTGAGTATTATTCTGGCGTATGTTAGCCAAAACAGTCTAGGGAACGATGCGTTCTCGCTCCAGCTACAACGAATCTTCAGAGAATTATGAAACACTGGAATAACACGTCATTAATTATCCTTAGCTTATTGTTACCCGTAAGCGTTTCGTCCAAAGCTTTAACCAACTTCTTGACATATCTTGAAGGTATAGGCTTCAATGCGCTTTTCAATTTAGATTTACATGTTAGATAGATCACTGACCCGCATTAGCGTCTGATCAACTTTCACGGTTCATAGCCAGAATCAAATTTGCACAAGACTTTCAACAATTCGTCATTGGCATACTGAAGCTTGCTCGGTATGCTACCTTGACTGCTAGAATCCGAATGTTTATAGCAATATATTCACACCTAGAAAATTTGTATCAAGGAAATTAATTGGTTGCATAACCTTGCCTTTCATTTATGTAAAACGTCTATGGTCAACATGTTTCCGGTATATTTTGTAAACTTACTCACAAGATTAACATCGCAAATATTCTACCTTCTAAATACGTTCCTTATGAGCACACAAGGTAACAACTTTTTGGTATCTGACTACACAAAATAACCCAAGGAGATATAATGCCCCCTAAAACTGTGCACCAACTGAAAATACTTACACGTAGTCACACATTCACCAATTACCATTGCACTAAAATGTTTGGTTTTTTCACCACTCAACTAATTTCCGCACTGTGCAACTCTCAGAGTGCTATTTTTGTTGAACTACTTACATCACGGCTTGCATTTTGCTTATTTTACCATTACAGTCCATTCCTACGTAATTTGCTTCTGTGGCTTCAAAGTGACATTCCAGATGTGACATCATCGGGCAAATCGTGCTGCTCAGTCACCCTAGCTGAAATGGAACAATAGAATAATAAGGATACAAAGCCAAGACTTGAAAAGTCCCGTGATATAGTTTGTGGGAATAACATTAGTTCAAGGAACTTACACAAAAGAAAACAACATATTTGTGTGCACCATATTACCTACCATAACATATCAGCATATCCGTCTAACCCGATTTCGATGGGTTGGTTAGCACACTGTTTGTCTGCGTCTTGTCATCACTCAATGAACGGAAATCTGAGCAAGTAATGTAAATGAAGTCAAGCATCATTGATTGGTTTTGTAAAGAAGGGTAGCGTGAGGGCGGAAATGAGAAAAGTCACGATTCACAAACTCGAATGGAAAATTAATTCCCGCGACACTCAAGTTGCAATTCATGAATCCTCAATTTTGTGTTGCATCCAAGCTTCAGGATTTGGTGACAACAGTGACCGAGGCTTTTCAAATTCCGGAACGCCAGGATGAGTTTACGACTTAGACGGCAATATCTTCCTCAGCAATGAAGGGTATGCAGTGTTAACTGACGAATTAGAGGAAAGGCGTGTGGTAAAAAGAACGGGCATCAAGTTAAATTGACGTAACGTTTTGCAAAATGGTCAGTTGACTACATACGGTTATCATCAACATGGACAATAACATCTTTTAGCCCATGGATTTTGAACACGTTTACCGACAATACTTATATAACATGAAACTAGAAAATGACGTTTTAAAAGTTTCTATTATGAAACAGACGTTTTTCTTCTTAAGAATATAAGTGATCTGGTTTGGGAGCCGATCCATTGTGACCTCACAGTTCGACGTTCCCATGCGATTGGCATTTAACCTAAATGAGTAGCTGCGATTTTACGCCAAACCAGTTAAATTGTTTTCAGCTACCGTAGTCGGCACGTTTCTTGTTTAATTTTGTGCGCTTTTGTGTGCGCGCTCGCAAACAGCTCCGTAAATTGTGGTCAGTGGTCAGTTAAACTTATGGTACTTTCTAAACAATAAAGCCTCGTTTTAAATTAGCATTTTGCAGCAACTTAGGTATCGGTTTGGATTACCACCATTTCCAGTATAGACTATTATGTAACCCGAATAATAGGCATTTCAATGATTGGGCTGCATCTGGAAGGTTACTTCGATTTATGTGCCAAAATCCAAATGATTAGAAGTTATCTTCAAAATTTATTATCCTGACCATTACCCAGGGACTTACATAATAGAGGACACAGATATACTGTTTTTAAACAGGATTTACCTATCATCTTCTATATTCGTTTTAAAATCTTCGGAATACAATATTCTTGTTTTAATGATAATCTGACCTACTATGAAATTTCGGTCTTGCTAATAATAAAGCCATCACAGTTAGTGTTAGGCTAGGGTACCCCCTAGAATCCCCATTTAAAAGTAAGTAATACCAGGCCTTTAGAAGTCTATGATATTCTTTAGACGGATGTCCAGAAATAATAAGAAACAAGTGGAAAAGGTAGAGTATCATGTCATCTGTTAGTTAAAAACAGAAAGCACATCTGTGCTTTATCATCATAAACGTAAAACTATGTTTTTTACGGCTTATTGTTAAGGCACACTGACTGTCAACTTCTTTTGGCGGGACGAAATACCTCAATATTAGGTGTCGCTAAACAAAACAGCGCTGTACTCTTAATTATCAAACTAACTGTAGAACGTACATCTGCTCAGATTTTTGGAGTTGATTGCACGTTTAGCTACTAGTTGCGATTTCAAGTCAATAAGACATCAAGTTGATTTAACACAACAGCGCACTCTGGCAATCGGTAAAATATGGCAAGGTGGAATTGCTCAGTAAATTTGGAAATCGATACGAATCAAAAACTCCCCCTAATACACACAAATGCTTCTTGCACCAACTGCGCATGCCATGAAAGTCTGCAGCAATGTAATTGCAACTTATAGTCAAATAAGTTTCATCTGTCACTAGGCAACCTCCCTGAAATACCCACTGGCGAACCATCAGTTAATATACTTTAAGATCACTAACCCTTTTCAACAGTGAGTTGCTAGGTATAATTCCCAGTTAGGGTAACTTTGCCCAGCAGAGGAAGGTAGGTGGTAGAATTCATATTGGGTTCTTGTTTAACAGCATACTTCTCACGTGTGGCTTCATCATATCAAACTACATGTATTAGGCATTAACGTCGCATAATTAAAGCAAATGTCAAGGGTACCTCGGAATGATCACTGTCTTAGGGTGGAAACTAGGCGATTTCGAATGTGGATGTCTGAAACAACTCTAGCTTATCTCAAAGATCTCCGAGGCTCGAAATACCCACCAAAATGCTGCGACAGAGCCCATACTGCTGATTTCTGCCAAACTGAACTTCTGCTTATGGTACACGCCTATCAAACTATTATATCAATAAATTAACTTGGTAAATATCCGTTTGCATACCACTAGGAAATAACTACCTTAATCAACACAGCCCATGTTAAACTAGTAAACGACAATATGCAGACTCAAATATATAGACCCAAATATATTGACGGTGGAAACTGATCAACTCAACTTCAAGCAAACCAGATATAATTTATTATTAGGTATAAACCGATATACACGTTTTCCTTTCGGTTAAGTGGAATATCTAACTAACCGAATAACAACGCATGCGTGTTACATTTGTCCCTGTGTACAAGAAAGACATATACCCAACACGGACAAGTAAAGATCGCTCAGCAGTATCTAGCGCTTAATTTATTATTACAGCCTTCAAAATGAAACCAACCTAAGTAAAGCAACACAGAATTCACTTCGACACGAGGAAAACGCAAGTAACATAAGTGATGTAAGTAAAGATCATTCTGAGATTTTTACCAGAAGTGCAGTGATTAAGCAGTCACATAAAAGCAGCGGCGTATTTTTTGTAACCCCAAGGTTACCCTGAAACCTGCTTCGCAGGTTATCTAACAGGATGCATGAGTTTATTTCGCAGTACCATGAGTTAGTTCATTATACTGTGTAAACAATTTTGCGAATACTAATTAACCTTTTTCGCACATCGATGGCAGTGTCGTCACATTTGAGTAAATCTATCTGCAATAGCCACGCAAGTAATTAAAAGAGAAGACAAATGTTCTCTCCGGTTTTACTTAAGAAAGGTAAGCAAATGAACGCTGTAGGCTCCTCCCCATTAAGACACATGCTGCATCCAAGATGTTGGCCTTATTGTACTCAATGCGTACTTAACTGCTACCGGTCAACGGTTCCACTAAGTCGGTCTTCGGAGTTTAGGTTTACCAATTCCGTTTGATTCTTGTTAACGGATATAATATATGCATCCCAGCTAGGCCTAGACCGATGATTTTATACAGCTCTTTTCAAAAACCACTTAAAGAATCGGCACCCACGGATTGTTAGAATATATAGATACCCCTTTAAAAATGGAGCTAGTTGTGTAATCAATCCAACGCAATAAGTTATCCTCTCTTTCCAATATAATACAGTGCAGTGGTTGCACATCTCCAGAAATTAGTTTTTAATGTACACCACAACATTAATGGTCGAGAAAATAAGCCACTATTAATCAGAACCAGTAAAGCATTAGATATCCGCATCATTCATTCGAAAGTCAGCAGTAATGCGCATGCCATCTATCCCCTGTGTGATTATAACTCAAGACTAATCTCTTTAGGTTATCGTTTCTAAGAACACTGGGCTAAGAAGTAGGAGCAGTGGCTCGAAACGTAATTTCATACCTCACAGTGCTGCTGAACAGTGGGCATAACCAAATGGCATGTGCGTCCCTACTTGCAGGAGAAGGGGTTAGCTTCTTTTTTGCTTTAACCAAGGAATTCTAAGCGTATAGCCTTTGGTTCGAGATCCCTAGCAGTTAGACGTAATGCGCATTACTGGCAGCTCATGAAAGAAGATAAAGGCCAGCTAGTACATTTCTCGAAGTGCTATGACTGTCTACTTAAAATTGTTGATGCGGCTGTCTGCTAGATTATAGCTGTAGTAAAGCACAAGAAGTCCGAAACGAATCCCGCCTTTCACCACACTCTAAACGTCATGTCATCCAAGCACTATCGCAGTTTCTGAATGGGGTTTCTAGTGAGCCAATTAGCTTGCTTCTCTAGGGTGGTACTATTCAGTGGTACTATTCAGTGGTAATCTTTAGCTGCTTCATTTTTAAGAAGCCTCAAAATTTTTTCCGAGAGCCAATGCTAGTAATTACTCCCAAAAATCCGCACTTGCCCGAAGCAATGCTAGAGTAATAAGAGATAAGCCATGTATGTATGGCGCTGCTGCATCGCACGTTTAAATCAATATTTTTTATTTATCCTCTCTTTAACTTGTAGAAAGAATGCAAACTAATGAGCTGATCAACTAACGCGATGTTTCGAAAAATTAACAACGTGTGGCTTAGTTTTATCATTAGTTAATGTGACACAGATCATCAGATAATTTGGACAATAGCTAGCTAGATTTCACTTTGGCGTACTGCATAAAAATCAAGTGACGTTTTCATCCAAGCTTATTAGCACTGATTCTATGTCATGCATGCTAGATATTGCAAGTGCCATGCTTCAAAGCATGAACGGTTTTGTAGACTTCAGGTCCTTATGATTTCAACTGACTTTGAAAATTAATAAATATATATAACTTGTGCGAGGATCCGCTGATCCATAGGACTATTCGCTAACATCATCATCATCCTCCTCATTACACGTTAGCTGGAGGTGGAAAACACCTCAGCTATTGTGCCGCAATACAAAAGACAAGAAAAGGAAAACAGAGGCACACCTGCTGGGTCCCCAGTAACGGATGCACATCGTTCCGGAAAGCTAACAGCTGGCTGCCTAACAAGTGAGATCGTGATTGGAGGGGGGATGCTAAACAGGAGGGGATGGACAAAGGAACTCACAACACAAACGCCATTGGGGCCGGCTCCAAGCCATATCAACAAGTGTGTCCAACCAAACGTGTTCATCGTCCTTAGGACCCCAGCTAGACAGTCGGGATGCATCAACCGACGCCAACTTCGAAGTGAAGGTTTTCATTTCTCTCCACCAAGTCATCACTTGGCCTCCACTCCTCCTCTTCCAACCGCACCCACAACGCGTAAACAGTGCTCGTAGCGAGAGTTGGTGTGCTGACATGCGCAACACGTGGCCCAGCCATCAAAGCCCGGTGCGTGATATAATGGTGCTGAGCGATTCACTCGCTCTTCCTGCACTAAATATGCGACGTCGAACACGCTCATTGCTCACGCGTTGTTCCCACCAGACATGAGCTAGGCTGCAAAGGCAGCCATGATCGAATATGACTAGCCTCTTCATGTCTGTCAACTAATGGGCCAGGTTTTACAGCCATATTGGAGAGTTGAACGGACGGCTGCGTTTTAAACTCTGTCATTCAGGGCGAGAGTAATGTCGCGTCTGCGCCACAGGTGGCGGAGATTGGCAAAAGCACCTCGAGCTTTAGCTATACGGTTCGTAACCTCATCTTCAATCCCACGGGTGCTAATATAGCTGCCCAGGTACTTGAATTCCTGAAGAACTTCTAGCAGATCACCACCAAGCGTTTGCTCAGGGTCGGGTCTCTTCCAATCTTGGAGAAGTACTTTGCATTACGTTGGAGCAAAGCATAGCTCAAAACGATTGACAGCCAGTGCTAATCGCTCCAGTGCTGTTTGGCATGTTTGGGAGCTGTCGCAGATTAGCGCAATATCGTCCGCATAATCCAAGTCAAAAAGTTGCTCACAAGGAAGTAGCTCCACACCTTCTAGGTCGTGTCCAGCGAACGCTGTTTCCATGACTTCATCAATAGCGAAGTTAAAAAGGAAAGTTGACAGCTGGCAACCTTGTCCCACACCGCCGGTGATACTGAAGGGAGGCAAGAGTTTGCCATAAACCCTCACCCTGCCCGAACTATGCGCGTACAGCGCTTTGATATTGTTGATATATTTATCAGGCACACCTTTCCTCAGAAGACAGTCCCAAAGGGCACATCAATCGACTGAGTCGAAGACACCTTTTATGTCAAGAAACACGACAACAGTGGGTCGCCAATATACATGGCGGTGCTTCAACGCTTGACGCAATGTGAAGATGTGGTCGATGCACCCACGACCTAGACGAAGCCCGGCTTGCTCTTCACGAATCTGGCTTTCACGAGTGCCAGTCAGTCTGTGGAGAATGACAGAGGCAAGCAATTTAGAGGCAATCGAAATCAGACTGATCCCTCTATGATTGCCGCATTCCAAACGGGAGTTTCCTTTGAAAATTGGGACAATGACGGAGCGGTTCAAGTCTGTCGGGACTGTCTCCTGCTCCCAAAGTTTCACTAGCAACTCGTGTAAATCATCTACTAGAGAAGGTCCCCCGAATTTGAAGAGGGCTGGGGGAATTCTACC
>OX104063.1:218531362-218601536 GCA_944474145.2 Dicrocoelium dendriticum | reverse complement strand
CATGACTAAGGTTGTAATAGTCTGACCATCATTGCTTCGGCAGTGGCCACAGGCTCTTTTTAAGTCCCTTGGGGATAAGCTTTGACACAGTATAGACGATTTTAAATCCGTCTTCAGTTCGAAGCTGGTGCCCAGTGTCAAGCTGGTGTTCAAGGTTGGAGCTGTGCAGATTCTTAAACATGGTATATTTTAGGAGGGCAGGACAGTGTTCCACTGTTCTCTTAGAGAGAAACCTGGTTGTGTGTCCGACGTACCTTGCACTGCAGGTGCAAATGAATTGATTTAATACAAACAATTCGGAACGAACCAGGATTCTCTCTTTGGGGCGTTCAGTTATGAAAGGAATTGTCCCAAGAAGTATATACACTCTAGCAGCTGGGTACCTTTGGCTCATTGCGATCGCCATTCTTCAGTTCCGTAACGTGTAAGTGATATCCACTTGTGAAGAAACCGAAATGAAAGCTTCATTTTGTTTACATTTGGTATTGTTTTAGGGTAAGCACATAACTTAGCATGTCTTTTGATAAACAAAACCGCATATCCATTAGCTTGTAGTGTCGTGATGATGAAATTCTTCTCAGCTTCGAACGTTTCTAAGCTGTGGATTCCTGCGACGCGACAGTACAAACAACGTACAAAAATGTGCTTTTATTTTAATAGCACATATATAGGATAACTCTTAAATAACAAAACCCACGTTGTCTTCTGAAAGACCGTTCTCTCAAGAAACCAATCAGCACTCCACCGTAACGGCACAAGAAAAGAAATGAGACTTTCCCATATATCTCTTCCTTACAAGTTCTACCTTTTATATTTGAGGGATCACATGAAATTCGGCGGTTTATTTGGATTGCCCTCTTCCCATACAAGCATATGTTATCTAATTTTGGTGATTGCGTGAGGAAAGCATTCTAATTACAAACACTTTGAATTGGAATGAACTTAAATTAGAGGGTTTGTTTAGTATGATTAATGTGAGACGCTTCATTAATATAAATTAAACACCACCGTGGTAGATAATGGATCACTAAACTTTCCTCGCTCATGCCACAATTCAGTAGAATGAAGTATCGTCCAATCCTCTCGGGAATTCAAGGATTTGTTGAAATGTTCGTCATATTTGAGGACTTTGTTTTCTGGAAAACCGTTAAATAAGCAAGCACACAATATTAATGTCGCAGATAAAAAGGGAATAACTTGGCAGTAAAAGACAAGTGGAAATTTTTTTAACTCAGCTCGCCTACGCTTGAGTAAATATTTTAATGCCAAAAAATGATAAAACCCTACGTGCACACCACTAATCCGTGTGGCTACTAACGTGATTTTCTGCTGTGGAATTCTCTGTACGACGCATGCTTCTGCGTTTAAAAGTAACTGCACTGGTGCTTTTCGTAAGTAACCGAAATACATCTTGAACGGGTCAGCTCACAGTCGTGCTAGCTATGTACATCGCATTCGCTTAGTAAGAATGTCCGAGTTTGGGAAGTTGAGAACAAAATTCCCGTGAGGCCTTTTCGAAGATTCTTGAAACGTCTCAATCTAAACAATTATACGGAAGTAAGGTAACAATTTTCGCTACAAATAGACGAATCTGAGAAGTCTTGCTTGTTCAATAAGTAGTGCACAAAAGTTGTACACTGCTAGATTCTTGCTTTCATGTTTTCTAAACGAGCATCAACTTTAGCAGTTCTATGTAACTGCAGACAGTCCATGGATGCCACATCTTCTGTGCTGGCGACCGTTGTGCTTAAGTTGCATCAGCATGGTGACCCAGTGGCTTTTAATAAACTGTCGAAACCGTCACCAAATTTCATTCAGGCACGTTGTCTGAGCCGCGCTTTGAGATTGATATCCTTTTGCAACATAAACTAGCAATGCTCACATTGCCAACGTATAGAGGTTAACCAATGTGATAAACTGTGCTGTGTGTGATATATCCTCGGCGTTGAGATTTTGAGCTGTGTTGATAAGATCCCTTTGTGTAGGATTTCTTCCTACCTTGGAAGTGTTTCGTGGGAAGTTAGGTAAAATTCAGTCTTATTTCGGATGCTGAACTTTACCATTAGGAATACTTGTGTTTTCTCCACCTATTTCCGGTGAGCTTGCTTTCGCCATCTTGCTTTCTGCTTATTCATGATGTCGAAACAATCACTATATGGTAAATTTTCCAAGATTCTGTGCAAATCTCCTCACGTGTGTTTTATGTCAATTTAAATAGTACATTTCTTGTGTTGGATTATCAGTTGAGCATTTAATCGTCTTATTGAAATCCAACACGATTTCATTCAAACTTTATATGCAAATTGCGGAAACAATATATACAACCAAGAAGCGTAAAGCCGACGTGTAGGCTTCATCATTCCGTTGCAAAGAGCTCCGTGTGTTCGGACCAACAACCTTACCTGAAGATCCTTCAGGTTTCAGCTCACTCTCCCCCATCTACCCGTGCAAACTCACCGGCACGAAGTCCAAACGTTGTGAGAAGCCCAGTTAAACTTGGCATACATTGTTTGCCTTTGTTGTGTCTAACGAGGACTGACGTCCTAGCAGATGAAAGTCTGAGTGCTGAAGACCAGTAGAAAAAGCAATAAACGAAATCACGAAGGCATGTTCGTCGGTAAACTTCTGTAACTCAACTGTTAACCAAACAACGTGAGGCCAGTTATCTACTTCGCCTTGCAAGGTCAACATCGTCCGACCAGAGGCGTTATAATCTCGTGATCTTTCATGCGCCGGAGTCCAGCGACCAATCACCCCAATTGCGCTGCGTTCACAATGTCGTTTTTCCTGAATCTAATTGACAGACTGCACGACGCTGCTGAGGACTCGACAAAATTGAAGTAAAGTACCCGTCTTGGAATGTACGGTGATCAAAAAAATCGGAGTATGTAAAGCACTTTTGTGGACGAAGCCAGTCTAAGAATGATCTTGTCCCACCTAAGTAGATTGAAAGGTTTGAAGATTCATGTTGGTCCAGACCTAGAACCAATAGACTGGGAACTGCTCAAGTCAGCCATCATCGAGATGAAAACCCGTACTGGTGACAGGGAAACAAATCTCCATATCGTAAATTTTCGAGTGGTTTCCAAGAATCTGCGAAAAAGGATAAACAGGTTGCTCACACTTCCAGCACGCTTGTTGGCTCCTGCTGTCGCCTGCGAGTAGCCTTCAAAATATTTTGCAACATTATGAACAAGCGCGATGAGCTTTGTTGTTCCTTTGCGTCTGAGCGACCAGACGGATTGGGACTCGCAGAATTATAAACCATGAACTTGAACTCAGCGGTTACTACTGGATCTGATGCGATAGACTAAAAAATACCTGCAGTGAAGTCTAGTTCTATATCCGGGCTTTCCTGCGTGGGAGACTTATGAGCACCTACCGAAATGACGAAGGTTTGCGTGAGCTACTGTGGTGCTCCATCCACCTCAGGCGCAGAGAATTACTAGTTGGCGCAGTCTATCGCAACTCCCTGAGTTGTTGTTTAGATTGACAACCTTATCTTTTAACGCACACTATCTACACTATCTAGTTCTAAGTGGTTTTAACTGTCCTCGAATGAGATGGCC
The DNA here is from genome assembly GCA_944474145.2 of Dicrocoelium dendriticum. NCBI lineage: Eukaryota > Metazoa > Platyhelminthes > Trematoda > Plagiorchiida > Dicrocoeliidae > Dicrocoelium > Dicrocoelium dendriticum. The sequence goes on along the minus strand of OX104063.1, from coordinate 218,597,967 downwards.
TGATATGCAGCTGATGTCTGGACATAGTGAGATTGAAGTGGTTCGGGGATTTGGTACTTGAAACTGATGCTTCGCAACTCATGGCCAGCAAACACACAACACTACACTGTACCCCGTTCTGTCTCGATCTGATGTTAACGAGCTACGATCAACGAGTACGTGACGTTCAGTTCATGAATCACCTGGCTAAAAGCGACCACTGACGGTATAGAATTCAGCGGAACAAACCCAACAGCTCAAAAATCAACAAATACAAACATTTCGAAGAGCAGTCCGTAATCGTTACAAAGACCAGCCCATAGAGAATATTTGCTTATGTGCAGCGGAGCCTGAAGCCGGCAGGCGATGTGCCAGTGCTGGTTAACCGTGACGGAGAGACCCAAACCTCCATTACTAAACGTGCGTGCGTGTTGCCGGCGCACTTCGCTTCTGTATTTGCAAATAATCAGGTGTCTGTTCCGAGTTCGACAATTTACCGCTTTTACCGAACTCCACAGCCTTCACTGCGGCGTTAGAGAAGTATGTCCTCTACTCGCTATCATTAGTGGCACCAAAACGGCGGGAACTGATTGGCTTCCCCCACTGATTATCAAGTCACTTTCGGCCAGCATCTCTCCTGCCGTGATAGATCTTTCAACAGGTTGCTGTCCGAATGTTCGTTGTCGAATAATTCGAAAAGTTTCGTGGTAGTGCCTATTCCGAAAGGCGGCGAACCTACTATGATAACTACAGGCTAATTAGTCGGACATCACGTTTAGCAAAGCTTACTTAGAAAATCGTAAAAAGTTGATCAATGTATTTGCTACAGTAAAGAGAGGCACTGATACCCGTACAGCACGGTTTTATGCAAGGCCGCTTATGCATTACAAACTGGTTCTTTATGAGATATGAGTGGTTGAAGGCAATAAGCAAGAATAACTCTGTCGAGCTTATTTCCATCGATTTCGCTAAAGCGTTCTACAAGATCAGCCATGAGGTTCTAATTCAAAAACTCAGCATTTGAAGTGTCGGTGGCTCACTGCACCGGTGGATTCGCGGCTTCCTTGTTGGACGAAAGTGTTGTATAGGTCGACGACCGTCTAACTTACTGGTATTATTCTGTAAGTGGAGTGTCCCTAGGCACAGTGCTAAAGCCCACTCTGTTCCTGATCCAAATTAACGATCTACCTCATCTTCTCCATTCGCTGTGTACTTGGTTGCTTACAACTATGAAGTCTTGAACAGAAATTGACGCTCCTGACGACTGTGACGTACTTCAGCTTGACCCCAATCGCCTAGCTACATGTACTGCACAAGTTCATTACCCGGTCAACCCAGCCAAGTCTGTATGTATGAGACTAGGGAAGGGTGCTGACGGCCGAACCCACACCATTGACGGCCAATCACTATATCCCACACCCTTCTTGAAGGACATAGTTGCACTCTTGCGTTACGGACTGCGCATACTTTGGGCGTCCAAAAGTAGCTGAGGCTTATGGTAGAAGAGGTTGCCACTCACAGTCATTTACTTACTGGTCGCGTAGTAAAATTGATCGCCTCTGTCACAGAGTTTTCCGTCGGGATCTTAAACTAGTGCAGTCATCATACACTAATCCTAATCGGAATAACTCCCCGTGTTCCGTGGGCATATTTTCACGAAAAAATTAATTACGGAATTTGATTTGTGCTACATAAGTTCTTTAAGAGAGCTTCGTGCTTATATTCAGATGCGTCACACGGTTGTTTTTAACTGGTTTTCTGCGGCAATACCGTGATCGATCAAGGATTCTCCGCGTTATCTGGTAGACAGAATTACGTCCATAGGATCATTTCTAACGAAGCAACGATTCAAGCTGTGGTTTTAATTGCATTCACCCATCGCCGGCATTTTCCGTTGTCAGCCACCCACTACAAGCCGATGCCAACCGCTTTGTCCTAAAGGAACCAGTGTGGATAAATAAGGTAGTCAAGCTCCGTGTAAGTGTGCCCTCGTCGTGCACACTCGCTTACGGCAACGGACGTCAAGTGTGCGAATGCGAGCAACACTTGCCCTCTAACTCCTGTGCTCAGGCAAGGGCAGCGTTCGATTTTAACCAAGGCACTCAGTGATATTGATTCCACCTAACGACAAATGTGGGAAGCAGGAGTGTATAAGTTAAGCGAGAAATGTTTTGTACATTTTGCGGTTCCTGTTTCACTCACTCTATTTTGGTCTACGTCAACTCCAATAAAAGAGACAAAACAACGTGATTGATGTGCTATCTTTGATATACATACAGAGTAGTCCCAATAGTGAAATGTAAAATATCGTTCGCGAAAAGTGTGAAAATCTGACGGAAACAGTCTAGCGGATGGTGGGCTTTAGGGTTTTGTCATTAGAACCCAACTACACTGATCTTTTACTACGGCAAACCCCTCAGAACTGTGTACCTTAGTCTAAGGCTTAACTCAGGCTTGCTAACCACCCGACGGAATATGCACCTTCTACTCCGAGAGTTACTAACCCTTTAAGCTCGCTGGACACATCCCTAGATGTGATATCTCACGAGTTGCTCACAACACCGAGACCGACAATCCAGAGCCGGGTAACCTACGCTTGGTTCGTCTCGATAAAACGCCTAAAAAGACACCGATAGGTCCATCTTCCGGACAAAGCACGAGCAACGCGACGCCGTTTTTACAACGTTTTTCAATACCCACTAAACAATATAAGGTAACAGCCGCAACGCTCAAAGCAACGTTTGCTAACCAGAACCACAGTGCAATAATGGTACTGTGCATTAGTATTCCGTAGTCCAGATCTTGCTTAATAACGGGCAACTTGATAGTTGTTCGCAACCACCGGAATTCCATCTGCGATGCGATTAGTATTCTGATTGCCTCAACTGAGCTACGACGTGTAGCGCGTCACCCAAATACAGTGCACTACGGCGAACCATGATTTCTTAGCGTAATCTTGAATTCAACTGAAGGGAGAGAGGTAGTCTTACTCACAGCATTTCATCTTCGAAACTCATGGCGCAGGATATGCATGCTACTCAAAATACCTTGGAAAGGACAATCAAAATAAAAAGTAAACCATGGAGGCCTTTCTACAAACAAAGCAGCACCCGTATTTGTTTTTGCGTTCTTGAACTACTAGATTCTCCTGAGCACGAAGCGCAAAAGCGTGACCGAGATCCGTGATGCTACATCCGCGAAGCACTCTCTCTAGACGGTGTTATTGCTAAAGCACTTAATAGAATTCCTTCATTTCTAAACTACAAGGGCTAAAGTCCAAAGATATTGAAAGTCGTGTTACACTCTGATGGAATGACAGAAGTCCCATTAGATAAAGCACTGCTCCAGGTTGCCTACTGAGAATCGGCTGAAGATAGCAGTTGCACATCCACTAGTTATCAACACTTTTTTGAACATACAAGCTCAGCAGCATATTACCTCCAAAATCCTGCAGAGTTGTTGACAATACAGCATTAGCAACACCTGACGGGGCAGGAAGACAGACGAGGGAACATTTCGATCTAGAATGCTCTCTGCTACCCCGCAGTCTGCCTGAAATATAAGAACCAAAGGCTTACACAAGAAAGGATTAGTGTTCGACCGACTTACAGTCGGCTCTAAAGTAAACAGGAATTCGTTGTCCACCTACACACTTCTAACATCAAAATCACTATCATGTTTGTATACTAATGCTTAAGGTCTGTTTAATAAATTGGCCGAACTTTGAGAACGCCAGGCTTCACAACCGCGGGATTTCTTTATGACTATGTATACATAGTTAAGAATTGAGACAGCAGATTCTGAAGTCAATTTACCTGTTATTTCACTGCTTCGAAATGACAGAGCTGGAAGAGGTGCTAACGTAATTCTCTATTACAAGGCTTACCTTCGGGTAGTAACTGAATAGAAGAATACAATTAATATGATGTGAACTTATTGACCACCCGGAGATCCGTGCCCCAGTTTTGCTTTGGGGCGTCTACGGTTACGGAAAAAAGACACATTTCTAATAGCTGTTATTTACTGCCCACTAAAGTCTACTTGTGAAAAAGACTCCAAACTAAAGCACCTTGTTCAAGTTATTTTAGCCAACACATACAGTCACATTCTCATCGCAGACGACATCAATGTGCACCATCTTGAAATAGTGTCAACCGACAGCATTAAGTATAAGCATATGTACAGGCGGTAATTTCCAACTATCCTCTGTAAAACCAAGTAACCTTTCCCACGAGACTTCGAACTGCCATAACAAGCAGTCGATGCTTAACCTTGTGCTCACCAACGGAGAACTCATAGTAGCCCACATAATTACAAGCACACCACGGGGTCACTGTGACCATGTGACTCTACTGTTTAACTACGTTTGTTATGCGAAATATCCTGAGGAAGAGGACGATACAGTATATACGGTCATTCACTACAACATGTTATCCGCGATTGTTAAGAAGGTTTCTGAGCAGTAATCCTTCAATCGTCAAAAGAGAAGGAAGTTATTTCTGAGGAGCAAAAACGTAAATGCATATCCTTGAGGAACTTAGCATGGAGAGCTCACAAGCACTGCCGGAATTCCGAACCCTGGACTGCCTGTGAGACACGGTGTAGCTTCTGTGTGAGTTTAATCCGCCAGAAAAAGCTGACACATCATCAGGACTTAATAAAGATATTCTGCACGAACTGCAAACTCTTATTCAGGCATGTTAATAGGGCTTGTAATGTGCAACGCGGAAGTTCAGCACTGATCACGATTGGATGCACGCATTCAGCAACCGAAGCGGCCGATCTCCTATGATTCTGTTACAAAATTTCCACATAGTAACGGGTCCAACGATTATCCCCGTTTCTATTGTCCTACTATCAGCCTTATCCAGTGTTACTTTTACGGTAAAAAGTAGGTCAGAGAAACTGTTTTCCCTGTTTATCCACAGCTCTCCAAGTATCAATAACATTTGACCAAAGGCTTGACAGGCAGCAGCAAGTGATCTGGCTGATAGATTATAATCTGTCAGCGCTACATGGAGAACCATATTCCAACAATATGGAAGGGAGGTAATCACGCCTATTCATAAGGTAAGTAGTCGCACTGACCCAAACAATTGCCGTCCTATAACGCTACTCCCTGTGCTTTCCAAGCTTATGATGTTTATCATCGCACCCACGCAGTATCTGAAAAATGAATTGTAATATAACTACGCATACATTCACTATAAGTAAACTTAATCGCGCCGTCTTAATTGGCAGCTGCACAGTGGAGTAAAAGTAGCTGTTTCGTAATAATGGTTTGGATGTGTGGCTATTACCAAAAGAAGTCATTTAAGCATTAAAGTTGCTTGAATGTAGCATATTTGAAGCTTGATTAAAATTCATCCTTCTGAGTTATTCCGTCATCAGATAATGCAAGGAAAGGTTGCAGCTTCAGTATAGATTTGACGGTAGCATTTGCTGATATTTGACCTTCTTTTATGGTGAAACCCCTTACATTTCGGGTTCCGTTTACCTGTATATGTCACAATGTAATCGTACTTTGCTCTAGTGATCTGTAAGCACGTGTAACGGACGTTACATGTAGATGCCCATTCTACAAATTTTGTTGTAAATTTATCCATTGTTTGGTACAGACTGTGATATTTTTGACAACATACGATTGAAAGATCTTTTGTTTTTCGTACATCAAATTTCGATATTAATAATCTTACCTTTGCAAATTCATCCAAACTTAAGCCGTCAGCATTGAACTTGTTCTCATTTCTCTTGTACAAAGGTAAAGGGGTATTGCCACTCTGGTATATACCTGCAATCTTGTGTTTGAGTGGAGCATTAATACTACTCTCTGCAACCACTGTTTTGTGATCTGAAATTGTTTTCTCTAGTACTTCAGATATAGACTGCGGATGTTTTATTTGACATTGATGGCTTCATAAGATTTGCATCAAAATGATTTGATCAACAATCTCCGTAGCCAAACCGTTATTTATAATGTTGGTAGTAAAAAGTCCAGATTGACGTTGCTTCGGACGTTTACTTACACATATAGCCGTTACAACTGACTCATGGAACACAATTCTATTTCGCCTGCTTTGGCCAATGCTTGCTGGACGCCAATCAATTTTCACTTGTTGTCTGATTGGCTGAAAATTTGAGGCCGATTCCCACATGACTGACAAGTATCAATAAGTATAAGAGCGTCAGCACCGTAAGTGTATTGGACCATTACCTTATAAAGGTTAGCTACAATGGAAGTGAATATAGTTGGATTGTAGTAACTGTATTTTAAAAAGTAATTTTGATAGATTTTCAATTGCCATCGTAAACAGTCTCTGTTCAGTAAACAAATTAATGATTAAAAATATTACGTGATTTATAAAGGTCTTGTGAGACTAGCGTGCTGGAAATCTACAGGTTAATGTGGGTCTATGAAATTTATGTTTGTGCTGCTGCAATTACTATCTTTAAGCAGGTGGCTATACGTAGTACTATGCCAATACAAATAAATCAAGACACAATTCAGCGGTATCATGCGCGCCACCACTTAAGCCGGAACAATTAAACGAAATCTTGGTATCTTTTATATTGACGGCTAGGGTATTAACTGAATAGAAGAATACAATTAATATGTTACTCTTCTTTCAATACTGTTGTTGTTGAAACCAGGCAAATTAAACAATTTGGTTTAGTTGGAGTATGCTTCCTTTAGACGACTGTAGTAGAATGTTTTCACACCCCTTTTACACTATTTTCATAATTGGTTGAGACCTGGAAAATCGAAATAGCAGGGTAATCGTACTTCGTATGAGGACTGCTTTGTTGTTACAGGGCTAGACGTCAAAACATTAAAACTATGTACATGGAATTTCAACTGCGTGTCGCTTTACTTCCAGAGGACAAGCTGAGTTTACCAGCTATGAGCGTCTACTTGGATAGCAATTACCGGTGGCACCGGATGTAAATGCTTAGTTGTGTAATAGCGTTGGTGGAAATTGGCTGCTAATTTTTTCCACTCACTGACAAATCAATCCTTTTTAGAACAAAAGGCTTTTACACAATCTCTCTCAGCGTCTGTTCTAGTCTAGGCTGCTGGTAATAAGACAACTCAAAGAGAAGAAACTGGGCCTCGCATCAATTAAATATTATTCTTTAAAATATTGCACGTATTTCATTGCAACCTAACAGTTTCTATGGGCGTCTGCATAATGTTGTATTTTGTTGAAACGACCACAATGACAGCAAATGTATGGTCTGCGTCTATATCTAATATATTTCTGAAACGATTTAATTCCGTTGTCACTGATTTGGCTTCTGATATTTGTGCATATGTTATGTTGAAATGTATGGTGGCAGATCGAGATGTTTGAGCCTAGCTTTTTCCCAACATTTGAAAGCATCATTAGATGTTTGTTAAAAGAAACCCTGAATTTAGCTGGGTTTATCAAGAGAAATGCTGTAGGGTGAAATAGATTATGTGTATACTGTTCTTGTGAGCGATAACATGTTAGTGGGCTTTCGGTGTTTGGAATATTGATTCTGTTTGATCAGAAATTACCCAGTGGTCTTACCGATTTCCAGGCTGACATGAAATAAGGGTAGGTCGCTTTTAACGTTTATGTAATCGTACTTTGGAGCATCGTTTAAAAACACCCTCGACAAATCAAGTGATATAAACATTGTCTATAAGTGACTGGTGTATGAATTGATTTAGAAGCCACTGTTTATTAGATGCACTGGCTGCTGCTGCGCATTGTTGTCACGTCGTTTGACGAAGAAACGCCTGCAGCCTAACTGACGAGCTTTCTGTGGGTATAAACACATGCTACTGACTACGGTTCAGTAACGCATGGTATTTAGCTGCGGAATATTCAAATTGAGAAAGTCCAAAATCTGGGGAGTACCATCGTATTATATTAGGTCAACGAAACACTTATTATCGAAGAAATTAACTTAAACTTATTGCATACGATGCAGAACGTTATAATTGGACAGTGAGTTTTAATACATCTAAGAATCAACTAACCAACCAGTATATAAGACTTCTTTCTAAGCCGTCACTTCCGTTTAATTTTTCCGGAACACCTTACTACCATGCAAAAATGTGAGTCTCTGAGTCAATGTAGTAGATCACTTTGAATCTATGTAGTGTTCCATTGCGTTTAAGCTAGATCTGCGTTCTTCTCGCCTGTTGTGTTTTGCTAAAATTATTGCTAATGGACAATACCAAGCCTGATCTTTCTTTATGGACTTAGTTTGTCAGTTACCATTGTGTCTATGCTGTGGCCTCCACCTCTACGTTATAGCGGTTAGACTGAATTTTTAGATTCATTCGCTAAGTACACATGTAGTACATAACCAGGTTAAGGATTCGCAGTTTTGGCCCAGAACTGCATCTTGTATGACAGTTTGGATAGCAGTGTCCCTGGAAGATTCCACCACTCTCTAGTGGTGCATGTGACGTAACCTATTCAGAGGAGTGTTTGTTTGCACGAAATGGTAAAGAACACCGACTTATCTGCTTTAGTCACAGAAGTAGAATTTGCTATATTATCACCGGTGGATCAAACTAATAGGTTAAGAGTGAAAAGCAAGTTAATACCTAAATCTACTGAAAGCCATCGGCGAGCTTATACCACACAAACCACCGCCTACACATATGTGTGTCTTGTCAATATAGAACAAATAAGGAAAAAGTAAATCGGGGGAATGTGGACAGAAACAACGCAATTCTGCATCCGACAGCTGATCCCATTGATCGCATTCATACAAGTTATAATACTGGGGGCACTTGGATGCAAGTGACACAGGATAGTTTAAAAAAAGGTTTTGCGCATATAATATGTGCAGTATTAGCTCAGTTTGACTACTCATATTCACAACTATTAGTAGTAAGCATGCACATTAATCCTGCAGGGGACAGTTGACACGTTCGCAGTGCGCTTCGGACACGAAGACTTTGGCTGACATGTAAACATCAGCGACGCTCAGTCCGTGAGAAGTATATGTCGCGCTGACCGTATAAGGACTGTAGATGAGTTATTAGACTGTACGCAAAGCTTACTGAAAGCAGAATAACATAGGGATAATGTAAGCGAACTATGCGATAAAATGCGCTAAGCCAATCCTTCATACTCCGTCTTCTGTGGTATTTTGTTCTGTGTGCAAAATTAAGTACGTATTGTCTTGTATTAGTGAGTGGATTTGCAAGCAGCATCGTAAAGTTTAGTTCAAAATTGCCCAAGCGTTCATTGCTCAAGCATTTACATATCCTGTGATCGTGTTCACTTACACACTTCAGTCTCCAATGGTCCGCAGGACTGAAAGTCTTGCGGGGTTACTTGGTAAATGCGAACCAAGTAAGATTTAACTGAATTATCCGTTCTTGAAGTCACGGTTCAATACCGGTATCTCTAAAGCATCGTGTATAGAGGAGCGACTAAGATTCATCCAATAGTCACTAGCATTGCATCCGGCGTTTGAACTCACTGATAGTACACAATTTACTCATCTTTAGACTTGCATACGTCTTACGCGCTGTTTTAGTGCATTCGGCTTTTCGGCCTTCAGCTGTTGATGGTTCCAAGATTTACCTCAATATTATACAGCCATTTCGCTTCAAAAATCTTAACAGAGCAACATTAAATGCCGACTCCGTTTCCCGGCACTTAGTCCTTGTGTTAGATGTGTCAAAATGTAGACGAAGCATTCAAGGCCATCAACAGACAGAGAAACCCCATCTTGTTACGTTTTGCTGAGGCTTACGCCACCCGGCATTTGAAGCCTAACCTACGTCACTAACCTCAGTTTGCAGCCAATAATTATTTGCCTTGGTGAGGAAAGACAGGCTAGCCAACGCAACTAACCATCAATTTCTTGTATTGACCTATTACTCCTAGTCGTTTGCAATTTTCACCCATTGTATGTAAGCGGCTGAAGAGAACACACGGAATATACTTAATTCAAAATATTCTGCAACATTGTTAGTTGTTCTTGCTCTGTTAAGATTTACGTTTATTAAGTACATCCTTTGGATGAAATAATAATTTACATTTGATGTGCATTCATAATGCGCCGTCCAGTACGTGCATCTGCTCCCACAGATCTGACATTTTCTTATTACTGTGTCACAACGAACAATATTAACATCTTCCAAGCATTTTGATTGGCCGTTGTGAGAAACCATTGCATTTTTGGGATTCGCGTTATTGATTAACTATCAGAGAGAGTGCATAAGAATAAACTTGAAAGTTTGGTTAAAGAAGTTACAAAAATGCGCTTTATTCCCATACTTACTGCGTGCGTGGATTAAAACGGTATTTATTCTTGTCAGACGTATCTACTTGAAAGATTGTCATGGTAATGAATTTGATAATCAACAAAACGCCACTGTTGATTGGCAACTCGAAACCCTTCGTTGAACATTTGAGTTAGGTTAGATTGCCTAAAAACGATGTTGACGGTGCCAAAGAAGTTGTACGCTGAGCTAAGTTTCAAGGGTAAGTTCGTCACAAGCAGAACAAAAAACTAATGGTCTCAATCATTAAATATACGTACTATGCTGCGGATGTGCTAGTTCTCAACATTATCCAAATGGTATCGTTTACTTTAGAAAAGGAATATGAACCCATGGGCACATTAGGTTTGACAATTTGCATGTAAATGTGGAGTCACTTGCGTAATCGCAATCGACAGGGCTTTTGAATCCGGAGTAAAGCTATTCTTACCAAACTGGGTTTAGCGTGAAGCTAATCACTCCCCTGCAACGGCATGTACTTGCCTAACCCGCAGGCGTCATCCCCAGATAGGCAAATGTCGGTGATTCCTCATCAGATTAATTCCTATTCGGCGTTTCGAATCTTGCTGTGTTCAACAACTTCACACCTCTTGTACTTTGCCGCAGCTGACACGATAAGTTGGATTGCAGTATCTTGCAGCATCCTCAAGCAATTATTTGTCAAACCGTGATTGTCATGTTCCAAAAGCCGATCTTCCAGACCACAACCATGAAGGTGACTGACTTGAATATACCCTTTAATTCATATATAAAGAGTTAGCAGTTGTTGTTTTGGCACTAAGATAACAGTGTGAGATGCATGCAACTACCTTTGTTCATCATCACATTGCGCGGTTCAAAAGGGAATCATTCGAAGCAGCTAGCGTGCATAGAAACGCAGGAATAAAAATGAATTCACCTTAAATAAATCATACCAAATTAACAATAAATCAATTTAATGACTGTTCACTTTGCTCACGTGCAGCAAGTCCGATTTTCTTAGAGCGCACTAGTCCAGCTCTATCTTCATCTAAGCGAAGAGCGAGTTAGGCCATTTGCCACTGTTCCGCGGTTGCCGCTGTGCTGAACAGAATGAGGCAAATAAATAGCAGGTGAAATGATTTCAATAATTCAACGCTTTTGTTTGCAAAGCACATATCTAAAGGAGGGAGCAATGTTTGTGTTTATGGGCTGGTCTTTGTACCTGCTACCGCTGGGTGTATATGTACTCTTGCTTTATTCGGTGTGAGTTTCTTTACGGTTTTTTTATTACATTGTGAGATTGGAGGTGTGATAGTTTGTTATGACCGAATGTCTAGATAATAAACAAACGAAATTCTGCAACGGTCCTTAGTAACTGCATTGTTATACAACATGCAGTCACGTCAATAAATTTTAGTATTGAAACCGTCTGAAAGTGGACGTTCGTCCGTCAATGATTAGCCGGTTGTGGTGTTTGCCAGTACGCAGTTCTTGTTCCTGATAAATTTAGTTTACATTGAACAGCTAATTGCACTGTTCAACATCATTAGTAGCACATAAATGAGACAAGATTTCTCTAGTAGAACCAAGTTCTTTGATCACAAAGGTACAAACCAAACATTCGTAGTACATCAAGCTTTTGTTTAATTGCAATTTTTCATTTAAGCTTGGCGCTCCATACAGCAAATACTCACCTGTGAGTGGTTAACTGGCAGCCTCTAACCGCATAAATGATAAAATATATTGGCCATCCTATCCACCTGATACTGAACGTCGATTGAGAGCTGTGTTTTCTCAATCACTATCTTGATTATTGCTGAAAGCCGTCGTTGTGTCAGTGATTGAAAATAATTTCGTTACGTCAGTGGACAATTCACTAGAAAGTCGCAGTGTAAACCCATTTCTTAACAACTAAGTCTGCATCCCATCGTTCTTTGATAAGAAACTGTAAGATAATAATAAATAGTGGGCCCCGCATATTGATTGTGTGCCGAACAATCTGCGTCAGACGCAATGGATCACACGATTGCATTTTACCTTTTCTCATGGCATCCATGAGCATGCTACTGATAAGGAGGAGTGTTTCACCATCATCAACAGCGCAATGCCGATATCTGTGAAACAAGGAAGCTGGTGATATCAACCCATATGTTATTGGACATTCATAACCGAATGACTTGTTACGTGACTTAGGATTTTCTATAGTCAAGGGCCAGTGGTTGGCATCTCGGTTGCAACAGAGGCAAAAGTTAAGGTTACTGTATGCAGAAAGCGAATTGTTTAAAAGTCCGGTATATGTAACACGAGAAAAACCTTTTTACTGTTCCGCCTTGGAAAGACTGATATGAAGGAGTTTGATGTGAGGCATAACCGTGATGAATGACAATTGTTCATTGTCTCGTTCAACAGTAGTCGTATGAACGTACTGCTTCACAATGGTGATGTGTAAGCAACTGTGCCTCTGTAGAAGACCATCAGTATGAAGGTGAATTACTAGAGTCTCAATATATATTTGCTGCCCTGAACTACTATAACCTTTGTTGGAACAACTATGCAATCTAAAGAGTCACTTGACTCCTAATGAGTGTGCAAGAAAGAGCAGCAAAATATTGCTGCTTCTTGTGCTTATTGGACAGTAGAGAAACTCAACAGTACAACACAACAGAAAATTGGCCAGAGAGGAAGGGGCATGCTGCAGGGCAAATGAGTGTTAAGCGTACACCACTTGTACAGCTTGATCATATCTATCTACCACCCCTGCACATCAGGCTTGGTTTGATTTAAACTACCTCAAAGCACTCAAGTGAAGGGGTCTTGCGTTTCAGTACTGAAACAAATGTTCCCGAAGTACAGTGATGTGAAGCTCAAAGACGTTATGTTTAAAAACCTGAAATTCGCCGGATAATGGCAGACAGTGCTTATGAATATCAGTTGACTTCATTTGAGTTGGAACCATGAAGAACATTCAACGTATTGTCAACAGGATTTTTGGGTAGAACAGAAGCATATGTTTAAGACGCTATGCAAATAGCGATGCACACTATCAGGCCGTTGGTGCTTAATTTCCACGCAAGATTCACTTTCTACATATGCTACCTGACATTTTCCCTGAGAACATGGGATTTGTTCGCGATGAACATGGTATGCGCTTTAACCAAGACAGTTCAGTCATGGAGTAGCGTTAGATTGGTAAGTACACGACTTCCATGAGGTTTGACTGCTGGTATTCGCTACTTGAGGCACTAGATCGTACAAGCTAGGATCTCGGCGAAGTCATAATTTGCCTGCGCCAAGCTGCAGTCAGTAGTTAGGGGTGAGCCTAGCAGTGATGTCTCAATCACATTTGTCACATATGTACCTAATGTATTTGTCGTAGTGCAGTACAGTTCCATATAATACTAGCTAGACTAGATATTACTGATAATAATCATTAACTTATAACAATTTATCATGACCCGCTAGGTAAGATGGGATTAGTTCTCTAGAATCTGGTGAGTGTATAATGTAGGGTAGAGACATTGGCATTTGCGTTATGGAAAATGATTAATTCTGGAAAACCACGTTATTCAAGTTGGTTCATGGTAATTAGATTCCAAGCCGAAAACGTATGCTACCAATCCGGAAAAGCACCAGACATGAGCTTTGCTCTATTGTGGCTCGTCATTGGATGGATGCGCACCACTAGCGAGCCCAAATAGGGCGAAACGTGTGTCTGGTGCTTTTCCGGATTGGTAGCATACATTTTCAGCTTGGAATCTAATTACGCTGAACCAAATCGAATCATACGCAAATCCGTTTACTCATTATTAATCGAGTATCTAAGGCCTACCATTATTCAAACATGCTGTGTGGATTTACGGCGCCCGCAAAGGAAGATCTGACCGTGATGACCTACCACTTCTTTTGCACAAGGAATAACCTGCGCGGCAATGGAGCTTGGGTCGGACTATATCGCAGTTATGTTTAATTCACAATGATCGGCTGTCGTTCCCCATGGCTCAGTGGCATAAGCTGCTGGCTAGTTCAGTTCAGTTCAGTTCAGATGGGGACTGGAACGATAGAAGAATCCCGTGAGTGATCCATCTTGAGTGGATCGTTGGGCCAGGAATTGATGAAGTGCTCAGTTATTGATGAATCTAAAACGGAAACACCCGTATCGCACCCTTGCCAACCAGTTAATGCCCACGTTTCCTGCCCTAGCAGTCCCTGCTTTGGCAGTCAGGTAAAATAAGCAAAGGATAGGAAGAGAAATCGAAGGTACAGAATAGGGAAGTGCACTTAAATAAGAAAATAATACCAATACGTTGGTCTCTAGCGGTCATAAATTCTATCCCCAATTGGTGACCGATGGATGCGCACCACAGAAGAGCCCCATTCGGGTGAAACGCACGTCTGGTGCTTTTCCGGATTGGTAGCTTAGCTACGCGGCTTGGAATCTAATTGCGTTGAACCATATCAAATCACACAGAAATCCTTCTACTCAGTATTAACAGTGTTATCGACACTTGTCACATATGTTGTGGTGTCATTATAAACGCATTATTAATCTTTTGTCAAGAACTATATCACCAACAGTTTTTGGGGGTTTACTTTTTTTGAAAATTAAGGGCAATCCCTTCTGTTTGTGCAGCATCTCTCGACTGAAAGTTGAATAGACATAAAGCGTCACCATAGGATCAATGGTCAGTATTTTAATCATCGCACTGTTTTACCTGTTTATACTCCAGACTTGGTGTTAGCTGATTTCCATCTGCTTAGACAACTAACATACTAGTTTCCATGTCAACTTTTCATTAACGCTTATGAATGGATATAGGTTATCATAACTCTTTAGGAGGTGTAGACAAACATTACTGGCATAACGCCTTCCAATTGTTTCCGGAAACGTAGAACACTCGCATAAAATTATCGTGGAACGTATTGAAAAATAAATACGGCCTTTATTTGCAGAAACTCGTATGCAGGTTCCTCGTATTTCGTTGAGCATGGCTGGTTTAGGAATTATCTAACGAAACATAGGTGATATGCACCGAAGGACACTTTGAATGAGTTCCATGCTTTGTTTGGTGGTATGTATTAATCGAAGGTAATTGCTAGCGAATAGTCCTATTGATCAGCGGATCCTCGCACAAGTTATATATATTTATTAATTTTCAAAGTCACAAGTGAAATCATAAGGACCTGAAGTCTACAAAACAGTTCATGCTTTGAAGCATGGCACTTGTCATATCTAGCATGCATGACATGGATTCAGTGCTCATAAGCTTGGATGAAAACGTCACTTGATTTTATGCAGCATGACAAAGTGAAAGCTAGCTAGCTAGCGTCCAAATTATCTGATAATCTGCGCCACGATAACTAATGATAAAACTAAGCCACACGTTAGTACATTTTCGAAACATCGCGTTAGTTGATCAGCTCACAAATTTACATCATTTCTACAATTTAAAAAGAGGATAAATAAATGTTGATTTAAACGTGCGCCGCAACAGCGCCAAACGTACAGGGCTTATCTCTTATTGCTCTAGCATTGCTTCGGGCAGGTTTGGATTTTTCGAAATGATACTAGCATTGGCCCTCGGAAAAGATTGCGAGACTTCTTATATATGAAGCAGCTAAAGGGTGGACTGAATAGCACCACTCTAGTGACGCAGCTAATTGGCTCACTAAAAAGGCAATTTCAGCAAATGGGATAGTGTTTGGATGATATCATATTTAGAGAGTGGTGAAAGGCGGAACTGTTTTCGGAATTCTTGTGCTTTACCACAGCCATAATCTAGCAGACAGCCGCATCAACTATTTTAACTAGACAGCCATAGCACATCGGGAAATGAACCAGCTGGCCTTTATCTTCTTTCTTGAGCTGCCAGTAATGCGCATTACGTCTGAATGTTGACGATCTCGAACCAAAGGCTGTACGCCTAGTATTCCTTGGTTGAAGCAAATAATAAGGTAACCCCGTCTCCTGCAAGAAGGAGACGCACATGCCGTTAGGTTATCTCCAATTTACTACAGCACTGTGAGGTATTAAATTACGGTTCGATCCAATCCTCCTGTTTCTTAGCCCAGTGTTCTTAGAAACGATACACTAACGAGAATAGTCTTGCGATATAATCGGACAGGAGATAGATGGCATGCTTATTACTGCTGAATTTCAAAAGATTGATGCGGATATCTAATGGTTTACTGGCTCTGATTAATAGTGGCTTATTTGCTCGACCAGTAATGTTGTGGGTTACATTACAAACGAATTGCTGGAAATGTGCAACCACTGCACTCTATTATACTGGGATGGCAGGATAAATTATTGCGTTGGATTGACTGCGCAACAAGCTCCACTTTTAATGTGTCATCTATATATACTAACAATGCGTGGGTGTAGATTCTTTAAGTGATTGTTGAAAATAACTGTATAAAAGCACGGGTCTAGTCCTAGCTGGGATTTGTATATTATATTCGTTAACAAGAATCAAACGGAATCCTAAACTCCGAAGACCGACTCAGTGATGATATGAGCGGAACCATTGACCGGTAGCAGTTAAGTGCACATTGAAAACAATAAGACCAAAATGCTGGATGCAGTATGTGTCTTAATAGGGAGGAGCCTACATCGTCCATTTGCTTACCTTTTTGAGGAAAACGAGAGATAGAACCGATGTATTCCCGTTTAATTGCTTGCGTGGCTATTGCAGATAGAATTACTCAAATGTGACTACACTGCCATCGATGTGCGGAAAAGTTTAAGTTGTATTCGCAAACTTGTTTACACAGTATAATGAACTAACTCATGGTAATGCGAAATAAACACATGCATCCTGTTAGATAACTTATGCAACAGGTTTCAGGGTAACATTTGGGTTGCACAAATAAGTCGCTGCTTTTATATGACTGTTTAATCACTGCACTTCTGGTAAAAATCACAGAATGAACTTTACTTACATTTCTTATGTTAATTGCGTTTTCCTCGTGTCGGAGTGAATGCTGTGTAGCAATACTTAGGTTGGTTTAATTTTGAAGGCTAAGGTACTAGTAAATTAAGCGCTAGAAACTGCTGAGCGATCTTTAGTTGTCGGTGTTGGGTATATGTTTTTTCTGGCACACAGGTCCAAATGTAACATACATGAATAGAGAACGATGTATGCAGAGAAGTAAAATGCATAATCACTCTAGTGAATGTCACCAAATTAATAAAATTCGAAACGTCTGGCATCGAAGTTTACTATCTGCAGGATGCGCGAATCTTCATAAAAGTTGTGCACCTAGATTAATAAATCCGTCGCACGAACTTTGCAGATGTGATACTCAAACTAAACATTTCTGGATCTGTGGTCCAACAACAAGGAACTGGAAACCTATGTAAACAAATGAGGGAACAATTCCAAAGCAACCATTGGCAAAAGGGCTCTGATTCTATGTAAATTGACTATAATTATTACGTGTCCGTTCGACTGGGTGCTGGCGGAAGCACTGTTGCACTGGGGTCTTCGGTATCCGAGTCGTATTATGTTGCTGTTCAACCAACCTAGGGGTTTGCAGCTTACCCTAGCTTTGTTTTGCTCCATTGATTTTCATGCGCCGAACAGGAAACTACCTTCATCTAAGGTTTGACGCTAGGTTGAATTTAGCAAATGTTATACTTAGTTCATTACATCTCATACCGCCGATTGTTAGGGACGTAAACATTTTACTAATTTTCCCTTCATCTCCTTTAAAATGTGTATTAACTATGCGACTAGCGTTACTACATTTAATGTAAAAGCCCATAAATAAATCCAAGGTTACAGTTTTTATTATCACAAATTGCACTACGCCAGGCGGAGCAAAAAAAATTGCATACGTAGGCAAGTTGAAACAAACTGCAATGATATTCATAAATTTTCTCTGCTCACAGCTTTGTTAATTATTTTAGTAGCGCAGCTGAAAAGCATTGTAACAATAATTACAACTTAGTGATTACATATCGTTCAGCCTGGAAGGTATTCTGCAATGAGCAGCATGTGGTCAACTTTGAAATGCTCATTGTAAAAAGTTACACTTTGATTTCAGTTTATCAGCCGTGCATAGAAAGACATGCATGTTTAGTTACCATTATGAAAAAACGGTAGTGACTGATAGGTTTATTAGACCACACAAATTATTATCGCGCAAAGCCTACACACACGACTGCAGCAATGTCGTGCTGAGCAAAATTTAATCTCTCAATAAGTGTCAGATTGGTTCTAACTTCTTCCTAAGCTTAAACCAATGTACAATAGGAAGTAATGGATGCACTTAAGAACCGCAGCCTCATATTCTGTGTGGTGATCCAGAAAGGAATGTAACGGGAAACATAAAAGCTCTGATTGATGTTTTAAGAAAATGCCTATCAAAAGTGAATTCATTTATTAGATTATTACTTATGACAGATGGGAGCGAAAGACAGTTAATTGATTATCGGAATTGAGCCACTTATGTTACCGTTGATTCCTTAATTCCCTGAAGTCTAGCATGTCAGATAACGTAGCGGTGACTAGGACGTGAGTAAAACATCGAATTCTTTCAGAAAATATCAACAACTGTGTTTATACTAATTAATTTATCCATCTGGTTTACGGACTTTAATTTATGTGTCTGGGATGGAAGACGCTCTGTTGCATGGCATTAAGAGCACATTGGAGCTTATCGCGGTATTTTATTGGGACACTAAATACAACTGTTTTGTAACATTTGTGAGAGATAAGCCATTAAATGGCATTTACGAATTCGTGTAGTTTGCGTTCTCTGTAGGATGAACTACTATCTTGAAGAGATTAACATGGATTCCAACGCTAATCCATAGACTTTCAGTGGTGTGCGTAATCCCACTATCTCAAAACCGTAAGCGTAAATCCGATGTTGTGGCAGTTCGAATGATAATGCCGGATTTCGTGCAACGTCAAAAGTAATTCCTTTGTTTTGTCCACGCATATAAAGCATTCATTTGTTGAATGTAGCTGCCAGAATAATCGTTATCAGACATTCGATTGGCGGATACTTTTTAAATTATCAGAAAGTGTTAACCTACAAATATCTGCTGATATGCTGGAAGTTACGCACACTTTAAAAGTTAGTTAGGTGTCAAAAAACATCACATTTTCCAAATGTTAGATAGTTTAGTAAAAGAAACCCGAACGATTTGATTGATGTCATGTAAGTGGTCAGGAATCAGCTGGCACAACTAAAGGTGGAGCAGAAGAATAACGATGAAAATCGAATATGTTCAAATGACATAGGTAAACATCGTGGTTGTCATTCTGAGTTTTGGATATAAAATTGTAAAGTGCATTGTACGTTACTTTATCCCAGGGGATCGTATACGTAGCACTATCATACCTTGCTTCACTCATCAACGTATAGTGCGTAATCAATAGGAAACTTCTGAATGTGTGAAACATAAGTGAGGAATTGGGTTCCTAAAGCAGAATAACAAGGAACGATTACTTTGCAACCGACAGGTTCAGATTACGGAACTAATTTTGCACTCGATTATGAGAATTAGAATTGCTTCCATATATCCGCAATTGATTGTCGGTAGCAGGATAAGGTGCATGCGTGACTACACTTCGCTTCGGAGCACTCGATGGGTCTCGCGTGAACAGAATTACTCGGTTAACAGTAAGTAACCTTAGATACATCAGTTAACATCTAGCAACTGACTGAGTGCTTATTACGTAGGAATGAGCCCTTGTGATAATCATAGAACGATTCGGGGTAACTCCGTCATCTTTAAAGGCAGTATATAATAGGGTAAAGAGCAAATTCAATATGTTCTAACTGCATTTGCTGGCTAAACAAGTAGTTAAGAAGTCAGGCTAAAGTGATGTTTGCAAAATATTGGGAGCATCGTTCTCAAACTTTTGAAAGGAGCATTGCAAATTTTAAGGCTATTACATATTACTACCGAACGAGTGCTTTCACATTGTCTTGGTAACAAGTAGTGGGCCAATAAAAGGTTTTACTTTGAGTACCGGAATACTCGGAGTGCGCACCAAAGTTTGCTATATTGCAAATGCTTTAATGCTGACCAAAATTATGCTATAACTTTTGTAAGTAAGCAGGCGACGGAATATTGATATTAGTGAAGAAGCGTTCTAAGTAATTATGCGCAGTTTATGCGGATGAATTGCAGAACATCTTGGGCGTGGGATGCGTGCAAATTTGGTTCACTGCGAAAATAACTGGTTTCATTATAAGTTAGGTCACTTGGCTGTTTCCGAAAAACTGTGAAGTATAATTTGGAGCTTTCATTTGTATGCTGGTTCTGTACTGGAATTAGTCATCTCAATCCGTAGCGAGTCAGCATAGTTGATTTTGGAATTAGGAAGCATTGATCGCGGTTGGATGTAAACACGATCATTCTACATATTGATTGTCTCTGTGTACAACTCCATCTGCTATCCTTGCTGTCGCAAGAGTGCATAGATTTTCCCTTCTTGGAAGCCAATTGAATAATCACATAGCTTTGTCACCAATCGTCATAGGCTCTTGAATTGATATGAGTAAATACCTCCTAATCACTAGTTAAGAGATGCGACCAAGCATGTAATCGAAAATACTCGAATAACATGCATATTTTCATTTCCCTGTGAATACTGAAAGTATTTAGGAACGCAGATGGTGGAGAATGCTTCTGTTTCGCTTCATCCAATTCAACAGTGGCAATGCTAAACACAGCACGCCAAATGGATCAGCAGTTAAGCGTTCTCCGGAAACGCCATTGAAAATAATATCCCACACTAGTACATGAACTTGTTTATTCCACACCTCAGGTAAATATAGTTTAGCCTTTTCAATTGTAGTTAAGCATTCATTGATCTGAACCTAGTTTGGCTAGTTGCACTGAACACTGCAGTATGCTAGACGGTGTTTCATTTTAGCACACCCTGGCTTTTCAATCGTCAAAAAATGAGCGCACCACATAACTTGGTTATACTTTGTCATTCCGTTGCCAACGCGCTCCGCAAGTTATGATCATTAACTTCGGATTTTTCCACCGCTGATTTCAGAAATACATGCACAGTGGTCCTAGGTTCGATGTCTGCTATCTCTATCTGATGAGACCAAATAAGTTTCAAATGCGCCATGGAGTGAAATGTTTTGGTTAGGCAACACGTAACTTCTATCTGCTTTATTTACGGTCTTAGTGATCGAATGACCCAGATTCCTTTCAGTGGGAATATGGTCCACGCTGTGACTACGCGCCGCAATCCATCCACAAAACTTGCATTTCAAAATGACCTTCCAAACATGACACTTTACTTCTGCACACCAGAGGACAGCGCAGTGCAATGAGCCGTAGTAACTAGGTTCGCTTGAAATGAGCGATACTCATTGCTTTCCTGTGGGTTGAGGTACGCGTTTTGCTGGTGGCTCTAGGTGGTTCGAATGAAGTTTACCTAAACACTATAGAGGAAACCAAGTAAGCAGAAAACCAAACTCATTAGTTATACTTTATTGTGGTGCAACAATAAACGACGGTTGGTAAAGTTTTTATCCTGAATGCAGAACAGTAACGAAATGCTAAGCATTGAGTTGGTGGTGACAGAGGGTTCTGTTTCGCCAACTTTTTTGAATATTACTGAATAGAAAATAGTCTATTAGAGACTGTTTTCTGTGATTCGGTGGAATGAAATTAAGCGGTGCTTCTATGGCATTCTAAGCAGCTTTATCATGCGGTCAGACACATGGACTGACGTCACACTTGTGATGCTGCTGTTGAGCTCCAGTAATTACCGGCACACATCTTTGGAGCATACGGGATCAGACAAGCCATCTTCAAGTCGCCTAATAATCAAGGATATCTTCCGCTGTACCTCAAGAATTACCTAGTTCAGAAATATTACAATGCTTCCTTTTGTGAGGTAATTCAGTCTAATCGAGAGAGCCCGTTTTCGTATAAACATAGCTTGAGTATTTTGACTGAAATTGAGGGTAACGCAAATAAAATGGTTTTAAAACCGTGAGCCTGTATAGTGCACCGCAGCTAAGGCTAGGAAAATAAAAAGTAAGATGCATTAAGTCTTGAAACCATTGTACGTCATCTCTGTTATTTAAGGAGGGTGGAAGTTAAACCCAAACGAATTGTTATTCCGTGCATTGTTACACATGATGCAGTAGCACTGCCACATGTTTAACCTATATTCACTATGGTGATTCGGGGTTTCACCTGAAGTAATACGTAATCGGAACACTGCATAATGTTATAAGTTACTATGTGATTCAGAGGGTTAGAAACAGGTTTTCATTGCGTCACGAAATACTCGATTGCATCGTACATGTATTTGGATATCCTTCTCATATATAATAGTCTGCTCGCTGCGGACTAGTAAACGAAGAATTTTGCTTTACCATCAATTAATCCGAACACCGTAAACGTGCCTCTCCCTCGTGAATAATATACGACCATATTGAACAAGCCTCAAATTTCTACCAAATCCCTTGCAATTTCACATGTATGCTGAGATCAATTCGATAAATGGTCATTAAAATACTCAGATTAAAGCAGCCAAGGTAAAATGCATTTTGATTAGGGCCGATGGACATATAAAGCGCATTCAGTTGTGTTGAACACGACTGAAATAAGTCTAGACCTGCGAAGGTAGAATTATGGTGTTTCCCGTCAACCTTCAGCTCTATTCTATGTATGCAATATATCTGAATCACATGTCTAACCGTATCTGATGAAAATACTTGAATCTAGATAGTTAGAACATTATGGCTGTTGTCCCCAACTTTTCCATTCGATTTGGCCTTGACTATTATGTCCCAGTCGAATAATGCGCGAATGCGACCAAAGGTTATTCAGTAGACTGAAGGGGCAATTTTTCACCTGCAATAAAGACAATATATAATTACTAATGAGCATGAGTATTTTTGATGATTTCACAATCATTTCACAGGCAAGCTAGTCTGACCACCGACCCGGAGAAACATCAAACGAGTCCAGTGGACTGAAATGGCCGTCTGCTGCAAATCCAGATTTGTAGCTAAATTATCCGTTTGTGAGCTGTTGGGAGGCGTTCAGCAATAAGTAATGGTTGAAAGAATATAACCGCCAATATTCACTTCCTTCAGTTATAGTGCTATTATCCAGTTGATCAATGTTCATTTCAGGTTGAAGCGCGCGTCGCAATCTATTTACAAGAAGTGCTTGCATGTTATCATAAAATTAGTCATTAAATGCTGTGACAAGCGCTGGCTACCGCGACTAGTAGTTTAGGAATTTAGATTCCGGGTTGCGTTCCGATGGTCCAGGGTTCGAGTGTCTGCTATCTCAACCAAGTGAGATAAAAAATGTTGGAGACTGGTCAAGGAGTGCTGCGTTTTTGAGCGAGCAACACGCAATAACGTTGCTATTCCTATTGATGACCGTTCACCTTAATCGGAATGGGCAATCACATTGATATTAAAACCATTCATATTAAGATACTACGAAATGAGCACCCAAATCAATATGACATAAATCTGGTACTCACGTGTTTTACTAGACTCTCCATCATAACATCCGCTTGTTAACCGTCCTATAACTACCAGTTTAGATAGATTGTGCCCTACTTCATCTACACTCAGTGCCTGAAAAATGTAGGTATGACCCAAAATTGGAGACAGAGTGTCTTGCTTATTCGTATAACTATTTCAAAAATGACAGATAACATAGGATTGTGAAAATCGACTGTGCGTTTAAGAATTCAAACTGCAATGCAAGTCCATGACAATAGGGTCCGCCAATATTTTCTACAGTACTGGACAAGCTACCACCTACAAAACGTGTCTCACTCTTAAACACGAATTTCGCAAAACTATCGATACGTTCTTGACTGCACAGAAAATGATTAAACTGTTTGTTTTTTATATAAACCATTCCGTGCTCTTGAAAAATTGTTGCTAATCTTTTGTCACCAGTAGTGGTGACATTGGCAATGCATTAGTGCGTACTAGTGAATCAGGTAGTCAAGGATGCGTTTTTTGGGACCTTGGTCACTCATTCGTTCAGGCTTGATGTATGACAAGCGCTTCTTCAATCAATCACTTGTAGCCATGGGTAGTGTTTCACCGTAGCTGCAAATGCTCCCTGAGCTGTTTGTATGGTGCGGTTTTTCAATAATTGCATTTGAATGCGGTGGTGATCCGTTGTTCGTAAATTTGCATAGACGGATTTCAAAACAACGTGTGGATTGATTGAATTCGTCGTGAAGTTCCTTCCAGACTAGCAGAAAAAATCAAATAGTGCAGTCCAACTCATTTAATTTACCAGGTAAACTGTAGCGAATGTGAGGAGCACCACATCGGACAAAGGGGAAGTATTCCACACGCATCACTGAGCATAATAGTTACAAATGAAGGCATGCTCATTCTATACCTTGGTTTCGATACGCGATGATAAAGTTGGTAACTATTGCGACCTGTGAAATGGAAAGATCCTAAAACATGCGAATACAAAGCAGGCAAGCGAATTCTTAAAAGCAAAACACGTTTAGGAATAATTTAATTAATGGACACGTTGAGACGGACGTCATCTATGGGCATCTATGTTCAACCAATCACTGACGCAGTCGAACTAAGGGCACCTTTCATAAACTTTAGAATGCATTTTTATCTGTCGAAAGAGATGGGTCATGATCCCAGGCGTGGATCGAAGAAGTCCTTGTCAAAAATAAAATAACCAAATGGTCAATGAAAACGGCCAATAGAAGCATACGCGTGGGAATACGTGGTTCACATATATGCATCGCTACACTAAGCGCCAACGCACTGAAGAACTCACTTTGACTGGTAACGAAATGTTTACAATAAAATTACCACACTCGGAGAACAGTTCGTCTCACAGATGAACAACCTGAGCTAACAAAATTTACCGTTACGTCAAACTGTTTGATTGTTCTACAATAACAAGACAACCGAATGCCATGCGTCCATGTTTCATATGATCGGCACAAGCTTCAACAACGTGCACTCATCTATCATTCAGTTGTTTTCATGTGAGAGCTCAGTTTAATGCCAGCCAACCTCATTGTATTTCAGTCAAACAAGTAATATGAGCTAAATATAAATAAAGGCGTTAACATTTTAGACTCAAGGCAAAACAAAGTCCATGTACGGAAAGTAAATGGATGCAATTGCAATACATAATCTCCCTCCGATGTGTATATACTTCCGTTCGAATTTCGTTGTCCTGTGGTTATTTGCTAGCGGGCGTACTTACTTCTTATTATTCTTTCACCCAGTTACCATAGCTCCTGCTTAAATGAACATGTGAGATTCCTCGCGTTTACCTTGGACGCTACACGGGATAACCTGCATAAAATATAAACAATGAGGATATTACAAGCATAATTTGCATCAAGGCTTTGTCAATAAAATATAGCAGCTAGCTCACTTTTGAGATATTTGGCCATACGAATGGTGTTTAATCATTACTGCAGGCAATTCATTCGGAGCATACTCGACCTCCATGGAAAGCAAATTCATTGGTAATATCAAAGTCTTCAGCATACTCAAGGAGACATGATAGTGCGGGTTTATGCGGTCCTTCATACATCCTGATCGTTTACGTTGTTAGGAAGTGGGTGTGAACAGACTGATGAAGCTCAGCTATTTCATTTCCCTGCGTTTCCTCAATCATTCGCACACATTGAAAATGTTTCATTTGATGCACATGTTGTATGGGTGTGGTAAGGAAACGATTTTCATTTATCACACATGTATTTCCTGCTTCTTCAGATCAAACATTAAGTGGCAATTGCGAATTTCGAAAGACGATTAATAGGCTTGTGAAGCATGTACCCTTGTTCCTATGTTTAGTACTTAGTTGAATTATCGTCTAACCGTTGGCGTCTGTGGATATTAGTTCAGATGTTGATGAGTTGCAACTCAATGATGGAACGCAGGTTTAATTTGCTATCAGCTTGCATTCATGTAAAGATAAGAATGCATGTCGGAAACGGAGAAAAACTGTGATGTCCATGAACAGAGTGCTATTCATAAGTTTCCAGTATGGCTCAACTTCTCTGGTTGCTGACCTTTTACCTTCGACATCAGCCACGTACACCAGCTCACGAGTAATTGCATTCATTATGGGATTATTGAAAATAATATATGTTGGTACTCACCTTTACCTGTTGCAACGAGCCAACTCAACTGCTTTACTCATCCACTAGCGTAGTAAATAATCATGGGTATATTGCGGATAAAATGCTGCAAGTTAACATGTCCCGCAGATGGTAAGTGAGAGTTTTCAAAAGAAAATTAACAACAGCTATAATCAGCTAAACCTGAAGCAGTTAGCTTGCTGAGCAAACTTTTATCCATTTGAATATCTCCCATATTTTTATGTTATTCAGAAGTTCACTGCCCTTAGTTTTCCCAGATAAACAGGTGTTATATTTCGGTTTTAATTTTCTGAAAGTACGTTCTGTTGATTATAGGTTGTGGTGTAGTGCTGCCAGCGCACTGCATGCATGGTCTTTTGTCAAAACTAATATAGGGATTAAGACACCAGGTTGTGAGAGGGAATTCCAGGCGTGACAAACAAACAGAGAGAAAAAACTCCTTATACACTCTTTCCGGCTCTATTGAACCATCAATTCGAAACAGTAGCCTTTATCTTATTGTTATGGCTGAGCTATAGCGGTTGATAACAAAAGTCATTTTGGGATACTTAAAATGTAACAAACCATGATATGGTACCCGCCAAAACGCCGAAAGCGTACTTTGAAAAATTCTAAATTCCCCAAGCGCTGTTTGTAAGTTAAGCGGTATAATGCCTTGACTCTTTCGGTGGTCCGACGTTATGTAAGTTCCAAAATAGTGAGATCCGTTTCAGTCATGCATGAATTGCATCTTCCATGTGCAAGCCTACGTATGCAGAAAGCACCTTGGAAAAAAGCTGTAACAGCCGCAAACTATGGGTTCGCTTTTTGATGCAGTGCATATTGTCCCGAGCAACCAAGGTCTTTTTGGACCAATACAGATATAATTTGTAATTGTATAGCTTATAAGTGTGGACCATTTGGTGTCGTATATAGATTACTCGTTGTTTAGTGAGGTTTAACTGAAGAACTTTGTGGACCATATATTAGTGAAGCTGATCGAGGTCGTTCTGCAACTGTATGTGGTCGTCTAGATATCTGACCGTACACCAAACTTTGCATTCATCAGTGAAAAGCAAACAGCTTAAACTGTTTGAGTTACTTAATTATTACCGTAAACCAAGAACAGACTGGGCTTCAATACCGAAGCGTACGATCGATTCTGGCGGAAGCCATCTTGCTGTTGTGCGATGCAGTCAAATTTGTCACGGTAAGACTTGAGCGCGCCAGCAGTTAAATCGTTTGACTTTTAGAAGAACTGAAAGTGGAATCCATGAACGGTAGTTAGCCAGGTCGAAATAACTGTCTCTTTGTAAATTTGAATGACTATCCCATGTTTCCACGTTGTAGGAGCACGCCACTCATTGAAGTAGTGCTGAAGGAACGGCGCCAAATATGCAACCAATCCCTTATTTTCTACGGCAAACGCGTTAAGGCTGCAATCATTCTTATCAGAGCAGCTGTGTGGTCGCACAGTGTCAGCCGTGAAGTAGATGTGAGCAAGTCTTGTACATGTACCTTGCTTTCTAATTTATCATATTACCATGAAACAGGTTCAACAAGTGATGCGTGCTGTTTCTGCATGGCGTTTGCTGCGACATTCGCAATTCTTGTAGGTGCTTTTATTGTTATTTTATGTGCCGTTAAGTATCAGTGGTTTAGCTTTCCATCCGCTCGTCAAGAGAAGCTTAGTTTGTCTATGGTATAGGTTGCTCTCACAGGTTTGCGAAATGACTATGACAATTGTTTTAACGGTGCATCTGATAGAAATGGTTTGCTTTTAAACGAACAAGTATAAATGATAAAAACATGCCCAGAGACCTTCGCATTTGCACCAAATATGAAGCAAAGTGCCCAAAACTGACAGATTATTGTTCAAGCTTCTGGTTTGAAAATCACTGGTGAACGTCATTGAATTTTTCAGTACTTAAGGGTACCAAAATAACGGTGTTATAGATTTAGCATAAATGAACTACTGACTAGGTACCATAGATATGTTTGACAACAAGTCTGTTTAGAACAATAAAGCAAAGGTATGAAACTAATAACTCACACTTCTGTGACGACAGTTAGAACCGGTCAGTTCCGTTTCTGGTTTGGATTGGATAATATCTTATACTCCACCCCAATATCAGCAAGCATACTTCCTAATTTTCAGTAAATATAAAAGCACTGGCTTCAGGTAGCCTTAGAATTATGTATGCATGTTTTAGATCTAACGCAAAATGAAACCCGTTAGTATCGACTAGACTCATTCAACAATTTGTGCGTGTAAATACTTGTTCGTGGGAAATAAGCAATCACCCTGTCCACTCGGGGGGTGTTGATAAAGCATTAAATTATCTAAAATATTAATGTGGACGATGGTATAGGTGTAGAGGTACAGTCGTCTTCATGTGAAATGCGGAGTTTATTTTTCGCTGGCCATAAGTAACTGTGTATAGTTAAGCAATTATATGCCATAAGCTAGGTCGAAAGCAAAGCAGCCGTTCTTGTGTTTCAAAGAAAGACGTTATGAAGACATAACACTTAAGTTGGATGTTTTCAAAAAACGATTAGATGTTACTCTTAGCTCCCAACATTTTGTTACCTTAACTCCCCTACTCTGGATTACGCCAAGCATGCTTTTCAACAGGCGTTATGTATCAAATGGACCTAAGTGGGCGACCATATTTTACTTTTCTCACTCTTTACCTAAATGATCACTGCACCCCAGTGTCTTTCTGGACGTTTACGCTCGATAATTTATTTTAATTTCATACGGATTTTACTTATCAAACTATTCATCTTGTCAGACGTTTGATAGATGACCCAGACATATTTGGATTTCATCATATTCACCTCAACCATCCTACAGGACGTGTCAAGCACTTGCTTTTATCCCGTGATAAATCATTGTTCATTGTTCAAGTTCATGATAGGTTTGATAAATATAAATAATTTCACCGCTGGGTTTTGGACCATCCGCCGTGAGCTTAATTTACGACACGCAACCTCCGTTAGGACAACGGTTAAATTTCAATGAATTCAGTCATTACGATCAATAAGACCGCAACTAGAATATGTTTACTTTTTCCACCACAGCATTCCACTTTACTTTGACATATTTTAAATCAAAATCTTCGCTAGGCACCTTCAATAAAGTGCTGAAAAAGTTGTCCAGCTCAGAGGATCTATTCACTAAAAGGATAAACGAACTGTGCTTGCAACACTTGCCTCTATCACAATTTTCATCTTTGTTTAATGAGTGAGAAACCATGAATGCAAGAGATGACAGCTGGCGCTACGAACACCAGTTTAGTTAGCATAGCGCGCAGCGCTTGGCACTACGGTTAGAAGCTTGTCTTTAAGCTACGATGTTTCCGCATTGTTTCCTGACTGCGATTTACCTCATGTATATTAGGGAAATGAAATTTGTAGATACAACGTTTGGCAGCAACAAAATCTTTTTTAAATGATACCGCTATTTGCTTTTAACTCACTATTACAAATCATCGTCTCTTGTGATCGGAAAAGTTGAATTTTGCTATTTCTGTCTACATGGAATCAACGCACAAAGTTAAATCAATCCCTCTTTCTATAGTTGCTTGAAAGCTTTTTAAAACAGTCTAACTCAGCCGCCAGTAGGAAACATGGTAACATGTTAAAATTACACGTATATTCTGAGATAACCTTTAAAGTGCTTGGTGCACTCCGAATGTCGGGTAGACCAACTGAATGCGAATGAATTTTTTTCATCGTGCTTATTGATAGACGGCCAAACCAGAGCAACTTGATGAAATAAACCTTTTTCAGAATATAATGTAGTAGCGATGATGTGCTAATTACAGTTTAAGCAAAGACCTGTGTGATAAACACACGTTGCCGTGGTGGTTATTTCTATGGATAATGGCGTTATATTCCCTTTAGGCGCAAAGGCCTTACTGGTGCAACTTACCCAACATACTTGGTCATACCTGGATCATATGCAACCAGGCCTCACAGTTATTTACGTTGCACGTAAATGAAGCGTTAGAGCTGAGCGTTGTTCAATCCAGAGGAACGTACGATCCAACTTCCACCGTGCGCCGTGATGTGTTATATGAGAGGAAGATATGTCATATAAAATATAGTCATGCGGATCTTGGATAACAATTAGCATTTACGTATTTTGACCAGCAATGTGAAAACTTATTGATCGACATTATAGATGACTGCTTCCGTAAACGTTTAAAGCTTTCCCATTCGCCAACAACCTTTTATGCACTGAAGATGCAACCTAGAATGTTGAACGATTGATGACCTCATCTTATAACTTACCTAATTCAGATGCATCATATTTGAAAATGCAGGAACCAACCAAAGTTTCTGGATTTGAATACGCGGCATGCGTAAACAGGTACTGGCAGACGAAAGTAAATATGTGCCAGCACTTTTGAAATTGGTTCAAAAATATGTACTATTTCATCATGATTGTAAACAAGTACTTTAATATGATTTACCTGAATTTCTTAAAACACGCATAAAATTTGAGTGATTCTTTCTTGCATACATCTTCAAGCATGTTCAGTAACATTCGTTAAGGATTTAAGAGTAAATCGTTTTCGTGAGCGGAGCCTTTTGATGATCTCCCACACTTTGTATATTACGCTAAATTTGTAGACAAGGTGAAAACAAACAGAGTCGAAATCCAAGACGGGAATTTTAGTCTGGGTTACATTAAATACAAAGAAGCTGGAGGCTCTTCATTGTTAACACGTTTTGTCCAGTGACATTTACATTTGTGCAGGTATCAGTTAGGTTATATATATGGTGACTCAGGCTGCGTCAATAAGTATCAATAAAAGGACAGAGAGGTATTTATGATGCAACAGTAAGTCAAGAATAATGAGATTTATTTCAGTGCTCATTCACACCTTATTTACCTGAAACTTTGGCAATGCTTTTGCTTTAATTAACACTGAGAGAGTGGATAAATCATGTTGTCAACTTCTTGGCTTGCTTACTAAGTACGATGCCCACTGCTTGAAGACACTTGACGTTAAGGTAAATGGATTGCTAAGCTCAACAACACAATTAGCATAGCGAGGCATTTAACCGACAAATGCACAAATTGATTATAAAGGGATGTCATAATTTCTCCTGGCTAACTTGTTCAGAGAGTGTAAGAACCTAGTCTGCTTGTTTGCTCGTTTGTTTCGGTAACTAGCAGTTACATAGTTGAAGCAATCTAACAAAAAATGTATTACAGATGGCTAACAATCTACTGCTATTTCCACTTCCACAGGCAATAAATTAATTTGCAGAGTCCACAATATAAGCCCAAATACAGCACATGCTCTAGGCTAGTTGCTTTAGAATCTTTTCGTTATTCGCTCTTTGAGAGTGTATTGGTGCAAGGCTATTTTTAATAACATGCCCCCCATAATATGAATCCTTACAGAATCGGACTTGTCAGTTTTTACTTTTGTAGAACCCAAATTGTTCGCTTTTGCAACTTTTCCTCTAACGTGTAAATACTATCGGCGTTAGCTAAAGGATCCAGAATAAGGCTGCGAAAAGCAGTAAAGCTAAATTTATTGGTGGCTAAATATGATGTTACCTAGGAAACGGTGCTCAGTCGATTCCCGTTGACACATGTAATCCAGAAACTTATATATGCGCGAAAGAAATGAATCTTCTGGGTAACCAAATCTGTAAATAATGTAAACCTGGGTATACCTTCAACTAGCGGTGGACATGAGTGGCTTTTGAATATTCGATTTGGCCTGTGAAGTCTAATATCGTAGTGTTAGTAGACATTGGGTGAACGCATGATTAGTTATAGCAATTTATATAATTTATCGAAGGATACAGGTGATTGGACTAATTGCTTTTGCTTTCGACGGAATGAATTTCGCAAAGTTTCTCCTTGATGTACTTATTAAAATATGAGATTAACTGTTACAAATGGGCATTTGTAGTTAGCCAGACGTTAGATAGCGATTTAATAGAATATACAAAATATGAAGTAATATTGGCGAATCCAGATTTCACCGCCAGTTTTATTGAAGTGCATAAGTATTTCAACAGCATACTTAGTATTTTCGAAAATGTATCCTGAAGCACAGCCAAATTCGTGAAACGAACGTTGCTGTACCTATTGTACTTAAGAAAGGGGTATGCTGAAAGTTGCTCTTTAGATTTATTGCGTCTTTGAGGACTACATCTGATATCTGCCAAAAACACTTTCTTTGCTACAGAAGTAGTAATCATCAACCAAAATCATAAGTTACCGTTATCTCCACTGAAGAAAACTCAGCCTATTGGGGCCAACTCCCACTGGGTATTTCAATTCGTATGTAACTGCGAAGATATTTACATTGGTAGAACCAATAGAACACTGAGTTCCTGAATAAAGCAGCATGTACCAGAATGAGTTCGTTGCGGGTCTATTCAGCAAGCAAGCGCAAATCAGGCTACTTGTGTGCGCGTGCCGACGACATATTCGATCAGCAAACGCATATAGATATCTGGTCATCAAATTGAGGTCAAGCAAACCTTCTTCGCCATACCAATTCCCTGCTCCTCCAATTTGCCGAGGTTATTGTCGTTAATCGGATTAAGCCAGTTCTTTGTGGGAAAAAATAGTTATTGGTCAGCCTCAAGCTGCCCTGCTTGTACAGAAAAGTCCCCCACTTTTTCTCTCGTTTGATTGTACGTATGGTTGTGCTCAAACACTGTTGAATAAAATTACCGGTTATCGTTATCGGCATTGATGAGATCATACGAAATGTATGCACCTGTCAAACTTCGTTGTATAATTGTGCCTTTCAAGTTACGAAGAGGAAGTACTTGTTTTAAACATCCAGCCAACAAATTTCTATCGTGGGCCCTAATTTTTAAACAAAGTTTTGTACTGAATGCTCAGAGGAACGTACTTTAAAGACTTGTACCACAAAACGTAATATAATTAAACGGAGGGTAAATAACAATGACAAGCCGTTCTCAAAATATTCCCCAGATAAAGTTTAATGGAATTTAACAGAACCCTTCCCAACTGCTTCAAGAGGCTAAGTGTAATTTGATATAGTCAATCATAAATTGCACTGTAAACTCTATTGAAGATTCAAGCATGATGCCGTAAGCATTTAAAGTTAGTTTGAACAAACCGTTTCTTTTCGCTAGTGGTAGGGTAGGATATATTAGGTAAAGCTGGTAACTGAATACATGGGTTCACGTGTAGCTTAGTATGGCATATTTGGCGGCACCTCTTACCAGGTTTGACAAAATATCTACTGACGTGAAGCTACCATGGTGATCCGTTCTATGGAGGAAAAAGTGTTGGCGTAATATCAAACACAGCTAATGTCACTGTCAGATATAGTAAACAATATCAATTCTACAATCAAACCTACGATGCCATCGCGAAATGCAAATTCCTCTTGCACCTTTCCCAAACCTTAGTATTTAACCGAGAAAAAATGCGTCTATTCCGCAACAATTGTCGCCATTATTTTCACTTGCAGGCTCTTGCATTTAGCGCCCCTGACCTAGGTTACACCGAATTGGCTACTCATTGGGAATATTAAAATGCTAATGTTTTGGCTGGTCCAATTCAATAGAAAGGAAGGTTTGTATGCCATAATGGTGTTTCGCCTTGGTGAGTGAGGTAATCGCCGTTGTCTGCGACTGATGGGTGATGACCCACTTTGGTCCATTCGTAGTCATAGACCTCCCATGCGTGTTTGCAATTACCACGGTTGGTTGACCACACCATTTGTCAGTTCCCAAGGGGATCCTCATCCTGGTTGCGGTATGTGCATCAAATGAATTATTCCGCGCCTAGGCATGTTTGCTCACACTCATATATGTTTTCTATACAGAAGGTGCAATATATCATCTGGGCTTCGAGAGGAGGAAGAAATGGATTTAGGGTTGTCAAGGACGGTCGGAACAACTTTTTGCTGCAAACTGGTTGGTTTTATGTCTATAAGCAATTTTACGCCTTATTATTAATCGTAAAAATTAACTAACATCTTAATAAAAGAGAACACTGCAGCATTAACGAGGCAGCCTTTGCTAAATAGAATACGCTCAGTGTACAACATGCGACGGTCGTCTAGTACATTGTTCACTGACTTAGCGCAATAAAGATACACCTTGGGCAACTGCTTTGATATCTTATCCAATCAACTGCAAACACCCAAACGTATAGTGTTACTGGCCATAACTTGCAACAATCCTTTGCACTGGCTGATGTGGCCTTTGCTCATCAAATGCAATGACCGGAAGCTAGTCGTTTATCAGTAACCACAAATGGTGGATCCAAGGTTTACAGTACTGTTTGCAATGCATTAATAATATGCCATGACAAACCTTGATTACGGTTTAAGATCGGTAACAAGCAGAGCCTGATGAACACCAAGCTCCTAAGGATTATGAACCATCAGAATGGTTAGCATTAACGTGCAATTCAGTGGATAGCGAAACGTACATGATTACCATAACTTACAGTCGTATGCTCTTCAGTCTCGTACTCAAATCGGAGTTACCGTAACATATCTCATCACACGCACTTGTACTTGCATTCCTTCGATCTACCTTCACAAGCGCTGTTTAACGTATTCCATTATTTTTATCCAGATTGTACAGATCATCTGCCATCACCCCATCGCACCTTTCGCAGCGTTCCTGCGATATACAAACGCGAAGTATCGCAATTCAGAGCCACAAAGCGTAATTTGTTGACTAAAATGTAAGCAAACTCCGGGATGTATGCGAAATGCCATTAACCTGGGCTTTGACCGTTAACTAAAGTAGCTATCGGACATTTAGGGTCCCTATGTATCAGTCGTTTTGTTTGTATCTCAGAGCGATTATCGAGCCAACGACCAAGCACCTAAATCCTTCGCCGCCAGCCCTGCGCGCACCAAGCGGGTCTAATTTGAAAATATAGCCAATTCGGCACGTCAAGAGGACAGGCATGCAATTACATGTACTCGTGCACTAAGCTGAAAGGCATCCATTGACACAGTTTTTTGTAAAGAGCAAGCAATATATGTTTATTCAATCGCTACATAAAAGGTAGTCGCATGTGATATTCCCTCTTGTCATCAAATGTGCGAACAGATAATCGGTGTTTCAGTAGCGTCAGCAAGTTACATTCTGAGGTATATTAGCTTACAGTAAAGCAGTTGGAGGTACCCAAAAGGGGATTATATTCTCCCTGGTGCTTGGACCATTCCAGTAGAAGGATTGCATACATAGGACTAGGCACCAGTCATGCACGATGCGCGTGATCCAGTGCGGATAGCAGATGGCGGAATGGTCAGACAAGCTGACTGTATTTGTGGTGTTACAAAACATGAAGTCGGGTGAATCAAACATAAGCGAACGTCATTAGCTGGACTAACTGATAAAAAAGACAATAGGGCCGCGATGTACGGGTTAGTAATACAAGTATGAATACTCTGCAATTACTCAGCAATACATTTTCGTAAAAATTAGTAGGTATGTTTTGGATCACTACATAACGAACTATTGCAAATTATTGCCTGAATCACGGGGAATGCAGATATTTATTAATCCAAAATTTCCTATTTAATATATTGTAGTAAGGGAGGCAGAATCTGAGTAATGAATTATTTTAGGTAATTCTCATCAGACTTAAACAATACACGATGTTGACAAAGTGCTAAATGCGCCGGAATAGGCTGCGTATTGAGTAATATGTGTAATTCCAGCAAGAACAGGTCCATAATTTTCGGGATCAGTGAAGATGGCAATTTATTACAGGGTAAACCACAACAGCAGTTTTAGGTCACGATAGCAATAAAGTACGTAGAAACTGTTTTTACGCACAATTCCGGTTGAAGGTGGTGGACGTACGTTGCAAATCGAAAGCACATGCTGTCAAACTGGTGAAAACCTTTAATGATTTGTACGAGAACTTACAGTTCACATATGAGCACGAGTCCGGAAACTGACTACCGTACCTGGACTTTGAAGTCATCAGTAACACAGATGGATCGAGCAACAGAGCAGTGAATATAAAGGCAACTTGGACTGGACAGTACACCAAGTTCTATAGTGACGTACCACTACAGTGCAAACGAAATCTAGTCTGTGCTTGTACCCTCCGAAAACACAGAATTTGTACACTGGAAACCATCACCAAAGAATTGCGGAGGATCGGTGATGCATTAAGAGCTAAAGGGTATCCAGATACTGTCGGCCTTAAACATTGGAAAGAGCGCAAGATAAAACCATGGAGGATGAACTGACCCAAGAAGTAACTAATTGTGCATTTTCCTTTCAAAATTGATAGTGCAGCTGATGACCTGTCCAAACGCCTGAAAGACGCGTCTGAAAATACTTCTTTCGCGGCTCTCCTGCGCATAGTATACTACAACAAGCTTTGAAAGTCAGACTGCCTCTGGTAACTCGCGCAATGCTTGTTTATGTATACTCGTGCTCCTGTGGTGCACCATCAGTAGGTCGTAATACGAGACGTTTATCTCATGGGATTCGCGAACACATGCCGAACTGAGTTTAACAAGGCAAAGCAAAGTCTAATAACAGCTGCATCCTGACGCACCTTCTAGAGTGCTGCCACGCAGAGACGGAAAATGATTTCAAATAGTCTAAACTTTCCTGAACGTTTCTCATGCGGCTTCCAAGAGCATAACCTGTCTATTGCGGAAGCTATCTACGTTACCCTCCTCAAGCCAGAATTGTGCGTACAAAACAGTTTGTACGTCAGTTACTACTACCGTGGCCTACAACTTCTGCTGTGATTTACCCTGTCAATAATTAACCCCTTTAATTGTCCCGTGGTTTATTGATATGTTCTTGTTGGAATTAAACATTTTGATCAATACGCAGCTCATTCCCGTCCATTTAGCACTTTCTTGTTACCATGTATTATTTGAGTCGCATGAGAATTACCGAAAATAATTCGTTACTCAGATTCTGCCTCCTTTGCTTCATTCTGTTGCAAAACACGGAAAGCTTGGGATTTATTGAAAAAATGAGGAATAATTAACTTTCCTTCATTAGATAAAGCTTGACAGAGAGGAAACCCTATTCCTTCGCCTTCAGCTCTACTTCAAATCTAAGCGCACACTCTGGACAGGGCGTCAAATTGCTTTACCTGCGGCCTAAGACTTCATTACCACAGTTAGCCAAATTACGACTGGACCAACAACTACCAGTCCGATTGGAATACGTACGGCTGAGACCTTGTCAATATTGTCAACACCTTCAAACTTCCAGAAGAACCTTGAGAGTAGTAGCGACTTTAGTGTGGCTTCTGTCAAAAGCAACAGCAAAATTCGGCCCTTAATGCTCTCAATGGAATCAAATTAAAAGAACAATGCGAAGCTGTCCTTACACTGTCGCCCCCGGTGTTATGCAGACATAATCGGTGCGTGAACTTCACTCGGGCTGCACATACTAAACCATGGCCAAGCTGTACCAACGTACCAGAATCAATGTTACATTCATTAAGTGGAAAATAATTGGGCTTTTGCAGATCTATAGTATAAAGCAAGCCAGATTTGGTAGAATACCGTACGAATTCAGTAGCCAGGATAATCTTTGTATACGGTGCTCTTGAGGCTGTAGGTTTTGCTCAGAGCCAAGAGACTACCCAGGACGAGGAAGAGCTGTGCTAGATTTGAGTGACCTTCAGCCTATTAAACATCAGAGCAAAGGCACGGGATGTGAGGGACGGGATATTTGTAACAGAAACTCACAATTTGCCGACGCTGAATTTGCGATACATGTTATACCAGTCATTCCAAATGATCACATCGTCAAGGGTGGTGGGTTGTTTTATACTACCACAGTGCCATGCAGTGCGAACCGTAGACGAAACAGAAAGGCTGATCACAGACTCACTCTAGTGCAGCATGCGATTAGGACGCAATGAAATCTGTCTCTGAAAGCTATTCATATTCCCCCAATGGCCACCTCGAATACGGACTTCCGCCTGAAATTCGTTTCTGGGTGCATCTACGACGGTGATGTAGCCATGTTCTTAACGTAGGCGGCCTCCGT
The DNA here is from genome assembly GCA_944474145.2 of Dicrocoelium dendriticum. Classification (NCBI taxonomy): domain Eukaryota; kingdom Metazoa; phylum Platyhelminthes; class Trematoda; order Plagiorchiida; family Dicrocoeliidae; genus Dicrocoelium; species Dicrocoelium dendriticum. Next base: position 218,559,621 of record OX104063.1, on the reverse strand, counting down.
ATACACGAAGTGAAATCTCCGGCTTCTCGCAGCGTGCGATCCAACTCAGACTTGTGAAAGCATTTTACATGCATTCCGCCTTTCAGGAAAGACCGTTTGCTTACCCGATTCATAGCAGATAATTAACTATACGGCATACCATCAGAACTCGTTAAAGAAGCCATCTAAGATTTTTGGTTGACTGTTTTATTGACATTGCTCAGAAGGAGTTTGCTTGCAAATTCAGTGTGTTGATTAAATCTGCATCGGAAAACAAACATCATTCTGCGAGCCCCTAATCATTCATTTGACACAAATCTTGAAAACTCATGGCGGTAAGCGCCGCTCTGACAACTGCAGCAACTATATTGTGTATCAGAATCACTGTATCACACGACCGCGCGTGATCAAATGAGTAGACCATCAGAACCTATCATTAAGTTTTTGTGCCAACAACATGCTTTTACAAACATGTTTACAGCCTCCGGAACATGAACCGTGGTCTTCCACCACTCATCTCAGAAAAGCAATGTGTTCAAACAGCCGAGGATTCAGTCAGCGTTCTTTAGCCTCCAATTTGCTCTAATATTCCGATGCGTCACCAGCATAAGTCAAATATTTGCCTCATTCTACCAAACAGCAGTATATACGTACGTTATGTTTAGTTAAGCGAATGTTTCAAGGAAGATGCTTTTATTGCACACCTATAGTTCCCTCAGAGTTACCGTTATTCACATAAAAGCAGTACAGTTGGCAGCTACGAGGTTAGCTAAAACATTACCTCATTTTTCACAGATACCTGAATAAGCAGCTGGTTCACAAAGTGTATAAGCCGGCTATCATTACCCGAATTTTCTGGGGTGGTAGCCGTTCGGAGCCGGTCAACTATCGTTCACTGAATCATTTTCGGTGTTTTTAATGGGGATAGAGTCGATTATTGCTGAGTCACTCGTGGGCTAGCCAGTGATTTCTAAGGTCATAACGTCGGAGCAACACGGATTCCTTCGGCATCGGTCATGTACTAAAAATCGACGGATTGCGCATAGCGGTTTAACTGAAATAGCCGATAGTAAGACCAGCGTAATGTCACCTATTTTGACCTTTCTAGGGCATTCGACTGCTTAGATCGCCGCTTGCTTCTTCAAAATATGCGAACGTAAGGAATTGGAAACCCTGTCCTCGGATGGATCGGCAAATTCCTGCTTCAGTGACGACTTCTTGTTCGGGCTTAGAGCGGGACACGCCTAAAGGCATGAAATCGTATTGCAGAGCGTATAATCAGTAATTGTCACAAGTCTTACTATGTAACCAGTACATACTGGAGTTGTTTTATGTAGGTATCTAAGTGCATGGGTTAGCCATCATGTTGGGTGAATTTGTTACTGTTGTGCTGAAGTTGTGACTGTGTTCGTTGAATTCGCCAACATGGGAAGATATCAAACAATCTATTCGGATGGGCTGAAGCCCATGGGTGGGATTTGATCCTTCGGAAAGACAGGAAGCATTGACTTTCTTTAGTGGCGAGTCATGTCCACCACGTCACAGGGTTTTTAAACGGACATTTGTGGCTTTTTATAGAGAGAACACTTGTCAGGCGAAAACCCACTAAGTTTTGGACTGCGGAGTTCCACAATGATGGGCGTTGACGCCGCGTCCATCGTTCGACTTCATAATTGTCCCTATGGATTACGTCAAATCGAATTTCCGGATTTTGGCAGGTAACATCATGATATGGTAGGCGATCAGTAGCTAGGAAGAGCACGATATGTTCTAATGTGAATTCGGGGTGCTTTTAATGGTCAACTTAATATCTACTTCCATTTAAAGCAAGCGATTGCAAAACTTTGCACGTAGGTCACAAGCCCGCTTACGCATATAAGCTTGGAAGCCACAATTTGAAGATCGCTCCACAAAAGCACGACCTAGGGTGATGATGCAAGAGACTTCGGCTGTTTGGCGCTGTCCTTGAAGGCGTCCAAAATCGCGAATTAACATATTGGTCTCATATGGAGTGCGTTCGGGTTGTTCAACCCCACCATTCTGGTGCAGTGGAACATAAAATACACTGATTACGCTTGCCTTCATTTCCTGAAACTTAGCTGCAACAAAATCGATAGGGCATTATCTGTACCCGGCCACACAATATAGTCGTCTGTGATGCCGCTGTTGTGTATTCACACATCTTGGCGCTGGTCTAGACTGACACTGTCTGCGAGCACAGAATCCCGACACACACACACACGTACGAGCTTGGCTGCTTCCCGATTGGTTCACTCTCTCTACTGGCACTCACCTAAGTCGGATATGTTTCGGAGTACAGCAGTTAGTTTATCAAAACGGATGTCCTTACTTCGAATGGTACATGCTATCTTTCGTATACAACATATGCGTTTCTGCTTACTAACCTACGTCAGGGCATTACAATTAAATCCCCCTGAATTTTACTGACCTAACCTACTAACTGCTGCCTCTAACTACACGGAGTGAAAAAACAGAAGCTTATCAGACACCCACTCGGTGATGCAGGAAAACGTTAATTTGCTGCATTGGATTTTCATCTAAGGACAGCTAAATAAGCACTGAATGCGCTGTATATGTCTTGGGGCCAGCGTACCAACTTCTTCATATCTGGAGTCAAATGTAGTGGAATTACAAACAATTCATCGGAAACGATAGAAATTTCTGTTGATCGCCTCATTCGTGGTGTTTGACTATGTGAATATCCAGCCACATCAAAAAATACTGCAGGTGTCATGCTATCCAACAGTTGATTGATGAAATCACGCACAACAATATGCGTGAATGTCTACGTTCCGAAGGCGCTATCTAAATGATTTGGGATATAGCTTAACTTAGCTTGCCTCGAAACAACTACTGCCGAAAAACTGTGATGTTTCGCATCCCAAGCAGGCTTATAGGATGTTGTCAAGATCTATGACTCGCCAAGGGAATCTTAATCTCTACAGAAATGCTTCCGTTGCAGCCGCCTACAGTATAATGCCAATTTTGTCAAGTGCACTGCCTTAGGAATAGATTGAAAAAGTGCGATAGGCTTGGACATTTTGACCTTTGTTGACGTCTAGTGCACATTTATCAGTTGCATCCTACTGATTCCGCTTATAGTCAACAATTACTGTCATCAGTTTAAAACGAGTTTTCCACTGATTACAGACGTACTAATTGTCACTATCCTTTCCCTTGGCTAGAGCCTGAACTCCCAGCGCCTGACATTCGTATTGCCACAGTAATTGCACGCAATGATACAACACATGTTTACTTGGAACCTGCTTCAACCTCTCCGATTACCAGATTATCAAGTCGTTTTTATGATATCAGCTTCAAGGCATGTCCACACATCTTTCAGTTTATCGCTTTGGCACTTATCCAAAGACACCGGTAGAAATACAAGCATTTGTGATGATTGTTTGGCAACTTGGAACCGTTAACTTATTAGTTGCTGTGTGCATCACCCACGGAACAAACCGTCCCCAGTGCAATGGTTGCGCTGGGTGTCATGCTGTCCTTATATCCCATATCTATCAAGCACTTAACCTATCAAACCTCCAAGTACTTTACCCGAAACTGTTCGAACAAACAATGGGGCACACTACCTCCTCTGTTCACCACGTATGTATGAAGTAGAATGCTAAGCTGTTAACTATCGCTCAGCCACATCAAATTCCTTTGGCCAAATGTGGGGTTGTTTCGTAAGTGTTTCGATACACAATTGCAAATGATATTATTAAATGCATTAACTGATTCGAATCTGTCTGTTCTATGGTTACAATTGGCAAATGGACGGTACCGAGATAATATGTAATCAAATCACAGTCGAAACCTGTTTGCTTCCAATCTAGGATGAACTATTAGTCAAACATTCCTGCACCCAATATTTTCACAACGGACTGAGGGTCAGTTCCTTTCACATGCCTATAATTCAGGTGTCAATACTTTTGACAGCATTTGTAACAATGGGAGGGCACTTTCTGCTTTTTAACAAACAGCACACTACCGAGTTACAAACAAAACGCAAGCTAAATTCATGCATTGGCAAGCCCTTACGGCAAAGTGGAACGCCTCACTTCCAATTCCTGCAAGTACTAAATCAGACTAGTTAAGTCGTCGCCATTATCAGCAGAGCACTTACGAGATTTTTGCTACTCCGCTTCAGCCCGGAGCATTCATGCATATGAAGGTAAACGCTACGACAAAAGGTCAGCCTTCGTTGTCAAATCCGATAACAGTAACGCGCACAGATTGGCCCAGAACGTAACGGTTGGAAGAAGGCCGCGCAGTCAACTAACAGAGGTTATTCACAAGCGACGGACAAACGAAGCCTGTGACACCCTGCTGCACTGACGAAACTAAGCATAGCGTGGAGCTGTTCTGGACCGGCTGAGATAAAAGACCACCGATTCGTTGTTGTTCCTTTGCTCCATGTGACTAAGCGGAGAGGTGATGTTGCGTATTCACACGCCGTGGACGATGGCCTAGACATACACTACCGACTTGCACTGAACCCCAGACACGTACACACCTACATGCTTAGCCGCTTCCCGATTAGTTCATTTCCCCTACTTGTATTCACCTCAGTTAGTTCTCTGTCATATTACATTAGTTTGTTTACTAAAACGAACGTTCTTACTTCCTCTCGGGTTTGCGCTCTTTCATCTACTATAGCAGCTGTTCTTTTTCTCTTCGAACTTTTCAACAGTAAAAAGCTGCTGCCGCTTGCGCCATTTCCATGACCATGCTGTCCAGTTATAGAAATCGACTTGACGATGCATTACAATACCTCCATTAGGTAATTTTAGTTAGTGTAATCGAGTAGCGGCAGAACACACACATCTATGTGCTATCTAGCCCCAATAAAAATGGGGTAGGCGGATTCACATGTTCGTTAACATGGATATTATAGTAAGTTTACAGATGCGCGTTCCGCTTCAGTTTATCTTTATTGTACCTACGAAATTCACATGAAGCATCCTACGGAATTTAGCAATCATTGGCTGATTTCTCGTTATTGTGCTACAATTCCAAGTGAAAGGGTTTGAAAGTCTTTGCTTATGACATGCCAATCGGTGTATGAACAGACATACAAACGGTTTATTGAGGGTGGAATACACAAGTGGGACCCTTGCAACGAGTACCCACCTTCAAAAAGAAAGGTGTTGCTGTGACTGACTAAGCCTACCGTGCATTGGGTAGGAATGTTCAAGGTCGACACGCGATAGCCACATGCGAGCAGCGTAGTACCCGCGGCGGGGACTAAAACACACCCCAACTAACATGTGGTGTGTGACAAACCTGAGGGACCTTAAAGTACAGCGGTGGTGAGGGAGCTGAACTTGTGTAGTACCCTAGTCTACAATAAGTATAAATGCTAATGTTTCCTAGGTTTAAATGAAGCCACCATTTTGTGAGTTTGATAGCTAAAATGATTTGCTAGAAAACAGTACGTATTAACCATGATAGCAACATTTGTGTTCCCATGAACGATATATATATATATATATATATATATATATATATATATATATATATATGGCGGGAGAGACAATGATGCGCTGAGGCTGGTGCTGGCTAGATCCTGACAGATGACCTACCCACTGCTGCTACTGTTGCGCCATTGTGTAATGTCCTGGACGCTGCTCGTGGCGACCGCTGGGTCATAGCTGGGTTTCGCCGAATTTCCAAGCTGAGATCCAGGACACCAATCCGTCAGTCAGTGAACTGATCATGTGCTCGCCCCTTTGCCTTTCGGGTATACAGTTAATCGAAGGCTTTGGCTGAAGACCCACATCGTTCTCTTGTCATGTGTGGGTGCCATGCCAGTATCCTAGTCCGTCCTCTTCGGCGGTTAGGAAGTGGTCGATCGCCTCCTTCCTGTAAATCCTAGCCATGGGAGACAACAGGTCTACGGGTTATAAGCTCACAGCCCCATTGGCGTAGAACACGAGTGCCACGCACTCTCCCTGACGGTGAGAGGGCATCTCCGGTTGTTCAATGCTTTGTTACTGCCCGCCTCAAACCAGACAGCCCCTGGTCAAATCGGTGCATACCCGCCAAAGCCTACCTGCGACTGGCCGTGGTCGCAGGTGTATTCTACTACTGTAGCAAAACATAGGAATAATTCCAGTACCTCAAAGGCTGCGTGTGACAGCCGTCAAGCAAATCCCAATTTGCCTCTGAAATCACATTCCCGTGCTGGATCTGCTCCTCACTGCATTGTGGGTGAGGTTATTGAGCCAAAGTCTCCAGGCGGTTTTCCTCAAGCAGACCTCAAACTCACCCACTGCTTGGTGGGTAAGGCTATTGAGCCAAAGATTTCGGGTGGAGTCGCTAAAGCAGACGTCCGAAGCACAGCGACCACCTCGCGTGCGATTGCCCACCAACGCAATTGTATGCCTGCGCGCAAAGCACTCAGCATCGGGTGCTGAAACGTGCGCACACTACTGGACCGGAACTCCGGCGAGCGCCCCAAGCGAAGCACTGCACTCGTCGCGATGGAACTGGCGCATTACACTATCGATATTGCGGCGCTCAGTTAAACCCGGCTCACTGCGCAAGGTAAGTTGAATGAAGCAGATGCTGGCTACACATTTTACTGTGTGGGCAACGCCGCCTCAGTACCACGTGACTTAGGGTCAGGTTTGTAATATCCGATCGCCTTCATGGCCAGCTTGTGTGTGAACCAACAGCGATCAGCGCGCGGCTGATGACTGTTCGCCTGCGACTCGGGAGAGGTAAGTTTGGCACTTTTACAAGCACGGACGGGTTGACCGTGGGTTATCTTGCTGATACGCGTGCTTAATTATACACTCAGCTATCCTCCGTGATACAGTCTGTGCCGAGTAGCGGCCGACTATTTCTGCTGGGTGATTTCAACGTGCGCCTTGGGCGAGATGCATCGGTGTGGACAGACGTTATTAGTTCTCATGACATTGGTTCAGCGAATGTGAACGGTGACAGGCTGATCTCACTGTGTGGCCCACACTGCCTTACCATCACGAACACTCGGTTTGCACTCGGTGCGAGTGATATAGCAATTTGGACGTACCCACGAAGTGGTCAACCTCAACTACTTGACTATGTCATCATACGTCAGCGTTATGTGCGTGAAGTGCCCATGACATGTGTACTGCGTGGAGCTGCGTGTGGCGCTGATCATTATTTGGTGCGGACAAACTAGTACATATATTTTCGTAAATCTATATAGTGCGCTGCCGCCGTGAATCGGCGTAAATATAACCTTCTCTTCTTTGTACTGTGGGGAAACATATTGAGCTGAAGAAGGCGATGTCTACATGCCTGTGTGATGTGGACTGCATTGCCACAATGGGAGACCTGTGGCATCACATTCGCAACCAATTGACAGCTGCTGCCGAGGAGACCATCGGGCGAACAAACCGTAAGCCGCCTGATTGGTTTGATGGCAACAAAGCGACGGTTGGCATATTGGTGTCGGGAAAAAACGCAGCATTAGCTGCACAAGTGGCGGACCCCAATGACTTATTGAGGATGAGTCTGTTTTGCCAAATTCAACGGCAAATGACCCGAGAGCTCCGTCGCATTAAAAATGCATGGTGGACGGTGAAGACGAAGAAGATAGAATGCTAAGCCGAGCGCCGCCACCAAAATGAATTCTTTGACTCCATGTAAACGGTGTAGGGACCGAGTTTGGAGCAGATGAGGATGCTGATCGATGGTAGTTCATGTGCTACTTGCCCACAGACTGCAGACATAATGCAGACCTGGAGGAAACACGTCGACTGTCACTTGAACAACCGTTCAGAGGTCGACTGGCTTACATTGAGCGGCCTCTAGCAGCAGGATGTGAAGACGAGTCTGGCGGACATGCCGACCCTGGATGAGACGCAGAGAGCACTTGCTCAGCTGCGGGAAAGCAAGTGTGTCGGTGCCGACGGGATCCAGTCTGAAGTATTGAAACACGGCGGACCCGCGTTGTTGACTGCGATGTACCACTTGGTGCAACGTCTTTGGATTGAAGAAAAGAAACCTCCTGATCTGAGAGATGCCCTTATACTACTATTGTACAAGGGCAAAGATAGCAAGCAATAGTGCACGAATTATCGTGGCATCAACTTGCTGCGTTGTGTGAGCAAAGTGTTTGCCGAATCCTGCTCAACCGCCTCATCAGTCATGTTTTAAAACCAAACGTTGCGGATGAGAGTTGTGGATTCAGCTCAGGTCGCAGCATTAAATATATGGTGTTTGCGGCTTGTCAGCTGCAGGAGAGGTTCAGAGAACGACACCAACCATTGTACTCCCTTATTGTAGATGTCACCAAGGCACTTGTTACGGTGAACCGCGAGGCATTTCGACTGGTATTGGGTAAGTTTGCTTGCCTTACGATTTTGTAATATTAATTGGATGTCTGCACAGCGGTATGCAAGCGAAGGTGCAGCTGAGTGGAGAGACATCGAATGACTTTGCAGTTATCTCTGGTGTGAAGGAAGACCGTGTCTTAGCTCCTGCCCTGTTTAATATATATCATCATGCTATGATCTCATGTGCTTTTGATGCCGCTGTGCTTACGGTGTTCGTCTGGAACACCATATTGATGATGGTTTTCTGAACACCCGTCGTTTTGCTACGAGAACTCTAGTCTGTGAGACAAATATCCGTATGTTGCTTTGTCTGACTACTGTGCGTTTTATGCATATAGCGCGGATGACTTGCAGCACATGACTAGTGCTCTGGCTTCGACAGCGACGAAATTCGGGCTCACCATCAACACAAGCAAAACTGTCTGTAGCTTTCAGCTTTCACGGAAAGTGCAATCTTTAATAATGCCATGAAACAGTATTGGTGCTGCAGTATTGGGAGTGTGATGTCGATTGATCAGCATCTACACAGTGAGCTTTGTATCCGCGTGCCGAAGGCAGTGACAGCATTCGGAAAGCTTGAGTACCGAGGGTGGAACAAACCCAAGCTTACCATTGTCACGAAGCTGATTGTGTACAAATCTTGGGTGCTGTCCGTTCTTCTCTACGGAAGTGAAACTTGGCCGATGTATCGGCGGAATGTGTGATATCTCGATTAGTTCCATCAACAGGGTTTGCGACGTGGCGACAGAGTAGCTGACACGGAAGTGTTGCGACTAAATAGAATGTAGGCAGTGGACTGCATACTTTTGCTGAGACACCTGAGGTGGCTGGGTCATGTGTGGCGGATGAGTTTGACGCGGATACCAAAATGACTCTTATGTGGTTAGTTGAGTAGTGAGAAGCGGCATGTAAGGAAAACAAATGTACGTTACCAGGACATGATCAAATTGAGCCTGTCACCTTTTAACCTTGATTGCACTTGATGAGGATCGAAGGTGGTTGATCGGCGTGCGTAACAAAATCTAATTACTAAGGCAGTTGCTGAAGTGCGGGAGAAACATCTCATACATGCAAAGAAGAAGCGGCAAGTGCGGAAGAGGCAAGCACCGATGGGTTGTACTCCATGGATATCAAGCGCATGGTGCTGTAGCACATGCGGGCGCGAGTGCATGAGTCAGGCAAACCTAGTGAGCCATGATCGACGCCACTCAGGACCACTACTTAAGAAATGACGGGTCCTGCAGAGAACGTAGGCAGAACCGGTGCAGCCTTTGTAGGCACACTGCATTCGTTTTACTAACCGCGTGCTTGCATGCCAAGTCTTCTTTTTTAAGATGGTGGTTTTCAATTTTGTCCTAATGCTTTTCTTTTTCACATAAACGTCTACCTTACTCTCATATATAAACTTTCACACATCGCTTAAGCCAATTGTAGTTAATTCCGATAACATTTTCGTGTTTGTGGTGTTTCCGTAAACTATACTTTCTGACCTCTTGAACTTATCTCGGATTCTTTTTTCAACGGCTTATTTCATAAACTGATTTCTTGATGAGCCATGTCACCGTTTCCTTCTGCATTACTAGATTCCTTTTCTTGGTTATATTTCCCTCAAGTGTTTGGCTGTTGCTTGATATCCCCGTTGTGGCTGCGCTTGATGTGCATGTTGACAAGGTACCCAACTGTCGATTACCCACTACCTCGTCCATACTGGCTCCAGGAGACAGTTGGTCGTTGCTGGAGGGTCGGGGTGCACGGTCCTTAGGGTCGTGTTAGGATCAAAGAGTGCTTCCATGCACTCAGTGTGGAGCGGACTACGGTTCAGCATCCGCCTTGTGTGCGCTTGATTCCGAAAAAACAACGTGCTTGTTTTTGCCTATGAAGGAGTGTGGGCCGCCTCTGTTGATGAAACGTGATTCCCATCCACATACTTCCGGGTCTTATTCCTTTGGGTTTACACTGGATATGGGGTGTGTGGTTCTAGCTGTGTGTGGTGCAGCGCAAGCCACCCATGGTCCTTCAGTAGGTGCAGGCGTCCTGTGGCTTCCCACAGTGACAGGTAAATCTGAAACCGGGTGACGCCAACTATATATATAAATATAAATATATATACATAATATAAGGTTCAATTTCTGCTTCTAAACTACTTTTTAACTGTTGGCTGCCTGAGCGCAGCATCTGTATCTACCACGTTATATGTCGCCACATGCACACACCTTTCAAGTTGACAGCCGCTTAAGCATCATAAAATTCCGCTGTTACAATATTAAACTAACCATGACTCGATCATATTAGTATTTATGTCAGTTCTTAGCCAAGAGGTAAAAACCAGCGTAGGTTGCAGCCAATATACTTATCGTCTGACATGATACAAATTAACAGGATTTAAGAAGTGTGTGTGCGTATACATACTTAAGGCAGTGTTTCTGAAGGGCCGATCAGAGTAATACAAGCGTAGTCAATATAGGTTAGACAAAAAGGTGGCATACTACTGTTGCAATGCAAAACATTTACCATTTCATTATTTTGTGAAAATGTATTATATCGTTGATTGTGTATTCTATTATTTTGTTTGTTTTACTGTCATGACATGCACGGTCGCATTTCTTGTACGCTCTGCATTACTTTTCTCTCTGCTGTTGTTAACCTGCTTACAGTTCATCTAAGCACTGTATAGTACAGGTTGGGTCCAACAATTTGGATACTTCTGAATAGTTGGTATATGTAATTCTTGCTACTGGTCCTCATGCAAACCGGTACCCTAGTTCCGCTCAGCCATTGGTGACCACCTTTGTGAAATTCATCACAGCCATTGCATTCTAGCTCCTGGTGAGACCGTCTTCTTGCCTGGTGTGGCTTCATCATTAGGCATCTTAATGTCGTACTTGCAAACCTCACTTTCATTGTTATTACGATGCGGGTGAAGCGATTTTTAAGCAATGCTCTTCTTTTGTGTTTGCATTATTACATTTGGAGCTTCCTTGGCCTCAAAGTGTAGTCATCTACGCGCCTTTCTGCCTAGTAATGCAACACTACATCTCAAGACATCTTAATGCATCCTGATTCTGAGGGGCGTTACGACACTGAAGCAGGAAGTTATAAGCAGTGTCACACCATCTTAGCGATCCGGAAAACAGCAGCAAGTGTAAGAACTGCAATTAGTTGACATGAAACACTACATTAATAAGCGAAATGTGTGAGATGTACTGCACATGGTTAGTGCACATATCAGCACTGCGCGAACCTTGCTTATAGTTTTTATCAGAATCGGTGCACGGTATCCTTACAGCGATTCAAGTAAAATTACCTACTTATGCCCCACAAACAGCCAACACAGTGGAATATCCGTTGCACCGTCAGCACAATTGTGTCACTCCACTCTTGTTACAACCACAGTGTAATTCCTAAGACTATTCCTTGTTGTTGCTGTTTACATGACAATTTATTTGCCCCAGCATCGGAAGAGTAAGAAACTGTCTCAGAAATTAACAGCTGCACACCATGACTTTGCTGAAAAGGCTTAAAACAATAAGGCACGCCGCTTACGCAGCAAATCACTTAGCATAAACCACCGTGCAGGTAGTAATACATATTTTCTTTAATACAGGCGCTTTAATACGCAGACCACACGTTGTACTACACATTACACCATTTCTTTGACAAAAGGGAAACCCTTGGGTCAAGATGTAAAAGCGGCTAACATCACTGACTTATGGGTAAATAGTCACATCCTTTATGTTTAGGACGGCAAACCTGGAAGTGCCTACTTGTTTGATACCAGAGCGGAAATAAGTGTAGTTTATCCAGCACCGAGAGAGACTACAAAGCCAGCCACCCTCAACCTTCGTGCAGCCAAAAACACACTTATCCGTACTTATGGCCACCAAAATAGGTATTTGTAGAACATTTCGCTAGGTTTTCATTATTGCCGAGATTTTGTTTGTTATTATCGCCACCGACTGTTTTAGACTGTTCGACCTCTTGGTTGATGACAGGAAAATGAGGAAAATCAGATGCTTTTCCAAAACAAGACTGTGCTATCTAGCTTCTGAACTATTGGGATGAATACCTTAAAATTAACAAATTAGGATAGTTTAGTCCGAAACGACGCTTAGCGTCACTGATATCAGCACCGTCTTCGCAGCTGTCATCTCAGTCTACGTTCGCCCACAAAACTCTAGCGACTATACTAAATTTTTCGTCAGTTAACCTAAGCTGGTTCAGCCAATGCTTACAACACTTCTCTTGGCACCTCAAGTCAGACACCGACCCATATCTCTCACCACATCTGTACCGACTTTCATCGGAGCTCAACCTAGCTGGGTCTGATTTTGAGCTCATACTAGAAATAGGTAAAATCCGTTCTCTAGTTAGTACCCAATCCTGTCCATTTAGTTGGTTCCAATGAAATCTGGCAACTGGTGTCCTATATGTGACTACCGGGCACTAAATAAACTGACCGTAGCCGAAACGCACTCTATTCCACACATACAGAACCTTACTGCATGCCTCACAGGTAAGACGGTTTTCAGCGAGACCGATCTTGATTAGGACAACTAGATAACTTTAGAAGACATAATACAGCCGTCAACATTTATTCGACTTGCTCGTGATTTATAGATGCCTTTCTGATAGTGCAACGTGGCACTAACCTTTCAATGCTTTATCAACGACGCCACTCATGGCCTAGAATTAGCTTATCCCTATCTCGACGACAGAATTTTAGGCCGTTCGTCTAAGGAACAGCACATCGCTGTTCTTCATTATCTGTCCAAACTGTGACCCAACTCGTTGTTACCGCTATCCTGGCAAAATGCAAATCAGCAAATCTACGATAGAAATTAGGTCACCTCATGTCAGCAAATGGTATAAACTTCATTGTGTATAAGATATATGCTATAAATATTGTTAAGTTCTGCTTTCAATTAAGTACCTCCCTTGGATTTTTGGTCTAATTAACTTCTATCTACACTTTATTCCTTGTTTCATCACCGGATTGACCTACTCGGAAGCGAGGAAAGTAATTTCGTTTTAGCAGATGCAGTGCACAACTCTTTTCTGAGCACCAATTCTGACCCTGAATGGAAAGAAAATATTTTATTTGTATTTCTGGTTAATCGCAGCAACATCAGACGAGACCTGGAGCAGGCACGGGCAGATATGGTCTACGGCACAACACTTAAACTGCCTGGAATATTTACTTGGCCTTCCCAAATATGTTGTATGTCGACATCAAACTTGGTGTCTTCCCCTTCGCAACGCATGCCTTCACTGCGTCTGACCCCAATACATGGGAATAACAAAGATGTGCAAAAGCACATCGGACTCTCTGCCAGCTCTCATGTTTTCGTTTGCACAGGCGCAGTGGATCGTCCTATTCAGCCTACTTGCACTGGTCCCTTTACATTTCTGCAGCAATTTCCGAAGCAATTTACCTTAGATCAGAATGGTCACTGAACAACTGTGTCTATCGGTAGTCTCATGGTGAGGTTCTCGAAGTCCCGTCTTCTACCACACCAGGTACAACAACAGAAGTCCACCAACCTGTAGATACATCTTTCGCAACGGGCACCTCGGATTCTGTTGTTACCTTTCACCCTTCGACAACCCAACCTCGATAGACAGGTCAAATTTGCAATCTGTTATTCCCATTTTGTTAACGTATGCCATTAATCTAAACAAGCGTGTTTTAATATTTTATTGTAAGCGTTGTTTCACTGACAAACTAGTGCGACAAGACAAAAAGCCTAGAATTTGAAATCAAAGGGTGTAGTTTTTGTTTCATATACATGTATTGTTTGCCCTACGGCACAACTTCACCTTTATCGACCACGGTCCAGCCTCCCCGAGTTTTCATGCTAGAACCTAAGAGCCTAGGAAAACCACAGCATCTACTGTCCCAATGGCTTGTAGCATCAGGCTCTTCTAACTTGACTTGAAGCAACCGACATTCCACACTCTACAGGTGCTGAAAATTGCTATCTTTTTCTATGATGTCATCTGGGATTCTCCGGAGGACAATGATCATTCTGGCCGTTGATTAGGGTTGGCAGCGAGCGTGTCACGCCCCAAGCGCGCCGCCAGGCCAGCAGCGGAGGAAATGTCATGCGGGCATTTCTTCTGGAGCAGCCAGAACTTTTTGCAGGCCAATGAGCGCGACGAGGCAGCCCACAGAATATACACTTCAGTTCAAACTAAATTAATAAGTAATACATAAAAAAGGATACCGGAACCAACAAACTCTGGAAGTTTCCTTACTCTGATGTCTGCGCATACTTCATTTTCTCTCTGACTGTCCCGTCCTCAGATTACCAAACCACCTGACACCTCTGTCGCAAGGAGCTCTTAGTCAGTTTTCAAGGGTGAGGTCTCTGTAGTCAAATGGATTTTATGGCTGTTGGTATCTACCGGTGGCCAAGATGTTTTACTGATTATATAACCTATGCATTTTCGAATTTTCTGTAAGCTGTGCGCTGCCTTGCTCCTAACGCTTGTTAACCTGCTTCCAGTTCATAGCAGCTCTGTATAGTACACGTTGAGTCCCGCAACTTGTATACTTCAGTATAGTTGGTATCTGCAATAGTTGCTATTGGTCCTCACCGCAAACCGTAGCCCGGTTCCGCTCTAAACTTCATTGCACGCACTTGTGTTATCAGTCATAACACATTGGGCAATTTAAGAAGGAGATATTCCGTAAAATAAGAAAAAAACGTGATTCACTGCAAAACGCGTGATTTCGCATATTTAAGTTAGTGGAATTGTTCAATGTAGATCAAACATTTCATTCGTATTTTTCATGGCAGTTTGCTGTTGCGCTATTGAAATTCTCATATATATTGCAGTCTCGAGAAGATTTCCATAACGTTAACAACTACTGCGTAATATGCTAAAGGATATAGTTTATGAAATACAGTGAACCTATGTGCATAATACTATGGGTTGTTTAAAATTCGATCAAATATTTTAAAAACAAACAGCTGTCCCTTCAAACTAAAATGTGTCAGGGAATTACTTTTCTAATTTTTTGTTTAAATTAAATTTGCATGCATATAGTTTATTCTTTCGTTGAGCGTTCCTTATGCTTTAGACAGGCAGACATTCGTGATCGGTAAAAAACTTTAATTATATTAATCGCTATATTTTACCAATTTTATAGATTGTCACAATTTTTGGGAAAACTACTTCTTCTTGTGGAAACGTAATGTAACACTGCGACAAAATGTATAAGCCTATTTCAAGTATTACTCAGAAGCTACGCGAATAACATTTCGAATTTCGAAAATTTGCAGTTTGGCGCAAGCTACTGCATTAATGATATGTTGAGCTTACTTGGGGACTAACCAGGGTGAACGTCCTATATTTGTTTATCATTACAGTGTAGCTCAACTTCATGGGTTTTTCTAATATACTGCAAGAATTCAGCTAACCATTTTACACATTTTAAATATTAAGGGACGAATCCACAGTTATTCGCTTTTACCCGTTCAACCTTTAGATTCTAGTTTCATGGAAACAAAAACCACGTCATAATATCAGTCAGTTTAATGCTGTATTTGCATTAGGTGAATAAGTAGAAACCAAAGTATTCTCATAGTAACGTCATGTTAACAATCATAAAAGTGACTTTATCGAAATGGAATGTTGAGTTTTGCTCTGGCCAGGTTAGGGCATTCCCCATTAGTTCCATTGAATAACCAAGCGCATCCTCGCTCCAGGCTGAGCATGAACGTGGGAATCATTTTTTGATTATAATGCCTTCTTCAGCTGTTTGTAATTGAAAACGAATACTGGAAAACGCTTTTGTACTCATGTATATTCGTTGCTTGTTATTCAGAAGTTTCGGGAATGGGAAGTAAAACCAAATACAAATGAAGAATTGGTCAAGTGCTCATTAGTTACTTTCGGATATGTGGTGGACAAAATCTCACTCTGGTCGAAAATACTTGCATATATTGTGTACGCAAACAGAGCATGTTTCGTAAAATTAGGAGAGGCCCTGTCACGTAACTACACAGTGCATACATGTTTAGAAAGTGCATTTGGTCGTAAAGTATCCTGACTGCAGTGCATACAAAGCAGCCTTGTCACACTCCTCGCATTCCTTGTCAAAACCCGGTGAAATGTAAAGAAAAATTGTATATTTCTTGGTGGTGTCTTCAAGTAATCATGTATTTTACATAATAACCAAGTTAGGTTAAGGCGGAAATGTTTAAAATAATTAGGTAGATGTTTTCTATGTTGGAAGATTTATAACACAAATCCTGATTATGCTGCTTTCGCTTTGGTTACTTTTCCCTCTTCCGCAGAAGTCTCTTCAGACGATGTGAATCAAAGCCATACCAGCTTAATGTCTAAGAGCAAGTAGGGTCAAATTTGTGGAAAAAATGACACGAGTCAGTGAATAATAACGTTGCCGATCAGTGGAACAAATAGTTCTTTTTGTACAAAAAAGCATTATGAAAAGTTCCTGGTTGATCCGGGACTCTGATAATGCACTTGTGAGTCATTCCCTTTTTAGTTGATGCTCGTTCTCGCTCTAAACGGATTCTCTCCGCCGACGCAATTCGGAGTGGTATAGTTACAATAATCTGACAACCATATTATACCTTCACCCCATCTAATCTTTTACGTATTGGCTTTAGTACTTACTACTGCATCCGTACCCATCTTTGACCCGCTATTCATACTCCTCTTATAATAAACTCGAATAATACCCGGCAATTTCTCGTCCCTTGTCTAGCGCATCTGCCGCAATCGCTGAACATCTTAGTAGGACCAGATATTTGTTTTCAAATCCGGGTGAACACGATCGTGTTTTGTGCGTGATGCGATCTTCCAGCGTAGCTCTTCCGCTGTTGGTCGGATGTACAGTTTTGGCAGCTGATTATATAGATACAATTGCTTGGCTTGATTATCGGAATCGGAGTCTCCAAACGCATCTCTGCTGAACGGATATTTTTCCAGTTTTGGAATACACAAATATTTCCTCCTTGTTTATTACTCGCATAATTGCTTCAGAACCACTTTTTATTGGATTCCAACGGTTCCAATCACTGCCGTGTAAAGGAAGATAGCTTGTAGTATCTTTGTAAATGGCGTGTCACTAATCACCACATATATCGCTCATATAATAGTTCACTTAAAGCCTATTTAAAAGCAGCTTTCATGTCATCATCATATGTGCACACAGACTCGGTAGAATTATAAAGGGACATTTTATAGCCAAAAATGTAATGGAGTAACCTACCTAATTTTCCGTTTGCTATATGTCTCTATCGTTAGCATCCATTTTTCATACTAACTGGGTAACCAAGGGATGGTCGCGTGACATGATAGCTAGGCATTCAAATGAGCATTACCTTCCTGCCAAACTGATAAAATGAAACACACGCTTTTTGGAACCATTTAAAGACGAATTCGTATTTAGTCTTCAAAATGTGTTTTGTGAATAGCAACCTGACCGCTTACACTTGCGATCATCCAAAAGTGTTTGTACGTATAGGAATTTGTCAGTTTCTCCTACTCAGCCTATAAAGAACCTGATAAAGCTTACTAAGAAGAAGTGAAGGTAGTTTACTTAAACCAGCGTGCGTGATGGAAGGTTGCACGGCGGAGAAAAATGCTTTTCGGATGAAATAAAGCTATTTTACTCATTTCATATATCCGATCACCGGTTGAAAAATTGAAGTTTTAAAGAGTATGAGATTTTCGTGGCTATATTTAATTTTACATTTCTATAATGAATGAAAGCTAAATTTTTGCTGGCATACTAATAGCTTCTAAGCGGTGCCCAGTGACAGACAATAAAACATTTCATGCTTAATACGAACACAATTCTAGAATTACAGCCAACAGGATTAGAGACAACAGGATATGCTTTATGCCATTTTGCCATGAATCTCGTGGCAGACATGTAATAATCGACAGCAATTATGTACAAATCTATTGGTATTCACAGCCTGCAGCTATAAATGCGTTGTAAAACGCTTCAACTTCAGGTCAGAGACTGTTAGGATTTACATCGAAAAACAAACAAATTTGAGCCATAGCTGCTCAAGTCTCGTATTTCATAATTATGATTAAACACCTGATATGCTTCGAGCTGTAGCGAAATGATTTCCGATAACTTGCACCATGAAGAGTTGATGTGGTTGATTTCTTTTGACACACAGGAGGTCAACAAGCTAAGTACTAAATCCGTCCAAATTCACTACCTCATATTTAATGTCGGCGTAAGACTAGCTTCCTTGAATTATAATGACGTGCATTTATGTATAGTCAATAAACTATAATACAGTTTAGAGATCCAGTTTTAAAACTAGTGATTTGATATATGAACTGTTTAAAATTGGTACCTTCATACCCATGAGCAGTTTGCTCCGCCGTGCAACCTTCCTTCATTCACAGTGCTTTATGTAAACTTGCATCTTTTTACGCTTTATCACGTTTTACACAAGTTTCACGTTTTATACAATCCAAATCAAGTTGCCGCTCTTTTCTGCAACTCAGCAGAAATATCAAACTTACCGGCTATTCCTTAAAGTTAGCGGAATTTTACAGCAGTCTGGCGTGCCGTAGAAATTTCATGCCCTTCGTGTGTTTTAATCAAGAAAATCTCGTTCGCTCGATTGCTTTTACGTCTGCGCTAGCCATATTTAAACGTTGGTTTGATGTCACACTCAGCCACTTAGGGACCAAGAAGATCGTGCCTAGCCTTGTGAGCACACATTCAAAGCAAATTCCAAACTCTAACAGTGCATTTATAAGTATCCTGGGACAACGCTGTCATATTTACGTCCGCTTACCACTAGGTTGTACTTAACCGCATGGTTTGCGATTTCATCGTTTATGTCTGCGAGTAGTCGCACTTCAGCCTTACCAATTTTCAGAAGACTGTGGATCCACTCTTCTATGAAAATGCGCTGCTAGATATTAGCCCTTATTTAAAATGAGTCAGCAAGACTTTCAAGCATCGCCTCAACCAAAGGCGAGGCGGGATTTGTAGCATTAATGAATGTTAGGCAAACGCTTCCTCGGCTATCGCATAGCTTGTCAATGAAAATAACAAATCCTGTGATTTGTTGATGTGTTCCTCCTCTGTGTTTTGCGAAGCATTTGAGTGTTTTTCAAAATTGTAAGAACAAGCATAAATAATGTATAGTTCTGTACCACCTTGCGTTTTAGGTAAGCTTATGAGCTGACGGAAAATGGGTTTTGCAAAGGCGTTTAGTTTGAGAAGGCAGCCAGCTTGGCGGAGCAGCTTGTGACTATCCACTGTGTTTACAGTAAAACAGGTGCGGTGTATAAGGTGAAAGAACAGATGCCAAGTGTTCTGGTGCATTAAACTTTTCCAATTCTCGGCACTTACACCGCCAGGTAACCTTAACATGTTTTGATTCATACTGATGCGGTGTTGAACGCGCATGTACGTTTATATTATTCAGAGTAACCTATTCTGCGGGGTTAGAAGGCGCATGTATTTCGTGTACAGCGGTATCTGCAACATGTTTTTTGGACCGAGGTTTTGATGTGGTGCTGATATTACAGTAGATGCAACCTATAGCTAAGGTAAACCATGCAGGTAAAAGAGACCTCTGGTGTGTCGGTAGCGGTTATTACGCTGACATTACTTGCAGTTTTAGTTGTAGTGCGGTGTCTTACAGATAAGCATAAAGGTTCGGTTTCATTTAGTTCCGATAATTAACCCACTCTATTCTATTAACCTATTACGCGATTTGAGAATACACATAATTTATATCCGTACAAAAGCGGTGGTTATAAGTTTTTCTATCGTAAACCGACCATAATCCGATCGTACATTATCCAAAGGGAATTGTCCATTTGGCTGGGATCCACCTGGTTTTGCAGTGTGCTGTTGGAATAACTCATATCGACGTATGACATTGGTAGCACCGAGACCAGTTGGGTTCAGGTAGTACGCAGAGATATGTGTAGGAAGTCCATTTTCCCTTGACCATTTTGATGTTCATGTGAAGCATTTGACGTATCACTGCTTAGGTTGGAACTGCGACATTTAGTTAGGCTTGTTTGAGCAAAGCTCATGTGTTCCGAAGAAATAGGTAATGCATTTGTTTTACGAATAAAATGTTTGAACATAGGAGATAGCGTTTCCGGCCAGTGCTTCAGTCGGAATGGTTGTCGAATTGGTTAAGGAAAGCTATTCCACCTTCATTGGTGCAGTATCGGCAATTTTATTTGAAGACTGACTAGACTCCGCTCTCCAATATTTAGCCTAGGTACATTGTCGACATTCGTGTTTGTAAATATGTCGGAACCATTGACTCGAGGGCCTTTCGATGTTGGCATTGGATGACCGCGCAACGTCCATTGGAGTGTACGTTTTGTCGATGGATAGCCTTACTAGTGTTACAAGTGCTGTATTCAGCTCTCTGTACGCATTTCACCATTATGAACCCGTTCGCCACCTATACGTCAATACAATGAAAACGTATTAAGTAGTTTTTGTACCAAACCTTCCGAAGCCTTGTAAATTTACACCGAATATTTTCCGTAGTATCTGCTCTGAGCAGGATATTTTGCTTTGTTGCTACCGGCCATTTATCGGACGAATGGTAAGCACACACATGTCAAATCTCATATTCTACTCTACACATATGCTGCAAATGCCTAAATGAAGACACTGATGCGTTAAAGATAATCCCAGTTTGAGCTTCCTGTCGTCAGTGGTAGGACAGTCAGGGGTTCACATATTTTTACTTGTTGTTGCAAGTTTTACTTTATTCTCACTCAACTCATCTTAGATTGATGGGCATTTAATGAGTGCTTCACTCGGTAACACAGGAGGGATATACATGCGAAATCAGTCATGATGTCTTAGCGGACACGGGAAAGTTTTCGAATTTAGCAACCCTAAGTCTCTCAGACAGACCGCATTCTGCATATGTGCCTTTAAGGCATTAAAATGACTACTGTGGTAGGTCGTTTGCTATGGAAAACTGTCAAGGAAAAGGTCAGAGAACCTCAAAGCAGTGCCTAATTTAGACTGAAAAATCACAGCATAGGCGTGAATACAGTGACAGTTTCCCAGTACTCACCGTTTTGTTTAAATGTACATGTAACCGGAGTATATGTTAGGGGAAATTAAATTGTTTGTGATATTCTATAAGATTCTCATTCTTTGTACTTAATGTAAGTGGACATCACTTGGACAAGCTGAAACATATTCGGACAACACATGTCCACAGCTGCAGCATGCCATTTGACTCCATTGAAATTAGCTCCGATAGATAGGTCTACTCAAATATTTAAATCGACTTAAGAGTGACGGTTTAATGTAAAAGAACACTGATCCGGCGAGAGAGCCAAATAGTCCGGCCAGGTGGCAAAATTTGGTTTATGTTGTCAAGATAATGCGTATCTTCACTTTTGTCAATATCATCTAAATATGCACCATTGTGTAGAAGAAGCATAAAAGTGTGATCTGTGTATTTCCACGCGCGACAGCTGTACCCAGTGACCGTCTTGAAATGGATAGGTGGAAGGAACACCCCGCTCAAACGTCGCGCTTCAACACTGTTCAAACAAGAAATGGAATATTCCACCAAGGTAATGTTTCAGGTTAAAAATTAGACTGCAATGCCGGTAAGTTTGTGATTAATTTCTGTCCTTATATGATCTACTGTGATATAATATAAAGTAGCGAAGTGGAAGTAAAGCGTAGTATAAATAACCTGGGTACTAGTATAAACACGATTTACTTACACTGAAGTAACTCCCGTTGTGGTCCAATCTATTTTACATAGCAATAATTATTAACATTACGAAGACCTACATTCATTGACATAGTCCACGTCCAAATAAATAAATGCTCGTACATTTCGTTTTAAATGCTCCTGTTTCACCGCAACCAGCAGACTTTCGTGTTCATGACATGCGCTTCGCATTTAATTAGAGGATCAAACCACAAAGCCGTTTGACTACCATTATGCATGTTCTTCGCGTTGTGCGCGACACTGAATATGTTTTCAGCTATAACTTAAGCTGAGTATATGGCTTTACCTGAAGCGATGTATACAAAGTTATACGCCTTGAAGTAGCTTAATCCTGGACGCATACAAATAACTAAATAATCGGTTTTTTCCTGGACGGTTCGACGCACATTCCAATTGAGTGGTCCGATATATCTGTATAACGAGAGAGCATAAATCTGTTGTTGGTTCATATTTTGATGAAAGATTCATAGTATTCACTATGTAACCTTATTTAATTTTGGATAGTAATATATTGTTTATTGCATATTAGCCGGCTCGTAGCTTACCGGAAGGACGCTTATCCGTTACCGGTCGCTCATCTGGCTCGCATCTGATGAGTTATTTCTCTTTTTCATTTTTTATTGGGGCATATTAACTGAGGTGTTTATCACCTTTAGCAAACACGTATAATGTTGATGATGATTGTTTATATTTTGTATGACGGATTACAAATGTGTAATTGACATAATTGGCCGTTTGAAGAAATCAGATAGATTATGAAACCGGGAACAATAAGAGATGTGGATGCAACCGAAATTTTAAGTAAAGTTATACGGCCAACCATGGAACCGTCCCCAAGGGACCTGCTTCCAAGCAAGGAATTCCCTCGATGATTTCCCCTTTTACTTCTATGCTCAAATTGGCTGCGTGGCGATGTGACAATAAACCTGTAGGCCATCACGTGTTTATCAAAGCTTACCTTTCGTAAGAGGAATTTTATGCATATATTATTGGCGATAATCTTGGCCCTTTAAAAATGCGGATCATTCAACAAGTACACTTATAAAGTTGAATTTATGGAACAGATGTGTCGTTGGGTTGCGACTAGCAACTGGTATGGAGATCTCGGTTCACCTTGAGGTAAAACTCGGTCATTCCAAAAACTAAGACGGTATCCCGAAGGGTGTTATTTAGGTATAGCTCCTCTTAACACTGACAAATCACAACATCGGTTTCGTCATGTTTTGGACTTATCTTTTGGGGATGGCCTGAGCTAGGGTGAAAATTAGAGCAATGAACACGTTTAGTTAAATAACATTGCGTCAGTGGTAATGGACCATACATGAGTAAATTTCGAAGGTGCCATCCGTGACTTCAAGAGATCAATCAACTCCTGGCCAACAAGGCATTAAGGAAGAATATAAGTAATGTGGAATTAAGAAGAAAATTCCTAATATCTATCTTTTGCAGATAGGCCAAACACCGGTTCATGCAAACCCTTGGAGTATAACGACGGCGGTACAGAAATTTCGTGAGAATTGTTGCAATCCGGAAAAGGTACTTTAAGGGATATATAAAGGTATAAATATTCCAAAAAGATTAATGTTGTTTTTGCAATTGTGCGTGTTTATCACAAAGGACGAGCAATTGAAAACATCAGAATTGGAAGACGATAACTTCAGTAACTCCAGACAATCCAGCGTAAATAAAATATCCTTTATCGTTCGCTCAGTGGAGAGGAAAATAATTTTAAATCTACGGGTGATTACAAAAATTAACATGGAGCAGATTTGGAGTGATATTGGACAAAACTCATATAGGCTGATCCTCTTCAACAAATGGCCAGCGTGGTCTTTTTCTTTCACACATGTACCGGTTCTTCCACAAACAACATATCGTCGTTCATTTGCAAATTAAGTCATGTTTCAATTTTGCGGATGTCAGCAAAAACTTATACATTTTGTTCAATATCATCAAGCAGTTTATACATCGTATACAACAAGGTAGCTTATTCCATATGAGATTGAACCTTATATGCTAAATCTTCTGTCTCACTGCGGTCATAAATTGGGGTATCAAAATTCTACAGTAGGAACTGCGGATAGCGTCCTCCGGTCGTTTAATTTTGGCTGTGTTGACAAGATCCCTTTGTGTTAACTTTCTGCGTTTATTGGAAGGAGTTCGTGGAAATTGAGCTAAAATTCAATTTCATTTCCGATTCTGGATTTTCCGACCAGAAATACTTGTGTTTTCATCACTTGGTTTCGGCGATCTTGCTATCGCCATTTTCTTCGTCAATTGGCCGCCATCTTGTTTTCGGATTATTCACAATGCCGAAGCAGTCATCCTGTGGTACTTGCTCCAAACTAGTCGGATACCGTGCAAATGTCCTCATGTGTGTTTTATGCTAAGTTAAATACCACATTTCATGTGTTGGATTATCAGTTGAGCATTTTCATCATCTTCGCGAGATCCAACACGATTTCATCCAAACTGTATGTGAAAATTGCCGAGATAAGATACAGCCAGAAAGAGTAAAGCCTACGCGTAGGCCTCAGCGTTTCGTTGCGAACAGCTCCGTGTGTTTGGTCCAACAACCTAGCGCGAAGAGCCTTCAGGTTTCGACTCAGTCATCCTCTTATACCCGTGCAAACTCACAGATACCAAGTCCAACCGTTGTGAGAAGCCCAGTTGCACCTGGCCTAAATTGTTTACCTTTGTTGTGTCCAACGGACACTGATGTCCCAGCAGGTGAAAGCCTGAGTGCTGAAGACCAGTGGAAAGAACAGAGGACGAAATTACGAAGGAACGTTGAGCGTTTACGTTCTGTAAGTCAACAGTTAGCCAAACCACATGAGGCTAGTAGTATACTTCGCCCTGCAAGGCCAACCTCGTCCTACCAGAGGCGTTATAATCTCTTGATCTTTCCTGCACCGGAGTCCAGTTGTCCATCACCTTAAGTGCGCTACGATCACGATGTCGAGATTTTACAGGGTTTTATTGATAGAATCCTCGACGCTGGTGAGTACTCGGTAAAAGTGAGACAGATTACCCGTCTTGGAAAGTAAGGTGAACAACACAATCGGCCTATGAGAATCACTTTTGTGGACGAAGCCAGTCCAAGACTGATCTTGTCCCGCCTAAGTAGGCTGAAAGGTTTGAAGATCAATGTTCGTCCAGACCTGGATCCAGTAGACCGGGAGCGGCTCAAGTCTGCCATCATTGAGTTGATAAGACGCACTGGTGAGGGAGAAACAAATCTTCGTAACGTAAATTTTCGGGTGGTTTCCAACAATCCGCGAATCAGGATAAACAGGCTGCTCACACTTCAAGCACGCCCGGCGGCTCCTGCTGCGGCCTGCGAGTAGCTTTCACAAACGTTTGCAGTATTATGAATAGGCGCCAGACGTAGAGGGAATCGTAGAGACATGGCTGCATGCAGAGTTATACACCCAAGAACTTGAACTCAACGGTTACTCGTGTTTCCGATGCGATAGACTAAAGAATGCCCACGGTGGTGTCTTACTTTACATCCGGTCCTCCCTGCGTGGGAGACTTGTGTGCACCTATCGAAGTGACGATGGCCTGTGTGAGCTACTGTGGTGCTCCATCCGCCTCAGGCGCGGAGAACTGCTTGTAGGCGCAGTTTATCGCAGTCCCTTGAGTCATTGTTTGGATTGGCTGCCCCATCTTCAAGACCCACATGAGTCGTCCACACTTTCTGCTAATGGGCAGATTTTAATTGTCCACGAATACGATGGCCTGATGTGTATTTGATGCCTGGACATAGTGAGGTTGAAGCAAAGTTCGTGGATTTGATACTTGAAACTGGTGCATCGCAACACCTATGCCAGCCAACACGCATATCAACACGTTCAACCTCGTCCTGTGTCGACCTGATGTTAACGAGCTACGAACAACGAGTGCGTGCCGTTAGGATCCTGGAGCCCCTGGCTACGAGCGACCACTCAGTACTGATAGCTGATATGAAATATCTTTGCCGTATTCACATCCGCTGCAACCAGCTCCCAGCTACTGGAAAACGGACTTTGATGGTCTAGCTCAAGCCGCGAGCCAACTGAATTGGTCTCTGTCACAAGTTGCATCTGTGGAAGATTGTTGGATATTTATAAAAGAGAGATTGACGTCATTGTGTTCCCAATTTGTGCCATTGAAATGTCGAAAGGTTGGACCCATTAGGCGTCATTGGTTTGATAAGGAGTATGGAAACATGGCTCGGAGGCGGCGCAGACAGTGAGATATTTCCTTTCTCTGTGGCTCTGCCAATGATTACGAAGGGTATAAATGTCAGGGGAATCTCTGCAACAGTGTAAAAAAGAATAAACGCCGACACTTTGAAGAGCAGCTCGCATTAGCCGCGAAGACCACCCCAAAGAGAATCTTTGCATACGTGAAGCGACGCCTGAAGCCGGCAGGTGATGTGCCAGTGCTGGATGGCACCGATGGACAGCCCCTAACCTCCAGCACCGAGCGTGCGTCCGCGTTGGTGGCGCACTTCGCTTCTGTATTTGCGAATAACCAGGTGTCTGTTCCGAGTTCGACGTGTACCGCTTTTACCGAAATCGATAGTCTGCAATGCGGCGTTAAAGAGGTAGCTCAACTACTCGCCAACTTTGACGGCACCAAACCTGCCGGACATGATGGGCTTCACTCCCTGGTTCTCAAGTCACTTTCAACCATCCTCTCTCCTGTCGTGACTGACCTTTTCAACAGGTCGCTGTCCGAAGGTTCGTTGCCGGTTGACTGGAAATGTGCGGTGGTGAAGCCTATTCCGAAAGGCGGCGACCCTAGCAAAGTAGACAATTACAGGCCAATTTGTCTGACACCTATTTTGGCAAAGGTTGCTGAGAAAATCGTGAAGAAGAGATTGCTGCAGTTGCTACAGTCAAACGAGGTCCTGACGCCCGCACAGCACGGTTTTATGCAAGGTCGCTCATGCATTACGAACCTGCTTGTGACGAGGCATGAGTGGTTGAAGGCAATAAACAAGGGGAAGTCCGTCGACGTGATATTCATCGATTTCAGTAAAGCGTTCGACAAGGTCAGTCATGAGGTTCTCCTTCACAAACTCAGCATGTGTGGCGTCGGTGGCTCACTGCACCGGTGGATCCGCGACTTTCTTGTTGGACGAAAGTGGAGGGTACAGGTCGACGACCATCTAACTGACTGGTACCCCTCTACAAGTGGCGTGCCTCAAGGCACTGTGCTGGGGCCCACTCTGTTCCTGATCCACATCAACGATCTACCGCAGCTTCTCCGGTCGCCGTGTGCCTTGTTTGCGGACGACATGAAGATTTGGAGAGAAATCGACGCTCCCGATGACTGTGGCCTACTTCAGCAAGATCTCAACCGCTTATCCACATGGTCTGCAGAAGTTCTTCTCCCGGTCAACCCAGCCAAGTCTGTATTTATGAGCCTGGGGAAGGGTGCTAACGGCCGAACCTACACCCTTGACGGCCAAACGCTATATCCCACACCCTCCGTGAAGGACCTAGGTGTACTCTCACGCTACGATTTGAAGTCCGTGGACAACACGAACAGGCTATATCGGAACGGACTGCGCATGCTTTGGGCGCTCAAACGTAGCTTCGGCACATGGTCTGAAGAGGTTGCCACTCGCCTGTTCTCTTCTATCATTAGACCAATGCTAGAGTACGGTTCGCCCGCCTACTTTCCGATTACCCGAGGCGAGGCACAAAAGATCGAACGGGTCCAACACGTTGCTACCAGGCTCATCCCGAGTTTACGTGGCTTTGGGTATGAAGACCGGTGCGAGAAACTAGGACTCTACACCTTGTCCTACCGTCGGGTGCGAGTCGACCTCATTATGACCTACCGAATTCTACATCTCGGTGAGTTCCCCATGCTAAGGCCAATGCTGCACTTACGAGGGCCATGCAGCACACGCGGACACAGATACAAACTTGTCGTGCCGGATGTGAAATGTGTTCCCCACCCACTGTGCTTCGAACGGAGAGTGGTAAACATTTGGAACAGTTTGCCCGAACATGTGATTGAGGCAACATCTGTGCAACAGTTCAAAACGTTGTTAGATTTGTATTTTGCCTCTATTCGATTCAGAGAACGACTGCACACTTACGATGACATATCACATTTGTGAATCCTGAAATATCGTAAGTCGAATATTTTAAATATTACATGAGAACGACAATGATAT
>OX104063.1:218461506-218531263 GCA_944474145.2 Dicrocoelium dendriticum | reverse complement strand
GCTTCATTTTATACTTAACTCAGTATGATATTATTGATAATACAGTTTGCAACGGCGCAGTTTTATTAACGAAGTGCATGTTGTAAACAGCCACAGACATATCCGTAATTTAAGGTAGCAAGACGGAGATGGATGAAGCAAATGAGCAATGGTTCCTGACGGGCATAAAGCGAATACATGGCATGTCACGTAGGATAATTAGGCTGATAATTAGAAATCCAATATAAGTGCTAATTAGCCAAGGCGTCAAATATGGGGCATACCAAGTGTTTAGCGAATAGTGCGACTAGTGTTTTGACATCACCTACTGTTTGTTGCGCACCAACGCCAAATTCTGATGGTTATAAACAATGTCACCTAATCCAATTGTGTCAGAGTATCGTCAATGCGATATTTGAAAAGGGAATAAGTGAGAGCATTAGTTACATGTTTTAGGGGGATGCACCGTGTGTGCGTTTAAGGGAGTGATCCGAAGTTGACCAACTCAAAATGCAAAATAATTCAGTTGGCATCATAGATGGCTGTATTATTAAATTCGTTGTGGCTGAGATTAGGCAAAAGGCGACATACGTGCTTGTGGTCATAAAATAGTTGGTACACTATAATGAGATCGCCGCAGATAATTAGATGGTGTCCGCAGAATATCCCCATTAAGTTTAGTCATGGCTGTTATGACAAGTGGCATAGACCTTTAGCTTTTTTCACTGCACTGCATTGTGGTGACTTTAGTACCCCGACGTTGCGCTTCAACCAAGTTCACCAAGCTTACGTAGCGTACTAAATGTCTGGGCACACGTAGGAGTTGTACAGCAAAGGGAGGTTTGATGGGTCAACGCTTCTTAGCGTCTTAAAATACAAGCCGACTTATTAGATGTACCACTTGCCTGCTTTAGACAATTCAACTCATTTTTTGAGTGCACCATGGTCCCAGTCTTGGTAACTTGTTTGAATTATTTGTGATCAAATCCACTACATGTAGTCATGTCTAATTTTTATGTGAACATGTTTATTTTTTGCAACATTAAATCGTAAGATATTCTGAACTGACCATTCACTTCGTGGTAAGATTGTGCTGCAGCTCATCGTAGTTGCTCGGTACCTTGTTGGCCCCAGGTACCTTGTTGTTCTCTGCCAATACTAGGAAATAGGAAGTAGTTTGTCCCGCTTGATCGTTTATAAATAATATATATAGGCATGGTCATGTCACCGAGACTGATGGTATACCGCAATCAACACCACTTGCATCAGATCGAGGTGCTTGAAATCCAATCATCAAATGTCTTTCGTGTAGAAAACCCTTTATGCAACCCCGGTGTGGACTAACATAACTATGAATCGGGGATTTACATTAGGTAAGTCGTTAGGCTAAGCGATCATAATAGTTATAATCAAGGTAGGTTACACCGGATCCTACTCCGTCCTCAACAGCCTTGGCCCAGCTAGTACCTGCGTTTAAATCTTTTGTAGTATATGAGCGATCTTGGCGGATCTATGTAGTTCTGGGGATATTAGCTGGGTTTTCCAAGCAAGTAATCAGTGCGCATGCACTGAAACGGTCTTATCGGACTGTAGTTGGCATGGTAATGGTGAAACCTCCTATATGAATAGGATTAAAGAATTCTTTCTTCTATATTAGTGGAATTTAATTCGACTATAGAGCATGCTGAGAGAAAATATCTACATGTTTTTCCAGACTACTTTCGCTTGTCTGTATAGCCTTCGCCTTTATATCATAGATTTCAGTAATACTGTGGGTATGCAGTGAAAATAACTTTAACACAGCATTCGCAGGGAATGTCGATGAAAATACTAGTGAGACAGTGCAAACGAGAGATAGTCATTAGACCCGTAACCCTTTGATAATTGTCTCACCATTGCTGATCACGTGTGCCTGTTAGTTTTGCCCAGTGATGGAATGCCCTGCTGCACTTTACGAACGTCATTAGCATACATTTAATACGATATGGGATCCGTGCAGCATTACGCTATTAACCTTTGCTGTTGTTTCAACAGGTCTTTGTGTATCACATTCACATATACTTTACACTCTGCTATGTATGCAATCCTTGTGAGTTTGACATAACAAATCCCTTATGGACATATATTTACGTGTTCTGCTCCTCAGATGTCACTTGCATCTGGGAAAGTGCATGCACTATCGGTGTGAGAAATGTACTTATGCAAGTTTCCCAGATGAAATCTTCAGAGGTATCTAGTTAGGAACTAGTGCGATAAATCCTTGAGACGCGCGGGTAACGCCAAACAGTTAGTAACAATATATATGTTATATTCTTCTTCTTCAGGATATTTCGCATAACATATGGTTAAACAATACGTTAGGATGGTCACATTGTCCCTATATTGTGCCTGTAACTATGCGGCTGCCCATGCGTTCTCGTTCCTACGCACAACATATACTAACGGCTGCTTGTTAGTAGTTCGAACTCTGGTGCGCTATGACGCCGTCGTACAGAAAACAGCAAAAAGATACAGCTTGCAAATATATAGCTAAACGTGCGCCACTTATTCTAGGCAATTCCAGGTCGTGCATATAAAATTCTCCTTCTGATGATAATTTGGCTGTATGGCTTCTTCAGTGCAATTGTGAATCGTGGTATAGTATGCGATCCATTTCCTACTAAGTGTTTGGTGGACGGCTTATTGTTTCGCTCAGAGAGGTATCCTTGTTCTGCAGTCATAATCGCTGCCAACATTGGTGGCGCAGATGCCGTGAGGTGGTTATTCAGACTGAGTTCAATCTTTGAGCTGTGGACAAAGCTCAAAGGAGGTTGCTAGAAAACGGGATCGCTCCTGTTAGATTCTAATAGCAAAGCCCTAAGATTTGCCATCTGCTCAACGGTTCAAGTCACTGTTTCACACTTTTCAAAAGCACAGGAATATAATTGGCAATTGGAATGGCCCTACAGAATAACAAAACAAGAGCGTTTCAGTCAGCCTGGTTTGTATATTTATCCTATTGGACTTACGTTTCAGAGTGGAATACATTGGCACAATTAGAGCAAGTCAGTTATCTCCTGTCCAGTTATGGGGCCTTAAGATCCACCGCATTTAGCTAAGTGGAACCCTGGTCCATGACGGCCATTGGGCCAAAGGAAAGCTGCAACTGTCCGGTCACGTGAGGTATTGGGTGAGTGGTCTTTACTTCCTTTGTCACAGCCGCACGGTTGTCGTCAGTAATTTTAGGTGGGTGTGTCACGAAAGGAAACAATTTCATTTCCGAGTCAATTTAGTTAATAGAGGAACAAGTTGGTTCATAAGCTTTTTCAACTTGGTTCGTAAGCATTCTCAACTTGGTTCATAAACATTTTCAATTTGGTACGTTTCAAAATTTGGCTTAGTTGCATACGAGCACCGTCGAGCACCTTCCTCATTAGTCAGAGGCCGTCGGCCAGCAGGATGCCTTGTGCCACTATAGAGCAGGTGTTGTCAAACTTTCCGACAAGTGCACCCCTTTGTATTGTAACCTAACACGAGGGACCCTGAGCTTTTCTTATCCCCAGAACTAGGCTTTACTAACATAAGAATGAGGTGGAGTTCATCGTTGTACACTGAATTTGCATAGATGTTTATTTATGTTGATAAAAGTGAAGGCTGTTGAACTTGCACGGAAATGTAAATATAGTAAGGCTTAATACGTGGGATAAAATTCGTTCCGACATGCAGCGCTGACTTGTTTTATGCAAGGTGTTATTGAGGAAGGCTATAACGTCGTATTTCGTTACGCTTCAAATCATTTTCGGTACATTGTTTTGTATATATATAATGTGAAAATACAATCGTACACAGTTAATTTGCGTCAAATGGGAGAAGCACGATCATAGCTGTCTACCATGACAAGGTAAACATCGTTCGCTGTGTATCAGAAATCACACAAAGACAGTCTGTGAAAAGCTTTTTGAAAGGAAGAGTCTTAGGTCATCTCCATGCATTTTGTGTGCATGGCCGGATGCGTATCTTAGGTCTGCTGTCAACGCACTACGATAAATAACTATGTAAGATGCTTCCGTAGTTAGTTTTTACAGTCTGCGGCGCATGAAGCATGTACGTTTGGGTGTTCAATATTTCATCTCGCATTCGCTGTAATTGCTTTTTCTGTCTTTACAGTCCGTAACAAGTTTTCCAAATGCCGCTGCATTTTAATAGGCACCATGATCAGAATAACGTTTTTACACATGTTACCTTGTGGACAGTTACTGGATTCCATAAATCAAAAGAAACATAAATATTTCTGTATTTCCGACTCTTACCCATTGTTACAGAGGATCCGGTTGGCAGAGACTTCTATTGTATCACACCGTATCACATCTTTCACATGTTTACAAACGATTTTTTAGAGCATATCGCATGGTACTGCCTTTTCGTTTGCGTATGACATCAAAGCCCTCGACTCATATAAGGCGCAAATATCCAAGAATCCATGCAATCAGGAAGACCTCATTACACTTGATTCCTGGTACCACTTGTGGTAAATGTTATCCGCTGTAGACAAATGTAATAGCATTTCATATGTGTCCATTACCGCCAAACTGTTTAGCACACGCATCTCACAATACAGGCCAGTTCGGGAACTTAGTGTGCGATATTTTATAATGTTTAATTTTGCTGAGCACTGCTACTTCCAAGTGTCGAAGTTAATGGAGACCATCGGCTATACATTTAGCCACTTGCATGTCCACGATTCTGGAATCTGGCATTAGAAAGCATATGTACTACCAATCCATATAACTGTTCAATGCTTATATGGAATCTTCGAAAGTCGCAAGACAATGCTCTCGGGAGGGTCTAGCGAAGCTTCACGAATAAATAATGCTCTTATTCCTCAAAATGACGCACTGCGCGCTGTATCAAACTTGGAATTGACCCCGTCTGGCTTACGCGATCGAAGGTGAACGTGCGCCTTCGTTTTACAGTCATAAACTAGCATTCGCGCAGAGCAGAAAACGTTGTTCACACGTCGGAGAACAACAGGTACCGTAATTACAACAACGAATCGAATGTTCCCGCGAAACTCAGTAAATGTTTATTTCTAATCCATTATTCCAAGATATGGAATAAATAACCAAAATACATCAGAACACGCTGTTCATGCTTGTGATAACTAGGCATCTGTTCGTTCAAAACGCTGTTAATATGTTTGGGGCATCTCAATATCTGGATGATGCATTTGGAAATGGTGTTTGTGGTGCTTGACAAATATTCCGTATAAATCATGTGTATAAACCAAATAATCACCCGCATGGCACGCTCTGGTGCACAGCCACACATTCCCCCCCTTGAGACTAACACTTGCTAGTAAAATACAGTGTTTTATTTCCTGTTTGAAACATTAGCATAGGTTTTGGATTAATTGTGCAACTCATTCATACGTGAATTTCATGCTCACAGTCATTCAAG
This sequence comes from Dicrocoelium dendriticum, assembly GCA_944474145.2. Lineage (NCBI taxonomy): Eukaryota > Metazoa > Platyhelminthes > Trematoda > Plagiorchiida > Dicrocoeliidae > Dicrocoelium > Dicrocoelium dendriticum. The sequence continues at coordinate 218,525,848 of OX104063.1, read as the reverse complement.
CTAGCTATGTGAGGGCGCGAGACAATTGCAGTGCAGTACCGTTGTTTGATCTATCACTTCCAAGGAATTGCGTTTCGCATCAACGAGAAACACGATGTATTTGTTCAGTTATTTATGTAGTTAAATTGCTTTCCTCTACGTTACGCACTGCATATTTCACAAAACATTGCGTTACTCATCCATATTGTATACAGATTTCACGGGAGTCAACAGACAGCATTGCGTACTGAGTCACCTTACCGTGGAGATCTTAACTGGTGCTGATTAACAGCAGCTATTCCGACCCAGCGAAGCATGCGGAACGATGACGTCCCATGTAATGCTGTTGATTCACCTGGAATTCCAACAATGGCTTGCAGTCTAGGCTTATTTCAGGTGTCCTTAGTGAGAACAACATGAGCAAATGCTATTAATGTTTCATCTTCGGACCATTACAAACATATTTAGCGCTAAAAAAGAGCAAAAGTGACCCAGTGAATGCAAGTTACATACGTGAAAAGCGAAACAAGTGAATTACGTTTTACGAAATTTGACTTAAGGTCATTGTCCTCAGTAGCTCCGTTTTCGCAGGCCAAGGAAGTTGAAGAGCCCGGAGTAGCATCTTTTGTGAGCATACGGACGGTTGAAATGAGCGATTGCAACTAGCTTAGGCCGTCGCAAGTACAGGAAGACGTATCTTTGTTTTCGAACCTCGCATTCTATTCCAAAGGCACATTTGAATCCTCCTGATACCCACTATCGACAATATGAGCCATAGTTAAGCTGTCAATGGCCCCAGGGCCAGACTGCTGCAACCAACGTGGGCAGTCTTTATTCACGTGTTTGGATAAGAGCTTCACGGTCACACAGAACTGATAAATAATCATGGAGGCGGTCAGCATGGGCGGCTTATCTTTGTTTTGTGAACGGACGAGTGGTTTAATCGCCTCATTCTTTCCACAGTTAACGTCGGTCATCACGCTTCACTCAGCTGGACTGCGTGAATCGAGACTAATTGTCGATCGCCCACTTCACCTCAGGCAGTCGTGAACGTCACAACACCGTGTATCAGAGCATTGAATCAGCAGCACCCTAAGTCCCATACACGACGTGCTTCTGTAGCACTCGCTCACCAATGCATAGCCAAGTTGATTCGGGTCACTTTGATAAGGTGAGGATACGTCTCGGTTGTCCGAAAGGTAGGGCAATAGCGAGCCTCCATGTTTCGATGTTGTGACTCCCCTACGATACTCTGCGTGAATTCGCAGACTGGCAATTAAGATGGGCAAACCACAGCCGTACTACATGCCTAGTACGCGGCTGAGCTGTGCGCTACACTGTTCCCACTACAGCTGTTCGGGTGACAAAAACTGAGGCCCCACGCGCTTTCGGTACAAATGTCCGCAGCGGAATTCGTAAGTGCCGGAAGTGTGGCCGAAGTGACCAGACATGGGCAAGGCCACAGTCATGGGACAAATTATATCGCAACAAGAAAAGAGAATTCACCACACCGAATTGGGTCAAATACTTGGAGGATTAGAGCTTTGTTTTAAATAGCCGTGATGACATATTTTCTCAGATCGTCCTGGAAAGCTCATTAGGTCAGCACCAAATGACACGAAGAGGTCCGTATGTGCATCACTTGTTCGAAGTGAGGAACAGGATACTGACAATGTATAAAGAGGGAAACGCCTGGAAGCACCTCGCCAATTTACTTCACGTGAAATTGAACACTTACCGCAATTGAATAAAAGTGTTGGAGTCGACCGAACCAGGAGGTCAACACGGGGTTCTCGTTGCAGAGCGATGACAGAGAGCCACGTGGACTCTGATTGAGTGGATGTCGGTGGACCCCAATATAACCCTTGCAAAACTCCGCTTACACTTGAAAGCTGAGTTTGCCGTTCAGGTCCGTACCTGCATTGTCGCCAGATACCTCGACCGGCGATTGATAACCATGAAGAAGTTACATACAATTCCTGAATCTCTGAACACGCAAGTGAACAAACAGCGACGGAAATTGTTGTCTTGCAGCAATTACATTTTCAAGCGGAAGGAAGCAGAATGATGTGGATATACGAGACGGGCATTAATCTCTTTTGCTAACGAACTTGGGGCTGTTCACCACGTGGGAGCCGAGCAAAGTGTACTAGCTTCCAGATTTGGTACAATCATTCATCAGATAGCATTCAAACGGGGTTTGGCTGGTATATGTTGGTTTTTATGTGTTACTATCCTAGAATTCGGGATTTTCCAAAAAGACGAAACATTTTGCTGATTCAACTGCTTATTTAGAGTGGTTAACAATCCTAATATTACGGCTGGTAATGTTAAACTAACACATAATTTAACTACAGGACTTCCTTTCAACGGGGAGGTGTAAGCCACCATGTCTGTGTTAAACAATTAAATGGAGCATTACTTTTTACCCATATTTATATATCCGATGTTGCAGTGTAACTTCTTTTATGCAACATATGTAATTATTTTCGTGTTATTAACTACGGACAAGTGTGTGATTCTGTCTCTGAAAATGCACTCCATCCAATCACAAACAGTTGATGAGTTTAAATTTTTACTTGGCTTAAGGCAGAAAAAACAACTTCACGAACGTTGACTTGAGTGCAAAATTTAGTGGCTCAGAATTTAAAGATCTAATTGAATGGATTTCCGAGGTTATTAGCTTTGTTACACACATTTCGCCAACAATTAGCGAACGGTGTTATCCGAAACGGATTGTTTTTTTTCAAATTATTCATAGTTTTAGAAGGAAGAAGGCAATATAGGATTTCATGTTGACACATCCACTGATTGCTGTGTTTAACTCAAATTTGCCAAATTTTCCGGCGCAAGATTGTATAAAACACATTTGTGTAACAAGTGGTATGACGTTGGCTAAAACTACAAAGCTACGACGCAATTTTAATTTTTGAAACCCACTAGTTCGCCTTAGCTCACATCGTGTTTCACTGAAAGGATTGTGCAAAGAACTGAAAAATCCTTAGATTAGCGAGCGCTCGAGTGCCCATGCATGCATACTAATCATAGCGGGATATCAGCCGATAATCCGACTCCAAAAGCTGAGAGATTTTCAAGTTGTTAATCTGTGAACTATCTGCCAGAAAGCGTAGAAGCAAGCTGCGCATTAGTATCATTTTAGGATACCGTGTTTAGACGTGATACAGAATATGTACAGCTAGCCTTGACGTTCGCATCATGATAATGCAGTTATTGGTAGTTTGTATAGCATACATTTATAGAATCAGAGAGAACCGCAGCATATATTTTGTTAGAGGCTATGAATTGAAGAGGTCTCATTAATGGTAGTTGTACCTGTGCTAAAGCTAAGTAAGCGGTTGCATTTTGTTGGTTGTGATAGATAAGTCAGTCTCCACAACTTTTTCTAATGGACATGTTCCGAGATCGAAATGCTAGCGCACTTTACGTTTTATCCTTCACGTCATCATAGAATACAACTTGACCTTTAAGTTCTAGAAATCCTTAAAGACAAATATTTTTATTTAGCGCAAATTAAGGAAATGGAACATATTCACCGAAAGCTTTGTTCAAACAAATCATTATATACTAAGAATTTCATCATTGCCGAACACATTGTGCCAGATGTCGTTATGTCGTGCTATGAAGCCTCAATTACAAGTTGTTTTGAAAGTTCCTTCTTAGCACCCACGTCTGTTGCGGGCGGATATCACGAAACACATGCCGGCGTGGGTTAGTAAGCAGTTTCGCAGCCGATGAAGAGAAAGGAATTGCGCACAAACCGCCAGCTTCATAAATCGCCTGTCATCTAATAGCGGCAAATTTTGATCCAGTAGCTTGCATGCTTGCCGGCCGGCAGCATATGATAATTAATGTAAAGTATGTGAATACAGTTTTGTTAATTTTCTAATTCAACTCTATTTATTTTATAGGACCATAGAAGCACGATATTCGTAGTATGTACCTGAAAATATTTATTTATACTTCAATAAGAGAATCATGTGAATGTCTTAACTTTCTCTCCGAAAATACTTTGATTTCTATTTTTTTTGATAATCAACTGAATTTAGTAGACGCAGGACAAGAAGAGGAACAAGTACTTGCAATAACTGGAATTCAGATAAAATTGAGTAATAATGGGACAAATCATGCGCCAAGGTATGTAACAAATACGGCTTCCGCTAGCACCAAAATATCAGAATAATAAAGTTATCCTCCTCCAACTGTGACAGAATCATCAACAGGATGCATAGTTTGATATTGACACATAAGCAGAATAGTCTAGAAAATAATATTAGCCAAATGAATAACTCTCCTGTTCAGCTGCAGCAAACACCGTGTAAAACCAAGAAAATAGTGTCCTTTAACTAACCCAGTGTGTTGTGCAGTTATGTAGGAAAAGAGGTGTGATTAGGGACCAGATGCTAATGGGTTCTTCTTCATACAACTAACATTCCGCGGATATTTTACAATTCTCAATATTCGGCAATATAAAATTCCCTGTTTTGTCCCAAAAATTTAATAGATGGATGCGAAATCCCCAAAACTATTCTTTTTATGTATACTTTAAGCTGTTATCTGTTTTCGGCCGTCCCCCGGTGTCAGTTAGTGGAGATTACGACAGTTTTGTCTAAACGAGTTAAAATAAGTCAATGATGTATTATTTCCATCATTGTTAATACTTTTATTAATTTATTTATGGTGTTGTAGGTTATGCTTCTTTATTATTGGCCGCCATTAGACTCGATATACTCATGATTATGGGGATTTTGATGTAATTAACTTAGGTTTATCGCGGTCAGTTTTCAAATCAGATAGTCGTCCACATGCCCGGAAAAGCACTAGACTGCAGTTTCAGCCTGTTGGACATCGTCAGTAGTGCACATTCATCTGATTCATCAGGATCCGAACCCATGACCACCAGCGGTTTGAACCGCCAATCAGCAGCTTATATCACTGGTCCACGGGGGACAGATTCGGACCGTCATGATTTACAAGCTAACTGCGATATAGCGCGTCTTATCCTCCACTGCCATGCACATGTCATGAGTACATCAAATTACATCCGCCCTGACAGTTTCTAAATGCTATATCGTTCATAGCTACTGTTAGCTGGAAAATGGCCGCGATGAACCTCACTTAACACCATTAAACTTATCTCTTAAGATGAAAGAGTGAAGCATTTGTTATGCCGCCACACTATAAATGCCCCCACCAACTATCGGTATTGAGAACACGGAAGACAAAAGGCAAGGAATCAGGGGTTCTTGTGCTTAGGGCAACAACTGCGTCACAAAGCATTACCACAATTGTGAAAGCCAAACAGAGTGCTGAAAGCATACGGACAAGTAAAGGCAATTAGGACTGAACAAATAAGGTGCCAATCATGTGGACACAACTCTACAAAAGTGAAAGTATTAGCATCAGAATAAACCTGTGTTCGGAAAGCGAAAACTTCGACGTATAAACCAACCTCAATGGACCACCAGTACTAAACGAATTTCTGCAGCCATAACGTGTCGCACAAGTATACGCGCATTTTTATTGCTCCCAAAACATATTTAAACTAATAAGAACACACATGCGTGACGTATTACCGATAACTCAGTATTTTGCAGTTAAAGTGCCATTTAGTTAAAAAGGGAACAAGCTAAATAGCCTGAGTGACCGGAATACAAAATATTAACGCGAACATTAAATTTTAGTTAAAGCGGTGATCGCATGCTTGTATGTTGCAATTACGGCAGAGAGGTGCGGGTTGAAACTTCGAAGTTAATAATTGAAAAACCTGCTTCCCAAAAGAAGTGTTCTAAAGATGGCCATATTTCCATAACTTAAGACTAGGTTATGTAAAACATTTGGTCCTTTGATCCATTTCAGCAAAACAGAACGAGGACATATTTTACGCTATGTCAACCTTTCGACTATTTTTCTCAGTCGCAAACATAATACAATCAGAAACATGGACACAAATGTATACAAGGAAGAATTAACAAAGCGATTAAGCTGTCAAAATCAGAAGCAAGACATTCTGATTGATTGCCTCGAGGGCTTCTGTGCACATAACATAGGTTGGTAAGAACTAATTAGCAACGCTGCACTGCTTGCTAACATTATCGGGTTCATGTTACGTAATAACACCTTGAACGCATTGTTCGGGTTCACCTGGTGACCAGTTTTCAAGAACCGTTTGGCGATAGACGATGACGAACTCCGATTCGTTCTGTGGAGACGATCCCTTCGGACACAAGCTCGTGTCCAACTTAAATCTAACCTACACGACTGTCCATTTGAGCTTCATGCACACTACCCGGTAACTGGTTCTTCAAGACTGTCAGAAAAACCTTTCGGCTAGTTTGACCTCTCCTGTGATTCACCAGTTCACCTACAGCTGCTGTGTTGTATACATAGGAAAGACTAACCGTCGATTGTCTCAGAGGGTGGCTGAGCCCTTGTCAAAGAATGTAGAAAAAATGATAGTGCAACAAAACGTAACCCCATTCAGAACGAATCGGATTTCATCATAGTCTATCGACAACCATCTCTTAAAAACTGGTCACAAGGTGGACCTTAATAATGCATTCAAAGTGTTATTATATAACAGGAACCAAATAATGTTGGACATTAGTGCAGCGTTGCTAATTAGTGCTTATCAACCTGTGTTATATGCACAGAAAAGCTTGAGGCAATCAAAAAGATTGCCTTGGTCTTGATTTTACAGTATAATTTGTGTGCCATTTTTTCCATGCATATAGTGTCTATGTATCTGATGGTATTGTGTTTGCAACTAATGAAAACAATGAAAATGTCGACATATCGCAATATGTATCTTCTTTCTGCTTGGCTATGTGCAAATGTATTATTAGTAGCAACTTAAAATTCTTTCTTTATGCAGTGCATACGAAGTCGCAGTGCTGAACGCTTCCTGTCAAAAATTTACCAGCACAGATGTAGCAAGTTTAAGTTCAACTGAAAGGTTCTTTTTGTTAATTAAGCATTGGTTCTGTGAAGCTAATCTACACAACTGATAGTTTGAAATAACTGTTTGTATGTTGTGAATTCTGCATTTTTCCACGGCCGAATTATAAGAAACAATTTGAAAAGAATTTAAAAAAGCATAATGCTTTTGGAAATACTCGTGCTGAATTGTGGACGACTCTTGAAATAACATTTTGTGAATTTAGCAAGACAGTATTACTAAGCGTTAACATCTCTTCGCACCTGAAAAAATTTGATGAACTATCGTGCACCGTTTTACCAGGTCAGATATTCTAAACAATCTCAATCTTCGATCCAAATTTGGTAGCATTACACTTAGTACCCCAATTGTCTTGTTGTTCTTTTTTCGCTAAGCGTAGCGGACATGTGTGGCTAGCTTGTTACGCAATGCCACAAGGTCCATATTGAGGGCGATCGATTACACTGTTATGCACCAATGTATTACCTATCTGTGGCACTGAACTACATTTTATCCTAAAATCTTCATATAAACAAAACATTCCCAAAGTCACAAGGGTGTCGTTTGACGACTCTCTATAAAGCACACAATCTGTTCCTCGTGCGTTGATTCTTCGCTTTGCCAATATCTGCGTCCTACCCCAATGAACGTGCTGCTCCGCTTTGACTTTTCTCGGTCTTATGCGTCAGCACCTGAATTTAACTGTCAGGTCATTATACATATATCCAGAAGTAGCGGTGTTCCTGCGCATAGGTTTGTTAACATACTTATGTCTACGCACAACATATCTTGTAAGAAACTAGTGGCAAAATATACTGGCCGATACAGGTCATAGCGGTTTACCTGAATGATTGTCAGCATCGTCAACTAGACAGAAATATTAAATGATACATGCTCGCACACAAATCTATCGCGCGTCCGTCATCCCTTACAAAGCAAGTGTTTTACTATTCCATACGTATGTCCATCTAGCGCTAATCAAGCGAATTTATTATAATAACCTTCCTATGTATACCTTATTCAACTGAATTTTTGGTATTTGTTCTTACTTTTCTTTTTGATACATTGTTAAGATCGTACGCGTTGTAGTTCATTACGCATCTGCTCTGGGTGCCCGAAGAAATTTCTTGACTTGAGGACTTGGATACTACAATGAACCTACCAAACATTCCGAACAATTTTCGGAGAACCGCCTTGGACGACTCCGACAAACATCTGTTTTATACAAATCCTTCTTTGACAATTGATCCGTCTGCTCGTTTGGCCGTGCCCCACAATGCAAAAAGATCTGTCGATTGTATAGTAACAACGTGCAAGTAAAGTAGCTTGCTGGTAATGTCAAGGTTGCAAAATAAGATGCTGTTTTAAGACGTCTAACGGAGTTAGCAAGATACACAAATCACCCGAGGACCTGATGGAATAGTCCAGTATTGCGTTCAATGACGTTACACAAAATGAGCTTGTAAGATAAAGTAAAATGTGAAAACTACTGTGTGTTTAATAAATAGTTCAGGCTTATCCTCCACTGTCCATTTCACCTCCATTATATATCCGATGGTTTAAAGGTTAGTGAAAGGCAACCTATTTTTCATCTATTTCACTTTAGGCCTCTGCATTTAAGTGTGGAAAAAACAAACTGTTAAACATAACATAATTGCTGATGAAAATACGTTTATTTAACGATCGCTGACTAAGCATAATCACTGTCCGTTAGGTCACAAATGCGATGTGCACACAATTTCTGACGCCCTGCGGCGCAGTTTGAGGGGGCCAAGACAGTTCTAACATTGGAACGAATGGTTTCTGCACACACAACTCCGGCTTGTATATTCAAATGAGGATGGTCTCAGTAAATGCAAGTAACCACCTACGGACGCACCTTGATATATTGTACGGTGGTACCTAGATAAAATCGGATGCCTTAGACAACTTGATACCATTAAAATTGGCGGCGAGAAGCGTAGCTATGGATGTGTTGGTTGGTTTTTGACAAACTGTCATTATGCACAACGTGAAGACTGTTAATTGCATGCATTTTGTATTTATTCATCAGTAGCATTCCCAATAACGGATATGCATATTTATGCATAATAGTGGTTGCAACCACACAAGCGTAGGTTGCACCGTGAATGACAGAAGTTTAGCCGCTAAGATTATGGCAGCCTTATCGGAGGAACCATTGATTTAAGCGCACATGACTGGCTTCATCTGGCTTAGGTTGAAGATCCCAATAAAGTGAAGGAAGCTGGGATTAGGGTGACGCAACATCAATTTGAAAGCTGAGCAGAGTCCTATTCATAGACCGGATACCAGTTGGTGTTTGCCTAACAGGGTAGTTGGCTGTCTAGGCATGCACAGATGTTCACGGTTGGTAGGATTCTGGGTAATTTCACGCAAAAACATTTCGGCACATTTTCCTTAATCCAGGCAATTAGATTTTTCACGGTTCTGCCTACGTAAGTGGCAATGAATTTACACATGAACTGGGATACACAGTGGAATTCGGCCTCCATATGCTGAGAATCAGTTATTGGAATAATGGGCATTATTAGTTGCGGTTGATCACGACGACATGCGCAGCGCAGATACTTTCCTTCGTAGCCGATTTGACGCGCTTAATTGTTTTCCGCTTGTTGAAATTATCAAAAGAAGCTTAAATGTAAAACCTTTTCTGAACTGTCCATCGCTACTCAATGGATTTGCGGTACTATATGTTCTAAAACTAAAAGCTAATTTATTCTTACCCAACGGCAGGCAGGTTTCCAACAAATCAAACGGTAGTGGCAATGACCGTCCGGAATGTTAAGCTGATTCACATTTAAAATTAAGCGAAGTTTGAAGTAGTTTTATTAGCCTTAACTGTGTATATTATGAAACATGCTTCTGATGTTCTAACGTAGACAAGTGTCATCCATGTAGCCAATTTGACCAGATAATTTAGAAAGCGAGTGAACCACAAACTTTTGACAAGCGGCTGTGGCTGAACTCAACCCCATTGGCAAAACTTGATATTAAGGGTTCATCTATTGTAAGAAACGCTGGCCGTGGTCGTGACTGATTAACCAGAGACATGTGGTAGCCGATCTTCTAAAGTACAATTTTGAAGACATCTAGAACCCACTAGTTTGACTAATAGTTCATCGGCTTTTGGGAGTACAAATTAAACGATGACTATTTGCCGACTGAAGGTCTCTATGCCGTTATGGAAATTCACTGCACCAACTGTCTTCAGAACAGGTGATCGGTTCACTGTGGTTATCCGCACTTATTTAATCTAAAACAGACGAAACAGCTTCTCTTCTGACCAAATGAATCGAACTTGGCCTAGCAATAGCTACTGGCTTAGCATCATAATTTAAGATAATTTTATATTACTCACTATTTGTTGAACGGAGGAGGGAACTCGCCAAATTGTGTTCCGCACACAACGTCGGGTACTGCCTTTACATGGGGCATGGGTAGACAGCCATGATATGCATACGAGATAGGGACAAGGTAATTCTTAACGAAGCCGTAGCATTTCGGCCAAGCAATGGGCCGTTATTTCCCAGGATGACCTAAACAGAAACTTATGCTTTAAGCTTGATAACTTACAAGAAAACCACAGCGAATCCTTGCACTGATAAAAGAGACTATGCAAACTGTCAAATCGCTGGGCTGAGGAATGAAATAGAACTATGGTTTAGTACGGATAATAAATCCAATGCTTGACAAGTAACATGGTATAGTATGTGTAAATAAAGTTGGTACAAGAAAGTTATATAAAAGCAAAAAAGCATATTTGTGTGCAACATAGTATTCACCTTAACGCATGGGTATATCCGTCTACCTCGATTTCGTGTGGTTGGTGAGCACAATGTATGTATGCGTCTTGTCGTCACTCAATGCATATAAGTCAGATCGACTAATGTAAATGATGCAAGGCATCGATAATTCGTTTAATTAAGATGGGTAGTGTGGGCGCGGAAATAACAAATGCGGATAGAGCGTACCACGGTATACAAACTTGTTGGGAAAGGTAATTCCAGCGGCACACGTGCCGACTGTTTTGGGCGGCAAGTTCCAAGTTATGACCCCTCAATTCCGTGTTGCTGCTAAGCTTCAGGAGGTGGCGGCAAGTGTGACCGAGATTTTTCGCAATCTGGAAGGCCAGGACGAGGTCACTTCGTAGACGGAGACATGTTTCGCTGTACACACCCAGGACTTTCGGATGCATTTGGTAATGCAAGTTGGACAACCACTTCACATATTATGTTGCCTGTCGCTGAGCAGCCTTCAGTGTAACCCGGGCCCCGTTTTAACCAGGTTTAGCAAGCATAGCTCGAGTACTCTACTTGGGGCTTCACATGCGCATTGCGAATTTAGGGAAAGATGGAGGGATTGAACCTCCCGAAGGCAATACTTAACAGACCAATATGTTGGTTCGCGATTTTGATACCTTAAATGACTGCGGCGAACAGCCGAGATCCACTTGGATTATAAAGATAATGTCATAAAAACTGCTTGGAGCCATCTTCCTGGTAGACGCAAGATCAAATTCCATGTAAACATGTGTTGCTCCGCGGTGTACACCAACCGCTACGGTACGAAAAGCAGGCATTAGAGATTAGGCTCAGTATAAGGCGAATGATAATAAGGAATTGTATGGTTGTTATTCATATACAACATATTGTCAGCTTAGTGTAGCTTTAAATTCGCAAAGGAATATGTTAGAATAAACTGACTAACATACCCCGAAGGAAAACAAGGAGCAAACAATTCCCGCTTACAAACCTTTGGCGGAAAATATATTTGCTGTAGGTGATGCAGCAAAACCCATCCGTGTGATTGGTTGGTTAACGATTTATCTTAGCCGCCCCCAGTATGCCTGTTTGTGCAACCAAGTGTCGAGATTGCTTTCCAGCATCCGTTTTGAGGTGAATGACTCACTACCTATTCCCAAGTCAGTTTCATGGCGTTTTCGGTGACTGAAAATTCGGATTCTACTGTTTGTTATTCCACAAATCGGCTGCTGCACCAAATGGACCTCTCGATTTTCTTTGTTCTATCTAGAGAAAATTTAGAGGGATGTTCGCCCTCAAATAAGGCAATTAATGGGGATATTTCGAGTTTTCTTGGACAATTCAACGAAATTTAAATTGAGCTGTGGGAATGTTTGTATTCTGGTTTCATGACTTAACCAACGCTTCCACTGTTTTCCTCAATGTACCTTGATACTGAAGTTCCCAGACATGGAATTAGCTATACCGCTCGTCACCTAGCAATTGCCTGCAAAGTTTCAAGCTCCGGCATTATCTTTAGTGTATAGTAAAAATATTTGTAAATGTTATCTTCTACCGTTCAACGCACTTTCAACAAGACGCGCCGTTGGATCAGATCAGTATGTTGAAGAATGCTGCAACTGTAATTCCATGGCGCAGGTTCGTAAGTCGCGATGCCAGTGTTGTACACTCTAGTAGCGAACAATTATGTGCGAAGTAGCAGTGTATTTTTATCCCGTCTACTTAAAACTCATACATATATGAGGGAAATTGAATGTGCGATAATTTACGTGTGGGTTTGTCAGTGATACGCACACGTAGCACAGCGTTTCTGCACGTGTGTTAGCTACAGGGACGCCACCTTGGATGATATCGTCTGCAGGAGGCCTCACGTGGACGTCCAACATTTTAATATAGTTAGAAGACTCCAGTTATCCGAACACTCTAATTGGGAGACCAAGGTGGTGACTGCCACTTTCGGAACCTTTTCTGCCTGATTTAAGTAGGTAAGGTAATCCTGTACCGATATTCTGAGATCGCATATGCCATTCCCCAAGACGATATTTATGAGTACTCTGATAGCGTAGCCACAAAACGTTACATTTCGCCAAGTTGACTTAGAGCTGTTCCTCGAATGACCATGTTGGGCCCAATTGAAATTGCTCCTTAATGTTGTGCGATCGTCCAATATCCTGATGTCAAGCCATAGCTTGAGATCGTCTGCGAATAGTAGTACTTTCGACTACCGTACACAAGCAAGAATGTTGATGAAGACAAGGAATTAAGCTTATCACAGCGCACATCCACATTGCACCCTACACCACAACCAATCGAGCTTCAGACTATCAAATAATGCTAAAGTTAAATGACGAAGACCTCTAACTAACCCAAGCACGGGGCTAACTATTCGATACATCGGTGGCCTGTGAAAGTGAATGCGGTGGTCCAGGCGATGGAATGCATTAGAGAACTCTAATTATACGATGTCGACAGACGTCGTCTAGCTTGCGCGTAATTGCAACATAATTGTAGTGCATGCTGCATTTTGGCGGAATGCGTATTGATATAACAAGTTTTCTGTTACTCCCAAAACATCCCATAAGGGCCTAAGCAATAAATATTTCACTACGCGTGGATAAAACTAGTCGTTATGGACAGATGTTTGCTTTTCAAATAAAGGCCGGGTATAATTGTATAGAATAATATATCCGATCAATTAAGAGCACGAATGGATGAAATCACAAATACAATTTGCTCTTGCAAGTATTGCATGCTATGTGTCCATATGCTACAAGAGACCTGATTCCGTGAAGAAGTGGATTACTCAGTTGCAGCTAGTGAAGAATTCAACTACTCTCCTGTCGACCGGCTTTGTACACAACGTAACCATAACGGAAGACTTTTTAGATGCATTGATATATCATGGTGAAGGTCAACAATTTTTCGCCTTTCTTCAAAATTTAGCAACCGCGTAATATTGTAATGCAAGACTGTAGATTTAAGCGGCTACGAATCGATTTTACCGGCTAAACTGTACATTTTCCTCAACCCAGCCATCGCTAAAGCAATTCGATTTTGTGATACGTTTGCTGTGTCTATCATCCATCACCTTGATTATTCTCTCTGTTGGATACTTCAAAACAGTTGACACCAATTTGCTTAAAATGTCGTGTGATGAAAGGTTGTAAACTATGCCACTAGACTTAAAGTAATTTTACACTTTATATTTGCCAACAGGTCGACGCTGATGTTTATTGTCATCAGGAACCTCTTTATACTTCAGATTATTCATGGAACAATTTATCTCCTGTTGTTTACACCAAGACCAGTAATATGGAGTTGACTCAATAAATATTTAAAGCTTAGTGAGGAGACAGAGTTCAACTCGGATAATATGCTGACACGTGAAATAATTTCATCTCCGGTACTCAGTTTCTAACGGATATACTACCTAATGCGGACAGTTAACGAGCTACCTCAACTTCGCTGTTCACATTTGCTGTCAGTATGAGACCATTTCCATCCACTCAAATCGGTTTACGTATCCCTGCTTTACATAGCTACGTGTCCTCAAACAAAGCATCAAAGGGAAAATCTACGCTGCGGTAAACTATCCTCATATTTCTATGAGGGTAATAGCGAGAAAGAGAGTTGTAATCACGTATGTTTCGTAGGCATACTCAGAGATAAGAGTTATCGTGAGCCCTGGCGCGTGTTAATTAAACAGGTGGAATCTTTCATTATGTGTCTAATTCCAACATGTAGTTTGAAATCTAAAACTGCTATCTTTGCTAATTAAATACGAATTCCGCCGCTTACACTTCACGTAGATTGGACTGGTCTAATACTTTGTTTTCTCTCATCTACAGGAATAGAGTAGACAAAAATAGCGGCAGGAACAGTCCAACAAGGCAAATGGCCCAGACAGACCATCTCGCTTTATCATTAAGGAGTGCGCCAATTTCTCCGCCCAGCATCTTAGTGAATTGTAAACACTGTGTATGACTGAATGTGAAATCGCTAACTCAAAAACAATTGTTAGCATTACACTATTACCAAAGAAGGGTTCAAATACATATTGGCCAATCGATTGCACTTAAATAACCTGAAAATCTTCGGATAGGTGATTCATGACCAAATGCCTACTCAAAACCGTTCAAATGATCGCTCTAGTTTGCTTATCGTAGTTCAAGGATTATGCAGTACGCACATGTCTATCTCGTATATACAGCGCTCATATTGTAACAAGTCCGTGCGAATAATGGTGAAAGGAATTCTGTTAAGTTTATAAACCATGCAAAGCTTTGACAAATTTACAGGATGCCTGGAAATAAAACTGCAGCCTTCCACCAGCAGGAGGTCCAGTTTATCTAACTTGAAGCTAAAAACAACCCGCGGATCAACACAACCGCCGATGTTCTGCAATGAGCCATACGGTCCCTACGTATCCTTGATACTTACTTCGGATCGTTATTTGTTCTCGGATACTGCAATCAAGTGCAGTGTTTCCGGAGCAGTCAGAAACCAATATCCAGCTGCTTAGTAGGGTATGATCCTAATGAACTTATTGATTAATTTTAAAGTAACGGTATGGTGTTCCACATTGAGAGAAATAGGTTAATATATGGAGTCAGTTAAAATCAGTTGGCCTAAATAACTTAGAAACATTAACGGAATATGGCTTGGACAAAATATGAACAGTTAGTAGCCTACGTCCAACTTAACATTGATCCACTTTTTTTCTCCCACCATATGTTGAGTGCTGCCGAGTTTCGCCACAAAGTTAATTTGAAGGTAGGGGTAAAATATGCGTAGTGAATGTATACATTATGAATGAATCATGAGGGTGACACCGTCATTACCTGCATATTCGTCTACCTCGTACATGCAGCTAAAATGGGAACAAATATTATGGTTTCATAAAGCGGTTGGTGGACAACAGTTTTTCGATTGGTGCTTTACTCCCTACTACAACAGGCTTTGTGATAGACAATTTTGACGAAACACTGAGTTGAATTATTCCGCATAGAATGGGATTGGTTGTTTCAGGCCTATTGGTGCCGCAAAGTTGTATTAACACATAGATTTAGTCGATGTTGCTGATGTTCATTCCAACACGATGCCAAAGGTTAACCCTCCCGGTCTAGATAAGCATCGTGAGACATACATCCGAGTAAGCGATTGCGTTATCTACCAGTTGTTTATTGGATGTTTCCAGTCTTTCTATCATTTGTTAAATTATTAATAAAATATTAGCTAATGGAAGGACCGTCAATGCTGCGTAATATTAACGCTAAGCTGACATGCTTGAACAGCCGCAGCTGAAGAACGATTTAAAGTAACGCGGGTGGAAAGAATACTCGGACTTAGAAATAAAAGACTTATAAATTTGAATTAAGCCATCTGCCTAATCGACAAAACGTACCTTTTCGTTCGACCTGTAACTTTAGGATTAGCGTCGTTGGCGATGAATTTGCGTGGCCTGTATTTTGCGCTAGTTCGCTGCTCGCCGTTTGACAGTCTATCACCAGTCTGGGGGGCCAAGCGAGAAAATACAGTTATATCGATCGCCCAAGAGCCGACGGTTTAGAGTTGAGGAATTGTAAAACAGTTTCCGGATACTGAAGGTAATATAAATATGAGCATTTGTTAAATTAAACGCAGCGATATTTCGTGATGTGGTTGGAGAGTCATGGACCTTATGAAGTTTGAAGCCACTGCAGTTCTTGTATAACCTGTGAATCTGAAGGACGTACTTGTTATAGAGCGAAATGAGCAAACGCCTAAAAATCTACCTAGTTAGTTGAAGACACATGTTAGATTAAAAATTCTATCTACCGTATAACGCTCATCAAGCTGGTTCTATAAAGTGAAGTCACACATGTGTGCAATGCGATCTGGGATAGAAAACCAAGATAAAGTACAATAACAGAACGAATGTGATCACAAGTTAGGTAGAGGCACTTGCTGCGTGATTGTTGACGTACTTCACTCTGGAGTTCTCAACTACATGTAAACGACGGTTTGCACTTTGCGGACTTCGATGTCAATCAAAGAGTCAGCGTGTTACTAGTGCGAGAGTGATTGACAGTTACGGCTGCAGTATATGGTATTGAAAAAACTTGCTGTGGGTTTTTTCGACATAAACGTCAAATTTCCCGTTCATTTTCATTGGTCTGTGTTAATCAAATGCGACGATCAAATATATTGTTAATTGAGATTGTGGATCATAAAAGCGTCGCGCATGTTATCGTTAAGGGAATGCTGAAAACGACACCAGGAGATCACCTTTTGCATAATACCACTTTGCTCGCACTGCTTAATTATATTGTGATAATACTACAGTTTTACTATAAAGATTAGGGTAAATTGCTGCTGCGTAACATGGTACTGGTTGAGGCCTTTGAATGAATGGAGCTTCCCTCTCACATAGTACATAGAAGTGAAATTGATATGCATTGGCATAAAGCTACCATCTCATGGAATTATATTTTTTAATTGCAAAACATTGGAATCTAGTTGACAGAGACCGATCGTAGTCAGTTAAAAGTCACACTAATCCTTTAGCTCCGGGGTTGGACATTCAGTTTGAGTGACGGTTCGCGTAACTCCTCCAGTACTGATTTTTGAATCCGTTGAGCCAGTCAGCATTATGACCTTATGCCCCTTACTAAACTAATCCCACCAAGTTGGTCAACGCTTAGGTGACAAACAAAATTAATTGGATGATATCTCAGCGTTGAAAAGGATACAGCATAGGTTTGTGCAAAACCGGATGACCGCACTCTCCCTGCCGCCTTGTATTCAACGTTTGAAATGAGGCTTTGATAAAGGATACGACTCTTTCTCCGGTCTATTTTGGGGCGGAATGGCAGCATCTCAGCCCCGCAAAACCAAAACTGAATGAATTCATTGTCAATGTCCAGCCGTATTCTGGATAAGCTGTCCACACATAGATGACTCAAGTTATTTTTCGAATAAACTGTGGTGTGTAAGTGATAACATATTACTACGAAAGCTTCCCATATTATTTTCAACGTATTTCTCTTACTCATGCCCATACCCCAGTTTCCAACCTTCGTTCTATAATCCGGATTCTAACTGATGGACAGTTACATAATCAGCGTAGTTATGCCATTGACAGCTATTAGCAGAAGCATTCTTTGTATCTATGTAAATAACAACTCAGGTGTTGCCCGCCTGAAAACACTGCACTCTATGACGCGTTTTGAGGTTATTTCCTCTCATCAGATAGAGATAGTAGGCATCGAACCGGGGACCATTGGGATGTTACTTGTGACCGCAACCCCTAAGCCAAAGGGTCACGACGAGCAAAACTTGGCACAACGGTTAATGCCAGATTGGAAAGTCAATTTGAAGTATAGGTTGTGTGGAAGGATTGCGACACGCAATCTCAACCTGGACCGCGATTCGCTTGGAAGTGAACCTTGGCCATTCGATCACTAGAACCGTAGTTGATGAAGCAGCAGCAAATTTGGTGTTGCCCGCCTGAAAACACTGCACTCCATGACGAGATATGACAAGATATATTTGTGAAGTATGAAAAGGGTAGCCGCAACGAATGGCGCCTCCACAGTCTTATATTCGCGCAGCTGGTAAAGAGAAAGCTGCTGGCGTCACTTCTCATCCCTCCACTAAGGATGAATGGGAACCTCACATCTGAAAAAGCAGAATGACTTTCATCGGGTTGGGCATTTTATAGACAGTATATTCAATCTTCAGCAGTGTTAGAACCATGACAAACAGCTCGGCCAGATATGCGTTCATCTACTTAAAGAGTGCGTTAGATGCAGTTGACCGATCCTTTATGTTGGAAAATTTTTCGCACAGTAATGATACTGTGAGATATGTGAGCAACCTATTTGTCCTGCACTATCACTGGTTGAGTCAATAAGTCCAGTAGAGTATCGAGCACCTCTTCGGTAATATACGATCGCAAGCTTTGTCATAACACCCCTCGTGGATGTCTAAAAGTGTCATGTATATTACTTTTGGTTCTACCTCTAGGAGGGTCTTTTGAGGTGAAGGTTGACATCTTAGTTGGTGGACATTTTGTTGTTCGAGATTTTTATGGACGATATCGTCGTGATTTTTTTAGCAAATCCGTTGGAACGGAAGTACATAATGAGTTATATCTGGGTATCTTTGTGTGCATACTGTCACTTGCATAACATGGAACAAGTGCAAATAGATAGCATACTGGCGAGTTGGTAGTCGTGATAATAAGTTTGCTTAGCTGGCGGTTGAACAGTTGACTGAGCCTAGCAATTTTGTTGCAAAAGATTTGTCATCAATCGAGGTGACATCATCAGTGCGTAGTTGCCTGGCGTGCAATAGCGTACATTATCGTAGAGGGGCCTCGGTGAGAGTACACACTCACCGAGACTCCTCCAATCTAATCTACGCTACTGCACGCCACTTAACTACGCACTGATTATGTCACATTGATTGGTGACAAATGGTTTGCAACGAAATTGCCAGGCTAAGTCAACAGTTCAGCCGCCATCGGAATAACCTGAGCTACCAGTCTTCAATGATATAGACAAAACGTTTGCTCATTTGTGTCCACGCATATTCACATTAGCACAGATGCAAACTCCATTTTGTCAGCACACGGAAACTAGGTTTAAGCTGTTTGATCGCGTAGAGCTTAAGCTTTAGCGGAACACGGGTGCAACTTGACGCGCAGATCACCCAGTGGTTGCCTGTTAGCACTGAAAAGCTATTGATGTGGCAGGAGTCTTGTATGGCAGACGGCTAGCGTTCATTGGTTGCGCACCTCGGAACATGTTTCCTGATCCACACTGGATTATCCTCCGCGTTTCCTACCAGCAAATAACGTTCCGTCATATATCTGTAAGGATCCTTACAACAAGGTACAAGTTGGTCAACGATGCGTAAATGGCTTGAAAGAGTTAGCAGCTGTTTCACCGGAGGTGTGGAAATACACGTCGTTATGTAAAACAGTACATTGCTCTACGGTGTAAACACCCGACACTGTAGAATTCAGACGCCGTTGAAATATGTGGACTACACCACCACTCTTAACACGCAGCTGCAACGTCCCTTTAATCTTTGGTAATGTAGGCAACTTCTCTGTCTCTTACCAGACTTAAATGTGTGATAAATTGAGCTGGATCCCGCTTTCCACCAAGGTACGGTTTAGTAGCCCACCTTTTCAGAGTCTGTGTCAGTTCCTGTTTGTAGCGCATATGGACAAATTTACGAGTGTTCAGATACCGTACCTTCCAGGTAGATCAAACATACATCGGTCTACATTTCGATCCATGGTTTCTGTCTTTGATTAATTGGTCAAAATCCTCCTTAATAATAAACTACTTTCTTCAGTTTTTATTATGTTGCTTTGTTGCAAGCCATTAATTTTGGTTATCAGTTGCGTTAATTGATCTGCTTGGTCACAAATGATTAATATGTCGTCCACTTTACGGCTGAATAGCAAGGATTTATGGACTATGTCCTTGATTTGATTTTAATAATGTGTAATGAAAATGTCAAATGTTCATGTTTTCGAAAATATTCATTCACGTTGTGGATTCATAGAAACATATGAGACATCCTATTGGCAAAAATGGAACACCAAATTCTAAATGCTCCAGTCACTTGTTTGCATATAATATGGATAGTCCCTTTCGGAGGTATGTTGTATTACATTGAGATGACATCGATACCGGCCGTGCACTTTCTGCTCAGCTGGACACCATAGAGCAGTTCCAGAGCAGTGTATAATATGTTGTTATTTATGAGAATACGTGAAATAAGGACGTTATTTCGCGATTTGTCTCGGCTAATTTTTCTGTTCTGAATTATAATGGTATCCTTTTTTTCATATTGGGATGAACACAAGCGGCTCGCAAACACAATTACTGCAATGATATGCCGGAAAAATAATAACTCAACACATTTGCACTAACTATGTAAATAAGCTGTCTTACTTTCGTGTTATTATTCATCATTTTTTCATCACAATTTCACGCTACTCGGAAGAATATCAAACCATAATCTTAAGAATTTGGCGGAGCATTGCAACGTGGATTTCATTAATTTTGCGCTCATCTCAAAGTAGTTAACGTGGATCTGTTCATTTTTATTAATGTATTCTAGATAACAACTGATCAGATGTGTGCGAACTTCCAACCATTTATATATACCCTCGCGTATAGAGACAATTTTTAGAAGAAAATTGTGCCCATAAATCTTAAAAGAATTCTATAGACAATTAAAATGTCGCCAGCACGGAATAACTTCCAAACCAATATGGTTTATATCGAAATATTGTCAGATAAAGAATCGGTCACATATCTTAATAATATAGCATACTTTCCAAATACATAATATCGATTAACTTTTGTTGTCCCACATTAGGTACTTTTATTATTTACCAAAAATTGAACAAAGCTGAGCATAGTTGCGTTATTTGCCGAAGTTTCAGCATGCCATATACCGATTAGGACAATCCTGTTATTCAGACACGCATGGAAACCAATAACTTTGAGTAAAATATTGTTTCTGACATACCAGTTATATTCCTTATCAACTTCACTATGCCAACTAAGTCCGAAATATCGATTATCATTTAAAATGTTTTCTACTCAGACCAATACACAACTTTGGACTTCTACGTGACATAGGCAAGTATCACACGATTACCCACATGCCAGTTATTACAAGAGTAGTGTAATGAAAAGTGAAAGATAAAATGGTACCTAACTTAATCTCACAGAGCCTAATTAACTAGATTAGTACATCTTGTTAATGCATGATCACCTCAAATTTACCAAACAAATTTTCTAAATTGCCTGACAAGCAAGTAAAAATTGGCTTTCTCGCTATGCTCACCTTCATCTGTGTTTTCGCATGAAAGCCTGACAGAAAATTGTTGATACTGGGCATACTGGACCACTTGTGTGCCAGACTAAAAGCATAATTTAATAATCACAAACAATAAGTAGGTGCAGCTATTCTCGGGCGCTCAATGAACGATAACTTCCTACAAGTTACGGAGCATGGTTTTACAGTCCCGTTGTGGGATTTGATAGGGTTATCAAAAATGGAATTAAGACGAATACTATTTTACCTATCATAGTAAGTACTGGTCGTTTGTTACGCAGTGTGCCTCACTCCACGTAGATTCACAGCATCCATAGGTAAGATAAAATAAAGCCAAGACCCTTTTTCAGAGTAAGATGGAGACATAGTGATAAGTGTAAAGTGTTAGTGGAGGAGTACGACATCCAACTAAATTTTAAATTTGGCTAGTGTCGTTGCAGTGACGACCGGTTGGGGAGGGCTTTTCATGGGTGACACATGCAAATAAAAATAAATTTTTGTGGCAGTCCGGACGCCTATACTGATCCATTGAATGACTTCTCCGATTTGTATTATTGTAGAATTGCAGATAATAGCGGCACACATAGTTTGGAGTGGGTAAAGTCAAGTATGCTGTTATCAGGCAGCTTCCAATCGAGGAAGACCTATGCTGAATAAATCTAATTGTTTTATCCTCTGCTCTATTATCCTAATCTCCTTGGATACCTGACGTCGAAGCCGCTCCAGCGCATGTAGGTAGCGTTTCAGACATAGATACCAGAGGTGAGTAGAGTATTCGACATGACGGCGAACATACGTAAAGAGGATTTGTAGAAAAAGAGTTATATCTCTTGTCTGAAGGCCCAACAGAATAGTCAGACGTTTAAGTTGATTGTTGCCGTAGATGTGTACCTAGTCTTTATGAGTAGTTGATCAGGCGTCGTATGGAGAGTTCCTTGCGTCTACTCAGTTTGAAATGCAGTAGATTTTGGATGGATCCACATTGTTACCAGGATTGTTTCCTTGGTGCCATCCTGTCCAAAATGTAACCACCGATATAACAGACGATTTACAACTTAGACCCTATACCTCTTGACGATGCCATTAACGTGCAATACCCTAACGATCAAAAAGCTTTTAATTTATTTTAAAAAGTAAAACGGAGCACACTGGTTCCCGAACTAAGGTGTGACACGTGGCAAAGCCCTTCACCTCTGATAGATGTAGATTAAAGATCATAAAATTTAAAATGGATAAGGACGTGCCACACTTTTTAGAAAATTCAGTTTACTTTCGATACAAAGATGTGGTTAATTTTTCACTATGCAAGCACCGTCATTTTGGGGAGCTGATTGGATTCATGCTTCAGTACCGCATATATTGTATGGTCCATACATGAACATGGTCACCTTTGTATATGTTGATCGTGCCAATAAAAATACAGCCATTCAGATCATGGGAGCCCTAGTGCTCATCAATATCCGA
The DNA here is from genome assembly GCA_944474145.2 of Dicrocoelium dendriticum. Taxonomy (NCBI): domain Eukaryota; kingdom Metazoa; phylum Platyhelminthes; class Trematoda; order Plagiorchiida; family Dicrocoeliidae; genus Dicrocoelium; species Dicrocoelium dendriticum. The sequence continues at coordinate 218,502,820 of OX104063.1, read as the reverse complement.
TAAACAACAAGGCCAATCTTCAAGCTATTCATATTAGCTGACTCTGGGTACAGTTGTTCAGGCTAAACGTACGTCCTCTGCTCGAATATTGCCCGATGGTATTAACTGGTGGTGGGAAACGAAAGCACATTAATTTGAAGAACGTGCAAGATTGATGAAGCAAAACGCTCTTAAACGAATCACCAAACCCTAACCATCGATAGCTTGGTGCAATAGTTTATTAGATCGGCTTGAATTTCAGATACTGAAGTTTGACCTACAGTTTCTGCTCGACGGTTGGATGCGCACAAGTGTAGAAAATTCATCCAAGAAGTAACATATGATAATAAGCAAGAGGAAATCTTGTAATATATTTAAAACCAAAATCGGTTAAGCGGAAATTTCCACACGATTAGTTTATGGACATTTGAACAGAAAACTCTGAACTGCGAGATTCAGAGCCCAGAAAATATGTTGACTAAAGTTGGATAAATGCTGTGCTGCGCTAAAACGCTGACCAAAGTACATTACAGCACAGCAAAAACCTTGAGAAGGAAACAGCTAATGTAAAATCTCTCAGCAACTAAGCGGTTTTTGTCAAATGTATCCCCTCGCCCTTTTTTGAACATCTGCCCCTTGAAATCTAAGCGAGCAGCTCCATGAGATCCTGGTTAGAAATTCTAATCTTAGTTATATAAAGAAAACGAGTCGGTTTTCTACATCCTCTGACGTGGCCTTCAAATCGGAGTTGCCATATTATCCATGGGGTACTAGAATTACACAACATAATGTGGGTCTATCAAAATTGGTTGAATTTAACAACATATTACTTCGTCTGGATCATTATTATGTCATCGATGTTACCCTACTCTGCCAGTATGTTGAAATTCTTCAGAGACGCTGCGAAGGGTGCGCCTTAATTATCATTCTGTCCAAACGACAGAAAAATCACCAAAGCAATTTTAAAACAACGCTCTGGCTAAAGCGGAAAACATCGTTTTGTCAGGCAAGCAGGACTCAGAGGCTGTCCACTTAATAAAGCAGAAATTCCGCTAAATATCTCTAGCAATATATGTTATCTGTTTGACAAAATCGCCGAATTTAATAACATTACGCAGCGTAAGAAATACACAAATGCAGGTATATTAACGCTACAAGGAACTTGGTTATGTCTTGATGTGATTGATGTGGTTATTTACTTAGGTAGATACCGCGTCATGAGGTCCGATCGCTCTGAAAAGCCTCAGATGAGCAAGAAAGGCGTTTTCATGAATGTGAAACAGTCATGGAGTAAGTCAAGTACCTTGCGCTCTACATAAGCAATATTAAAAATTAGCTGTTATTAAATCAAGTGTAAACCGACATTGCTTTGTTGATTTCTTTCCGTCGTCTTCGAAAACATCTACATGACCCAAGACACGCCAAAGATTTGGCTCAAAAGTATACTGACAATTTCTCATCCGTTTTATTGATACAATTTGTGTGTTCTGTCAGTATCGTCGCGAATGATTTTAACAAATATGATCCGACTTTCTTCTAGTCACTTGATCCTTAAATGTACAGTATCTTTCGGAACCTGACTCAATGCGCAACTGGATTTTGTTTTCACGAACATAATGCATTTTTTCCAATTTACAGCAAACACCTCTCCTTAACACAGCTCAACGTGTTTCATCGATAAGTATATTTATTAGCAGCAAGATTTAACTAGTGTCCTTGAGAAAAGTCCTTCAATGCCATCAGGAGACTGCTCAAAATAAAATCCTGCAATTTCTCACAATACCGGCTTCAACTGACTAAATGTTTTGATGAATGCTAACCTAGGATTAGATTGTGAAGACAGAATAGATTATTTCAACTTGTGAATTGATGCATGCTGCCCCATTAATACGGTCTACATACGTATGGCCAGATTCGCTTTCCCACTATAGAATTGACTTAGATAAAATAAGGACATGACAATTCAAATTACCTTCTCTTGTTAAAAGACTAACGTTGGAAATGAAATCAGAGTTGACGCGACGGGCTTGTTTGTACATTGAATTCGTTATGCAATAAAGAATATCGTCAACATTGTAGGCTTTTCTCGCATCTTAGTAACAAAATTTCCCTGAAGCGTCTGGATGTTTGATCATGGACAAACTCACTGTCATATTTTCCTTTTCCCCACAGGATATGCTTTCCCTGCCCTCCTTCTTCAATAGGGTTCTGGTATTCCCCCATTGATCGCCTAGATATTTACAGGGAACTCAAAAAGTTGATTGGTTATATAGCTGCTGGACATGACGCTTTATCCCCAGTCGCGGTAACCTTAACCGTTCTGTGCAACCGCTGTCCTATAAGTGGCACAACCTCAGACATTTGGGAATATGTAATGATATAAAGTGTGCCAAAAAATGAACCTCATATATATCGTCCGATTGCGTGTAACTCAGTGATGTTGAAAGTATTGAGGGGTTTTTTTCCTCAGATATTCAAAAGCACCTAAGCCGACAATGTATCCCAGTTTCCCAATAACACCAACCGCTCCACACTAAATGCTCTATGGTATCTTGTACATACGGTATCATCGACACTGGATGAAAGATGCAGAGCAGTGCGCCTACTGTTTCGCTATTATTCAAATGTTTTAATGGAGTGTCAACCTATTAATCCTATTCAACCAGCTGGGCAAGAGCGGGTTAGCTACACATGTCTGGAGGTGATCAAATAATACTTTACAAACACTTCACACATCTCATCAACAAAATCATCTACGCTTCGCTTTTATCGTGGTCTCATACAATTCGCGATTTCTTTTCCCCTAAGGTCTCCTTTATATATGGCAAAAACCCCTTAATCCATCCAATTTTATTTGATACATGCATGCGCATGTCCTTATATGATGTATATCAACAACTGTTGACGCATCTACCCTTCCGATTGGTCTGGATTTGCTTGTGCTGTCGTCAGCAAGCCGTTCTCTCGTCGTAAACCTTTCTAAATGACGTGACGTAGCATATTCTTTATTTCTGGTGATCAGGTTCAAGCTTTCTCGAACACAACTTCCTTAATGAATTTAAGAGATGAACTTATACCCAGGACATCGACCGTCAAATATCCTGAACACTTATTTGTCCCCAAACCTATATTGATATACCTATTCCCCTGGAACATTTAACAAGCTAAGAAGGTTATCGTTTATACCCTCGGACTTAGAATGCTTTCAGTACCTTGTGCTTCGAGTTTTAAAGTGGTGCCTGCATACATTCTGCCTCACTGGCTTTATTGTTCTCCATTAACTTTGTCTTGACTACTAATGACAGGTTACCTAAAGGTTTACGTTCAATAAAACCTCTTACTTAACGAATTAGACCATCTAGAATGGCACTTGTTGACTTTATTGTCAACAAGCATGTAGACGCTGTTATAGCTTTTCCCTTTAAGGTTCCAAACAATGCGTTTTATCCACTTCTATTTAGCGCTGTCGAAGGCGCTATCTTTTTTCTCTGCACCCTCTAAATTTAGTGGTTTATTTCTGATACGGCTTCTCACCGCACTTATATCCTACCGCAATTGTCTTGATTAAATATGGACTCATCGAATATCATCAGCATGATACGGAGTTGTTTGCTCGAACAATACACATACAGGTGGCGTTACGCCATATATTTGTTTTTGTCTATCCACTCTCTTGTATTTCTCCATTTTCATTGATGGTGTAAAAACTTGTAATGTATAATACCCAGTTGAATAAAGTATATTTCACTTGATTTGACAAGTTATAACACGTTTTTTCATTTGGCCTTGCCAAGCTGACATTCCCTGTTTCCAATTTGGACTGTTTCGGAAATGTCAGGCGTTCACCATTTAGTCTCATTTATAACCTTAGTTATCCCTTAACTCGACAATGCCAAACTTGAACTTCCAATAGTATAAAGGGGACAAATAACGCTAACTGAAGCAGTGTGGCGTCTACGATTAATTTCGGCTAGTGAACAATTGGTTGTGTTTCGAAAAATTGATTCAACCTACGTTTAATGATAGCGTATTAAAGCTCACCAGGCCACTACCCCTTTATATGTGTTCTCCACAGCAAACTCGGAACGATTTCCACATTTGACTAATGGTTGGGAAGGTTTAGCTAGTACAGTTAATTTTACATATGCTATGCGTATATTTTCCAAATCTGGTGGGTCATTCTAAATTGCATACCTAGTCCAAAAAGAGTTATGGGTGGGGAGCAGCACGTTTTATCGTTCTTTACCAGCAGATACTTATTACTCATTGTATTATTTATATGAAAAACTCACATATTTTAGTAGACACTCAACTCAACTACTAGCGGCATCTAAAAGTATTTATTTTTGTCATATGGTAAATGGAAGCATAGCTTTTCGTTCTTTTTCATAAGCTTACAATAAATATAGCCTTTGTTTTCCATCGGAATGGTTTTGCCGATTGAGCTTGAGGATACGATGGATGACGCAAATGCATGCATCGAAGGATCGGTGTAAAAAATTTTCATTCGCATCTTTTTCTCGGTTTCAAATCTAGACATGTTTCATGCATGATCAAGTTGTTAATGTAGCTACAATCTAGCGGTATCCAGAGAATGCTGTATATCACATTGGTATTTCGTCCAAAAGTTGTGTCCGCTTTGATATAGAAATCGGAAACCCACCAAAGTAATTGAGCTTAAGCACCGTTGCTCTGTGTTTCATGTATATGCATTCACTCTAACTTGAAGAGCTGCTTGAAATTACCTCCCAAATATACATCAATGTTAGAATAACTTTTTTAAATATTGTGTCTCGGTGTTTGAATTGGACATACGTGAGTGCTTTGCTCATATTCACAATACTCCAATTTGTATATTTTCCGACCGTTCAGCTACAATGCGAAATAAAGTCAAAAGTGCCAATTTTGCTTATTGAAATATGCAGCAAAGTTTTAGTAGCTGGCCGCAAGTAATCTATGCGCAAATACCAAGTTACTCTTGTTCTTCTGTTTTAGCCCACATAATCAGAGGAATCAACAGTATTGGTATCCTTCTTAGCATATGACACACAGCGTGAAAGGGTTAATTGGCACCTGTAAACGGTTAGTTATTAAGACAAATTTGTACTATCTGCATTTTCAACCCATCTCTTACTTAACGCCCTACGAGATTTGATCCTGGAATTTATATGAAGTGCATTGCAAGTTGTAGCCATAGTACTAACGTGTTTATTATTTGCTTGTAAAAACAACTTTTTCTCCTGCTTCTGCAATACGCCTTCATGAGGTACTTAGTGACCTGACCGTTTATGCAAACTGGGGCCATGTATTTCCAGGACATACTCAGAAGCATATGTTCTACAGCATGCGATGCATGGCGATTTGGTGGAATCGTTTAAACAAAGTACAATTTAATTAATTGATGCATAACAAAATCGAAAAAGATTTTGAAGTTCGTTCTACATATATGTTTGGCGGCATTCGGTTTGGATTAACCTGTCACTGTCCAGCCAAAGGACACATGTGCTTACTGAGAGACCATGGGTTGCTTACGCTGCATCACCCACAACTCCAACCGCATATCCCTTATCCAGTATAAACCCGAAGGAATAAGATTGAGAGGAATGCGGATGGGAACCACGTTTCATCAACGGAGCCGGCCCAAACTCCTTCACAGGCAAACACAAACACGCTGTATTTGGGAATCAATCGAGCACAAGGCAGTGGCTGTACAGTAGTCTACTCCACAATTGGTGCATGGAACCAATATTCGATCTTAACATGACCACAAGGACTGTGCACCTCGTCCCCTCCAGCAACGACCAAATCTCTCCTGGAACCAGTATGGACGAGGTAGTGGGTAATACACAGGTAGGCAAATTGGCAAAATGCGAATCAAGCGCAGCTACACCGGGGATATCAAGCAACAGCCAATCTCTTTAAACGACAATAGCAAATAAAATATAGTGAATTTTGTTTACAGGTACGGTGCCATAACTCTTCAATACATAGGGGTATAAAATAAATTGATTACTACTGAATCCGAGAAACTTTCAAGAGGTCAGTATGTATGCTTTAAAGAAATGCCACAAACGCTAAAATTTTATCGTGGTTAACTGAAATTAGCTTCAACGACTTGTGCAAGTTTACGGATGATAGTTCAGGTAGAAACAATATGGGAAAACATAGCATTAGGACAAAATTACAAACCCACCACCTGAAATAAAGAGACAGCAAGCAAGTACTCGGTTAGTAAATCGAATACAGCCAACCTATATAGACTGCGATGGTCCTGCCCACCTTCTCTGCTGGACCCTACGTCGCTTCGGTAGTGGTCCCGCGTGGCCTCGCTCAGAGCTCAATGGGTCTGTCTGACTCAGGCACTCGCGAACGCATGTGCTACAGCACCATTCGCTCGGTGTCGATGGAGTAGAAACCATCGGTGCTTACCGCTTCCGCAATTGCCGCTTCTTCTCTACATGCATCTGATCTTCCTCCCGCACTTCGGCAGTTGCCTTCGTGATCAGATCGCGCCATGCACGCCGATCAACTGCCTTCGATTTCCATGAACTGCAATCAAGATTAGAACGTGTGAGGCTCACTTCGATCATGTTCTGGTAACGTAAGGTTGATTTTCCCACATGCCGCTTCTCAATACTCAGCTGACCATATAATTGTTTCGGTATCCGCGTCGAGTACCCCCAGCTCACATGATCGAGGCACCTAAGGTGTCTGAGCAAAGGTATTCAGTACACTGTATACACCCCACTTCGACGCAACACTTCCGTGTCAGCAACTCTGTCGCACCATCCGATGCGCAGAATCCGTCGCAAACACCGTTGACGGAACCGCTCGAGACATCGCACATCCCGCTGCTACATCGTCCAAGCTTCAATTCCATATAGAAGAATGGCCAACACCATGGATTTGTGCACCATCAGCTTCGTGGCAATAGTAAGCTTATGGTTGTTCCACACTCGGTACTCTACCTTCCAAATGCCGCAGCTGCTTTCGAGACGTGGATACGCCGCTCACTCTGTAGCTGATGATCTCTTGACATCACACGCCCAAGGGAACTGAAGCGGGAGGTGCTCTCCAATTTTCAGCACTAATGCTGATTTGTGTCAATATTGAAAATTGCACCTCTGGTAATGTATGAAATAGACAGACGGTTTTGCTTGTATTGATGGTGAGCCCGAATTTTGCAGTTGCAGTCATGTGCTGCAACTCATCCGCGCTTTGTGCAAACAATGCACACTTGTCAGCAAACGGCAACGTACGGATAGTTGTCTCACAGATTTTGGTACCTTCACCGAAACGCCCGATGCTCAGCAACCCACCATCAATACGGTGCTCCAATGAAAACCGTCAGCACAAGCCGCATAAAAAGCTAAAGACATCATCGCATGAAGATAATATTAAACAGAACAGGAGCTAAGACACAGCGTCGCTTCGCAGCAGAGAGAATTATATGTCATCCGATGTCTGTCCACTTAGCTGCACCCGCGCACGCATATCCCTGTGCAGACATTCAAGTAAACTTACAAGGTTACAAGGGCAACCACACTTACCCAACACAGCCAAAATGCCTCGCGGTATCAAATGCCGTGGGAAAATCAGCAAAAAGCAAGTACAACGGCTGGTATCATTCATTTCACTTCTCCTGCAATCAACGAGCCTTAAACACCATATCTATAGTGTTGCGACCCGAACGGAATTCACAATGCTCTTCCGTCAAGTTAGGTTCCACAACCTGACCAATGCGGCGGTTGAGCAGGATTCGGGCAATCAACTTGCCCACACAACGCAACAGGTTGATGCCATGATAATTCATGCAGCATCACTTGCTCCCTTTGCCCTTGTAAAGTGGTAGCACAAGGGCATACTACAGTTCGGCAGGCACCTCCTCTTCAATCCATACGCTTTGCACGAAGTGGTGCAGCACAATCACTAACGTAGGTCCGCTGTGTTTTAATACTTCAGGCATCATCCCGTCAGCCCTGGCAAAATTGCTGTTCCGCAGCTAAGCAGGTGCTCTCTGCGTCTCCTCCAGTGTCGGCGTGTGCTCCAGACTCGCCGTCACATTGTGCTGCTTGAGGCCGTTAAATGTAGGCCAGTCGATATCTGAATTGTTGTTCTAGATCTGCATTATTTCTGCCGTCTGTTTGCAGATGGCGCTTTAAGTACCATCGATTAGCTTCCTCAGCGTCTCCAATCTCGGTCCATACACCGCCTTCAAGGGATCAAAGAATTCCATGTCTTTTTGGCATTCGGCCTAGCACTGCAACTACATCGCCTGCTTCCTCCGCCATGCATTTTAATGCGACGGAGCTCGCAAGTCAGTTGTCGTCGATTTCTGCGAAACTTACTATTCTTCCCCAAGTCACTGGGATCTGTCAAGTGTGCAGCGAATGTTGCTTTCTTCCTCGACACCAATGCGCCAATCGTCGCATTGTTCCCATCGAACCACACAGGCCGCTTGCAGTTCGCGCCTCTGATGGTCTCTTTGGCAGCAGTCGTCACGTGGTCACGAATATGGTGCAACAGGCCGCCTGCTGTGGCTATGCCGTCCACGTCACAGAGACGTGCAGCCGTCGCTATCTCTAGCTCAATGCGTTGCTCCACAGTACCGAGGGAGAGAATATTAAACTTACTCCGATTCACGGCGGAAGTGCAGTACATAGATTTACGAAAATATATCTACAGGTTGGTGTGCGCCAATTTATGATCAGTGTCACACTTAGCTCCACGCGGTGCACATATCATGCGCACTTCACGCATATCACGCTGACCTACGATGACATTGTCGTGCAGGTGCTCGTGACGAGTCCGTGCGGGCGTCTAAGTCGCTAAATCACTCGCACTCAGTGCAAACCGTGTGTTCGTGATCGTCAGACCGTGATTGGCCCAGTGGGAGCAGTCTGTCAGCGTGCGCATTCGCTGATTCCATACCACGCGGATGGATAATATCTGTCCCCAACAGTACACCACACCCAACATGCGCTTTGAAATCCCCCAGCATAAATAGTCCGTCGCTCCTCAGCACAGACAGTATCACGGAGGATAGCTAAGTGTAGAACTGACCACGTGTATCATCAGAATAACACATGGTCAGACCGTAGGATTTTATAAAAGTGACGAACTTACCTCATCCGAGGAATGCGCGAACAGTCGTCCGTCGCACGCTGATGCTCGTTGGTTCACCCCACGAGCTGGCCATGGAGGAGATCGGATATTGCAAATGCGACCCCATGTTCACGCGGTGCTAAGGCGGCGCTGCCCACCCAGTATAATGTGTAGCCAGCACTTGCTTCATGCAACTTACCTAGCTAAGCATGCCAGATTTCTCGGAGCGCTGCAATATCGGTGTGCTAGCGCGCCAGTTCCATCGCGTCCAGTGCAGTGCGTCGCTCGGGGCGCTCACTTTAGTTTCGGTCTAGTAGTGTGCGCACGTTCCAGCACCCGATGCTGAGTGCTTTGCGCGCAGGTATACGATTTCATTCGTGAGCTATTGCACGCTATGTGGCGGATGTGCTTCGGAAGTTTGCTTAAGGGACTACACCCGGAGGCTTTGGCTCAATAGCCTGACCCACAAGGATGTGGGTTATTTAGAGGTTTGCTTGAGGGAATCCGCCCAGAGCCTTTGGCTTAAATAAATGAATCACAATCAGTAGGTTGTTTAAATGTTTGGTTGAGGGTTTTCGCCCCGAGCCCTTGGCTCAATAGCCTGACCAATAAAATGTGATTGCAGAGACGGATTGGGATCTACTTGACGGGTGTCACACGCAGACTCTGATGTACTGGAAGATTCATATATGTTTTGCGAACGTAGCAGGACACGCATCTGCGACGACGTCTAGACGTAGGTGGGTTTTGGTGGGTTTGCATCCAATTGACCAGGTGCTGCCTGGCTTGAAGCAGGAAGAAGCAAACCATTGAACACCTGCAGTTGCCCTCCCACCGTCAGAGACAATGCGTGGCTCTCGTGCTCTACGCCAATGGAGCTGTGAGCTTATAACACGTAGACCTGTTGTCTCCCGTGGCTAGGTTTAACGGGACAAGGGCCATCGACCAATTCCTAACTTCCGAAGAGGATGGATTAGGATACTGGCAGGCGCCCACACCTGACAGGAGTATTACTCGGGTCCTCAGCCAAAACCTTCGATTAAATGTACACCCGAAAGACAGCGGGTCTAGCACATAGTTGGCTCACTGACTCCTGCGAATTCGTGTTCTGGATAACCCAACTACCACCCAGCGGGTGCCACGAGGAGGCGTCCAGGAAGTGAGCCCATGTCAGCAGTGGGTTGACCATCTGTCAGGATCTAGCCACCACCAGCCTCAGCGCAACACAGGCTCTCCCGTCACTTGTGATATATATATATATACATTTTGCTAATGAACCACATTTGTTAATGACATACGATAATATACACAGATTTGCTTTTGAAGCATTACAAAACAAAGTGTCATACTAATCACTTGAACAATTAACTATTATACTAAATTTTTTGTTTCGTACTGCAGTTGGCGCTTTATATTTTCGATAGCAAAATAAAATGTTGTTGCATTATTTCTCTTTATGATATTTCACCTAAACTCCATTGTGTTAGTACATATTAAAATGATTTTAGCTGGTTTCACAGCCTAGATTATACATTAAATACGTGTACTTCTCAACAAGTAATTCGTTCAATACTGTAATCAGCGTGTTATGAACCCTACCAGCATATAAATTATACGTAAGCTGCGTTTTAACCAAGCACTTACGCATGATATGTACAGTAACTAAGCAAGCTTTCTTAGGTATTATCACATAGTTCGATCTCAAATTCTGTCATTTAAATTCCCTCAGTTATAGCTGATTTTTTAAGCTAAAAAGCCATAAAGCTGCTCATTTTTATTATTCCAAGAATTCAATGTAAATCGTAACAAATATGAAAACCTCACAGATATATTAAGAGTGATGCATGTTTTACTTGCTAGTAAACGAATGTGACAGTTGACTGCGGCCGGGTACTCGGTTGTTGGGTCACCATGAAGTAATATCCAGCTATTCAACCAATCTATTTCCCTAATAAATTGTATCTGAAAATGTCACTTTATTAACGTAACACCAAAAATTGCTTGCGGATAATCCATATTACTGTAGATTGCAATGAGCAGTACTTTTCTGATAGATGAGCATGGTTAACAGAATAAAATTGCCAGATAAAACATGGTGCTGAATAATTGAAATTACCATCTAACAACTAAATGTGATACGCAATGAGTAGAAAGGCAGAGTTTAGGAGGGCCGAGCTTTCCGCGGAAATTTTGCAAAACGTTCGTCATACGATTTGGCAGCCTTCTGGTGAACTCACCAAGCTTTTCACATGATAACTAGTTCAAGTCCACCTGGTTGGAAATTGGAAGTGAATCAAATGCTTGAGTTATATTGCTTACTAGTGAAGACAAGGCATATAATCTAACGGACGTAAATCAATGTGTTACCAAGTACGGTATTAATTATCCGTAAGTTTTGGGGAGAGAACTTATGTGCTAAATGGAAGGTCTTCTATTTGTCACTCTCGAGTGGAAAAGCTGAGGCGGAACACCAGCCAGCTGACAATGTTTCAATATTTAACTGATACTTCCTAGATAGTAATTACGGACTAGTTCCCGTATGGAAGAGTTAACATTAAAATAATGTTTCAAGTTTTTTATCTTCAGCAGTAGGACAAATGTTACTATAAATATAAGGCACATCGGTTGAGAAATTCCATCTAACGTGAGCTACGCTCTTCACTACTGGTATGAATGCGAAAACCACGAGTGTTTAAATGTAAAAGTAGTTTTGGTTGAGATCGTCTTCAGGAGAAAAAGTTAAATAATACAGCATCTGCGACTTACTTAAGGAATATAGGTTATAAAGAACGACACTTCGGCCAACATGACGGAAATTTTATATGAAAGCTAATTAGTCTCTCAAAATATAAGATAGACAAAGTTCTTTCAAGCAGTCTTGTGTAACGGAGTGCAGTACATTCAAGTAAAACAGCAAAAATTTAACATTCGTAAAGAATAGATCATCTAGTTCCAGAATAGTCATAATGTAGAGTTTGAAAATTTGGAACAACTGAAACCGAATAGTTATTTATCGACAACGCAAATTAGTTTTACAGTTAAATCCCCATGCATGAATTAGTCGACTCACATGAAGCCCAATTAACTGAACGGTAGCATCAAGCACACATTGCCTTCCCTACTAAATAGCATACTTATAAAACTTGCATTTAAACAATACATAATTATTGACGGCTTAACTGTTGCTTGATGCCAGAATGCGAATACGCATAAATATGTATACCTTTGCTGAGTTAATTAAATCCATAACAGGACATTAAATAATTTGCTCTGCAGGGATATTCAGTTTAGTCCATAATACAATCAACTTTCTTACAATGTTATGCGCACACAATAATGTGTACTGTTCATTGTGACTAATCATGAATCACCAAATTGCATGCTAGGTAACTTTTGATTTCCGGCCTTCGTGTGGCATCGTTGGGTTAATATTTTTAGAATTTGTACTTTCATCTGACCTACATACATGTCACATTGGCATTTACGACCTAGCACTATTAGCAATAAACTCGCTTTCGAGACACGTAAGTACAGCAAGCAAAGTCTAGATAGCAGACTTAATCAATCAACTGAGAAGTTGTAAGACTTACAGAAACGCCTTCCGAGACTTGAAGCGGTTTTGAGATGATTGGCTGGCATGTGTGAGTGGTAACAAATCCGCGCGCAACTGTTGTTCACGGATCGAAGTCTTGCACATGTGAAAGCGCTGTGCCTCATAAAAACCACGTGGTTCACACGCAGACGTGTAAACAACCTTTGGACGCTATTCCCTATAGAACGCGGAGCAACACGTGGCATATAAAGGTGATTGGAAAAGTACATTATCTCACACCCACCCACAAAAATGACACACTTAGGTGGCATCAAGACGCACAATACATAACCGGATGACCGAAAAACCGACTCGAGATTCTTCATGTTTGTTCTCACTGCTCATCGTCGTTCTACGCAACTGTGCATCGGACCTGATGAGGACTAGACACTGAAACAGCAATGACTAGCTAAAATGAAGCTAGCTGCATGCAAAGTAGTAGGCATATTTTCAATCTTCCATGGTATATGCTATGCTGAGTATTGTCTAAGTAGAGCTGTTTGTAGGTGGTGGTTGGGGATTTTGTAGCTAGTCTTCACTCATCTGTTGACGTGAATTCTCCCGTTAGCTTTGGGTTTTCTTGTGCGCTATCAGTAGACAATGATAACTGCATATTGGGAATCAGATAACCATGAGTGTGGCCGAATTGCCTGTTAAATAATGCTCAATGCAAGGCATCATCAACACGAATGATCAGGCCACAATCAGCTTACACAATAGAATGGAGGATGTGTCGCAGTGACGCACCCGGGAGGGCACCGTATCAAGTGTGAAACGGTTAGCAAGTTAGCGACGGCTTTCGCGTACTGGTTAGTATACAAATATTGTTCTACTGCAGCCGTTTGCAGAGCGGGCGAATAGTTTCTCAAATAAGTTCAGTTCGCGCGAAACAAGAGATGTAATGGTTGTCAGATTTGACATTGTCACAGTCTTCAACAATATGTCTACTAGTAACAAGTGGTCGATGATGAAACGTATTTCAACTGGAAGAACTAACTAGAGGAGCACTCGAATTTCAGTGTGGCTAATATATTGGAGGGAAATGAATTGTGCCAAAGTGTGTCCAAGCTGACTATTCAATCGGAACTAAGCACTCGGGAACAGGGTCTTACCATGAGACCATAAATGCACTACTTTGTATTTATCAGTGGTAAGTTACAATAAATGTCCGAACAGTTGCTGGTACCAAGTAGATGACATATAAGTGAAAATAAAAAGGGAAAATAAGTACTTTTATGTGAAGCACATGAAAATGCCCAGCATGGAGTTGGAATCCTATAGTGATGCTTTTGCCATTCCCTGGCTGCTCTATTCGTACGGATTGGTTAGCTTACACATAAGTGTTTCTTCAAATGGCGGACACAGATGGGGCACTGCGTTACAGTTTAGGTCAAGAAAAGCATGCATTTACAAAGCATATTAGAAGAATATAGGAAGCGCGATTGATGGTAGCCTGTGATGTACTTTCCGCACAGCAGACACCTGAAACCATTAGTGAAACAGCGGCCTTGCAATTTCCTAGATCCACATTTACAACCTACCACGGATTGGATTGAATTGCAATAATTTCTTAGTAGGAAATTTGGGAGCCATTTTCCGTAATCAAATAGGAAGAATATAAAGCATTTGTCAGAGTTTAGAATCCGTTCGGCATTTGTGCATTTAAGAATCACTTCGGTAGGTGGGATGATTAACCACAATCACGAAAGGGGCGCAACAACTGTAGTTTTTTACATAGGCCAAACCGCCATCAAGCGGCTTCAAAATTTAGCAAATCTCATGGGGGGGGGGCATGTCATGGTTACCGAAAGACGAGTTCGATTATAGAGCCCTGCTAAGAGGTTCGATGGTAGCAGTTTACGCGCTAGGCATGGATCAGGATAATTGTGCGGATTTTGTCAACACACTTAGGGGGTAGTGTTCAGCAGGGGTGCATTGCCAACAGCTATGTGAGTAGACTGGCCAAGCTGCATACATCTAATGTGTTGCAGGTCGATCAAACCAACGGGAAGATCATGCGTGCAAGCCTGCTACTACACAGACACAAACAGAACTTACGTTTAGTACGTGAACCTACCTGGGAGTTAGGCAACTAGGGGTCAAAATATGTGGAATGCACTGTAACGCAGTGGCGGACCATTGATCTATGGCTCTACGGAAGCAGGGTCGAAGCGTTGAAAAGTGCAAGTGGCCACATGTTCACTGGAACGTACACCTGCCACAAGCCCTGTGCGCCTGTCCTTACATGCTTCAGCTGCCGCATCCCGTTGCCACAGATGAACAGTTGCGAGCAATGTATGAGAGTATAACGCGTGAGCGAGATTGGCTACACACTTTGGCGCTGATGCATATCATCGATACACATACTGCTCCTACCTTTGGGTCTCCATGCTTGACGGCATTCAAGTAACTCAGTCACGTCTGCATTGATCTGCCCCTATGGGTTAACAGTCCTTCGTAGCATCGAGAAATAAATCATTTATTAATTTAATGGCATCTACAGTGTTGGCCTGGGATATTAGACAAGGTTCTTACAAGATGTTAGATGGGCAAATAATAGTTGTCCTTGTCGGGGATACATGGAAAACGCAAATTCGATTATCTTGGGCCTGACCTGAAGTTTTGTTTACTAGCCCAGGACAGTTGTAAATGAGGATAGTGAAAAAGACAGACAGAGATGTTGGCGTCCTACAATGAACCATTTAGTAAAAGCAGAGATTACTTACTACCTAGGTTCGAGCACACCCGACTGTTGTGGTATTTCCCCTAATTTCTTTAAGGAGTAGATATTTGGCACATACCGGTTCGCATGGCAATCGCTCTTGAGAATGGGTCGAATCAAACCTCGTTGTGTAAGACGCCAGCCAATTAATCCAAGCCCTCTGCAGTAGCGTACAGACCAGTTGATGCAAACTACGCCAGTCCCTGAACCGCTTCATTTTTTCTGCAGTACCCCTCACACAGATTAGGGCGGCTGCGCTAAATGTATATGAATCCTGATGTATCCATAGCTACAAAAAGGAAATTCTGGAGAAACTCCACATGACCACCATTACTGAACTAAAAATTGTAAATGCTATTTCCTGTGCTCACCAGCAATTTAGTCACACATGAAGAGAGTACTACGTTTACCTCTCAAGATTCCGCGTAATATAATAGAAATTCAATCGCGAAAAGTTATAGTAAAAAACAGCTTCGCATAAGCTAAAACCATCTAGCTGTTTGAAGCAAAGCATTGTCGAAACTCCCCACGGGGATTATGAGGTGAATAATAAACTTGCAATTATACAAACTGAGCTGATCATGCTAAAAAAAATTTATCCCTTTCCAGCCACTGACACAGCACATGACTCCATTGTCATATAAAATTTCAACGCCTCCTAATCGCCTACGCAGAGTAAAGTAAATGTGAGTAAAGTAATCAAATAAGCAGTCCCTGAAGCATGTCAACCTATTACCATATGACGCATTGAATCGTCCTTACTTTTTCCGATAGACATCATATTAAGGCTTTTAAAGTAATAGATGTTGACCACTGCGTGAGCCGAATCTATAAAATGCCTCAGAAAAATAGTGTCCACTACTCCTTAAATACAACGGGACATCTGTTGCAAATAAATGTAGTCGATGAGCACTATTCATCTCATCGTTCATATAAGTAAAATTAACCGTCATTAAGGTCGGTCATACGCCCCCTGAGGAGACACCAGCTCCTTCGAGGAAAGCCGCGTTGCTCGAGAGCAATGATATTACAGTTTTCTAGAAAACGCATTAACGCATAGGTAAGGATGGAGTACACTTACTTGGACAGTTCAAAGAGAAGATACATTAGGTGGAGGTTAAATTACTCATTTCTGATTCCTCTTATGTGAATCGGTTATAACTTCAAGCTTCCATATTCCATAAACCTCGTTTTGGTAAAAGCAGCGCTGAAAGAACTGGGTCAATAGTCATGCCAGTTTTATTGCTGCTCTTCCGTTTCTCTGGACGAATAGTGTTGACTCCCACTGAGTTGTGGTTCAGCCGAAACGACAACATCTACAATACAGCTTCAGAAGTAAAAGAGATGTCAATTAATGCCGGAGGCAGGAGAAAGAACGCTGGAGGGTCATCTGATGTTAAAACGCTCTGAATTGTGGGAGCATATTTCACAACGCCCCTGCGGCTTCTTTAGCACTTGTAGTTGAACAAATAGCCGACCGGATTGGGTGCTTTCCTTGCCTCATCATACCTAGGCCGTTTATATGCTTGTACAATGGCTTATGGTTAGTGTTGAAATTTCCCGTCATGTTTTGTAGATATACGGCTTTGTCATCTCTGAGCAGTTGAGTGCAATGGTTAGGCTGGACCACGTATTAGTCCAAATTATCTGGCGCTGTTGATAGGCTACACTCCCTCCAGGCTATATTGCGTACCGTCAGTCATATTCTGGTTATGCTTCTTATGAAAAGAATGGTTTTTGGTCCATTGTGAGCGCTTGTCTCTGAGACATCCGCAACCTGTTGAATGAACTTGCGGACGAATTCAAGCCAGGCGACCTCCGGTGGTCATCTATGCGGATCGCCCATTTTGTGGCACCTAGTAGTGCGCACCACCTCAGGTTTACGTGAGGATATGTTGCATAGCAGATGGAGTCAAAAAAGAAAATAACATGTACATTGTGACCAAAAGCACAGTGTACAATTAGAATACCAAGGATGTGTTTCTCACTGGTAAAAAAAGATCCAGCAAAAAATGGTTTATTACCTGTTCTGAAACAAGTAAGCATAATGAGTTGAATGAAAACTTAACATAGCTTACGAGCTCCTGTACGTCGACTTTGAACTGTTCTCCGATTGCAAAAGTGGTTTCTAAACTACCTACTGGGAAATTGCCCATGCTCAAGATAGGACTACATCCTAAAGCAATAGCAAGGTAGTAGTCTATTTCCGACGTATAGCTTCAAAGTGGGTACACCAAAGCAATAATACAAGTGTCTCTGTCAGGCATTTGTATGCGGCACCAAAGAGATTCCGTGAACTGTGAGTCTGAATCCCCCAAAGCATTGCAATCTAGGTCGCCTGGGAAATGCGGAATTGACACTCCTCTATTTTTAAGCTTGTCATTGCGAAGGAATTTCATTCCCGGCAACGGAACTTCAGCGTCCGTCGTTCCAAGGTTTATTCACGCCCGATGGCCAATGGCATCGTATCGTTTGGAAACTGGGCGACATTTTAGTTCGGCCATTTCAGTTTAAAGACCTTGAGAATTGCTTAAAGGCAAGCTAATTTTTCCGCTTCAAGGAGCCCATAGGAAGCTCAAGATGTCAAGGATGGCAAAATGCTGACCAACATGAGATCAGTCAGTAATTGTTTTTTTCATGGGACAATTTTACGTCGTCCACAGCTAGATTTGGCAAAGATTCGTCCCATTCCTCTTCTAGATATGCTGCGACATTGCATGAACGAGAGGTACAATGAAGCTCTTGTGTCATTGCCGGTTGGCTTGCGTTTGCAGCTGGACTCATATCTGGTCTTTGCAATGCTTCAAAAGCGTTTAACTGATGTTCAGATGGTAGGCGTATTCTATACGTCAGCGGACCTTCTAACAATTCCGTGTCGTGCTGCTCTGGGTGAACCAGGAGTTTTAGGATTCTTGGCCGCATTCTCTATAATTTGCTGAGAGAAGTAGTCGTTTATTTGATCGTGCTCCATCGATATCCAAGGAATTGTTTTCAGAAATGGACCGCTACTGTCACAAATCATGATTATCGATCTCATGATTATCTAGGGAAGGAAGATTTGCAAAATAAAATGAAATTTGAGTTTAGACAGTCTAGCTTGCTGTGTCCTGTAATGTCTCTTTTCATCCGTCGCCTACTCCAAGAGACCTCAGGATAGAAGCGTACCCTACGGGGCTCTTGCTGTAGCGAACTTGCAGAAAGCAAAATGTTTTCTATATCAACGGGGGAATCTCGTGTAACTGTAATCAATCGCGGCTCGCCTTAGTGTGCAGTATCCAAGCAACAAGAATTTCGCTCTAGGATTTTGCTTTTATTTTGCGTTTATCAAAAGCCACAGTGATTTAAACTGGTTTTGGTCGCAAGATATCTTACACTTGAATGTGATGAATAGTGAATAATGAGTATTGTATAATAGAGCAAGTAGAAATGAAGTATGAACAACTCTCTGGAAATATGTTGAACCACGTTATAAAAATTGTCAGTCCCGGAATATCGATATCGTCCTCACGCATCATTTAAAATATCTGACTCACGGTATTGCAGGACTCACATGACATGTCATTAGAAATGTGCAATTGTACTCTGAATCGAATAGTGGTAAAATCTAACAAGATTTTGAACTACTGCATAGCTGTTGCCTCCATTACATGTTCCGGCAAACTGTTTCAAATATTCACAACTCTCCGGCCAAAATACAGTGGGTGGGTAACACGTTTCACATCCGGCATGACAGGTTTGTATCTGTGTCCGCATGTGCTGCAAGACCCTCATAAGTGCATCATTGGTCTCACCATGTGGAAGTCACCGAGATGTAGCATACGGTAGTTCATAATGTGGTCGACTCGCACCCAACGGCAGGACAAGTTGTAGAGTCCTTGTTTCTCGCAACGGTCTTCATACCCCAAGCAACGTAAACTCAAGATGAGCCTGGTAGTAATGTGTTGGACCTGTGTGACCTTTTGTGCCCCGATTCAAATACTCGGAAAGTAGGTAGACGAACCGTACTCCAGCATCGGTCTAATGATGGAAGTGAAGAGGCGAGTGGCAACCTCTTTAGACCATATGCCAAAACAACGTTTAATGCCCAAAGCATGCGCAGTCCGTTACGATGTAGCCTGTTCGTGTTGTCCACGGACTTCAAATCGTAGAACGAGATTACACTTAGGTCCTTCACGGAGGGTGTGGGATATAGCGGTTGGCCGTCAAGGATGCAGGTTCCTCCGTCAACACCCTTCCCCAGGCTCATAAATAGACTTGGCTGGGTTGAGCGGGAGATGGACTGCTGCAGACTATATGGATAAGTGCTTGAGGTCTTGCGGAAGTAGGCCACAGACGTCGGGAGCGTCAATTTCTCTCAAAATCTTCATGTCCTTCACAAATAAGGCACAAAGTGGCCACCGGAGAAGCGATGGTAGAACGTTGATATGTATCAGGAACAGAGTGTGCCCCAGCAGAGTGACTAAATTTACACCAGTGGTAGAAGTATATCAGTCAGTTAGATGGTCGTGGACCTGTACCCTCCATTTTCGTCCAACAAGGAATTCGTAGATCCACCGGTGCAGAGAGCCACCGACACCACACATTCTGAGTTTGTGAAGGAGAACCTATTGGCTGACCTTGTCGACAGCTTTACTGAAATCGAGGAATAACACTTCGAGAGACTTCACGTTGCTTATTATCAACCAATGATGCCTCTTCATAAGCAAGTTGTTAATACATGAGCTGACTTGCAAGAAACCGTGGTGTGCGGGTCTCAGGACCTCCTTTGGCTGTAGCAACTGCAGCAATCCCATCTTTACGATTTTCTCAGCAACCATTGCTAAAATAGGTGTCAGACAAATTGGCCTGTGCTTGTCTACTTTGCTAGGGTCGCCGCCTTTCTCAAAAGGCTTCATCAGCGAACATATCCAGTCAATGTGCAATGTAACTTCGGACAACGACCTGTTGAGAAGGTCAGCAACGGCAGAGTAGATGGTGTTCGAAAGTGACTCGAGCATCAGTGGGTGAATCCCATCAAGTCCGGTAGGTTTGGTGCCGTCTAGGTTAGCGAGTATTTGACATAACTCTTCAAAGCCGCAATCCTAACTATCGAGTTAGGTAAAAGAAGTACACGTTGAACTCGGAACTGACATCTGATCAGTCGCAAATACACAAGCGAAGTGAACCACCAACACGAACGCACGCTCAGTGCTGGAGGTTGGAGTCCGTCCATCCTGGCCACCCAGCACTGGTACATCACCTGCCGGCTTCAGGAGTCGCTTCACGTAAGCAAAGATTATTTTTGGAGCGGCCTTCGAGGCGATTACCAGCTGCTCTGTGGAAGAGATTCCGCAGACTTTTATGCCCTTCGTAATTATTGGCAGCGCCAGAAAGGAGGAATTCGTCCCACAGTCTGTGCCGCCTCCAAGCCAGATTTCCATACTTTTGTCAAACGAATAAGGCACAATCTGTCCAAACTTCCGAAGTTGAAATGGCCCAATTGGGAACACAACGATGTCAGTCTCTCTTTGATAAATATCCAACAGTCTGCCACAGATGCAGCTTGTGACAAAGCTCAAATATTTGGCTTTGCCTTGAGCTAGACTATCGAAGTCCGGTTTACAGTAGTTATAAGCTGGTTGCAGCGGAATTTAATACCGCAAAGGTAATTATATATAAGCTATGAACACTCGTTGTTGGTAACTCGTTTACTTCAGGTCGAGATAGGATGGGGTTGAGCGTAGTGTCATGCGGGTTGGCTGGCATATTTGTTGCGATACCCCAGTTTCAAGTACCGAATCCACGAACTTTGCTTCAACTTCACAATATCCAGACATCAAATGCACATCAATCCATGGTATTCGGGTAAAATAAAAATCGCCCATAAGTATAAAGTGTGAACGACTCATGTGGATGGGGCAGCCAATCCAAACAACGACTCAGTGGGCTGCATTAAACTGCGCCCACAAGTACTTCTCCGTGCGTGAGGCGGAAGGAGCACCACAGTAGCTCATGGTCGGTAGGTGCTCACAAGTCTCCCACGCAAGGAAGACCGGATGTAAAGCAAGACACCACGGTGGGCCTTTTTTGCTCTATGGCATCGGAAGTACGAGTGAAAGTAAGCTCAGTGATGTGCAGCAAATTAGTGTGGAGCACGAACTTAATAGGTGAACCAAGGTTTTTATGTATTTACCTGCCACTATAGCTATAAAGTTAATGGCTCTTTCAAGTAATTTTTTGTGGATTTCATCAGTTATATAATGTAAGTTAGTGACATCAATTATCTAAGGTTGTTTGGTGATGCTCATTCTTTAGGTCTTTAAACTAGGTCTCCATCGACGTAATTTTGCCCTACCTTTCAACTGGACTGTTTGTCATTGGTATTCTAGTGGTTTTGCCCATTTTACTGTTGTTGGTTTGAAATATTATTAGCATATCTTTCATCAGATTCTTCAACTTAAAGACAAGCTATCCGGAAGCCATTTGAGGCTCGTCAATCAGCGCAAAAAGAGAGTGGGTTGATTACGGTTTTTAATGATAATCATAGGAACAGAGGTGAAAAAATGCTCTGTAATAGATCATTCAAAATTCCTGGACTCTGGGAAAACAAACTTTAGAAAAACATTGCAAATACACAAAAGGTTTAACATGCGCAATGAAAATAACCATTTCAAGTCGGATTTACTTCAGCTCTTAGGTTGCTAATGGGTTCAATTCCGTATACAACGCCACACACTTGCTAGATCATGCCCGTTATTATGGACTCAAAATTGCCCATACAAACATGCACGTAATTACCTAGTAAATATTATAACTGGTATAACCAAGATTCAAATACATTTATGCTTCACGATATACATTAGGAAAATCATGGAAACCAAATATGAAACAGCCTTGGAGTGATAAATTAACACTATATATTGTTTCATATTTCATTTCCGTCTCATTTCAACTTCGAGATAAATATTTGACCGCGACAACCTTATGATCCATAATTATTATCTTATCAACAATGTGTTTTGGAAGTATTGATTTTTGGTGCGTCATAAAGTAGAATACAAATTTTTAATTTCATTAGTATATGTAAACATTTTTATACAGTAAACGTCTGTTACCTTCCACCAAAATTAACAAATTTAAGTAACATTTTATCAGTTTACCATTAAATATCATAATTGCTGTTTTATAACCATAAATGAAGAGTTAAGTGCAAACCATAAAATTTGAGAATTATTTACAGTCATTGCAGGTTAACCGTATGTACCTGAGTGGTTTGGCTTTAAAGGTGATTGTACAAGCTATTGGTGTTCTGAGGAATAACTGACAGCAGATAGTGGTTAAAATACCTGCAAACAAACAATCACTTTTCATAAGTTACAGCAATCACAATGGGTGTAGAAATGGCAGGTATATATTTTAACTTCGTTACTTTATCCCCGAATAATTATCCGTTATCCAACACAAGTACCTTTTTCTCATTGTTGCATATACAAATGATAAACTAGAAGAAATCTTAGATTGCAAGCAGTGCGTGACTGAAAAGCTGGTACATTTACCTACACCAATCGACTATTTCCAACGGCTTGTTTGACGACAATTGTTACACGCCTATTTGCTTACATCATATGTTAGTTTACAAGACCAATTTTTGCTGTGTCGTTTTACACTGCGTTAATTCACCTCTTTGATGCTCTATCAGGTACCACCAATGAATGACATATAGTTATGAACTCATATGGATTCTTTAAGCTCACAAGCATTTTCTCGTCAAATGACAATACCTCAGACGTGCAGTGCGGTCGCACCATGGCTGTCCTTCTATTTACTCTGGATTTATGTACTCGGATATAAAAATATACTAGCCTGGTTATATTTATTTGCTCTAGCCTGGTATGCACTTTCCAACAACTAAATCTCCCTGATATACTCTTTGATTAACCTTAGACGCCGTCAGTTATTAGGAAAAGAATCGCCTTTGTCGGTTCATACAGGAGTAACTAAAAAGATTAACGAGGCCAAAGTAAAACAAATCAAGGGATTTACAACCACAGGCTGATCAGAATGCGAGATATGGAAACAAAACTACAAGGTCAGACGGGATGCCACGGCCATTAAATATCAAGCACAACGAGGCACAAACGTGACATCTTGTGAGTTCCGTTGTACAATATGTTGCGGACGGAAACATGGTCGATAAATACGCGCGTCCGTGAAGCTTGAGAAAGCATGGTCGCGTGCAATCAAAATTGTGCTTTCTTGCTGTTTCATTCTTGCTTCAATATGATTAAGTGAACATTGTCATGTGGTAACTAGCATAACCCATTGATTCGAAGAGTCATTTCAAGTCCAGTACATCTACTTCTTTCTTTATCCAATGATATAACGAATTACACAAAACCCAAGTACATTTGCATGCACTGATGTTTTTGAAGATATGGTAAAATTTAATACTCATTTTACTGTTACTTTCTCGTTTTCGTGCTTATAGGTTTACCGTGTTTCTATGAGAACCATTCACGCAACGGTTGGACAACTGAAGCAAATCCATGCTCTTGGGTTTTGCCAGAGCTAATCATTCTGTTCTATTTCTGCCCGAGTACCAGCGTTTATTTTAATACACACGCACTGATGTGCTTTAGAGTCATCGTTTAAACTTCCCATGAATTTTTCCGCTTCGCTCTTTATTTCTAGCTAGCATTTACTTAGCCTTAGTTCTAAGCTCGGATCCCAGCACTCATGTCCGAATGGAATATGAAACAGTGTGACCGCATAATTATACTAATATCCGTTTATATTAGACATAAGAAACGACTTCATCAAAAGAAACGGAAACTCAGCGGCAGCTGTGTTTCTTGCATACGTTTAGTTTTCTTTCCGTAATAGGGTATTCATCCTACAAATGGAGACAAATCTCTAGATGGCATAACTCACGAGTTGGTCGCAACACCGACACAGAAATTCCAGAGCAGGGTAACATATGTATCGGTCACCTCGATACAAACGCCCACTGAGATAACCGTACGCCCATCTCTTGGATCAAGCACGATCAATGAAAGGTTTTCACAACGTTTTTTAGTACCCGCCAACCAAACCCAGTTAACAGCGATACACAAACCAATTTTCGCTGAACTGGAACACAGTGCGTTACCGGTCGTGTGCACTAAGGTTTGTGAATGTAGTTCTGGAATAATAATGGGCAAGTTGATGGGTGATTGCAACCAGTGGCATTCCTTCTGGATTGCGATTGGTATTCGAGTTAAACCAACTGGACCACGACGCGTAGCTCGTTACTTAAATTCAGTGCACTGCGACAAACCCCGACTTCTTCTTGTAGACCTAAACTCAACTGATGAGAAAGGAATAGTCCTCCTCTCAGCAGGTCATTTTGGCAACTCATCGAGCGGGGTACGCACACTACCTGATGTACCTTGAAAAAGATGGACAAAGAAAAAAGAAACCAGGGCTGCTTTTCTACGAACGCAAGCAAAATAACCATATTTGTTCGTGGTGTTCCTCATTTACTGGTCACTCACTATCACGAAGCGCAAAAATTTGGCCGAGATCATGGGTGCTACATCCGCGATGCAATCGCTCTGGACAACGTTATTGCTAAATCACTATCGAAATAATTTATCTCTAAACTACAAGGGCTGCAGTTCAAAAATATTGAAACTCACGCTTCACTCCGATAGAATGAGAGAACTCCTATTGGATATCTAGTTGAAGCACCGCTACAGGTTGGAACGTGCAACATCAGTAAACTATTAGTCTCCATAATCCTGCGGAGTTGTGTACAATATAGCATTAGCGACAACTGTCAGGACATAAGGACAAAGGAGAGAACATCTCGATCTGGGATGCTCTGTGCTACCATGCAGTGAGCCTGACGAAAAAAATGACTACTGGCCGACCAAATAATTGTCGGCTTAAGAGTAAACAAGAATTTGTTGTCCACATACACACTTCTAACATCGAAAACACGATCATGTTTGTATACTAACACCCAAGGTCTTCTTAGTAAATTTGCCGAACTTAGAGAACACTAGCTGTCACAACCGCGGGATCCCATTCTAATTATGCAGATCTGTTTTAGCCTTAAGTAGCAGATTCTGAGGTCAATGTTATTGTTATGTCGTTGCTTCTGAATGACAGCGCTGGAAGATGTGCTGGCGCAATTCACTATTACTAGGCTAGCGTCCGATGTGAAATTATTGACCACCCAGAGATCCGAGTCTCAGATTTGTTTTCGAACCGGCTATATTTGCGGAACAATACATTTGCCTTATAGCGGTGATTTACCGTCCATAAAACTCTATATGTGAAATGGACGCTAAATTAAAGCATATTCTTCAAGTAGCTTTGGGTCAGACCTACAATCACTTTTTCATTGCAGGCGATTTGTATGTGCATGATCTAGAAATAGCGGTGACGAATAGCATGCAGTTCAAAGCTTGTTTAAAAATGGTAAGTTTCAGCTACCCTTCCGCACAACCACCTAACAACTCCCACCAGATTTGGAACTGTTAACAATAATCGATACTTGATCTTGTGTTTACTAACAGGCAACTCATGGTTGACAAAATAAGTACAAGCACTTCCCTAGGTTGCAGTGAACATGTTACTGTACTGTTTAACTATGTATATTATGCGGAATATCATGAGGAATTGGATGATAACGTTTATAAGTTCACGAACCACGGTGCGCTATCCATGAAAGTTAAGGAGTTATGTTTAACTTCCAAAACAGAAAACCTTCAGCAAGCGTCTAGGATACATTCACAAGGACATTCAACACACTAGTAACGCATGCGTCTGAGCAGAAATCCTTCTTTCGTCAAATGTGAAGGAACTCATTTTTGAGGAGCAGAACACGCAAATGCAAGTCCCTAAGGGACTTAGCACGTAGAGGTAAAAGGAATCACGAAATGTTGAAACCTGGACTGCCTATGTGGCACAGTGTGATTTTCATGTAGGCTTGATCTGCAAAGACAAGGGGATGTATCAGCACCTGCAAGAACAATAAACTCATTTACAGGCAGGTTAACGGCCTTCATAAATTGTCAGTCGGAATTGCTGCACTGTTCAGGACTGACGGGTGCCCGTGATCAACAACGGAAGCAGCCGATCTCTTACAGTTCCATTACTCACTATCGTTCCAGAAAGTAGCGTGATCAACGGATACCTCTGTTTCTCTGTCCCACCATCAGCTTTATTTAATATTACTTTACCTGAAAAAAGTATGTCAAAGAAACGGTTGTCCCTGTGTATCCACAGCACTTCTGGTGTCAATAACAATCGACCATGGCTTGACAGGCAGCACCCAGTGACATGGCTAAACCTCTGGATATATACTATCAGCGCAGTATGAAGGGGAACCTGGTGTCATTACTCTTCTTCATATGGGAGATAGTAGAATTGACTTAATTATTCATCATCCGATAACGCTACTTCCTATGCTTGCCACGGCTATGTAGTCCATTTTTGCTGATGCATTTTATGAAGTATCAGAAAAATTACAAGAGGATACTACCAGAGCTACATAGCTTATGACAAAAGCACTTGTGCATTAAGAACCTGCTAATTGCACTTACTAGCTGGACTGAAGCAGTTGATGGTGGAGCAGAAGGTCATTTAGGTCGATTTCTCAAAAGCGGTTGATCGCTTGGACCACATAATTATCCCCTATTTTATTCACCTCTATGGAAATGTAGACCTACTACTGCGTTCGAAAGACAATTTCCTGCACGAACGTCAGTTGGAATTGGTAGTACGAGAATCCATTCACCAAACTTTGAAGTGCTGTGGGCGTACTACAAGGCTCGGTGCTCGGGTCCCGCCTATTCATGCTCTTCATAAAAAACCTGTCGAGGGAAATTAATTCCGATTTCCTATTCTTGGCGCTAGGTATCTAGTTATGGAAAGCTATCAATAACCGAACGACCACGATAAGCTCCAGTGTGACCTGGACAAGTTGTCGAACTAATCAGTTCCGAACACACTACATTTCAATGTGGAAATATGTCATACTGTTCAATTGCGCTAGTGACATGACTACGCGAATAGTCTTAGACCACATGTATTGCAAACAGCTTCCCAAGAACGCGAGCTTGGTGTGCTTATTCAAACTG
The DNA here is from genome assembly GCA_944474145.2 of Dicrocoelium dendriticum. Lineage (NCBI taxonomy): Eukaryota > Metazoa > Platyhelminthes > Trematoda > Plagiorchiida > Dicrocoeliidae > Dicrocoelium > Dicrocoelium dendriticum. Next base: position 218,475,315 of record OX104063.1, on the reverse strand, counting down.
CTATTAACTGTTCAAATCAGTCGTAGGCATATGCGAAGTGAGCCAACTAGCATGTCGGCTTACTGCAGTGAGCATTCGGAATATTCGACCTATCTATCTTTCCCATGATGCACAACCCTTACTTGCGCTCTCACATTGAATACGCCATCCAAACTAGGCAAATTCCGTTGAAGCGCGACTTAAAAGTACTAAAGATATCCCACAGCATGTCACAAATAACGTCAAGGGCATATGAAATCTGTCCTGAAATCTAAGTCAAAAGTCACTGGAATCTTCTGTGACCACTACTGAATGCTGTGCGATAAACTCATTATAGTCTACCAAATCTTATGTGAACCTAACCACGTACGCCGTCACCTAATAAAAAGCAGCAACAACACAAATCTCAGAGGCAAACCTCAGAAATTGTATGCAATGTTTAACCTGCTGGAAACCCAGCGGAATGATTTTTCGCTTTGGGATTGCCAACCGCGGAAATCTCACCCAAAATCCGTTGTTACCACAAATTACTTGCATATATTTAAAAAAAAACATTGGATGTTGGCCCCCAATTATTGTTGCACACACTGTAAGAATTTTGAATAAAAAGGTTTTCCTCAAAATGGAGTAACATAATTCATAAAACTGAGAATGCGGGACAAAAGTAAGTATGGTAGTCTGAATTCGTAATTATTTCACAGAGTAAAACAATACTTGCTCCACTAAATTTGTTTCGTCGTAGGCATAAAATTCGCGCCGATATTACTATGCAACCCCTCGGTAAAGTTGTCCTCTTGGGCAACATAACTAATCTCTACTGCCAAGGTGTTGCGCTGAGGGGCATAAAAGATGAGACTTTACTAAGTTACTTTGAGTCTTACGTGGGCCACTAACTTGTGCAGGCGTGTAGTGTGCGTGTTTAGCTCAGCGCTTTCAGCCAATTGGACCTCAGACGCATTAAGTCATAAGAGTGCATGTGGGACGCTTCCGCTCCTACCAAGGACAGTGTCGGTGGCCGATACACCATGTGAGCCTTGTTTCTCTGTCGTAGGAAGCGATTCCCATCAATTAGAATGAGATTAAGGATTTGAATGACGATTGGGTTGGTGTAACGAGCCACAGCCAAATACGCTTGTCGTATGTTTTGAATGTGCAGTTCACCTAAACGCCTTGGTTGGCTTGTATGTTCTGCACTTCAGGTAGGTGAAGAAAGTCGTACTGAAAATAGAGGGAAACGACGATTAGAAGCAGGTCGCTTGCATACTGTAGATGAAGGTAAAAACTTGGTGCAACTGGATACGGGCGTACGAATTGACGGAACCGGTGGAGCAGCACGGAGAGTCCGTCGCAGAGCACTGGGAGAAAGCCACGTCGACTCTCTGGTGGAGTGGGTTCCTGAGGAGCCTACTGTTATCCTTGAACCCCTTCGTTTGCGGTTAAAGACGAAGTTCGACCTTTCAGTAAGTACCAGCACCGTCTCACGATTCTTGCATGGTAGGCTGAAAACAATGAAGAAATCGCACACCATTCCGGAGTCCATTAACATGCTGGAGAACACAAAGCGGCGCAGGTCATTCGTTTTGCAGCTCATGGATTCCGAGGTAGGAGGAATGCAACCGGTGTGGATTGATGAGACCAACTTCAACTTATTTTGCTCCCGCACTCGTGGCCGCTCACCACGGGGTAGCCGAGCGCAGTGTACAGTAGCGACCAGCCGGGGACCGAATGTTCATCTTGTCGGCGCCAAGACAAACAACGGCTGGATATCGTGTTCGGTGCTGAGAGGAAGTTACAACAAGCAAAAGTGCTTTCAGTGGGTGCGGCAAGTGCTTTTTACGTACGGAGCAGGGGTTGTGAACATGTTCTTTTGATTTTTGACAACGCACCCTGTCACACACATCTGGCGACCGTTTTCGTGTAGGAACCGTACCGCACCTCGCGCTATTCTCTCCAACTATCGATCCCATCGAGGGCATCTGGAGCATAAAGAAGGCTTATTTAAAACAGGCAATAAGGTGACCGAAATCCGAGCTGCTTCTGGGGGATCCTGAAGGCGTTATGAATTAAGACGATGTCGGATTCGCATTTTGGAAAACGCGGTGTCGCAAGCACGGGCCTTAGTGACGCCGCAGCACCATCCACAAATGGCTCAGCATGCCTGTAAGAATTGACGATTTGTTTTACAGGTGTCAGATCTGTACAATTTCCCTTAGCAGTAAAATATCTGTTCTAAGCAAATGTTGTCCTGACATTAATATTATGAGAGGTCAGAGTGCACTTTCCATACCGCTAAAAAGTGCCAGTTCTCTAATCCGGGGATCATCGTAGATTCCCGCTAAGTTGGTACGTGTGGTAGCGACGAACACACATTATAGTTTCCGCGGTGTAGCACAATCAGGTGAGAGCTTGACAAACAGATGCCAATCTAACACGCTTGTGTAAGAAGCAATTATGTTCTATCACCTGTCATTGATTGTTTTTGGAGAGCCAGTGGATAAGGACTCTGATTACGGCATAATAAATAAGAAAATATAACTATGCAGACTTAACGGACATTTTTAGTGTGTGTGGCGTTTGCCGTATTGCTTAACACGTTTCACCAACGCAGGCAGCTGGACGCTCTATTCGGAAACGCAGAGCATTTAGGGCAAGCACGTCTAAGGTTTATCACGCTCTCCGGGGAACAATTTCCGGATGGGTATTTTGTTAGTTTTGTACAGTATGCGAACATACCACAGGGTTGCGCTGAGCAGGTGCTTTGAAGCTGCACATAAAATCTACTCCATTCGGCGAATCACATTTACTTGTCGGATAGTAACTTCTGCACAGTGATGTGTGGCTCCGCATGACGCAAACCACTCCGTGCGTTCAAATGGCATTTGCAACTGGAAGTGGCTATTTTGTTCCATCCCGATTCTACGTGGGTGAATGATGAGGTATTTGCCAGACATCTTTGCAATCATATCTCGTGCGTGTTATCGTCGTACATCCACACACCTCAGGCTATGTGCCCCATCGCCAGCTGTGACTACACCGTGCAACTAACCACGAGATACAAATCAGGCGAATTCTCCATCCACCTCCGACTCCAAGTAGGTGGTTGATATGAAACGGTCCAGCCGTCTACCAAATATATGCTTTGTTTTTCAACCCCCATGGGTCTTGACGACCCAATGTACGGCCGCATAACGAAGCTCTGGGTACTCTCGACATGACACATATTATCTTAGATAAGCGATCTGCCGAAACCTAGTTCCAGTGTTGTTCTTTGGAAAATGAGCGGTTATCTTACGTCCTTAATTGCTATCGGCTAAAATTTCACATGATTTATTGGCACGTTCAACCAAGTGCTTTTCATCAGGAACGTTATCTATATCGTTGTTAACGTGGTGATACAGCTATGGTGTAAACCATTTGGTTTTCAGTGTTTTGGTTTCAGTTTTGGATGAGCAAATATCAATGATTGAGCTATGGTGTCGTTGCTTGACTCATAATATTTGACCGTTCTTAATGAGGTGGGTTTGCATTATGTAGAGGAGGAGATGACTAATCCGCTTTGAAAACGTTTACTTGTTTCGTTTTCAGAGGCACAGTATGAGAGCGCGGAGGCGATCCACTCAAGGCGGCACGTGACACGGTGCCGCATTTGCAGTACCGCCGTACGTTAGATACCAAATATGAAAGGGAAAGTATTCGGATAAGCTGTGGATTGACTACTTTAATGTTATTCTATATGATAAACAAAAATGTGTGTCATGTGTCACACATGTGCAACATTCTTCCAATCGTTCCGCTTATTTTTTCCCTAGTGGTCACTTTCAACAAATTCACCTCAAGATCCAAAGCGCATATTAGTTTGCATCGCAACCTAGTGTGCAATTTACTGAACGTTTGGCTTTCATGCGCCTATGCTGCTCTCAGCAAGAGTGGTAATGTTACCACCCTACTCGGGTGGCAAAAGTATTTGCCACTATCCACAGTGCCAAGTGGTCCATCAACGGACAGTTTGTTCGTAGGCTGTTGAGAAAATTTGAGAAAACTGGAAGCGTGTGCGAAGGTAAAAAGACAGGGCGGCCTCGCAGCACCACGGAAGAGTATTCTGCTTGTGTGCTTATTCGTGAGGTGTCCAAAATCTGTGATCTAAACATTCGTAAACTCGCCCAGCAATCTGACACAACCAGATTTGCTGTCTGTAGGGCTTTGAAGGAAAGGAAATTGCAGAACTATAGCGCCCGTCAAGTGCAGATTTTGCACCCATGTGATTCGGAGAAACGGCTGCATTTTTGCCGCAGGTTTATGAGTACCATAGACATCTACTCAATTCTTTTATCGATGAGGCTGCTTTCCCTTTGCACGGTGTGAAGAAGCAACAGTTTTGAGCAACCTGTACACTACGTCGATGTAGCGCTTCACGTATACAACATGGCACAAAGCTCATGGTATAGAATGGGTTAACTGGCCAACGAATCGTGCGACCATTTTTCTTTTTCGGTAATGTAAACGGTAGGTTGTGGTTTCGCATCACTAACATATTACGATTACTAGCAACCTCGTACAAGGAATTACTGGAATAAAGTGCCATTCCGGAACTGAAAGCCGCTGGGTTATTAAGTGCCGTTTGAATGCAACAAGATGGCGCCCCAGCACACTATGCAAAAACGGTACGGGATTTTCTCAAGCAGACGTTCTCTTGCCGTTGGGTCGGGCGGCGAGGACCTATAGAGTGGCCCGCAAGGTCAACAGGTTTGAACATTTTGGATTTCTTCATCTGGGGTCACTTGAAACAGAGGGTTTACAAAACGAAGCCAAACTCTCTTGATGAATAGAAGCGGAGCATTTTGCACGAATTTCTCGGGATCACAGTTGATACTTAGAAGAAAGTGTTAGCAAACACCATCAGGAGAATGCTGCGCTGTACGCCAGCGGGCACTTCGAATATCAACTTGACAGACAAATTTGAGCATTTCAATGATAATCTGTAAATATGTGTAGAATGTAAAGATTTATCGACTGAACTCGTGCGTCAGCTAATGTTCCATTTTTATTAGGTACGTCAGTTGGTGGTTTCTCCTGGTATTTTGCGTGCGCGTGTTCTGTTATAACTAGCTCGGGATGTTCGTTCTCCCATAGGTCGCCTCCAACTTGAAACATGTCCCTGAGGTTCAGTTTATCTATTCCAGCAAATTTATGTCTTAGATTAGCAGTCGAGTCACAGTTTGCACATTTGAACCGACATCTTCCCAGCTGAACACAGACTTATGACGAGACAGGCGGTTGCTTTACAACTACGAGGGTAGACCTTACCAAATAGTTATGCGCTGGTGATACTGAGAAGTGACGTATCACGACGAAGGCTCATTACGGGTCCTTAACTTAACAGCTAGGCAATGAAAAGTTGTAATACTGAGACAGAATATGGGATTAATTATCGTCATAATGCAGAAACCGGGCTAAATCCAGTAAATGCAAAACTTTCTCGCAGTCTCTATAGCACTTTTGGTCCTGCATTCTTTATTTTCCGTATTTTCATGAATTTTGTTTAAATGTTTCATTTCGTCATTCCGATTGGCCAGTGCCCGTCACTGTAAATGGTCGTTCGCTTTACGCTTGGAGTCCAGTGATGCTATTTTTAAGGACCTACGCGATTCGTCTTGAGTACACGGTTGCATATTCGCCGTTTCTTTTGACGTTTTTCCCTCCTTTGGTTGGCTCAAGTGTACATAATAGCTTCCCTTCATTTTTCCTTCAAACTATATAAGCAACTGTGATTTTGTGTATACAAGTCTTCTTCTGGTTCCTCTGGAATTTTTTTTGCGGTCGTGTGTTGAAGGCGCTGGCGGCGGCACAACAGACTCCCTGGCGACGGAGGTGCCCGTAATCATGTCGATTTCTTTCGAGCAGATGCAGACGCTTCTTCAACAGCAACAACTCCAGTTTGTTAAACCTCAACGGCAGTTGATCGAGTTTTTATCTCAGAAGCTGAACATCCAAAGCGAATCCCCGACAACAACCGCACGGTAATCGGTGGACGCCTTTGCGGCTTCAGTCACAAAATTTGTGTTCGATGGATTGAACGGATTGACATTTGAATCCTGGTTCTTAAAGTATGAAGATATTTTTGCGGTGGCACTTGCAGACAAAGACGATGCCTGGAAAGTTCGTTCATTTTTAAGGAAACTTGGCGCAGTCGCCGCATGCACGTTACACAAATTTCGTTTTGCCGAAGAATGCAGGAGACTTCTGCATTAATGAGACGGTGAAAACGCTGACGCAGATATCCGGTGAGCAAGCCTTTCTATTCAGTGTTCTCTACAAATGTTTGAAGTTAGTCAAACGTGATGCCGTTGATTTTGTCACATGCCGGGATCGTAAACCGCGAATGTGAACGATTTTAAACTGTGTCTGATGACACCTTATCAATTCAAGAGTCTTATTTTCGTGTGTCGTCTCCAGTCCCAAGCTGATGCGGATATTCGAACCCGTATTCTCCACAAGCTCGAACAAGTACCACAGTTGACGCTGCAAGAGTTTGCAGCCGAATGCCAGCGACTGATTAACTTGAAGCACGACACAAAATGATTGAAAATGCTGACCACAGGACAGAACCCCTGATTTGTCGCACAGCTAGCCGTGGTAAAGTGATGTACCGGAATCGGTTAACCCAGATGCCCCCGAGCGCATGCCAGTATTTTGGCGCTTGGCATTTTGTGAGAGACTGTATCTACAATGGGCCTCAATGTCACAAGTGCAACCGGTTTGGTCACAAGGCAACCCACTGTCGAGTTGCGCACAACTTCAGACGTTCATTTGCCTCGAGATTGCGCACAAACAACAAGTTCAAAAGGCGACATTTCATGGGCCGCCCACAAAGGTTGTTCTCGCTGCTTTACGCACGGAATTCGCAGGCAAGAGAAAGTATTTAACAGTCAAAGTCAATGATGTTCCAATGACCTTGCAACTAGATACGGCACCCGACATCACAATCATTTCACGATACACTTGGAGGAAGCTTGGGAGACCATCATTCAAGCGCACAACTCTGACTGCTCATAATGCATCCGGGGAACCACTGAGGTTGTATGGAGGGATTGCATTTGATGTCACCTTCAATGAACTACAACTACGAGGCACGATCTACTTAGTCTCATGCCCCGACGTCAGTCTTCGCGGAATCGATTGAATTGAAAAGCTGAACTTGTTCAATTTACCACTGAATCGTGCCTGTGCTGAAAGGAATGTCACGGTGCACCATAAAGCCATACCGACTCCTCCGGGTCAAAGCATCTCTGAACAGCTTCAAACGAAGTATGCGTGTGTATTCCAGTCGAAACTTGGACACTGTAAGAAAATGCAGGCAAAACTTACTCTGCTTCCGGATGCCAGACCAGTGTTTCGACCCAGGCATCATGTCCCTTATGCTACCCCAGCACTTGTTGAACTGTAGCTTGATCGATTGTAGCAGGCCGGAGTGTTCGAGCGAGTCAATATTTCACCGTAGGCTGCGCCTATTGTAGTTATCAGGAAACCGAACGGTTCTGTTCACTTGTGTGCAGATTTTTTAACGGGCCTGAATGCTTCACTGGAACCCATCAGTATCCGTTACCACTCCCTGAAAACGTGTTTGCAAAACTGAACGGAGGCAAGTATTTTGCTATTCTTGATCTTGCAGACGCCTATTTGCAGTTATAAGTTGAACCGGAAAGTAGAAAGCTTCTAAAAATCAACACGCATCACGGTTTCTACCAGTACAACCGTTTGCCATTTTGAGTCAAAGCGACACCGGCAATCTTTCAGCAAATCATGGATGCCGTGCTGATGGGTGTAACCGGAGCGGCAGCTTACCTGGATGACATCATCATAATGGGATCTACGAGTTAGGTCGTCTGGCTACCGCATTTGCGTAAGTGCAAACCTGCATAAGACACACAACCTACATCGTACATAAGTGAAAACAGCCATTCGAAACATAAATTGCTGAGTTTGATCGTCCAGATATCCTTATTCACGACCGGTTTTGTTTATGTTTGCACAAAAACGATAGAAATAACCAGAGCTGATAGTGAAGCAGTGTGCTTGGCGGTTGACAACTGGCATATTCATCAGTAGGTTATTAGCTCCACTAGCAACTTCATCCGAATTCGCGGCGAGTATTCCAAAACAAGAATGAAGTATTCATATTTGTATTCGCTAAATTTATATGCTTTTATTCACTGCTTTTATTGTGCTCTTGCATTGTTCACTGCTAAACCCCATTTTTAGACAAACAATTTTACTATTCATGTATATGTCCGTGACAGGAAACACCTCCCAGATTTACATTTACTATTGTGGCATATCACTTTCTAACCCAAAAAGAGGATTGAAATCCGGCAAAATTCTGTCCCTATCATCAGTGCCTGTGGGTTTGGAGCGTGTGTGTCTAATGTTATTGATTGGATTCGTTGTTATAGATAACAAACCAACTCGAAATCTATTTCGATGGTTAAAGTATTGTAGGTTGTTAATTGATTTTGATTTTTATCCAACCATTTGCGAATGTACGGCGTTTAAGCTCACAGGTAGTTAAGCTGACGTATCACTTAGGTATATTTTAGCGGAGTATTGCAATTGGGAATATCGCCGCCTGTCACGTTGAAGACCCCGGAATCAATTACCGACAGGGAATCCTAATTGGTTAAGCCTACTTTGCACTTTAGAAACCGCTTTCCAGTCTTGTTGAAGAGTCAGGGTGATAGACCTGCAGAATGGCTTTCATTCAAATACAATCATGACATAGAAGACGCCAAGCAGCGATGCGTTAAGATTCGTCGAGAAAGCCTTCTATCATCATGGGCCTTTTGTTGTGTAACCCATTATTTAGCTGTGGCCCACTTTGATCGTTTCCATTTATAATGGTCCACCATCCTTGATCACCAAAATAACAGCATTGGACAACGCTTAACGGACGCACATCTGTGATTTCCAGTGGTCATATTGGTATCTTTTGTTATGATGGCTAAATTATTAGCGTTTACACCACCCAACGTTCCCTTATAATATTACTTTTAATTTTACAGCCTCAAAATTCATTGTGCAGAAAGATCAAGGCAATTGTTTGCAATAACAAAGAAGCCATCATTAATATTTTAAAGTTTATTTACTTATCTTTAGACCGATGTCACCATATAACATCGTAAAATTGCCGAAACTGTTAAGGAACGTCCAAAGCTGGTTCCTGAGGACGAGTTTAAAATACTGTATATAGCTAAATTGACTGGAGAAAAATTCTTGACAAGAGCCAATAAAGAAAATAATAGATACTCGGCAAATGACAATGCATCCTGGAAACACGCATTCGAGGAAAGTTTGGGCAAATAGTGACAACAGGTAAACTGATGGGCGCAAAAGACAAACAGGAAAAGTGTCGGATACTTCAAGAAATCGGCATGGGAAGTCCATAACGAAACTAAAGACGTATGTTAGGCTTTTCAAATATGGCGCCCGAGGCGTGCTGCAAGGCATTTACATACCATGAGTATTAGGATTAATAAACTTACATATAAATTCTAGTATACATACTCACCAAATAAACCGGATATCGTAATGTGTGACGTAACTTGATAACACTGTTCGCTACTTTGAAGATAGCTAAACTGAATGTTAAGAGAGCGTTATAAGGTTTCCAAGCTGTTTTGACCTTTATTCGGAGTAACCAACATACTTCAGAGATATTACCCTACACACGCCACACGAATTCGGAACATTGCATGCTGACGTGAACTAGCTGCCAGACCTACACGCGTAACCTAGCGCTACCGCACTGAGACCCGAATGACACGTGAGTTGTCACATAGTGGTAGCGTCCTGAGGAAAAAAATACCCGTGTGGATTTATGTGGTATCTACCGCAGTGTTCTGACGAGAGTTGGCTAGGTTCGCTGCTGCTTGCACATTAGGTGCATCAATCTCGTGAGTAAAGCTGTTGGTTCACCGTCGAGTGGCATCAAAGTGCAGTCTTACTCGTTATATTATGATTGTATGTAAAAAGCCACTTGCGCTCGCGTGCTTCAATTCACTGACTGTTACGGGCGGGAAAATATTGGTTGGCGGACAGAAACCATGAGAAAGATTTTTGAAATGAATTTTGTTATTTGTGCTATCACAACCCACTTTTCACAGCATAGGCCTCCATGACCCCCACGGCCCTCAAAAATATTTTCTCATCATAGGGTCCCCAGGAATTATATATGGCCCCATTTAGAATTACTTACATTGTAAGCTTTCACCAGTGATGTGCGAGTTCTGGCCTGCAGGCCAAATACGGCCTCGATAACATTTCAACATGCCCGCGGACCTATCATGAAAATGTAATTTCAGGCTTGCACGTTTAACGTACATGTGTAATTTTGTTAGTGTATAATTGTCCGACAGATTATGGCTCGACATTTTCACTTCACAAAATTGGCCCATCTTACAAAATGTTTGGACACCCAGCTCTATGCGCTAGGTCTGATGTCAACATCGTGTTGTAGCGTAGTTATCACTTTACTGTGTGATGCACAGATTATCAAATTTGACACTCCACTGGCTTTTATTTGTGCATCTCCCGTTAACTGCTATCCCTCTCCTCACTCCGCAATTTGAATGTCAAAGGTTGACCAATGACATCCATCAAAATTTCTCATGTTTATCGGGTTTTACTAGTTTTCTTCCTGCCTGATTTTTGCAGTTTTCGACGACGAGTTTCCTCCCCGTTAGTTTAATTGCAAATTGTTTTTGAGGCTGGTCTACTTGGATCCCGAGCAATTGAGGTTTGCCAAAGTTAATTGTCTGTAGGTTTTTTAAGGGCACCGTAGATTTTGCGATCCAAAATGCTTATGTGTTTTGATCGTTGACTGCGCGTCATGCAAAGCTTGACCGCTGAATGTTGTATATGTAAAGAAAGTACTTACAATCGCTTGTCGCAGTTTCTTTACCATACTCATTTGTTAAGAAGCAACTTGGTTTTCTATCTGCTATAAGTTAGCTGGTGTGAGGTCCCAGTTTACTAATAGGTTGTGAGTATCACAGGTTGATTTTTTTCTGCCATGACCTTGGGATGCCTTGTGCACCTGAATACTGAGTGCTCCGCATATCAACCTATTGTTTTAACTGCGTTCGCCATGCTGCTTGTTTTTTTAAGCCGCACGTAATCCAACTGAAAATAATCATAGTCGAACTTATACATGTCACTTACATACGTCCGGAATGCTACCGGTTAATCTATTTGCATGTTCGCTTGCACTTAGGTGTTCGGGGTTGCCTTTCTTCCGTCTTACCCCACCTGCTTATCACGCAACATGTAATAAGGTTCAGTGATTTGCCACCAAGACGAAGACGCAAGAAATGTTCAGCACTATTGTGTTTTGGTTTGAAATATATGACCATTCTACTTTACTAACCAACTAGATTAATAAGTTGATTTAAGGCATGCGGTTTCTAGATTTAACTCAGCGCAATTCTGAATTTCGAAACCCGGTTATTTGTAAAATGTGTCAGTTACGCATGAAAAATATTGTTGCTAATAATATATACAATGCAAATTATCAACTATTCAACAAAAGGCAAGACAAGTGACCGTCGTATTTATACAAGCTAAGTTAATTTACAAAACTGAATCATTAAACATCATTACCAAAATATATATAGGAGGATAAACGAACTAGTAGGAACGTCAAGTCTCTTACCTATAGCCTTCCTTGCTAGAAGCATAAATATACATTTTCAACTAAACGCAGTTTCCAGAAGTCGCCGGTTATCGAATGGAACCAGTTATGTTAGTTATTATTAAGTTACTTGATAAAAGGCATTTTCGAATTCATTAAATAAGTAGAAGGATTAAACCTAAGAAAAGATCGACTTAGAAGCCCTCTTCACGTATTTTCATTAGTAGAAAATGTTGATTTGATATGTACGCAGCTAACGGAGAAGAACATCGATGTTTGTATCCCAGTTCACTACGCCAATGGTCTAATCGTAAACTGCATGTTTGATAGAATGTATTATCGACAAACGATTGGCTTTGCTATCGTGTCGCCTTTAGAACTGATTGTTGGGGGACATTTTTCTTAGCAAGTTGAATTTGGACATTTGCAACCGCTAATAACATACCCTATCTGCTGCCATCGCTACATGGACGACACATTCACGGTTTGTGATGCTTGTACTTATCATGACCACCTATCTCAGCAGTTCAACAAAGACCATCCGTCGTTAGAATTTCCTTGCAAAACGGAAGATAACAACAAATTGCCATTTCTAGACTTCTTGCTACGAGGAAGAGATGATAGGTCCACTGAACAAAGGGTTTACCGAAAAGCAACTTGTGTAGGACAGTACACGCACTTTATCAGCTATGTAAAAATGAAGCACCGACGAAACCTAAAGCGCTGTCTTTACTTCCACGCAACAATAATCTGCAGCCCAGAGAGGTTGGAAGCCGTAAGGTATTTCGTCACCGTAAACCACTAGAAAGCAAAGGGTATCCTGCGGCAGTAATCAAAAACATTCTGCGATTCAGCCCCGCCTGCAACAACCGCAACGGTAAGAAAAAGGGACATATTTCCTTCAATTCCTTTCAAAGGGTGTATCCCTTTTGATTAAGTGAACCCGAAATTGTAGATCGCAGTGAATCAAACCTACCCAGCCGCTAAACTCCACCTCAGTAGTGAGACCACACCGCAGACTATATAACGCCTCAAAGACAAAATTCCAGCTCAGTCCTAGTCATTCGTGCAATGTCGTTTCAACTTTACCTGTGGTGCGATGCAACGGACATACCACCAACCGGTGGAAAACTGGCCGGCGTCATTGCGGCGCGATACTTTTAAGAATAACCACACCTACCTTTTTGCTCATATGATTAATAGAGACATCAAGTCTAAACTAACGACTGCTTTGGGGCAATTGACATTGCGCAGAAAACTTCGCTGAAAGGACTCCTAAATCCTATGTTGAACACTGCAGCCGGACTTATGCAAGCATAACATGCTTGTACACATTTTGATTACCCATTCTTCATGGATCTGACAGGTGGTTGTTGGCTCATCGATCTCTGGTTGTGTATTTAAAATCAGACGCTGACATCTGCACATCACAAACTCGTCAAGGCATAACTATGCTACTCTAGCGATAGTATATTATCCCGCAGATGATGTAAACAATAACTGTAATTGCTTGAAGTGTATTGTCGAAAATAAATGTATTCGCAAGCAATTTGGTAGCAGTTATTCGTTGTCGCTTGCATTTGGAACAAAACCATTTAACGCATTGCCTCCGTCAAAGTGGCAACATCAAATGCAAATTTTGACGTAAAATATTTCTTTCATGCAGCCATTAACTCTTAGGTTTTATGCGAATATCGCCGGAACGGATGTTGTTTAAACGAGGATACGTGCATTATTGTCTCCATGTAAATGGAGAAAGTTAAATTGGTTGGATCAGTATATATAGTTACCTAATTGCTTAACATCGGCTGAGTTCGAAAAGCCCATTTTCTAACTCCTCGAGTGATAAGGTAAGCTGTTCATGGGAATTTTTCCGCTTGCAATTTAGCCAAAACCAGGGATTGTTTTGAAGTAGTTTTGAACCAGGCAAGTTCGGTTAATTCAAATTACTTCTGCTACGGTAATTAGATAGATACATCACAGGCAGCAAATATGTCTGTTACATTTATAGCTTTCGACCCACTGTCTGGCTAGCCGATCAATCTTACTTGGTGCTTATTGGCTGGATGTTATTTAATCTGCTACTGCAGGGTTATAGGACATGGTTGAATTGCGACTTGCAAGCGTTTTCTCCATAAATGCCAGAA
>OX104063.1:218451281-218461408 GCA_944474145.2 Dicrocoelium dendriticum | reverse complement strand
CACCGTGTACCACACAAGAAGAAGACCTCACATTGTTAACAAAGGTAATGGAAACACTATTATCCAATGATACGTAATAAGGCGTCATTATAATGTGCGACATACATTTTCTTTGCGAGGACGATTTGCTACGGCATATTTTGGTATATGAGACTTTATTTGTGGCCATAACCTGATGTTTTTATTCGCTAACTCCTAGATTCGAAAATTCACACAATCCTAAGTGAGTGTTAGCTTCACGTTCGCCTGTCACGATGCATCAACTCTCCGCTCTCTGTCCCAGTAGGTAAACCTAGTGATTTGGAACATTTGTTTGGAGGCAGGCTGTATGTTCTGATAATTACATGTTGCCAGTGAAGATCTATTTTGTGAAATCGTCTTGACTATACCGATGTAAGTCAGCATATCAAGCCCACTTTGCCCCTAGTACAAACAAGACATTCCATGGTTGCCAAGCATGTTACGGCTAATCATTATTTTATTCATGGTTAGACGCCAGACAGATAACTGTGCTCTCAACGTCCATCACGTGTTACGAATAGAACAGCTATATGAAATACAGTGGGTGGAGGGATCCTTTACTGAATACGTATATATACGTTTCTTGCATTACCAAGCCTTTTTTAGCAGAGCACGCACTTATCCCTTGTTTAGAGATTTGAACGATTATAAATTTGCAGCACTACGACGTTGATCTGAATAATTTCTAAATTATGCTATTTTAAATCAGCTAACACTTGTAACAAATGTCCAGGTCTTTTGCGTTTATGATGAACTGAATAAACTATTTAGCGGACGTGCAGTAAAAAGTGATATACATGTATTTAGCTTTTCGTATAGTGGAGTTTTGCAAAAAGAACATGCGCATGTACACAGGACTCTTAGTGGTGAGGATGCCAATACCGTTTTTATGCAGGCATTTCCCTTCACGATTTAAAATAAAGCAAGAAAAAACAACATTTTAACAGTATTAACTGAATTCGGCAAATTTCGCCTATTCTCCTAAGCTGTTTATATACGATTAGTGGAATACAGGCTACATAACTGACCATAAAAATGCGATGCTAATGGAAATATATTCAAATCGGTCGAAAGCCCTTAGGCTCTTGTTACCCATTCCGAGGAAAATCAAACACTAGACTCACAAAGGAAGGGCTAGGGTGGTAACGAAATCTATTTGTTTGCACAGATTTGGTTTAGGCCGCCGAATTGCTAATGCCTCAAGAAAATGAAGTAAGCGGGGAGTAGCTTGTTTTCTAACTACCCTGAACTTGCCATGTGGGTTTTGGCATTCAAGAAAGTCAAGCATGTGGCACACAATAGATCAAGTCGCTAGCTTTAGGCCATTAGAGATCATGCTTCTCGGAACATGCTCTGCAGTCCTCGCTGACAGCCTTCTCTCATTTCGACCTATCTAGTTGCTACCGCAAGTACAATTAAAGTGGTAAATACGAGAGGCGTTAACTTGAGACTCCGGTCTTTCTGGGATGGATTAACAGAGCAACCTTCTAACTTGATGCAAAACCACCAACCAAGCTGCATAGTAACACTTTTTAATTAATTCACGGACGAATCTTCTGTCTACTTGATCTTCCTTGAACAGAAAAGAAATGAATACCATTTTCTTCGGGAGATCGGTTGGTGGTTTATCCCTGGTACCTATTCCGCGTACGTGCTGTAAAGTGCACAGGATAACCATTATCTTTTAGTGTCGAGGCGAAAGTTTCCAGTTCATATTCTATTGTGTTTAAAGAGCAAATTTGACGAGCTATAGCAAAGGAAGTACTACTAAAGCTCCTTTATATTTCATTGAGCGGAAGCTATTAAATTTCAAGTGTTGTCCAGTCCATGTTGGTTTTCTGTACACAGATAGAATGAGTGTACCACTTGACTTTCTCTGTAAGTTAACATCTAAGAAATATAAATATCCATCGGACTCGTTTTCCATTGTAAAATTGATGGCTATTTGGAACACATTCATCTATTCCAATAAGTGGGCCACCTGCAGACCAAAAACTGCTGGGCCTAATCGAAACATTGGGAGATTCCAGGAAACAGATTTATTGAGATAAAACATTTGCAATGGTAGGCCATGGAAACATACCACATGTTACTAAGGAAATTGTAGGATTTCGATATCTCGATAGTCACACTATGCTCGCGAATTGATTAAACAAATATAAGCAAAATTAAAACCTAGAGATATTTAGACGTCTAACATCTATCCAAATGCATGCAGAGTGAGCATATGTTTGAATACTGACTGCCTCAAAATACTCAAAATGAATAATATTCCATGTTGCGTTCTTCAGTAAACGCTAACGTACAATGGACCAAGCTTGAAATCTTGCATATAAAGTTTGTAGAAAGTAGAAGTCACGATTAAAATTCACGCACAACATTATACCTCGACGGGGAATCGAACCCCGGTCCAAGAATTTCCGGTTCGCTGCTCTACCACTGAGCTACCGAGGGCTGACGATAAGGCGCGCAAATTTTAATACATGGCTCCTGCTTGGTGTGCAAAGTATTGCCAATGAGCTCACAGTATCTGTCCTGGTGTTGCTGATTTACACACTTGCCAGTCAACTCCCAATGGACCGAAGTATCTGTCCTTCGGATATCCTATGGGCGATGATAGATTAATTTTGAATGTTGGTGAGTAATGTAAATTTCGTAGAAAGTAGAAGTCACGACTAAAATTCACCCACAACAATGTGCCTCGACGGGGAATCGAACCCCGGTCCAAGGATTTCCTGTCCGCTGCTCTACCACTGAGCTACCAAGGGCTGACCATTAGGCGCTCAAATTTTAATACATGACTTGTGCTTGTTGCGCCGCCTATTGCAAAGGAGCTCACAGTATCTGTCCTGGTGTTGCAGATGGACTCACTTACCCGTCACCTTCCAATGGACGGACGTATCTGTCCTTGGGATGTCCAATGGGCGATGGCAGACTACTCGTGGATGTTTGTGAGTGCTGTAAATTTTGTGGAAAGTAGAAGTCACGAGTAACATTCAAACACGGTAATTTGCCTCGACGGGGACTCGAAACCCTGCCCAACGAATTTCTGGTCCGCTGCTCTACCACTGAGCTACCGAAGGCTGATTCTTAGGTTCGCAAATTTTAATATATGAATTCTGCTTGGTGCGCAACGTATTGCCAGTGAGCTCACAGCAACACGTCGGGCACCAAGCAGCTTTCGGTAGCTCAGTGTAGAGCAGCGGACCGGAAATTCCTTGGGCCGGGTTTCGATTCACCGTCGAGGCAGATTATTGTGTTTGTATTTTACCCGCGACTTCTACTTACTACGAACGTTACAGCACACACAAACATCCAAAATTAGTGCTCCATCGCCTACTGGACATCCGAAGGACAGATACTTCAGTCCGTAGAGAAATGACGGGTAAGTGAGCTAATCCGAAACCCCAGGAAATATACTGCGAGCTCATTGGCAGTACTTTGCGCACCAAACAGGAGCCATGTATTAATGATTGCGCACTCAAACGTCAGCACTCGGTAGCTCAGTGGTAGAGCAGCGGACCGGAAATTCATGAACCATGGTTCGATTCCCCGTCGAGGTACATTGTTGTGCGTGAATTTTAATCGTGACTTTTACTTTCTTCAGATCTTTCGTATATAGCACCGGATTACGTGATAACCAATGAGAATATTTTTGTCAAGGCCTCTCAAACTTTTAGGATTGGCAACCAATCTATCAAAAGGAAAAGTGCAGAAGGTTACATCCCAGAGTCATACAGCTCAAACAACATGCTTCACAATTCATTTAGTCAAAGGCATTTATCTGTTCAAGGGAACAAGAGGGTGTACATTTGCTCTAAATAAAAAAACAAATAAACTAATATGTTTGTCCTTGGTATTTCGAGGCACACGTTTACAAGCATGCTCATGTTGAGGCGACAAAGCATTGTAAACTATGTATAAAAATACAAGTTCGTAGTTACCATGCATGCATGTGTAGGGTTGTATTTAAATATACTATTGTGTGTGGGTGTGCAGTTTGCGCCGGAAAATGTGCCGCTGCGTTCTTGACTGGTTGATAGCGTCGGTAATGTGAGTATAAACGATCAACCTACGTGGGTTATATTGGATTATCCGGAATTTCACGGGTCACGGACTATAGTTTATGGCGATTCACAACCGGCATGTCACAGTGTTGTTACACAGATATTTCTGGCATTTATGGAGAAAACGCTTGCAAGTCGCAATTCAACCATGTCCTATAACCCTGCAGTAGCAGATTAAATAACATCCAGCCAATAAGCACCAAGTAAGATTGATCGGCTAGCCAGACGGTGGGTCGAAAGCTATAAATGTAACAGGCATATTTGCTGCCTGTGATGTATCTATCTAATTACCGTAGCAGAAGTAATTTGAATTAACCGAACTTGCCTGGTTCAAAACTACTTCAAAACAATCCCTGGTTTTGGCTAAATTGCAAGCGGAAAAATTCCCATGAACAGCTTACCTTATCACTCGAGGAGTTAGAAAATGTGCTTTTCGAACTCAGCCGATGTTAAGCAATTAGGTAACTATATATACTGATCCAACCAATTTAACTTTCTCCATTTACATGGAGACAATAATGCACGTATCCCCGTTTAAACAACATCCGTTCCGGCGATATTCGCATAAAACCTAAGAGTTAATGGCTGCATGAAAGAAATATTTTACGTCAAAATTTGCATTTGATGTTGCCACTTTGACGGAGGCAATGCGTTAAATGGTTTTGTTCCAAATGCAAGCGACAACGAATAACTGCTACCAAATTGCTTGCGAATACATTTATTTTCGACAATACACTTCAAGCAATTACAGTTATGGTTTACATCATCTGCGGGATAATATACTATCGCTAGAGTAGCATAGTTATGCCTTGACGAGTTTGTGATGTGCAGATGTCAGCGTCTGATTTTAAATACACAACCAGAGATCGATGAGCCAACAACCACCTGTCAGATCCATGAAGAATGGGTAATCAAAATGTGTACAAGCATGTTATGCTTGCATAAGTCCGGCTGCAGTGTTCAACATAGGATTTAGGAGTCCTTTCAGCGAATTTTTCTGCGCAATGTCAATTGCCCCAAAGCAGTCGTTAGTTTGGACTTGATGTCCCCATTAATCATATGAGCAAAAAGGTAGGTGTGGTTATTCTTAAAAGTATCGCGCCGCAATGACGCCGGCCAGTTTTCCACCGGTTGGTGGTATGTCCGTTGCATCGCACCACAGGTAAAGTTGAAACGACATTGCACGAATGACTAGGACTGAGCTGGAATTTTGTCTTTGAGGCGTTATATAGTCTGCGGTGTGGTCTCACTACTGAGGTGGAGTTTAGCGGCTGGGTAGATTTGATACACTGCGATCTACAATTTCGGGTTCACTTAATCAAAAGGGATACACCCTTTGAAAGGAATTGAAGGAAATATGTCCCTTTTTCTTACCGTTGCGGTTGTTGCAGGCGGGGCTGAATCGCAGAATGTTTTTGATTACTGCCGCAGGATACCCTTTGCTTTCTAGTGGTTTACGGTGACGAAATACCTTACGGCTTCCAACCTCTCTGGGCTGCAGATTATTGTTGCTTGGAAGTAAAGACAGCGCTTTAGGTTTCGTCGGTGCTTCATTTTTACATAGCTGATAAAGTGCGTGTACTGTCCTACACAAGTTGCTTTTCGGTAAACCCTTTGTTCAGTGGACCTATCATCTCTTCCTCGTAGCAAGAAGTCTAGAAATGGCAATTTGTTGTTATCTTCCGTATTGCAAGGAAAGTCTAACGACGGATGGTCTTTGTTGAACTGCTGAGATAGGTGGTCATGATAAGTACAAGCATCACAAACCGTGAATGTGTCGTCCATGTAGCGATGGCAGCAGATAGGGTATGTTATTAGCGGTTGCAAATGTCCAAATTCAACTTGCTAAGAAAAATGTCCCCCAACAATCAGTTCTAAAGGCGACACGATAGCAAAGCCAATCGTTTGTCGATAATACATTCTATCAAACATGCAGTTTAAGATTAGACCATTGGCGTAGTGAACTGGGATACAAACATCGATGTTCTTCTCCGTTAGCTTCGTACATATCAAATCAACATTTTCTACTAATGAAAATACGTGAAGAGGGCTTCTAAGTCGATCTTTTCTTAGGTTTAATCCTTCTACTTATTTAATGAATTCGAAAATGCCTTTTATCAAGTAACTTAATAATAACTAACATAACTGGCTCTATTCGATAACCGACGGCTTCTGGAAACTGGGTTTAGTTGGAAATGGATATTTATGCTTCTAGCCAGGAAGGCTATAGGTAAGAGACTTGACGTCCCTACAAGTTCGTTTATCCTCCTATATATTCTGGTAATAATGTATATGATTCAGTTTTGTAAATTAACTTGGCTTGTATAAATACGACGGTCACTTGTCTTGCCTTTTGATGAATACTTGATAATTTGCATTGTAAATATAATTAGCAACAATATTTTTCATGCGTAACTGACAAATTTTACAAATAACCGGGTTGCGAAATTCAGAATTGCGCTGAGTTATATCTAGAAACCGCATGCCTTAAATCCACTTATTAATCTAGTTGGTTAGTAGAGTAGAATGGTCATATATTTCAAACCAAAACACAATAGTGCTGAACATTTCTTGCGTCTTCGTCTTGGTGGCAAATCTCTGAACCTAATCACATGTTGCGTGATAAGTAAGTGGGCTAAGACGGAAGAAATGCAACCCCGAACACCTAAGTGCAAGCGAACATGCAAATCGTTTAACCGGTAGCATTCCGGACGTATGTAAGTGACATGTATAAGTTCGACTATGATTATTTTCAGTTGGATTACGTGCGGCTTAAAAAAACAAGAACTATGGCGAACGCAGTTAAAACAATAAGGTTGATATGCGGAGCTCTCAATATTCAGGTGCACAAGGCATCCCACGGTTATGGCAGAAAAAAGTCCATATGTGATACACACAACCTATCAGTAAACTGGGACCTCACACCAGCTAACATATAGCAGATAGAAAACCAAGTTGCTTCTTAACAAATGAGTATGGTAAAGAAACTGCGAGAAGCGTTGGTAAGTTCTTTCTTTATGTATACAACATTCAGCGATCAAGCTCGGAATGACGCGCAGCCAACGATCAAAACACATAGACATTTTGGATTGCAAAATCTACGGTATCCTTAAAAAACCTACAGACAATTAACTTTGGCAAACCTCAATTCCTCGGGACCCCAGTAGACCAGCCTCAACAACAATTTGCAATTAAACTGACGGGGAGGAAACCCGTCGGCGAAAACTGCTAAAATCAGGCAGGCAGAAAATTAGTAAAACGCGATAAACATGAGAAATTTTGATGGATGTCATTGGTCAACCTTTGACAGTCAAATTGCGGAGTGAGGAGAGGGATAGCAGTTAACGGGAGATGCACAAATAAAAGCCAGTGGAGTGTCAAATTTGATAATCTGTGCATCACACAGTAAAGTGATAACTACGCTACAACACGAAGTTGACATCAGACCTAGCGCATAGAGCTGGGGGGTCCAAACATTTTGTAAGATGGGTCACATTTTGTGATGTACAAATGTCGAGCCATATTCTGTCGGACAATTATACACTAACGAAATTACACATGTACGTGAAACGTGCAAGCCTGAAATTACAACTTCATTATAAGTCCGCGGGCATGTTGAAATGTTATCGAGGCCGTATTTGGCCTGCAGGCCAGAACTCGCACATCCCTGATGAAAGCTTACAATGTAAGTACTTCTAAATGGGGCCATATATAAATCCTGGGGGCCCTATGATGAGAAAATAATTGGAAGGGCCGTGGGGGTCACAGATGGCTATGCTGTGAAAATGGGTTGTGACAGCACAAATAACAAAATTCATTTCCAAAATCTTTCTCATGGTTTCTCTCCGCCCACCAATATTTTCCCGTCGGTAACAGTCAGTGAAATGAAGCACGTGAGCGCAAATGGCTGTTTACATACAATCAACATATAACGAGTAAGACTGCACTTTGATGCCACTCGACGGTGAACCAACAGCTTTACTCATGACATTGATTCATCTAATGTGCAAGGAGCAGCGAACCTAGCCAACTCTCGTCAGAACACTGCGGTAGAAACCACATAAATCCTCACGGGTATTGTTTTCCTCAGGACACTACCATTATGTGACAACTCACGTGTCATTCGGGTCTCAGTGCGGTAGCGCTAGGTTGCGCGTGTACGTCTGGCAGCTAGGTCACGTTGGCATGCAATGTTCCGAATTCGTGTGGCGTGCGTAGTGTAATATCTCTGAAGTATGTTCGTTTACTCCAAATAGAAGTCAAAACAGCTTGGAAAGCATATAACGCTTTCCTAACATTCAGTTTGGCTATCTTCAAAGTAGCGAACAGTGTTATCAATTTCCATCATACATTAAGATATCCGGTTTCTTTAGTGAGTATGTATACTAGAATGTGTATGTAAGTTTATTAATCCCAATACTCATGGCATGTAAATGCGTTGCAGCACGCCTCGGGCGCCATATTTGAAAAGCCTAACGTACGTCTTTAGTTTCGTTATGGACTTCCCATGCCGGTTTCTTGAAGTATCCGACACTTTTCCTGTTTGTCTTTTGCTCCCATCAGTTTACCTGTTGTCACTATTTGCCCAAACTTTCCTCGAATGCGTGTGTCCAGGAAGCATTGCGTTTGCTGAGTATCTATTATTTTCTTTATTGGCTCTTGTCAATAAGTTTTCTTAAGTCAATTTAGCTATCCACAGTATTTTAAACTCGTCCTCAGGAACCAGCTTTCGACGTTCCTTAACAGTTTCGGCAATTTTACGATGTTATATGGTGACATCGTTCTATCGATATGTAAATAAACTTTAAAATTTTAATGATGGCTTCTTTGTTATTACGGACAATGGTCTTGATCTTTCTGCACAATGAATTTTGAGGCTGTAAAATTAAAGAAAGGATTATAAGGGAACGTTGAGTGATGTAAACGTTAATAATTTAGCCATCAAAACAACAGATACCAATATGACCACTGGGAATCACAGATTTGCGTCTGTTAAGCGTTTAATATTGCTGTTATTTTGCTGATCAAGGGTGGTGGACCATGATAAATGGGAACGATCAAAGTTGGCCACAGCTAAATAATGGGTTACACAAAAAAGGCCCATGAAGATAGAAGACTTTCTCGACGAATCCCAAGGCACCGCTGCTTGGCTTCTCCTATGTCATGATTGCATTTGAATGAAAGCCATTCTGCACGTCTACCACCCTGACTCCTCAACAGGACTGGAAAGCGGTATCGAAAGCGCAAAGTAGGCTTAACCAATGAGGATTCCCTGTCGGCAGTTGATTCCGGGGTCTTCTACGTGACAGGCGACGATATTCACAATTGCAAGACTCCGGTAAAATATACCTAAGTTATACATCAAATTAACTACTGGTGAGCTTAAACACCGTACATTCGCAAATGGTTAGATAAAAATAAAAATCAATTAACCACCTACAATACTTTAACCATCGCAATAGATTTCGGGTTGATTTGTTATCTATAACAACGAATCCAATAAATAATATTAGACACACGCCAAAAACTCACAGGCACTGATGGTAAGGACAGAATTTTGCCCGATTTCAATCCTCTATTGTGGTTAGAAAGAGAAATGCTATAACAGTAAATGTGAATCTGGGAGGTGTTTCATGTCACGGACATATAAGTGAACAGTAAAACTGTTTGTGAAGAAATGGGGTTTAGCAGTGAACTTTGCAAGAGCACAAGAAAAGCTGTGGATAAAAGCATGTAAATTTAGTGAATACATATATGAATAATTCATTATTGTTTTGGAATACCCGCCGAGATTTCAGATGAAGTTGCTGGCGGAGCTAATAGCGTAGTGGTGAATATGCCAGTATGCAATCACCAAGCACACTGCTTCGCTATCATCTCTGGTCATTTCTATTTTATTTGTGCCAACATAGGCAAAGCCGGTAGTGCATAAAGATGTCTGGACGATCAAACTCTGCAATTTATGTTTCCAATGGCTGATTCCACTTATGCAGGATGCAGGTTGTTTGTCTTATGCAGAATCGCACTTACTCAAATGCG